>CM074860.1:67917500-68542500 GCA_037501455.1 Lantana camara
AATCCTCCTACTTACTATCTCTCAACCAAGATCTAGGGCAAGGGAATAATCAGAACCCTAATAATCCGGTCTTAAAGCTAAGTGCATTTCATATCCATTTGATCTCAATCCAAGAAACCCTTTTCTTGATGTCTTGATCTACTGCCTTGGCCAAGGACTCCATATGGCATATGAATGACTTACACAATAAGAGATCACCTTGCAAATGCAAGTGTAGGTCCTTTCTTGATTCTCATTCACTTTCACGAGTCACTTGTGCAGCCCCAGCATAAGCCTTGAATCATTTGTCTAAGGCGACACCCTTTAAAGCTTATACCTAAGACTACAGAGTTAACTCATAAAGTGACAAGGAACCTCAAGTCTAAGGATCAATTAATCACATCAATGACTCGTGAGATATTTCCTAATCTGGAAGTTTCCATTTCCTGAAATAGAAACTTCCTTTCCCATTTAGGAATGTTCTCACACGGGGCGCCTCAGTGAACTCACTTATTAAAGTAAGCACCCTCATGTATCACGCACGTATCAACTATACACTTTCCACCTCCATGAAACAAGGTGGTCCTTCTTAAGGGCGTGATCCCACAAGCAAGCCTTAGAGGAGTCAGGTTGACACTCCCACTGTCTGTAGGACTCATCGGCTTGGAGTATTTTACTAATCATGACTTATGTGATATAGGGCTCGTTTCATGAACCATTTCACCTAAATGGCAGAATCCTAAAGTCATCAGGATTAGGGGAGTTCTCATACATGCACAGATAAAGTAAACGCATACCAAACAAGAGCATATAAAGAAGTGTTGCCTCAATTCGTTATTTCATTCAAAGATTGTCTGTGATTACAATAAGGAAAAGCACAAAGCGGATATACAATCGGCTTTCTAGGGCACTATTCCTAACAATCTCCCACTTGCCCGTCAAAGCCATTCTAAAGCTATTCTAAGTCCCATCTTCTGAAGATGACCTTGGAAAGCTTCTCGACTAAGGGGTTTAGTAAGTGGATCTGCCACGTTCTCTGCTGATGTGACCCTCTCAATTAGCACATCTCCTCTTTTGATAATATCACGGATTAGGTGATACTTCCTCATAATGTGCTTGGTCCGATGGTGAGATCTTGGTTCTCTTGCTTGAGCAACCGCCCCAGTGTTGTCACAAAACACAGTAATGGGGTCTTTCATGCTAGGAACAACATTCAACTCTTGAATGAAGTTTCTAATCCAAACACCTTCCTTAGCTGCATCATTTGCAGCTAAGTATTCGGCCTCAGTGGTCGAATCTGCAGTGGTTGTTTGCTTGGAACTCTTCCAACTCACTGCTCCGCCGTTTAGGCAGAAAATGTATCCTGACATTGACTTAAAATCATCTAAGTCAGACGCAAAGCTTGCATCGCAGTATCCTTCGACAGTAAGATCTTTCTGACCTCCGTGAACTAAGAATAAATCTTTAGTACTTTTCAAGTACTTAAGAATATTCTTCACGGCAGCCCAGTGACCATCTCCAGGGTCAGATTGGAAACGACTTGTTACACTAAGTGCATAAGCCACATCCGGTCGAGTACATAACATTGCATACATTATGCTACCTATTGCTGATGCATAAGGTGTATGAGTCATTCTCTCCTTCTCAAGGTTAGTCTTAGGACACATCTTCTTTGAAAGACACGTTCCTACACTCATAGGAAGGTTCTTAACCTTTGCTGACTCCATATTGAATCTCTTCAATACTTTGTCAATGTACATCGACTGTGATAGTCCTATTAACCTTCTGGATCTATCTCTATAGATTTTAATTCCAAGGATATAGGACGCATCACCAAGATCTTTCATCTCGAATTGGTTCGATAACCATAACTTAGTCACTTTCATGTCATCCTTCGAATTCCCAATAAGAAGGATGTCATCAACATAAAGTACTAAGAATTGCACTGAGGTCTCCAATTCCTTTCTATACACACATGATTCATTCGAAATTTGGATGAAGCCAAACGCTTTGACCGATTCATCAAATCGAATGTTCCAATTCCTAGAAGCCTGTTTCAATCCATAGATTGATCTTTGGAGTTTGCAAACCTTTTGCTCACTCCCATTGAATGTGAAACCTATGGGTTGTTCCATATAAATGTCTTTGTCAATGTCACCATTGAGAAAGGCAGTTTTCACATCCATTTGCCATATCTCATAGTTATAATATGCAGCAATGGCAAGCATGATCCGAATAGACTTTTGCATTGCAACTGGTGAAAAGGTTTCGTCAAAGTCCACGCCGGGTCTCTGAGTGAATCCTTTTGCAACCAGTCTTGCTTTGTAGGCTGCAATGCTTCCATCAACTCCAAGCTTTCTCTTAAAGATCCATTTGCAACCTATGGGTTTGACCCCATCAGGCAAATCTACCAAGGTCCAAACTTGGTTGGAGTTCATGGAATCCATTTCGGATTTCATGGCTTCTATCCACTGTTCAGACTCAGAATCTGAAAGTGCCTCCTCATATGTTGAAGGATCATTATCCTTTTGAGAGATTTCATGGAAGAATCCATACCATCTCTCCGGCTGTCTAGGATTGCGTTCAGAACGCCTTAGAGGAGGATTTTCATGTGTATCGAAATTCGTGATTGGTTGTGGTTGATCAGAGTGGGACGTTTCTTTAGTGGGTGGTGTGGGCTCACTTTGTACTTCTTCTAATTCTATGATCTTGCCTTTCTTTTCTTTAAGGAACGGTTCCTCAAGAAAAGTGGCATTTCTGGAAACAAACACCTTTTGCTCAGATTGATCATAGAAATAGTATCCTATGGATTCCTTAGGATAACCTACAAAGTAGCATAAGTTAGAACGAGATTCTAACTTATCTCCCACTGTCCTCTTCACGTAAGCAGGACAACCCCAAATTCTTAAATAAGAATAACTAGGGATTTTACCATGCCACATTTCATAGGGAGTTTTAGGGACTGACTTAGAGGGAACTAGATTCAAAATCTTTGCTGCACTTTCTAGGGCATAACCCCAGAAAGAAGGTGGTAAGTCAATGAAACTCATCATGGAACGAACCATATCAAGTAGGGTTCGATTCCTTCTCTCAGAAACTCCATTAAGCTGAGGAGTTCCCGGAGGAGTCCACTGAGAGATAATCCCATTATCTTTGAGATGATTAAGGAATTCTTCACTAAGATATTCGCCTCCTCGATCAGATCGAAGTGCTTTGATCTTGTGACCAGTTTTGTTCTCAACCTCCTTTTGAAATTCTAAGAATTTCTCAAAAGCTTCAGATTTATACTTCATTAAGTATACATAACCATACCGACTAAAGTCATCAGTAAAGGTTATGAAATACTGATGATTGTTTCTAGTGCTTACACTAAGCGGTCCACAAACATCAGTATGGATCAAATCCAAAACCTTAGTGGCACGTTCCACAGTTCCTTTAAAAGGAACTTTGGACATCTTTCCTTTGAGACAGGATTCGCAGGAAGTCAACTCTTTGAGATCATTTTCAGAGAATGATCCTAAAGTGTTTATCTTGCTAATTCTGTTCTTGGAAATGTGTCCTAATCTAGCGTGCCATAAGGGAGCTGAAACTTTGTCATCTCTCTTACGCTTTGTTTCTCGTTGTATATTCATAATATTGATATTTTGAGTTAGGTAAAGTCCATTACTTAGAGTACCGATATGAACGGAAGAGTTGTTCCGTTTGATAAAATATTTACCATTCTTAATATAAGTTTCATAACCTTCACAATCTAATATTGGAACTGAAATTATATTACGAATAATGCTCGGTACATAAAGGACTTTATTTAATACTAACTCAAAACTACCTAAATCTAATCTAATTGTGCCTAAAGCTCGAGCTTCAACGTTTGAGCCATCGCCGATCTTCAAGACACATTCTCCTTCTTTTAGTTGTTGAACATCACTTAGCATCTGTACATCATTACAGATATGAGTTCCACAACCGGTATCAAGTACCCAAGAACTAGAATTAATAGACAGATTTACTTCAACGAGAAAGATACCTTTCTTTAGAGTAGCCTTGTACTCTCGGCAGTTTCTCCTCCAATGTCCCGCTTTGCCACAATGGAAGCAAACATCCTCTTTCTGATCACGCTTCTTCTTTTGGGCCTTCCCCTTCGATATGCCACCAGTGGGCCTAAGGGGTTTCTTCTTCTTCTTTTGGGCTTTCTTGCCCTTACCTTTAGAAGGCCCAGAAGAGGAAGATGGAGCATTCACCATCAAAACCTTATTGTCCTTCTTGATCGTGCTTTCAGCAGTCACAAGCTGACTAATCAGCTCAGCTACAGTAGCACCAGCATGATTCATGTTGAAGTTAAGGACAAATGGGTTGAATGATGGTGGGAGCGAAGCTAGCAACAAATCCACTGAAAGCTCATCTTTCAGCGGCATGTCCATGGAAGCAAGTTTCTCAGTAAGGGCAAGAAACTTGAGTCCATATTCATGGACACTTGAACCTTCCCTCATTCTCAAGTGGAACAATTCCTTTGAAGTGTTATACCTTGTAACACGTTCATGAGGGCGGTAAAGTTGCTCTAAGTGGTCGTAAATCTCCCAAGCAAATTCCATGGCCTCATGTTGTCTTTGCAAGTCCGGAGACATGTTAGCCAACATAAGGCAACGGGCTTGGAGATTATCATCCTTCCACTTCTGAATCGCGTCCCGCTCGGCCCGAGTGGGAGCCTCCCCTTCGGGACTAGGCTCCCCTTCGAAGAGAACATAAGTTCTCTTCTCAGAATCTAAAATGATTTTTAGATTCCTCAGCCAATCAGAATAGTTGGGACCAGTCAACTTGTTTGACTCGAGGATCGATACAAGAGGGTTTTTGGTTGCCATTTCAAAACACGTAGAGAATCACAGAATCTACGACCTAAATGGTAAATCAGAGAACTAGTGAGCATGCTGAATTATAACGATATACAAAAGATAAGGTCTTTAATCTATTGTAGCTCCCACTGTTTTTCAAAGATCTATAATTCCCAAAAATCTAAGAGGAACACGTTTCCCAATGGGTACTAAGATCCTAGGCATTTTACCTCGAACCCACGACTCGTGGACATTCTAAGTAAGAACCCTAGGTAGGTACAACTTACCAATTCTAACACTTTTAGAATTCTTAGTAGTTGTTTTTGCATCACCTATCTTTCAATATGGACCCACGACTCGTGCGACATCCATATTTACTTAGGCGTTAAGCTAGACCCATCAATCATAAGATCATGACCAAAATTTAGTTCGAACGACCCACGACTCGCGGACATCGCCCTTGCTAAAATTGACCACGAAATATTGATCATTTAAAATGATCAATTAGGTAACTAAGAACTAATAAGCTCTACTAGCTATCCCACGACTCGCGGACAATAACTAGTTTTACTTACTAAACTTAAAACCTATTGATGGAATGCTAGGAATTTAATTCAAAATTTGCATCTCGAATTAAACACCTATTTGTTCGAAATTAGCTTAATATTTAATGGGAATTTTCGAATCAACCGGAGAGTTGTCCGGTTCGACCTCACCAACATATATGTTATCCAATTTTATTAGTCTTGATTAATGCAAGTACACTTAAATGCATTTCAAACAAGCACATAAACAGATAACATGTCCTAGCATGATACTAACATGTAATGATCATGGGTTCTACCTATCTTATGCGTGATATGTGGGAGCCACTCCACAATCACAAGTTCTAACATACATGCCACATAAACAGTTTAAATCACATAAGGGAAAGCGGTAACAAAATACGAGCCCTATTTCTATTACATTTAACAATTGAGATTCCCCTCCCTAACATTTTGAGGGGTCTTCACTTATGGCCTCCTTGTTACTTGAATGTGGTCCATCTTACTCCTTGGGTGCATTGTCTCCAAAATGAAAATAAAAACCTCACCACCTATCTCTACTCTCAAATTACAATAAAAAGAAAAAGACATAAAATAATAAGGCTCAATCTTCATATTGGCCTTAGACAATTACACGGGGCATACCCCGGCCTCAAAAACAGTAATATGGAAAGCCACATAATAAATCACATAATAGTACGCACATAAGTGAGGCTCCCACCTCAATTGAAAAACGCAACTATAGGGCTCCAACCCCAATTTAAACCATCCATGTGCATAAATTAAAACCATACATAGATCTAAACCCATGATCACCTAACATGCTTTTGCGAGAATTTAAATTTAGCCAATAAATTAAAATTCTCGTTTCAAGTCCTAATGACTTAAAACACGACTTAGATGCAATTCTTGTTCAAGAGCCTTTTCAATAAAACCCGAAAAACAACAAACCAATAAAATTCCAATTAATTTCCAAAATTAATAATTTTATTCTTTCATTATTTTCAGAAAATAAAGTTCATAATTTTCCCAAAATCCAAATCGCTTCAATTTCTCAAAAATCCCAATTTAATCAAAAATTTTAAAATAATTTTATTTTAACAAAACTGATTTTAAAAGATAAAATTAAAATAAAATTAAATCGGGATTTTACGGACTGAAAACACGAAAAACACGAAACACAAAAACGGGCCCGAAAAAGGGGCCTAGCCGCGCGAGGCACAGACGCGCAGCAGCGCGCGCACAGCGCGCGGCAGTTGCCGCTCGCGTGCGCGAGTCGGCCGCGCATCATGCGCCCGCCGCGACTAGGCGGACTGGGCAGGCGTCCTGCGCGGTTGCGGGACGGGCTGGGCGGGCGCGCCTAGGCGCGCCTGGAACGGCTCCCGCGCTGTTGCGGGAGGAACTGGGCGGCGGCGACGGGCCTGGGCGTGCGACGTGCTAGCACGCCTAGGCTCGTTGCTTTTCGTGTTCGTTTCGTATTTCTGGGTTTCTCGAAAACCCGGTTCAATCCAAAATTAAAAAATTCGATTTAAACATATTTTAATCAAAACAATTTTCAAAAACACAATTTGAGAAAACAGTTTTAGAAATTCAGGAAAAATTACAGTTTCGTAATTCAGGCTTTCTAAAAGAACTCATGAATACGTAATTCGCATCTAAGCCTAAGAATTTCTACCAAATTCAGAATAATTGAGACGAATCAGAAACACGATTAACGAGGTGGCTCTGATACCACTTGTTGGAAAACACGAATCAGAAAGCAGCGGAATTTAAAAAATTTTTCCCAACAAAAGGATCTAGGACTCGTAATCGTGTAACCAAATTCGTAAAGATAGAAAACTTACTTTTCTTTTGTTCTTTCTTGAAGCGTTTCAAGCCACCCAAGAACGCTCTTCTCGCGGCTTGATCCCCTCTCCTTGGTAAAGCTCGAATCTTCAAACTTCTAACTTGAAGTCTCTAGAGAAAGTCCACCAACTTGATCACAATCTAACTAGTAAGGATGCTAGTTCTCTAGTTAGTGTTTAGGCTTAACCTAGGGTTTAATTTAATCTTGGAGAAAGGAAGGTGTTCAACACATGAACCAAGAATTGTCTATTAGCTCTAAAGGGGAGCTCGAGCTCCCCTATATATAGGAGGGAGTGCCGATCCAAATCCTTATTGGACAAGGATTTGGTTCCTCTCTCTCCTATTACTTGATCACCAAGTATTTTCCAACTTTGACATTGAATTCTAATTCTAGTCAACTTTTAAGAGAGCTAAAAATATCCAAACTATTTTTGGATAATTTTATACTTTATTTATTATAAAATAAATAACTTATTTTTATCTAATTAATTAATTCATAATTAATTAACTAGATTATTTTCTCCAAAATTAGACTTTCTTTTTAATTCAAAATTAAACCAAAGTCTATTAAATAATTAACTAATTAATTATTTAATATATATATATATATATATAATATATATATACACACGTGTGTGACACGTGTCACAGTGACACGTGTCACTCACGTGAGCCACACGTGTGATTTCACACGTGTGGAACCCTCTTGGCCCGATTAACTCGTTTAATCATTTTCAAGCCTCAACTCATGTAACCAAGTTGTTGTGTGTGACCCTCTAGGTTCTCAATTCAATTAGCAGTGACCCTAATTAATTAATTCACTAATTAATTAATCAGTCCACAGATTAAACGACCATAGTCTAGCAACAGGTGTTTAACCCCTAGCTGAATTGGAATGTTCGGATTCGACAGAACCTTTAAGTCATTGATTCATGTGAGATACAATCCTCCTACTTACTATCTCTCAACCAAGATCTAGGGCAAGGGAATAATCAGAACCCTAATAATCCGGTCTTAAAGCTAAGTGCATTTCATATCCATTTGATCTCAATCCAAGAAACCCTTTTCTTGATGTCTTGATCTACTGCCTTGGCCAAGGACTCCATATGGCATATGAATGACTTACACAATAAGAGATCACCTTGCAAATGCAAGTGTAGGTCCTTTCTTGATTCTCATTCACTTTCACGAGTCACTTGTGCAGCCCCAGCATAAGCCTTGAATCAGTTGTCTAAGGCGACACCCTTTAAAGCTTATACCTAAGACTACAGAGTTAACTCATAAAGTGACAAGGAACCTCAAGTCTAAGGATCAATTAATCACATCAATGACTCGTGAGATATTTCCTAATCTGGAAGTTTCCATTTCCTGAAATAGAAACTTCCTTTCCCATTTAGGAATGTTCTCACACGGGGCGCCTCAGTGAACTCACTTATTAAAGTAAGCACCCTCATGTATCACGCACGTATCAACTATACACTTTCCACCTCCATGAAACAAGGTGGTCCTTCTTAAGGGCGTGATCCCACAAGCAAGCCTTAGAGGAGTCAGGTTGACACTCCCACTGTCTGTAGGACTCATCGGCTTGGAGTATTTTACTAATCATGACTTATGTGATATAGGGCTCGTTTCATGAACCATTTCACCTAAATGGCAGAATCCTAAAGTCATCAGGATTAGGGGAGTTCTCATACATGCACAGATAAAGTAAACGCATACCAAACAAGAGCATATAAAGAAGTGTTGCCTCAATTCGTTATTTCATTCAAAGATTGTCTGTGATTACAATAAGGAAAAGCACAAAGCGGATATACAATCGGCTTTCTAGGGCACTATTCCTAACACGTTTCTGCTTTCAGACCAATTTTGAAACGGTCGGTACCCCCTCAAACGTGCTCCGATTGATCAGAATTTTTAAATACAGAAACCTTTAGAAGTGTAGAGTATTCTCCAATTGGAATCACATCAATATCGTTTCTGGTTTGTGAGTTATAACCATTTCAATTTTGTGTCGCCACTTTACCGGAAATCCGCATTCATCCAACTTCGGGGCCTGTAACGCCCCGGTTTTTCATTTATACGAATATGTCGTATGTGTTTATAAATTGTGCAATTAAATCATTTAACTATGTGATTAATTATTTATGAGTGTTTTAAATATTAAATTTTAATAAATTGTTATTAGTTTATTTTATTTTATTTTATAATTTTATTTCGTTAATTAATTTACTTAATTTATAACTAAGAGTTGATGTTAATTAATTATGTTTTTAATTATACTAAATTAATTTTATCATTTAAAATCGTTGACTTTTATACAATTTAAAATAGAATTTAATTTTATTATTTAATTTGAAATGTTATGAAATTGTTACGTTTGCGCATGAGTGTTTTAATCGCGCTTCGTTCTTATATGATGTGATATCGAAAATTCATGAAATTGTAGTATGTTGTAGATTTATGTGTTATGAACATGTCTATATGCTCGTTTTATATTTTCGATCTCGTTTGACATGGTAACGAATTTATTTTGAATTGTGGAACTAAATCGGGGGCTAACGAGCAATTAGCGCACCCTTGGTTCCGTATTTGATATCTTGAGTTAGGAAACTCGGATTCGAGTTTTTTCAAATTCGCTGAACTCGTAATGAAAATTCGAGTTTAATGAACTTAGCCTCATATTTTTCTAAGATCATTTGAACCTCCGAAATTCAACCGAAAAATGCAACGGATGCCAAATCTGCCACAGTTTACTAATATGACCATATCTTATTCAAACCTTGACCAAATTAACTATGGTTTGATTCCTTAGAACCCTAACTCAACCCTCTAACCAGCCCTTATCACCCCAAACCGATATAACCCTCATTCCTCGGAGAAAATTCAGCCAAAACCTTCTGCTCTCCAGTTTTCCGGTAGCTCAAGCCAACCCTTGGAGATTCAAGCTCAAATCTCTTCCAAACCTTCATTAATCAACAAGGTAAGCTTAGGGTTGTATTGTACATTCATTATGAGTCATTTTGATCCTTTCATCCCCAATTTTGAGCTTGCTTTCATGAGTTTTTGGAGAAAAAGGTAAATAGTTAGGTTATGATGAATGTGTTGATCTCTTTCATTCCTTGATGAATTTGGTTGATTCCAAGCATGAATATGATTGTCTTGAATCCCTCTTCTTATTGATCATCATGTATTTTGTGGTAGTTGGCTATTAAATGAGTTACCCTTAATGAATTTATTATGAAATGCATGAAAATGGGACTGAATTCTTCCTCTCTCTCGATGTCCTGCTGCTGCTGCGTTTTAGGATAGTAATTGCTGTCAATTGTTGATCATTTTTGCCTTGTTTACTGCACCTACATACCAGAGCATGTTGAGTAGGAGTTGGAGTGGTTGTGCTCTGTTTTTGTAAGGTTTTGTCCCTGTTTTTTGCCTGAAATGCTGTTGTCAATCACTGATCTTTTCCTTGCTTAGTTGCTGTCCATTTTCAGTCGATTTATGGGAGTATTTGAACTGTTTTGCTGTTGAGTTTGTTCCCTTGAATGCATGCTACTTGCTGCTGTGAATTAGTGCCTTTGAAACATGGGATTTAGCTTTGTTGAACTGCTGCCTTGTGTCTGCACTGTAACTCCCCGGCCGGGGAGATTTTATACATGAAATTGCCCGGCCGGGTACCCGTTTATGCAGAACTTGCTGCGTGAGAGTCCTCGGGCGGGGACTGCTGTGTACGAAATCTCCCCGGGCGGGGAGATATGTTTGGACGCTGGGTGTTGCTGCTGTTTTCTCGTTATTTCCTTTGCATGTATTGTTATGTGTGTTGTGTTTATATCTATAAGTATGCATGCAGGGGTGTGTTTGTTTGTGTAATTGTGTAAATGCATGCATGCAGGGTGTGTGTGTGTACGTATATGTATATATATATATATATATATATACATTTAAGTATAATATAATTGCATGCATGATTGTTCATTGGTTGTAAATGTTTCATGCATGGTATTAAATATGCATGCGTAATATATATAACTTATTTGCATGCATATTTTAATTAGTACCTTTTTGCATGCATGTAGATTAGAGTTTTAATTATTGTGCCCATGCATGACAATGTACGTGTAGCACCCGGAACGCCGAGATGCCACACCCCCGCACCATAAGTCTAGCTCACACATGAAATGGGTAGTCCATATATGAACCGGACTCATGGCGAACGGGTGACAGTAAAAAAAAATGACACACTATCTAGGCGGGACTAACCCTCAATTAAATACGATCATGCATAATCAATAAAACGGAAGCATAATATACATTCATGTCTTTAACATAATCCTTCCATCATTTACATAAATCCAATTCCAAAGATATCCAAATAGGCTATACTTACTACATAGGTACCAAGAGACCTAACAATACATATATGCATAAATAATGTACAATAAAGTGAGGAAGACAAGTGCTAGACCCAAAGAACAAAAGACCTGACTTGATCCCGCCTAGCATGCAACCCTTGAAAACCTGAAAAGTGTGAGTTGTCAGTGAACCAAAGACTGAGTGAGGGGTATAGATAAATATATGCGCACATACATGCAAGTTATAATCTCGAGTAATAATTTTGGAAAATAACAATACAATTTAGTAAAATAAGAGATACTATCGCCCGAGGTTACAACTAATTCAATTTATCAATTTAATCAATTCAATACAATCAATTCGTGGCCCGACGAGTGAGGGAAAATCTCCAACCTTACTCCGGCAGTGAACATTACCAATATTTAGCTTATCAATGATTAAGTGAGCATGCAAGTTATTACAGTGCACAATAAGCAATTTCCGTCCATCCTTCTTCCTCCGGTGATGGCCGGGTGATCTGCCCGAACCATCCAATCAGACGAGGGGAGCGCGAACACTCAAACCCTCAGGTTCCCATCACCCAACCAACCTCCTGGTGGGTTCCGGGTTAGTCCTATCAATCATGTGGAGAGTGAGCACAAGGTTAACCAGGGACCCCTATGGTCGTCCCGAGTCCCCCTGACCCACACCTCCTGGGCCCCATTTAACATTCATTCATTCATTCTCGCCAAAACATCAATCAATCAATCAATCTGTTCAATCTGTGAAACCAGTTGAAAATCAATAGATTTTGGAAAACTATAGATATATAGATACATTTTGGCTTAAAACGTCACATAGGGTTATATGGGTTCTATATATCTAGATATTAAACCTCACCTGTGCTGACAATACAACAAGGATATAATTATGAAGCTTGCTCCTTGTCAACGGGAAGACAATCTGTGTAAAAAGGGACAAGTGTCTGTGAGACACGACTCTATTGAACCAATTACGACGCACGGTAAAGTCATGATCAATGGGTCATCCAATAACAGTTAAGGAATGTAAAATAAAAGCATAATTATCAATAAACCAAGTATATAAGTCATATAATTCACATATGGGAGCCAAGGAAGTGAGAGGTATGCAATAAGAAGGGTTTTGATGAAGTTTGGCAAAAATCGACAATTCCCAAAAATGCACATGCTGTGGAAAAATGGGAATATCTAAAGTTCTAGAAATTGGAATTGGGTTTTGTTTGCTGGGAATGAAACTATACAAGTAGACCTTTAAAATGGTATATGCCTCGTTTTCTAGTTCAAAGCGAGGAGAAAATGGCGTAAGCTTGAATTTGGGTGAATGCAGTTTGTCGGTAAAGCAGCGACACCAAAAAGAATTGGTAATATCTCACAAATGGAAAAAGATATTGAGCTAATTCCAATTTTAGGTTGTTCTAGACTTCAATATCTTTCTAACGGTTCAAAAATCAGGTCATTTAAAGTTCGGATGAGGGAGTACCCGTCCGGGGAAAATACAAGGCAAAATCTACTCGGCCGGGGAAAAAGAGTGCAGAAACCCCCCGCACAAAAGTACCCGCCGGGGTACTTTTTAGGCACAAAAACTACCCGCCCGGGTAGTCCTCCTGGGCGAGAAAAAGGGCAGAAAACAGGGGCTAGTTCGTGGAGGGAAGAAAGGGTAGCAAACTCCCAAGAAAACTCAACAAAAACACCCAAAACAAACATATAACATGCATACAACTTAAATACAACATTTAAGTAACATTTAATCCAAGGTAACATGCTTAGATCATCAAGAATTTCTCATGAAAACCCCAAAAATATACATGCTTTCCAACCTTCACATAACTTCATGTTTCATGCAAGAAATGAAGAAGCAAGGTCCTAAACATGTCTCTATTCATGAATAAGCATGAAAGCATCAATCAAACCTCAAACTCTACTCATCACTCAATTAAGAAATTCAATCAATTCTCATGTTATACCTTGAAATGAAAGAAGAATGAGATGAGGATGAAGAGATGAAGATGATGCTCCAACTTGGTTGCTAATTCCTTGAATTATAGCTTGAATTTGATGAAATCCTCCTCTCTCTCTTGAAGGTGTAAAAACCGATTCTTACTAGGGGGGTGTGTGTGTTCTCTTGTATGTAATGTAATGTATGAGAGTGAGGGGGGTGAATACATATATGGTATATTATATCATCCACTACAAGCATAAAATCACCTCTAATTGCATTTAAGTCCCTAAGTTATTTAAATGAATGCAATCAAGTTTCATTCCGTGAGATATGAGTACTTAACTTCAATTCATGTTATGCAATTAAGTTCACACATTTATGAGATGATCAATTAAAGTCATATAAGAGCAATTAATCACATTAGTAATTAGTTCACATAAATTTCACATTAAAAGAAATTCCACATAAGTTTATGAAATTAAAATGAATATCATGATATGAAAGTTATAATAATAACACATAATGCATAAATGGAAAAACTGGGGCGTTACAGTACGTGTATATATTTATATATATTTGTTTAATAGATATTAAATATTATTTAATTTAATTTAATTATGGAAATTAAATTGTTACCTATTTCATGTTCTTATCTAATTTCCGATCTTGAATTGAATGCATTTATTTGTCTATTCTCTAATTGTAAATGTGGTTTAGTACGTGATGTGATCGTTATGTGAAATTCTTGAATTGAGTTGGTATGAAATGTGAAAGTTATGAACTTGATGAATATGAACACTTTCTTGAACGAATGAATGGCTCATTTATATGATTTAAATGCGTTAATTGTGCACATGAACGTGTTCATTACATAATATAATCTCTTAGACATTCATATCATGTTCATTGCATGTCGTGCGTTATAAATGGTTCATTTAGAGTCTTGAGTCTCACGAATGCATTGTTATCCTTGTACAGTTTCTCCAGGGCGGAGATGCAGGGTTCTTAGGCTTCTTCGAGTCTTCTTTTCTTCTTGGTATTGTTCGGTAAGAGGCGTTCAGGTGGGTTTCTCTTCTATTTAGTTAAATGACCCTATATACTCCCAACGAGTAAAGATTTCAGCCAAAAGTATATATGTATATAGAGTTGTTTTCCTGAGTCAATGATTTTAAACGTAAGCCTTTATTTTATTAACCTACCAAATGTTTTGGCGAGAAAAGAAAGAATGTTATGCACAGAATGGGACCCAGGGACTTGGTGTGAGTGGTGACCCGAGGAGGCATGGGCTGACGGTGATCCCTCACGCTAGTCCCACCAATGTACGGCGTAACCGGACCTCATTAGGAGTTAGCGAGGAATGGATGCTGAGTGCCACTAGGGGAGTCATGAAACCCTTTTGGCCAATGAATGGATGGTTCGGGCCGATCACCCGGAGGAAGAAGGTGTAAATGTTCATGAATGTGCACAAAAGAATGTTATGCATGAATGAAAGAAAGAAAGAAAGAATGTTTAATGAACTAGACGAGGTGTTGGTTGGAGATAATGCACGCCTACTCGCCGGGCCACAAAAGACCTAAAGAATGAAAATGAACGTTATAATCCCTTTTGCTGACTTCTTTATTTTACCCACTTGGGAAAATGCTCAAAACCCTCATTTGGGATTATAACTTGCATGTGAATGTTAAATATTGTTGTATATGTATTTATGCCTCATTTTATACCCACCAGTCTCCTAAAGACTGAACCCGGATTGTTTTCAGTGTTCTTGCAGGTTTGGAGTGCTAGGCGGGAAGTCTTATTTATTCAGTCATTCGGTTAGGTCAGAGTCGGTCCATGTGCATAATGGGTTATGATTTATTTAAGTTACGGAGAATGTATGATTTGTATTGATTATTACTACCCTCATGAATTCAAGATAATCTTTCAGGAATAGAAAGAATCGGGAATTGATGTTTTATGATTTTATTAAATTTCGGGATTAGGTATCTATGCTAGTTGAACTCGTTGCTCTTGGCTTATCTTGTTATATATGTATGTACATTGCTTCAGCATTCGTGATATTTCCGTTTTACTGTCTCTTTGGTTGCGAGAGTTAGTTCACGCCTAGCTTAGCGAGTGTGTATGTCCCTGTTCGCCGGGATTTAGCTCGGGTATGGATTGTCAGTTTCATATTCGGGTCGGGTCTCTGTGCGGGGGATGTGGTACCTTGCGCTCGGGTGCTACATCCTTAAGTGGTATCAGAGCCCGGTTGCAAAACCGGTGTTCTCGTGTCGTGATTGAGTCAGTCTAGGTCGCACGGCTTAGGAACTACGTGATAATGTGTGCATTGCATCGATTTTGAATGTGAAATTATCTTTCTTTTTGAATATTGTCGAATTACCTGTTACATTTTGATATTGGATCTGTGCCTCTCGTGTTGAATATGTGCCATGAGCATGCACTAATCGCATGCATATATCCTTGAAATGAGTTCTGATTTATAGGTCATGAAGATAATATCAAACCACGGCCAAATATCAAGCTAACAACGTTCTATTACAAATTCTTTCTGAGACATGGAAGATAGGAGGGATGCACTGGGGAAGGATATAGAGAATTCGAGATATGTGGTCTTCATAGACAGAGCTAGAGTTCAAGGGTTAGGAGCTAGAATGGAAGTTCGATTTTAGAGATGCAAGTATAGAGGGACACTTGAAGAAATAAGAGTTGATCGGGGAATATTTATGACTCCGAAGATTGACATATGCGGCTCTCTTACATTGGATGTCATAATTGGATTCAACGGGGTCATTTAACTTAAGGAATGGAGTGAATGAACCTTGAGGGTAATTTAACTCAGGTTCGGATTATGGAAGAGATAGCGAGGATTGTGAAGAATCAAGCTAAAACATATTCGGCGGGAATTAAGCATCCAGAGGCGTCAAAGAGGAATTTCTAACTAAACCTAATGGATAGAAAATAGGGTTTTAGAGGTCAAGATCGGAAGAAGTGAGTTCGGGAGCCCTAACTTTCAACTAAGATGGAAAACGAGTCGGAAAAGGATTGGAAGGAGTCAAGTAACGTGGGAAATACAAATTCATGGAAGGTGACCATACTACGGACAAGATTTGAGTTCGTTTTCCAAATCCAAGCTGAATTGTCATGTTGTGAGGGTGAATTGGAAAATATGGAGCAACGAATGGAAACGGTAAAGAAAGGCAAAGACGTTTTGGAAGGAAATCATGCGCGCAAGTGGGAGCAGTTGGAAAGCAACTTCTATTCCCAATCTAAACTCGTAAAGGATAAACAAAGGAATTTTGATTAGGGTGATGATTCGAAGTAGGATTCGAAAATACAGTCGGGGTAATTTTATAAAAGAGTTGGGCATTATTGAATAGCGAATTTCAGGGAGAAATTTGGATGCTAATTTCGTGGATGTAGAAGAAGTTAGGGATCGAGAAATTTCAATCCCGGACCGAGGAAGGTATAAGTTGATGCAAAAAGATTCATGAAAAACTTGAAGACCGTGGGAAAGACGAAGCATGATCAGCAAGTCAAAGTAACCTCGTGATTGGAGGAACGAGGAAAAGCTACCAAGCTAACAACTTACCACATTGGTGACAGGTTCCAAAACATTCATACCACGTGCATCATACTTCGCATCAATTATTTATTCTTCTTTACTTATGTTCGTGCGTGCATTTCTAATTGATTTCATTGCTCTAGTGTGCTGCATATCTAATTTTCGTAAGTGTGCCACATGCATCGTCATTTTAACCCGACATGCATTCTAGTGTTTAATTGATAGGAAATTCTTTCATCTCACTTATCAAGTATCATTTCAACCGGCCCACATCTGAATTATAAGGAAGATGACTTTGGACAAATAAAGAATTTCCAGTAAGGGATAGATTGATAGAAACGGGAATTCAGAAAGAGAAGTGAGACTATAGTTGGCTTCGGGGTTTTTGAATCAGATAAGAATAGGAAAGGAGTTTCGGACATCAAGCGAATTAGAAGGGAAGTTGAAAGGCAAAACGTTGGGGTTGCCATTTTGATTAAAAGCCTCCCTAATGGAAATTATTCATCAAGAATTTCGATAAAAGAAGGATTGATGGAATTCGACATGTAAGGACAGAAAATTTAAGGGGGAGAGCATGGCCAAGAGAAAAATTGAAACTAGAGGTCGGGGTCGAAGAAATAATTAATCGAGATAACGAAAATGCAATTAGGGAAGATCCGGGAATTTTATGGTGGTGAGCGGAGATGAATAAGACGACTTTAAGGATTAACCATTAAAATGAGAGCTAAGCCACTAAATTCGGATTAAAGAATTTCACGGGGAATAGAGAAGATAGCTCGTTGAATCGTTCTAAGTATGTAAGTTGATTTGAAGATAAGGGAGTTACGAAGGAGTTAGGGAAACTCCTAAGCTGAGTTGTCAAGAGGGAACCGACTCAAGTTATCATAAAAAGGTATGCCGTTAATAAAGTTTGGTTCAATGAATTCGGAAAGAGATTCCAGAAACGACAAACCGACAAGGATGAACATGGAGAAATTTAAATCAAACTTCAAGAATCATCAAGGACATCCTATCTTCGATTAAGGAATTGTGGGGCCAAATACCAAATATAACTTTAAGGGGGTTAAAGAGAATAAACGGATAACATGGATGGAAGATGGGAAATGATTCGTGTTGAGAGAGACTATAATGATAAATATCTCAAGGTCGGGATTGACGTCAAGGTTATCAAGAGTAGTTATCCTTGAGGATATGTTAGACTCCGATATGGGTAAGATAGAAGCTATGGACCCAACTTTGGGACAGATGGTTTAAGGGTATTCCGGGAGGTCAAGCTCGACTAAGTAAAAAGAGTTGATTGGTCGAATGAAGATTATGGGAAATGATGAAAGATCGAAGAAGACTGGAAGCAGGACAAGTCAGAAGGGAATAAAGAATAAAATCCTTAGAGGATCTATCAATTGCTTTGCTGGGGTACCCTGAAGAGCTTAAAGACAAGTCGAGCACTAAACTCACTTTTGGGATAGATCATGCATTGGACTACAAAACTCACAACTCTAAATTATGCAATTACGGTGCACGGTACATGAAGCATCCGTGATACATGCATCCATGCAAATTTAACTTAAATAATTTTTATGTTAAGTGCTTTGATCCCTTATCATGTTAAATTACTTGGAGTAATTGTTGATCAACGTGGATGATATCTATTACCTGCTTTGGGTGTCTTACGTGATTTTAATTATGGTTTCACGTGTGTTGCTTAGGAGTATTGGAGACTTCCTTGCTTTATTTTGTTTGAGAGACGGGGTGCTCTCGTTGTTTGTAAGAGACGGGGATTCTTTTATTTTGTTTGAGAGACGGGGTGCTCTCGTTGTTTGTAAGAGACGGGGATTCTTTTATTTTGTTTGAGAGACGGGGTACTCTCTTTGCTTGCGAGAGACGGGGTTCTCTCATTGCTGCTCGAGAGACGGGGCTCTCTCTTGATTGCTTGTGAGAGACGAGGAATCTCTCATTGGTTGTTTTAGGCGTACAGTGAATCCGAGGACGGATTCTTTTTAAGGGGGGAGAGATTGTAACGCCCCGGTTTTTCATTTATACTAATATGTCGTATGTGTTTATAAATTGTGCAATTAAATCATTTAACTATGTTGTGACACCCCGCTTGTTCGACGTATAAGGTACGCCACGTTCCAACCTTTTTATGTGATTAATTATGTGATTTTGTGCTTTGCGTGACCCTATTTTGAACTCTTTTAGAGTTTAGGGGCCTGTTTGCAATTTTCTCTTTTTAGGGGCTATTCGGTCATTTCTCGTTCGGTCGAGAGTTCGACCTTTTTGACCCTTGCTTTGCGTTCGGGGCATCGAGACGAGTCCGTAGACTCTGAGTTTGCCCAATTCTGACTTCGTTAACCCCTTCTTCCGTTCATTTTTGAGTAAGAGGACCCGAGATATTATACCCCGAATCCTCGTATTTCGTGCAAATCAGCCCAGCTCTTCTCTCTCTTCTCCCGCGTCTCTCGTCCCTCTCTCCTCACACACATTTGAGGTGAAGACACACACAAGCTCGTTCTTGCTCGTTTCTCGATGGAATTCGACGTGTGAATAATGGAAATTTATCAGCTCGACGAGCCCGACACGATGATACCAAAATCATGGCCTGAAACTGGATGGTGGCAGCGCTACGGCGAGTGGCAGGCGGCGGAAATTACCTCCGCCACTTCGCCGGCGGATTGCGGCGGCTTCCTGCATCGGAATTGCCCGATTTTTGGACGGGCTTGTAACGGGACGTTCCGACCACCATTTCTGGAGCAACGGCGCGGCGAACCGACTGGCGACGGCGGCTCACGCGCCGCCTAAAAGTCACGCAGCGGCGTTCGCCGCTTTCCGGCGGCTTTTCCGGAGGATCTTTGGCAATTCCCTACGTTTTTTGACATCCTAAATCCATTTCCGGCCTCAAATCGGAGCAAATCGCGCCGAAGATGACTGAACCGGCGAGTGGCGCAGCGGCGGGTTTTTGGGCGGCGGTTTGAAGCTTTTCCGGTGATCTTTTGGCGACGGTTCCTTCTGAGAAGTTGTCTAACTCGACGAGATCGAGTTGTTCGTGTAGGTGGCGGCCCAAGAACCGGCCCAAGGCGGTGGACCGGTGGCGGACCGGCTCTGGACCGACGGTGATTTTTCCGGCAACCTTTTTCGGCTTTTGGTTAGGGGCTTTCGAAGGCCTCATTACGGGCTTTCCAACGGTATGTTCGGATTTCATTTTCGTTTTACGGTTTGCGTTTAATTTCAGTTTTCGTCGTTGGGATTTAGTTCGGTTTTTCGTCAACGAAGTCCGACGTGTTTGGTATTTTCTGAAATTGGTTGAGGGCTTTTGTCAAGCAGGCCGAGGCGTACGTTTCTGTCCTTCCGGGGATTTTTCCGACCACCAGAGGTGGTCCAGTGGCTGCATGTGGCGGTCCGGCAGGTTCCGGTGGCGGCGTTCCGATGCCCTTCGGATAGCAAGTTCCTCTCATCGTGGTGAGTTCAACGCCACTTTCCTTTCATCAATCGGATGTCCCGTTGATTTTATATGAATTTTTGAAGTAGTTGTATTTATTTTCGTTAATTGTTTTAATTGTAAATTTCGATCTTGTATGAACTATAAATTGAAATTATGAGTTGTATGATACTTGGAAATATGTTATGATGTATGAACCCTTGATTCGTGATTTATGGAATTTAGTTACCTCATTTTACGCCTATCTATTTGAGAATAATTATTGTTTGAGGGGATGTTAGTGTAATTTTAGAAACTAATTGATTATGAAGTTGTATAAAACATAGGAAAGGAATCATGAAAGGATACATTGTACTTTAATTTGAATGAATTGTTTAAGTATACTATTGTGGGGAATTTTGTAAATTATGCAAATATGTAATTTTAAATAAATTGATATGAGATTTATGTTTTATTCTCGCAAGACTTGGAGCATGATAGGTTTTAAATTATTATGTCTCGATTTATAATTTCGTACCTGATAATATGAATTATATAAGTTATGCATAATCTAATGTGCGAAATGATTGTGATTTGATATGAGTGACTTAATATGGATAAATGTGAACTAACTCTGCATCATTTGTATTCGTGAGCATAGCCGTGCGTCTTTGTGGTTGTGATTTGAGCCTCAGTCTTGTGTTCTGTGTGTTCAGTCGATCAGGGTTCTTCCAGGGGGTGTCTGTCAGCTGTTTGGGTTCCAGTGGGACTTCTTGGCTTGTGTTTTCCGTTCTCGTCGGTGTAAGGTGAGGTTTTAGGATTTCCGTTTAGTTAAAGCGACCTACAACCTTCTGTGCTCGTTTTCAAGCCTGCATGCGATTATTCTATTATATTTATATAATAGATATGTGTTTATATGATATGTTTATGAATTTGTCATATGATTAAAGGTTTTCGAACTGTATATGTACGAGCATATGTAAGCTTGATTTGTTTTGCAATAAGGCTATGCTCCAAACCGTGTGTCTTCATACCAGCTGCGGATTAGGATGACACGGAGAGGTACGTTTATAGCATATGCTAAGTTGTAAGGTATGGTATGCTCCGATAAGGTACGTAAGTATGATTTTGATACGATATGATAAGTTTGGTGTGTAGCGAGTTATGATCTGATATGCTATGTTCTGTTGTGTTGGGTCCCGAGACGTGGGTAAGGGAGACCCGGTACGACAATGGGGTCGCCGGTTATGACCCCTGTGCACGTTCTCATTTGAGATATTCACGTGCAACCTATGGAGGTTGGGAAGGCGTGGTATCTTGAGTGTAGCACCCTTCACGTATGGATGCCACACCCCCGCACTATAGCTTAGGCCACATAGGAAATAGGTAATCCGTACATGAACCAAACTATAGCGAACGTGTGACAAAGAAAAAGAACCAAGCTAGCTAGGCGGGACTAACCTTAACCGGAAAACCACAATGCAATAAAACGAGCGGAAGCATAATAATTTTCAATATTAATTTCCAAGTATTCAAGTTATACTATCTTCTAACTCCATATATCAAAACATTATCATCTCCCAAACTACATAACATATCCAAAAGTAATAGATACAATACATGAACGTGTAGTGCTAGACTCGACTGAAAACAGAACAGGACTCTGACTCCCGCCTAGCACGAACCTGCAAAACACTGAAAGGTTGAGGTGTCAGTCCAACACGGACTGAGCGAGGGGTATAAATAAATATTAGCACAATTAACATGCAAGTTCTAATCTCGGGTAAGGTTTTTAATAAAGGAAGCAATATAAGCTCAATATTAAAGTGGATCTCGCCCGAGATTACAACTAATCCATTCAATCAATATAAACGTTATCAATTCAATTCAATTCACTCAGTGGCCCGGCGAGTGAGGGCAATCTCCAACCTTACTACAATTAGTGAACAATACCATCTTTAGGTTTTATTTCAATAATTATCATACAATCATTAGTGCACACTTAGCATTTTCATGAACTCCTTCTTCCTCCGGTGATGGTGGGATTGCAAGGCCCAACCATCCATGAACGGTGTACGTCGGGAACATGACTCCCACGCACGGGATTTCTTCCTCCACCAAACCTCCTGGTGGATTCAGAGGTGATCCCAAAATTGGTGAGGGTATTGCAAGAGTTACCTGTCAGCCCTTGCTTCCCCGGTTGGCTCAATACACTACCCTCGGGCCCATGTGAACACGACATGCTTACTCGCCCAAAACACGATCAATCACGATAACACGATTATTCAATAGATCATGAAATCATTTGCAATCGGTAGAGATTTTTGGGAAAGATATATACATATATATATATACATTTTGGCTGAAAACATCACGTAGGGTTGTAAGGGTTCTATATATCTAGTAATTAAACCTCACCTCTACCAACCAAAAGAAGCAAGGAAGCACCCTACGGACTGTGCTCCTCGTCTCCGGGACCGAGATCTGTGCAACAAGGATAAGTGTGAAATAAGACTCGACTCGAATGAACCAATTAAGACGCACGACGAAGTCATAATCAAGATATTATGCAATAACAATCAAGGAGTGTCAAGTAGGAGCATGATTATCAATTAAGCAAGTATATATATCACATAACTCACATATGGGAGCCAAGGAAGTGAAAGAAATGCAATAAGAAAGGTTTTGGTGAAGTTTGACCAAAACCGACAATTTTTGGAAATGTACATGTTGTCGGAAAACTAGAATATCTTAAATTCTAGAAGTGGGAATCGAGTTTTGTTTGTTGGGTATGAAAGCAGACACAAAGACCTTTCCGACGGTATATGGCACGTTTTCTAATTCAAAGCGAGGTGCAAATGGCGTTCGTCCGAAGTTGGACAAAATGCAGGAAAATAAAAGGTGACACGCCGCCCGTGTCACCATTATAAGGCAAACCGTGACACCCCCGTGTCACGGTACAGAAAATCAAACCAACATGCACCCCCGTGTCACGCTGAACAAGGCAAATTTGACACGCCCGTGTCAACTGTACGCAACAGAAAAAACAGGGCAAAAACAGGGGATTGTACGGGAAAAGCTCCAAAACCATTCCCACTCTCAAACAAATGTAAGGAATCAACTTAAAACTAACACATAACATGCATATAACTCATATTCTTCATTTAAGCCACACTAAAACCAAGAAATATGCTTTGATCATAGAAATTCATCAAAAGCAAACCCATATAATTTCATGTCATCAACTTCTCATTTCTTCAAGAATTCATGCAAGTTGGCAAGCTAAATGATCAATATCATGCTTCTAGTCATGTATAACCAAGGAATTCTTATCAATATCACCAAACCCTACTCAATCACACATCAAGAGATTCAATCAAATTCTCCCTATACCTCAAGATGGAAGAAGAAATGGATGAAAGGATGAGATGAAGATGATGCTTCCACTTATGCAAATATCTTCCTTGAATTAAGGCTTGAAATATGAGGTGAAATTCTCTTCCCCTTCCTTGGTGTAAAGAACCGATATTGAGTGTGTGTATAGGTGTGGACTTGTTGAAATGTGATGAATGAATGAAATGTGGGAGAAATATGTGATATAAGCTTGATTCTCCCAAGAATGAACATGACTCACCACATTTTGCATTTAAGTCCTTCAATTATTTAAATTAATGCAATCTAATATTATCTCTAAACAAGTAGCTAACTAACTCTCAATTCATTTAATGCAATTAGGCCCATAAATTAAATAAGTGATCAAGTGAGTCCATATAAAGGCATTTAATCACTTAGCAATTAATTCACGTAAATTTCACGTTAATGAAAATTCATATAAATACATGAAGGTATGATATATATAATGTTATGAAAATTATAATAATTTCACAAAACACTTAGTAATGTAATTTACATAATATCACGTAATGCATAATTGAAAACGGGGCGTTACAATTCTCCCCCCCTTAAAAAGGACCTGGTCCCCAGGTCCCCTGCCGAGTTTCAAAAATGATGCTCAAGCCAAAAGAAAACCCCGTCTCTTAAACACGAAATGAAAGAACCCCGTCTTTCAACAAGAAATGAGAGAACCCCGTCTCTCAACAAGAAATGAGAGAACCCCGTCTCCCAAACACACACGAAAACAAATCAAGGGAGCAAATTGTAAAAACATTCACGTATATGTCACATAAAGCAGGTGGCATCACGTTAATCACATAACTAATGCTTTTATACAACCAAAATTGCAACTAATAAGAATTAAATACAATAACAATAGAATTCATGATGCACGTGATATGCATGGTTAGGGGTACCGTTCACCGTTGATTATGCCATAAATATAGTTGATACCTTCGGCTACCACATTCGGATGAGCATTCATATTGTGCACCTCTCTCTCCAGATCATATGCACGAGCCTGAACAAGGGGCCTCTGTCCCCCGGCAGACAACTCTCGTCGCTTCGGACACGTGTCTACTAGGTGTTCATTGCTTCCACAGCGCAGACATAGATTCAAACGTTTCCTACAAGCCTCATAAGTATGTTTATCACGTCCGCAGTAGATGCAAAGAGGTTTTCCCGAAGATGATGTTGAAGTTGGTACACTTGGAGCTTTCGAGGCCGATCCTATTGATTGAGCCTTTTTCTGAGATCCTTCCTGAGGTGGCGAGGATTGATAAGAAATAGGCCTCTTTCCATTATTAGAATTTTGTCCGGAGTGAGGTACAGGCCTTCTCGCATTCACCGAGTCATCAACTTTCAAAGCTTTCGTGGTAGCCTTGACCCAAGTACTCGTGTTAACCGCTTCCAAAGCTCTCTGTATGTCCGGTCGGAGCCCTTGTACGAACTGCATAGCTTTGTGAAAATCATCACTCGCTAAATTGGGTGCATAGCGAGACAACCTTTCATACTCGGCTATGTACTCAGAAACGGACATTTCTCCTTGCTTTAGCTTAGTAAATTCCTTCAACCTCCGAGTTCGAGAAGATGGAGGGATAAACTTGTTCTTGAACTCTCTCTCGAAAACCTCCCATGTAACCTGCTCCTCAGTGGCATCAAGGATAATTTTGGTACTCTCCCACCATGAATACGCTTCTCCCTGAATGAGGGTAAGAGTGCACCGAGCCTTTTTCCGAGACTCACATGGAATAAGTTCCCATATACGCTCAACTTCTTTAAGCCATTGTTCGGCTTGAATATCATTTCCCTTTAGGAATCTCGGCGGATGTTGATTCTGAAATTCCCTTAAAATAGCAGAGATAGGTGCCTGTTGTTGTGGTGGAGGAGCTGGCGGCGCTGGAGGCACATAATCCCGTAACCTCTGATCTATGAGTTGCACCATGGAATTTAAGAAATCTTGGGGTTGAGCCGGAGGGGGTGGATGTGGAGGAACCCTAGGGGATCGATCACGGCGATGTCTCCTATGACCTGGAGAATGTTCACGGCGAGGACGACCTCGAGGCATCCTGAAATCAAGACATTAGATATGCATGTTGGATTAGTGGATGCAAATGATTACAATTAAGGTCATAAGATGCAAATAAAACACATAACTCAATTAATTCAAATAAGTGCAAGTAATTCAAGTAGGTTCAATTAAGTTCAAGTGAGTTCAAAATGTTCAAATAAGATGCAAGACTCTCAAGTTATCAACTAATCCTATGCCATACGACTTAGACTCACAAGACACAACACTAGAACCGCGGTTTTGCAACCGGGCTCTGATACCACTTAAGATGTAGCACCCTTCACGTATGGATGCCACACCCCCACACTATAGCTTAGGCCACATACAAAATGGGTAATCCATACATGAACCAAACTATAGCGAACGGGTGACAAAGAAAAAGAACCAAGCTAGCTAGGCGGGACTAACCTTAACCGGAAAACCACAATGCAATAAAACGAGCGGAAGCATAATAATTTTCAATATTAATTTCCAAGTATTCAAGTTATACTATCTTCTAACTCCATATATCAAAACATTATCATCTCCCAAACTACATAACATATCCAAAAGTAATAGATACAATACATGAACGTGTAGTGCTAGACTCGACTGAAAACAGAACAGGACTCTGACTCCCGCCTAGCACGAACCTGCAAAACACTGAAAGGTTGAGGTGTCAGTCCAACACGGACTGAGCGAGGGGTATAAATAAATATTAGCGCAATTAACATGCAAGTTCTAATCTCGGGTAAGGTTTTTAATAAAGGAAGCAATATAAGTTCAATATTAAAGTGGATCTCGCCTGAGATTACAACTAATCCATTCAATCAATATAAACATTATCAATTCAATACAATTCACTCAGTGGCCCGACGAGTGAGGACAATCTCCAACCTTACTCCAATTAGTGAACAATACCATCTTTAGGTTTTATTTCAATAATTATCATACAATCATTAGTGCACACTTAGCATTTTCATGAACTCCTTCTTCCTCCGGTGATGGTGGGATTGCAAGGCCCAACCATCCATGAACGGTGTACGTCGGGAACATGACTCCCACGCACGGGATTTCTTCCTCCACCAAACCTCCTGGTGGATTCAGAGGTGATCCCAAAATTGGTGAGGGTAGTTCAAGAGTTACCCGTCAGCCTTTGCTTCCCCGGTTGGCTCAATACACTACCCTCGGGCCCACGTGAACACGACATGCTTACTCGCCCAAAACACGATCAATCACGATAACACGATTATTTAATAGATCATGAAATCATTTGCAATCGGTAGAGATTTTTGGGAAAGATATATACATATATATATATATACATTTTGGCTGAAAACATCACGTAGGGTTGTAAGGGTTCTATATATCTAGTAATTAAACCTCACCTCTACCAACCAAAAGAAGCAAGGAAGCACCCTACGGACCGTGCTCCTCGTTTTCGGGACCGAGATCTGTGCAACAAGGATAAGTGTGAAATAAGACTCGACTCGAATGAACCAATTAAGACGCACGGCGAAGTCATAATCAAGATATTATGCAATAACAATCAAGGAGTGTCAAGTAGGAGCATGATTATCAATTAAGCAAGTATATATATCACATAACTCACATATGGGAGCCAAGGAAGTGAAAGAAATGCAATAAGAAAGGTTTTGGTGAAGTTTGGCCAAAACTGACAATTTTTGGAAATGTACATGTTGTGGGAAAACTGGAATATCTTAAATATTAGAAGTGGGAATCGAGTTTTGTTTGTTGGGTATGAAAGTAGACACTAAGACCTTTCCGACGGTATATGGCACGTTTTCTAATTCAAAGCGAGGTGAAAATGGCGTTCGTCCGAAGTTGGATAAAATGCAGGAAAATAAAAGGTGACACGCCGCCCGTGTCACCATTATAAGGCAAACCGTGACACCCCCGTGTCACAGTACAAAAAATCAAACCAACATGCACCCCCGTGTCACGCTGAAGAAGGCAATGTTGACACGCCCGTGTCAACTGTACGCAGCAGAAAAAACAGGGCAAAAACAGGGGATTGTACGGGAAAAGCTCCAAAACCATTCCCACTCTCAAACAAATGTAATGAATCAACTTAAAACTAACACATAACATGCATATAACTCATATTCTTCATTTAAGCCACATTAAAACCAAGAAATATGCTTTGATCATAGAAATTCATCCAAAGCAAACCCATATAATTTCATGTCATCAACTTCTCATTTCTTCAAGAATTCATGCAAGTTGGCAAGCTAAATGATCAATATCATGCTTCTAGTCATGTATAACCAAGGAATTCTTATCAATATCACCAAACCCTACTCAATCACACATCAAGAGATTCAATCAAATTCTCCCTATACCTCAAGATGAAAGAAGAAATGGATGAAAGGATGAGATGAAGATGATGCTTCCACTTATGCAAATATCTTCCTTGAATTAAGGCTTGAAATATGAGGTGAAATTCTCTTCCCCTTCCTTGGTGTAAAGAACCGATATTGAGTGTGTGTATAGGTGTGGACTTGTTGAAATGTGATGAATGAATGAAATGTGGGAGAAATATGTGATATAAGCTTGATTCTCCCAAGAATGAACATGACTCACCACCTTTTGCATTTAAGTCCTTCAATTATTTAAATTAATGCAATCTAATATTATCTCTAAACAAGTAGCTAACTAACTCTCAATTCATTTAATGCAATTAGGTCCATAAATTAAATAAGTGATCAAGTGAGTCCATATAAAGGCATTTAATCACTTAGCAATTAATTCACGTAAATTTCACGTTAATGAAAATTCATATAAATACATGAAGGTATGATATATATAATGTTATGAAAATTATAATAATTTCACAAAACACTTAGTAATGTAATTTGCATAATATCACGTAATGCATAATTGAAAACGGGGCATTACATTGAGCCCTCGGTGGATAACCGGGGAAGGCACAGTGTGGGTTAGCTACCCCGTGTGTGTTTGTATCTGTATGAGTAGTGAGGGTTTGCTCCCCGAACTACATGGTGTTGGGGTTGGATTGTTTATGATATTTGTTGGTTTCTGATATGATACGTATGATTCGATATGGAAGTAAGGTGGGAGACCCATACTCGCCGGGTATATGAATATGATATGTTATGTTGATTATGAAACGGGATAGAAGCTTTCTCTTTTGATATGATACGATTAAGCTCAGTATGTTATAGTTTGGATAAGATAAGATATGTATAAGTTTGGTTTGAAAATTGTACAAGTATGATTTGAAAATGGTTTTGGTATGCAAAACCCTACTCCCGGTTCATAATCTTTCTTTTGATACGTGCTCTGCTCCTTATTATGTATAGTGTGTGTGAGTTCAGCCCCCCTCACTCAGTCAGTGGACTGACCCTCGGCCCACCTATGTTTTAGTTTGCAGGTGCAAGTTGTTGGTGTTCGAGCTAGGCGGCTTTGAGTCGGGTTTGTCGAGTCTGTGTCAGTCCATTTGATTTTTGTTAAGTACTTTGTTCCAAATTATGTATGAAAATTATGTATATAGTATGTTCTGTACAAGATGATGTTTATGCTTTGATTATATGAATTTTCGGGACAGGTTAGGACAGGGCTTGGATTAGTTGAACCCGTCTTTGTTGTATGTTTGAATTCGGGACAGGTTAGGACAGGTTCGTGGAATTAGTTGAACCGGTTTATTTATGTTTGTTGATTAAAGTTTTTGTTAGTTCATATTTTGCATCGCTTCCGCATTCGGGTTTTTGCATATTTTACTTGTACAGGGTTAGGTACCGCCTAGTTTAGGTTGGATTTTTTCGTTTGTCACCCGTTCGCTGTGACTTGGTGCGTGTGCGGATTTTCCATTTCGTACCACGTGTCGGGTCATAGTGCGGGGGTGTGGTGCCCCACCGCTTGGGGTGCTACATATGTGATTAATTATTTATGAGTGTTTTAAATATTAAATTTTAATAAATTGTTATTAGTTTATTTTATTTTATTTTATAATTTTATTTCGTAAATTAATTTACTTAATTTATAACTAAGAGTTGATGTTAATTAATTATGTTTTTAATTATACTAAATTAATTTTATCATTTAAAATCGTTGACTTTTATACAATTTAAAATAGAATTTAATTTTATTATTTAATTTGAAATGTTATGAAATTGTTACGTTTGCACATGAGTGTTTTAATCGTCCTTCGTTCTTATATTGTGTGATATCGAAAATTCATGAAATTGTAGTATGTTGTAGATTTATGTGTTATGAACATGTCTATATGCTCGTTTTATATTTTCGATCTCGTTTGACGTGGTAACGAATTTATTTTGAATTGTGGAACCAAATCGGGGGCTAACGAGCAATTAGCGCACCCTTGGTTCCGTATTTGATATCTTGAGTTAGGAAACTCGGATTCGAGCTTCGTCAGCTTCGTTGAACTCGTAACGAAAATTTGAGTTTAATGAACTTAGCCTCATATTTTTCTAAGATCATTTGAACCTCCGAAATTCAACCGAAAAATGCAACGGATGCCAAATCTGCCACAGTTTACTAAAATGACCATATCTTATTCAAACCTTGACCAAATTAACTATGGTTTGATTCCTTAGAACCCTAACTCAACCCTATGACCAGCCCTTATCACCCCAAACCGAGATAACCCTCATTACTTGGAGAAAATTCAGCCAAAACCTTATGTTCTCCAGTTTTCCCGTAGCTCAAGCCAACCCTTGGAGATTCAAGCTCAAATCTCTTCCAAACCTTCATTAATCAACAAGGTAAGCTTAGGGTTGTATTGTACATTCATTATGAGTCATTTTGATCCTTTCATCCCCAATTTTGAGCTTGCTTTCATGAGTTTTTGGAGAAAAAGGTGAATAGTTGGGTTATGATGAATGTGTTGATCTCTTTCATTCCTTGATGAATTTGGTTGATTCCAAGCATGAATATGATTGTCTTTACTCCCTCTTCTTATTGATCATCATGTATTTTGTGGTAGTTGGCTATTAAATGAGCTACCCTTAATGAATTTATTATGAAATGCATGAAAATGGGACTGAATTCTTCCTCTCTCTCGATGTACTGCTGCTACTGCGTTTTAGGATAGTAATTGCTGTCAATTGTTGATCATTTTGGCCTTGTTTGCTGTACCTACATACCAGAGCATGTTGAGTAGGAGTTGGAGTAGTTGTGCTCTGTTTTTGTGAGGTTTTGTCCCTGTTTTTGGCCTGAAATGCTGCTGTCAATCGCTGCTCTTTTTCTTGCTTAGTTGCTGTCCATTTTCAGTTGATTTGTGGGAGTATTTGAACTGTTTTGCTGCTGAGTTTGTTCCCTTGAATGCCTGCTACTTGCTGCTGTGAATTAGTGCCTTTGAAACAGGGGATTTAGCTTTGTTGAACTGCTGCCTTGCGTCTGCACTGTAACTCCCCGGCCGGGGAGATTTTATACATGAAATTGCCCGGCTGGGTACCCGTTTATGTAGAACCTGCTGCGTGAGAGTCCCCGGGCGGGGACTGCTGTGTACGAAATCTCCCTGGGCAGGGAGATATGTTTGGACGCTGAGTGTTGCTGCTGTTTTCTCCTTATTTCCTTTGCATGTATTGTTATGTGTGTTGTGTTTATATCTATAAGTATGTATGCAGGGGTGTGTTTGTTTGTGTAATTGTGTAAATGCATGCATGCAGGGGGTGTGTGTGTACGTATATGTATATATATATATATATATATATATATACATTTAAGTATAATATAATTGCATGCATGATTGTTCATTGGTTGTAAATGTTGCATGCATGGTATTAAATTGTTACCTATTTCATGTTCTTATGTAATTTCCGATCTTGAATTGATTGCATTTATTTTTCTATTCTCTAATTGTAAATGTGATTTAGTACGTGATGTGATCGTTATGTGAAATTCTTGTATTGAGTTGGTATGAAATGTGAAAGTTATGAACTTGATGAATATGAACGCTTCCTTGAACGAATGAATGGCTCATTTATATGATTTAAATGCGTTAATTGTGCACATGAACGTGTTCATTACATAATATAATCTCTTAGACATTCATATCATGTTCATTGCATGTCGTGCGTCATATATGGTTCATTTAGATTCTTGAGTCTCATGAATGCATTGTTATCCTTGTACAGTTTCTCCAGGGCGGAGATGCCGGGTTCTTAGGCTTCTTCGAGTCTTCTTTTCTTCTTGGTATTGTTCGGTAAGAGGCGTTCAGGTGGGTTTCTCTTCTATTTAGTTAAATGACCCTATATACTCCCAACGTGTAAAGATTTCAACCAAAAGTATATATGTATATAGAGTCATTTTCCTGAGTCAATGATTTTAAACGTAAGCCCTTATTTTATGAACCTACCAAATGTTTTGGCGAGAAAACAAAGAATGTTATGCACAAAATGGGCCCCAGGGACTTGGTGTGAGTGGTGACCCGAGGAGGCATGGGCTGACGGTGATCCCTCACACTAGTCCCACCAATGTACGGCGTAACCGGACCTCGTTAGGAGTTAGCGAGGAATGGACGCTGAGTGCCACTAGGGGAGTCATGAAACCCTTTTGGTCAATTAATGGATGGTTCGGGCCGATCACCCGGCCATCACCCGGAGGAAGAAGGTGTAAATGTTCATGACTGTGCACAAAAGAATGTTATGCATGAATGAATGAAAGAAAGAAAGAATGTTTAATGAACTACACGAGGTGTTGGTTGGAGATAATGCACGCCTACTCGCCGGGCCACAAAAGACCTAAAGAATGAAAATGAACGTTATAATCCCTTTTGATGACTTCTTTATTTTACCTACTTGGGAAAATGCTCAAAAACCTCATTTGGGATTATAACTTGCATGTGAATGTTAAATATTGTTGTATATGCTATTTATGCCTCATTTTATACCCACCGGCCTCTTAAAGACTGAACCCGGATTGTTTTCAGTGGTCTTGCAGGTTTGGAGTGCTAGGCGGGAAGTCTTGTTTGTTCAGTCATTCGGTTAGGTCAGAGTCGGTCCATGTGCATAATGGGTTATGATTTGTTTAAGTTACGGAGAATGTATGATTTGTATTGATTATTACTGTAACAGCCCGTATCAGGACCTAGCTGAAAACAGTAAATCAAAGAGGACAAGAATGCGTTTATATACCTTGGTTCACCTTTACAAATGTTCATGCATTGCATTCTTATGTGAACAATGTGCATTCACTAGTCGTATTGTGTTCTAAGGGGGATTTCCTTACCACGAACCAAATTCACTATTCATTTCCCGAGCCTACCTTGCCCTAGCATCTCATTGGAACCCTAGAGGTTCATAACTCATGCTTCCCAGTCATATGAACATGTTTTCGAAGCTTCGAAATCCTTTCTTGATCATTAGGGGTATTTTGGGAAATTTTGTTAAAAGTACTATTCATTTTCCGAACCAGCACTACGCCATTTTATGCGAGAGACCTCAAAGAACCTATACCTATCTTCTTAGAATATTTCAACTCTCTTTTCAATGCTTTGAGGTTTCGTTTATGTGTCCAGAGCAATTTAAGAATTTATTTTCAAATAAAAATTTCCGTCGGTAAGAAATATTTCCTTCGTTAGAATGATTTAGCCCTTGAGATCATCACCATAACGTTCCTCGATTTTTTCTATATTTTTGGAAAGCCTTTCGGACCTTCAAATTTCATCCTAGTATTTATTTCATAATTAAATTAATTTTCAAAATTCAAGAAAATCAAATCTTCCGAAGCTTATAACTTTTGAACCGTACGTCCGATTTTGATCCGTGAGTAACCGTTTCGAAGCTAATTTTATTTCCTAGCTCTTGGGCACTTTTCCAGCTTCAAAAATACGCAGGAGGAAGGTGAAATTACCAGATTACCCCTGCTGTAACAATTATACTAAAGAGCAAACCTATTTTTGGAAATTTCACAAAATACCCCACCTTAAGCCCCTAAAATAAATATTATTTGCACTCTAGTCCTTCCCTACAACTATAAATAAGTGTGTTGGGGTCTCATTTCTCCCCCACACCAGCCATTTCACACGCCTCTCTCTCTCCCCCTTAAGGTTAGTTTTCTTATTTTTTTTATGTTTTAATTAGTTTAATTTATGTTTTAATTTATGTTTTATTTTATGTTTTAATTTATTTATTAATTATGCTAGGTTTAGGATTTAATTTATGTTTTATTTTATGCATGAATTATGTGATTTAATTTATGTTTTTAAATATTCATGAATTTATGAATTATATTCTTATAGTATAGTTTATTATGAAATGTGTTACATAATTTAATTTTGTGACAAATTAATTATGTGACAATTATGCTAGCATGTTATATGTTACATTTTAATTATTTTATGATCATACTTAGGTAATTTAATTTATTTCATGATTTAATTAAATGTTACATGTTATTTAATGTTACATAATTAAAGTGTAACCTATAGTTTTAAATGTTACATGTTTAATTAATTGTTACATAATTACTTGACCAATTGATATATGTTATGGTATACATGTATAATATACGTATACGTATTTGATTCCAATATGTATAAATACGTGTATACTTTCGTATAAATACCATGTGTATTTCCCTAACAAATACGTATGTACTTTTGTATAACTACCGTATGTATTCTAGTATAAATACCGCATGTATTCTTGTATAAATACTGTATGTACCTTGTATAAATACTGTATAAATACGGTAGGTATCCCCGTATAAATACCGTATACATACAGTATAAGTGCCGTATACATACTATATAAATACACATATACATACAGTATAAGTACAGTATACATACAGTATATATACTGTATACTTGAATAGTGACCTTTGACCATTGACCTTGACCTTTGACCCTTGACCTTTGACTTTGACCATTGACTTTGACCTTGACCAAGAATTTTGACTTTTAACCTAAATGATCGTTTTGAATAGACGAATTCAACGGTCAAAGCCTTTTTCGAAAATTCTCAAAAACAGGGGATCAAAGTAGGTTTCAAAGCTCACATTCCTTTCCTAAATGAGATTGTTTTAAGACCCTAAGAATATATATCTTTGAGTTCTTGACACGAGCTTCCAACTAAAACTAATCGTTTACTTGAATCCTTTGTTCGAAAAAGAGTATTCCTTGTTCAAGCTTTTTGCTCTCTTACCAATCTTGTGTTTCATTCTTAGTTAAATGATTCTTCTGCATTAAATGGTATTACTATCTTATGTACTGCATTACATGAATCCTATTATGCCTTCATGCTTTGATGGTTATTGAATAATTATCATGAAATCTCGCCACATGATATGATATACTTTGATAACGCTTTGTCCTGAACATGTGATATCGTTATGTGTTATTGAGTGTCTTAAGGTCGTCCCTACTTGCTTATGTGACTATATGGTTTTTGGATAGAAACTTAATCATTCACCACTCACAGGTGAAGTCCGGATTTACTGTGGCTCTGGTATTATTGCATAATACCGTATCTGTAGGTGAGGTTTAAACTATTTCAACTGGAACCATGAATATTCCTTCGTTTTCAAATGATTTCAAAATCAACGCCTTCGGGTGCAAAGATTCCTATCTTTCAAAGTTTAACGTTTTCCCGTTTTGGGACAATGCTTCAAGTTTAAAGCAATGATCTCTGATATACGTTCTGTTCACTGTTATGCCACTTTGATTAAAGGTTCAGTCTTCTGAACTCTGTGTGCTTATGCACTTTTGATATTCTGAAAGCAAGCTTTGGAAATTTTGCTATGTTGGGCCCTGGCGGTATGGTTAAGTAGTAGACCGGGAGGCGTGCGCCAATGGCTACTATGAGACTGGCCGCCGTAATGACCTTGGTGATGGTTTAATCGGAGGTTGGTTACTCCACATCGAAGGTCGGGAGAGGTGGTAAATTCCTCCCGTTTTGCACGTCACCGCGGGGTAGCTCCCTGGGCGCGACAATAAGGGGAGAAGGGGTAGTGCATGTGATTATGGGTGTTGGGATCCTAATGGATCTCGATACCAACTTTGTAAATGTTTTTGAGGAGTAAAGGATGGATATGGCCTAGCTTGCGGGCAACTTTGGTTTTAAAGTCTGGTTCATACTTTTGAAAAATATCCCGTACCCTGTTCCCCGTTTATAAAGTATATATGAACCAGAACCTCTGATGTGTGTGCATGTGTGTGCTTGCTTGGAAATCTCGTTTCAAAGTAATGTTTTGGAATACGATTCTGAAATAAAGATTTCGAAATTCAGTTTAAAGTACAGCTTCGAAGTAAATCCTTTTCTGAAAACCTAAAGTTTAAGTACTTATATTGTTTCAAAAGTCATGCCTCACTTAGTCCTTTTGACTAATACCTCCACCCTGTTTTTCTGACCTCATGGTTTCAGGTTCAGTGATTGCTTGTTGGCTGGTATCTTGAAGTATAGGAAATCTTTTGTTGTGCTCTTGTGGCCAGGTTCTTTTGAACCATCTTGGTCTCCACCCTCTTGATGATAATGTAGCATTCGATTAGGTACTTATCGATCTAGCCTCCGGTGTCCTTTGTTACTTGTTATATTTCCCTTGACACTCTATCAAAATATCTCTTTCAATAATCAATTCCTGTATAGTCCTTGTACTTGGCTACTAGCCTCTTTTGTCTCCTGATTTATGTTTTGAAAGTTTTAAATTGCTCATGTTTTCGCTGCAATGTTCCCTTCTAGTACTCTGATCCTGTATTGTTTTGTCCGTTCGCCGACGCGCTTCTTGGGGGCTAGGTCTCCTAGCCACTTGAGAGGTACGACGGTGCGGGGTTGTGGCCCCTTCGGGGTGCTACAATTACTACCCTCATGAATTCAAGATAAGCTTTCAGGAATAGAAAGAATCGGGAATTGATGTTTTATGATTTTATTAAATTTCGGGATTAGGTATCTACGCTAGTTGAACCCGTTGCTCTTGACTTATCTTGTTATATATGTATGTACATTGCTTCCGTATTCGTGATATTTCCGTTTTACTGTCTCTTTGGTTGCGAGTGTTAGTTCCCGCCTAGCTTAGCGAGTGTGTATATCCCCGTTCGCTGGGGTTTAGCTCGGGTATGGATTGTCCGTTTCATATTCGGGTCGGGTCTCGGTGCGGGGGATGTGGTACCTTGCGCTCGGGTGCTACAGGGCCTACGCCATTTTCACATTGCTTTCAACCACGATTCGAGCCATATATCGTTCGAAAGACTATTTTTCTAGTTTCACAACTAGCAAAAAAACTCCATTCCAACTTCTAGAACTCGAGATATTCTCATTTTTCTATAGCTTGCGCGTTTCAAAAAACTATCAACTTTTGCTAAACTTTGCCAAAACCTCTCCTTTTGCGTTTCTTTCACTTCCTTGACTTCCTTATGTGATTTATATGAATTGTATAGTTTATTAAATGATAGTTATGTTATTATTTGACAATCTATGGCTCTTAATTGCTTAACTCGATTGTAACTCCGTGCTTTACATGAATTGAATTCGTATGATTGAAGTGTATGTTTATGTGACCTCTTTGGTTCTTAATTGCATCTCGTATGTGTTAATTGAATGTCTTATATGCTAAGTATCATTTTCTTGATAATTTATTAATTATGAAGGTGTTGGTATTGTTCTTTGTATTTACATCATTACGTGGATCATTAATTGTACACATGAACACTATTATAACATAGCATATCATTTTATAATTCTCGCACACATGTTATATCATTTCATACCATTCCACGACACCTCATAACAATACCGTGCATCCTAATTGGTTTCATATTGAGTCATTTCTCACGAGTACACATTGTTCCTTCTCTTGTACAGTTCGTTTCTAGGACGGTGACTTTCGGATCGAATAGGTACCCGTATTGTTCATGTTTCTTGTCTCGTGGTATTCCAGGTAAGGGTGTTTTCGTTCTAGTTACGTATTGAACCCTATAACCTTATGTGACAAGTTTGGGCAAAAACCTAATGTATATATATATATTATTTTCAAAGTGGAGTCATCGAGTAAATTATTTCCAAGGATTTTGAATTACATAACGATCTTCATGACTTGAATGTTTTCGCGAGATCATACACGATTATGTTCACGTATTATTGGGCCTGGTGAAATGTGTGAGTGAAAACTAGTACAGTATAGGGCCGTCAGACAATCCATTCATATAAAGTACCCATTGAGAATCTCTCACGTGACCGAGAAGCACGGAAGGTGAGTTATTCTTGAGCCGATGGTGTTACCCCATCGAAGGAGAGGGTAGGAGTCATGATCTCCAGTCTTGATACTATTACCGACTGGTTCAGGTCTGCAGGCCCGACAAGGGGAGGGAGAAGGTTGGAACTATTATTACGATTACGATTAATAGTACGGTTATTTCATGAATGTGCTATTCACATGTATTATTACGTAATGCATGATCGCATATTCGAAAGTATTAAATCATGTTTGTTGTACACGGTCGGAGTTTGGTTGGAGATTATGCACGCTCACTAGCCGAGCCACAATGATTATTTATGAATTACGAACTTAATGAATTTAATATGAATTAGTCGTAAAGTCCGAGCATTGTCTAGCTATATTCTTGCATGTCCGTGTTTATATATATATGTTTAGCTCCTGCTTACTTAGTCTTCTATAGACTGGCCCCTCTTTGCCACTTCTCAGCTTCTTGCAGGTTTTGCAAGACGGAAGTCAAGTCTTATTGTTGTTACGAGTCCCACTTTACACTCGAGTCACATTTTGCATTTATTATGTTTTAATAGTATCACTGTATTTAAATGGGCCTGTGTGCCAACTTGTGATTTATGATTATCGTTGTAGGCCGTACCGGCCCTTGTATTTACTTTAGGGCTCGTAGACATTCATGTGTATTGCGAGCCTGTGAGCTCTTATTCTTGTTATAACTGCTTCCGCATTGCACATGTCGAGTTCCTTGCTTAATTGGTACAGGGTTAGATTACGCCTAGTTAGGTTGTTTTATTTTGTCACCCATTCGCTATGAGTCCGGTTCATGCTTGGATTACTCATTTCATGTGTGGACTAGACTTGTAGTGTGGGGAATGTGGTGAGTATCGTTGCAGATGCTACATGCGCAGCTAAATTGGCCAAGACTCCCAGTAATTCCGCACGCGGCCTCGAGCGATTCATGCTTCAATGTCGCACGGCCACACGGCTTCATCATGCTCGAAGGAAAATCAGCAACAACAATTTATTAACTCAAGGGAAAAGAATAGGGCACGAAAACAACAACAGGGGTGATAAATGTAGATTTCGTATCCGTTTGAGCCATATTTTGCTATATTTAATTCCCGTTTAATGTGCTTATAGGCCTTTTATTGCTCCATTTCAGGTATTTCACCTACGGGAATCGATAACTGGAAGAACAGAGCGAAATCGGAGGAAAGAAACAAGTTCTGCCATATTTTGGAGGCAAACGGGCATTTGGTAAATGCATTAGAGAACCAAACGCCCGTGTGAAGACCTACTGCATCGAAGTTTTGATGATCAAACGGGCATTTGGTATTTGAACTAGAGAACCAAACGCCCATGTGAAAGGCTACTGTAAGAAATCTGGAACCCCAAACGGGCGTTTGGTGTTTGAACTAGAGAACCAAACGCCCGTTTGTGAAGCTACTGACTTCGGTAACCTGTGCTCAAACGCCCGCTTGAATATTGTATTGGAAGTCCAAACGGGCGTGTGGAATTTAGAAATCGCTATTACGTTTTTGTTATGAAACGGGCGTTTGGTATTTTCTCTAAGCCACCAAATGCCCGTGTCCCTCTTACGGAAATGAAATTTTTTTAGGTTTTTCAGCCTAATATAAATAGGAGAGTTGAGTATTTTGAGGCATCTTACCCTAATTGGAGAGCAGCTATTTTGGAGGCTATGGAGGTACCAAGTTCTTTACCTTTCTTGTCTTGAAGATGTTTTGAAGACATTTTGTTCATTTTCTTTCCCTTCTTTTATCGCTTTCATAGTATTTAGCTTTAATTTTCGTTTCCTCGTTTAATATAGCTTTAGTAGAGTTGTCAAACCTTGTAGTAAATGAACCTTTGTTGAATGCTTTTTCATAGTTTAAAATTCAATGAATATGAGTCTATTTATGTTTTATTTATCTTGCTCTTTGAGTAGTATGACTATGAGTGGCTAGATCTTTAGGCAAAGGGGGGTGATGAATTATGTAGCGTAAGTGTTCGATAAAATGCCTAAGAGGGATTTTCGGATCTTATGGTTGTGAGATCGTTTTGCTTGCATGATTAAGATTGATCACCTTAGTTATGAACTTAGATTTGCATGCTAATTGAAAGATTGTATGTAAATTGAAAGAGGTTTCACAACAATTAAGCTTTAGGTATAAAGACATTTAACCTAATCTTGAGCAATCTCGCAATAGAGTAACCGGGCCAAGCCGCTAGTTATTTAGTTGCACTAATCTTGTTTGTTTGATCTAATTAATGAGCTAGTGACCACGAGAGTAGGCTTAAACTTTGATTAGGTACACGCACTTGACTTCGAGAGGAGCTTAAGTATAATTTAGTGATTAGGATTGTGAGATCCTTGCCCCTTTAAAGCACTAATTGAACATGAACTCTACATGATCATTACTTACCTTTGCCACTTTGTTAACTTGGTTATTCGTTACTTAATTTGTTTGTGTTTACCTTTCTCGTTTTCGTAGTTACTATTTCATTACCATAATTTCCTTCCGGTCTATAGATTAACAAACGCACTTTACAATTGATCTTGATTTCCCCTTCCCTAGGGATTCGACCCCTTGTGCTATAATTGATTCTTTTACAACTTGCACTTGGGTTATATTTTTTACTACCAATTCGATCATCTTGCACATCTTGAGATTCCTTTCCGATTTGATACCTTCCCAGGCCTTGTTCTGCCCGGATGAGGTTTAACGAAGATCGGACGGCCTCATAAGCCGGAATCAATTGTGAGTTTAGGTGTAGAGTTTGAAGTCTACAAGTTTTTGGCGCCGTTGCCGGGGAAGGCGTTTGAAATCACTCTTGTTTAAGTGTTAGTAGTTAGTGAATTAGACCCTTATTTTTATTGAATTTGATGCTTGTTTGTCTCTTGTAGGTTCTTGTGCATGAGAAGAGCTAAAAGTTGGGAGAATCTAAAACATTATCCGGACATCGAAAAGAAACTTCGTGCACTAAGGAAGGAAATGAGACAAGAGGTATCAACCCCGATTCAAATGGAAAATTTCAATGCGAATGATGCCCTTAATGGGGCAAATGGAGGACACGGACCACAACCTAACCAACCACCTCAAAGGCAAATTAGGGAGTATGCCATGCCAAGCATGGAAAACATCCAACAAAACTTTGGAAGACCGGGAATGGGGGCGAACCACTTTGAAATTAAGCCGGCTTATATTTCTCTCCTCCAAAAAAATCAATTTACCGGTTTAGCTACGGAGGATCCCATTTCACATGTGAACTAGTTCGTTGAGGTTTGTGACACATTTAAACTCAACAATGTGCCCGAGGAAGCTATTAGGATTCGACTCTTTCCATTCTCCTTAAGGGATAGGGAGAAAGCTTGGCATAGTGCTCTTCCGTATGAGACTAAGGGATCATGGCCTCTATTGTCTCAAACATTTTTGGATAAGTTCTTCCCGCACGCTAAAACGGTTAAGCTCAGGAATGAAATTACCTCATTTCGGCAATATGAAGGAGAAAGTCTATACGAAGCTTGGGAACGGTTTAAGGAACTGCAAAGGAAATGCCCTCACCATGGATGCGAAGATTGGAAGCTTGTCCAATCGTTTTACGAAGGAATTTCCCAAGCCTTGAAGGTCATGATTGATTCCGCCGCAGGAGGTGCTATAATGACCATGTACGAAGCCGATGCAATACATTTGTTGGAGAGAATGGCGGCTAACAATTCTTGGGCAAATGAAAGGGCTAACACACCAATCCCAAGGCCTTCAAGCTCGACGCCCGGCATGATGCAAGTGGGAGAATACACTTCTATGCAAGCCAAGATAGAAGCATTGGAGAAACAAGTAGAGCAATTCACCATGAACACGGTGTCGAATCAAACTCCACAAGTCCAATCACTGGCATGCGAACTTTGTGGTGTATCTCATGCTTATGATGCTTGCCCTTGTGCAAATCAAGGAGGATCTTCCTCATCCACACCCGAGCAAATGAATGCCGTGAATGCCCCAAGACCCGTGAACAACCCTTACTTTCCCACTTACAATCTGGGTTGGCGAAACCATCCCTACTTTTCATGGTCGAACAATGCTAATGTCCAAAGTGCACCAAAACCACCTTTCTAACCAAGACATCCACAAAACCAACAACACCCTCCTCCATTCCCTCCTCAAAAGCAATACCAACCACCTTCTCCTTAATTCCGTACACTACCTCCTCAACATCAACCTCAATATCAAGCTCCAACCCCTCCACCCTAACCTCTTCAACAACAAGCCGAAAAGCAAGGATGGGAAGCCGCATTTGAGAAGTTCCTTAATGTTTTCTCGGATGGTTTCAAGAGTTTGGAAACACAAGTGGATCAAGTGGTTACACAAAACCGAAAGATTGAAATCCAAATTGGGCAACTTGCTAATGCTATAAATCCTAGGCCACAAGGGATGCTCCCTAGTAAGACGGATGCAAATCCAAGAGAGCATTGCAAGGCTATAACTCTTAGAAGCGAAAAAGCCTATGATGAGCCCCCCTTGCCTACACGGCATGAGTCCGGTTCGAGTGGTGTAAACAAACAAGAGAAGTTGGCGGATGTGAATGTTGACAAGGGAAAAGCAAAGATGAATGAAATGGAAGAGTTGAAGGACAAGAAGGGGAATGAGGGAAAAGAACAAGAAGGAGAGATAGAAGTGGACAAGTCCAATTTGGATGAGCACAATGACAAAGAAGAAGAGCCCCCTTTGAAGCCAAATGTTTACATTCCACCTAAACCTTATGTCCCACCGGTGCCATTCCCACAAAGGCTTCAAAAACAAGCAAAGGAAAATCAATTTGAGAAGTTTTTTACTATGCTGAAGCAACTTCATATTAACATACCATTTGCCGAGGCATTAGCTCAAATGCCATCTTATTTGAAGGTTTTGAAGGAGCTCGTATCAAACAAGAAGAAGTTGGAGAACTTTGTAACTATTGCACTCACCAAGGAGTGTAGTGCCATTATACAAAGGAAACTTCCACCGAAACTCAAAGATCCCGGGAGTTTTTCTATCCCTCTCACCATTGGTCCTTTACACTTTGATAATGCCTTATGTGATTTAGGAGCGAGTGTAAGTCTAATTTCTTTATCTACTTGTAGGAAATTGGGCTTGAAAGAGCTAAGGCCAACCAATATGACTTTGCAACTCGCGGATCGATCGGTGAAGTATCCAATTGGAGTACTTGATGATGTGTTAGTCAAAGTGGGAAAGTGTTACATACCGGTGGATCTAGTTGTTCTCGATATAGGTGATGATGAGAGCATGTCTCTTATTTTGGGAAGGTCGTTCCTAGCAACGGCCGGAGAATTGATTGACGTAAAAAATGGACGCCTTACCCTACAAGTCGGTGAAGAAAAGGTAGAATTCAACTTGTACAAGGCAATGAAGAGTCCCACCGTGGAGGAAAAGTGTTTTCGAGTTAAAGTTGTAGAGGATCACCGCATGTTTGAGTTGCACAACAAGGATTCGTTAGAGCTTTGCTTAGGAGGTTTTGAGAAGATTGAGGGAGAAGAGGTAATCCTTGAAGAGCTTGAGTCGTATGTGAAAGCATTGGAGGCCACACCCTTCGTTCCCTTCCAAAGGAGGTACCAACTTGAGGAATTAGGGAGTGGTAAACCCCTTCCTCCCCCTTCTTGTGTTAAGGCTCTCGTACTTGATTTGAAACCCCTCCCCTCTCATTTAAAATATACGTATCTCGGTGATAATGAGAGTTTGCCGGTTATTGTGTCTTCGGATCTAAATGATGCACAATTAGATGCCTTATTGTGTGTTTTAAGAATGCATGTAAAAGCTTTAGGATGGTCAATTTCGGATATCAAGGGAATTAGTCCCTCAATTTGCATGCATAGAATCTTGATGGAAGATAACCATAAACCCTCTATCGAGCATCAACGTAGGTTAAACCCGAATATGAAAGAAGTTGTAAGAGCCGAGGTGTTAAAATTGTTAGATGCGGGTATAATTTACCCGATTTCGGATAGCTCATGGGTTAGCCCAGTACAAGTTGTACCGAAAAAGGGATGGATGACGGTTATTAGAAATGAAAACAATGAACTTATCCCTACACGCACGGTTACGGGATGGAGAGAGTGCATAGATTATAGAAAATTGGACAATGCAACCCGTAAGGACCATTTTCCATTGCCTTTCATTGATCAAATGTTAGAGAGGTTAGCCGGTCATGAATACTATTGCTTTCTAGATGGATACTCGGGTTATAACCAAATTGCCATAGCACCCGAGGATCAAGAAAAATGCACTTTCACTTGCCCCTATGGCACTTTTGCTTTTAGAAGAATGCCATTTGGTCTTTGTAATGCGCCGACTATGTTCTAACGTTGCATGATGGCAATTTTCTCGGATTTTATTGAGCGAACAATGGAAATCTTTATGGATGATTTTTTGGTGTTTGGGTCTTCATTTGATGCATGCCTTGTTAATCTTACTAATGTGTTGAAACATTGTGAAGATACTAATTTGGTGCTAAATTGGGAGAAGTGCCACTTCATGGTGCGTGAAGGAATTATCCTAGGCCATCGCATTTCGGCCAAGGGAATTGAAGTGGATCGAGCTAAGATTGAAGTCATTGCTAAATTGCCACCACCCGCCAATGTTAAGGGAGTTAAGAGTTTCCTTGGTCATACCGGATTTTGTCGTCGGTTTATCAAGGATTTCTCCAAAATTACCTTGCCGCTTTGCAAGCTTTTACAAAAGGATGTTGAATTTGTATTTGATAATGATTATTTGCTTGCTTTTGATAGGTTGAAGAAGGAGCTTACTTCAGCCCCAATTATGGTTGCACCGGACTGGACTTTACCTTTTGAGCTAATGTGCGATGCAAGTAACTTGGCTATAGGAGCTGTTCTTGGTCAAAAAAGGGAGAAACGTTTACACATTATAGCATATTCTAACAAGACACTAAATGATGCACAATTAAACTATGCCACCACTGAAAAAGAATTACTATCAATTGTGCATGCATTTGATAAATTTCGTTCGTATTTGATAGGATCGAAGACGGTGGTTTACACGGATCATGCAGCTATCAAATACTTGTTGTCAAAGAAGGATTCCAAACCTCGTCTCATTAGATGGATTTTGCTTCTTCAAGAATTTGATCTTAGATTCGAGATAAGAAGGGAACGGAGAATGTGGTAGCGGACCACTTATCTAGTAGAGAATGAGGAAGAACGCAAGATGAATATTGCTGAAAATTTTCCAGATGAACAGCTTTTTAAAGTAGTTTCGGAAGTCCCATGGTACCCGGATTTCGTGAATTACCTAGTTAGTAGGATCATACCACGCAATTTGAGCTTCCACCAAAGAAGGAAATTTCTGTCCGATGCAAAGTATTATTTTTGGGAGGAGCCGTTACTTTAGAAGAATTGCTCGGATGGATTGGTGAGAAGATGTGTACCCGAGGATGAAGTTGACAAGATTTTGAATGGTTATCATGCAAGCCCCTATGGAGGCCACTCGAGTTCAAGAAAGACAGCGCAAAAGTTCTACAATCGGGTTTTTGGTGGCCTTCTTTGTTTAAAGATGCACATATATTCGTAGAGAGGTGTGACTCTTGTCAAAGAACGGGAAACATAGGGAGGAGAGATGAGATGCCACTGAGATATATTTTGGAGATAGAGTTGTTTGATGTATGGGGCATCGACTTTATGGGCCCGTTCCCGTCGTCCCATGGCAATCAATACATCCTAGTAGGCGTTGATTACGTATCTAAATGGGTAGAGGCCCTGGCGAGTCCCACGAATGATTCGAAGGTTGTATTGAAGTTTTTAAAGAAGAACATTTTCACTAGATTTGGAGTCCCAAGGGCTCTCATAAGCGATGGAGGGTCCCATTTTTGCAACAAACCTTTGGAAATTCTCTTAAAGAAGTATGGAGTTCACCACCGGGTGGCAACCCCATATCACCCACAATCGAGCGGACAAGTCGAAATCTCCAATCGAGAAATTAAGCACATCCTTGAAAAGACCGTGAGTAGCTCAAGGAAGGATTGGGCAATCAAATTGGATGATGGGTTGTGGGCGTACCGAACAGCTTTCAAGATACCGATTGGGATATCTCCGTATATGTTGGTCTATGGCAAGGCTTGCCACCTTCCGGTCGATCTTGAGCACAAAGCGTATTGGGCCATTCGAGCTATCAATTTCGATTTTAAGCAAGCAGGGGAAAATAGGGCCCTACAACTTCATGAGCTCGAGGAATTTTGGCTTAACGCCTATAAGAATGCCAAGTTATACAAAGAAAGGACAAAGAGATGGCATGACAAACACATTCGGGTGAAGGAGTTCAAAGTGGGACAACTTGTATTGTTATTTAATTCAAGGTTGAAATTATTTCCCGGAAAGTTGAAATCTAGATGGTTAGGTCCTTTTCAAGTCGTTAAAGTTCTTGAAAATGGAGCAGTGGAGATTAGAAACGAAAAATCTGGCACTTTCCTCGTTAATGGACAACGATTGAAGCATTATTTTGTGGGAGAGGCCATTGAGAAGAGCACTTCGTGTGTGCTCACTATTCCGACCATCTAATGTGGTGACAAAGTCGAGCTAGCGACTATAAACTTAAAACTACTTCTTTCCCTTTTCTTTCTGTCTTTTCTCTTCTTTCTTGATTTGTCTCATGGTTCTTGTTTATTGCCTTCCTTGTAGGTTTGCCTTGGGTCGTTCGGAGTAGCTTCACTTTTGTGCAAATGGATGTTTGGACCGTGCTTTTGGTTCGGAATTGTAAATTGAGGTCCATTTATTGTTTCCCATTTTGCTTGTGATGAGTGTGATTGTGCAAATCACTTGAATTTGATGCATTATGGATTATATTTGCATATTTAATTCGAAGGTGTTGATTGCAATATGTTTAAGCATCGATTATGTGTTGTTATTGTGAAATTTGGTTGGTTTTGGGCTGCTATTGGGAGTATTTCGGTATGCTTTGATCCGTTTCTTGCATTTATTTTGGGTTAGACTTCATGTCTAATGAGTTAATGCACCGGTAAGTCGAGAGGGGAGGTTTGTGTAATTCTTCTATACCTAAAACGCCCTTATGACTTGGCTGAACAATTTTGAAATGGGCGTTTCAACACCTACTGTAACGATTTTCGCCTATCCAAACGGGCGTTTGGAGTTTGTTCTATGTTACCGAACGCTCGTTTCAAAACCTACTGTCCCCAAATTTTCATACCCCAAACACTCGTTTCCTTTTTGAACTGAAACACCAAACGGGCGTTTGGCTTTGTCCTGACATGATTCTTGAGCTTTTAACAACACGTTTTTCATGTTAAATCCTAAACCTAAAACACACCTTCTACCACCTCAAACCTAAAACTACCGCTTCAGTTCCTTTCTCATTTCTTTACACTCAACACCAACCCCAAAATTCTCCCCTCTCAGTTCTCTCTCTCTCTCGGCAACACAGCAGCACCGGTGACCGGCGACCGGAGTCAAGGCAGCATTCTCTCTCTCTCATCTCTTTCTTCCTCAATCTTGGTAAGTTTTCTCCCCTTTTTCTCTTTGGTTTTAGTTTGAATTTCTGCCCTAATTTCACATATTTCAAACCCTACTCCCCCCTCCCCCCCCCCCCGCGTGCGCGCGCGCACATTGTGATTTCTGGTTGCAATCTTGAGTTGGTTTAAGTTAGTGTTAAATATTGGTTGCATTTGAGGCAATTTGGACTAATGTTGAGCAAGTTTGAAATTTTTGAAACCCTAGCCTAGGTTGGCCGAAATTCCTGGGAAAGTCTGAGTTTAAGTTGTTGTTAGGTGCTTTAGTGTGGCTTAATTGTTGACATTCTCCATAATGAAAGATACAACTCAACAAGATTCTGAAAAACCCAAATCTTTGAAAGTATGCACACCAAGTGTTTGTTGAAATGCCAATATGAACATGGATTGTTATTTTAGGGGTGTGTGTTATCCTCTTGTTGTTTTGTGAAACAAAGTTGCAAGATTTTCCACATTATAGCATGATGTTGGTAGTATCTTTGAAAAATCTTTAGGCTACACCATTTGAGGAAAATTGTAGTTTGATATAAGACTTTGAACCAATTTGCAGCCTTAGTCCAACTCTAGCCTAGTCTTGGTCGAATATTGAAAATGTCATAGGCTTAAGTTGATAATTGAAGAGAATTTTGCTAAGTTAATGAATTATTGTAATTTTTGCTAAGTGGCTAAGAGGTTAACCCAACAAAGTTTATTAGAACACCAACCTTTCAGTTATACCCCTTAGTTGTTCGTGAATTGTCCCCTTAAGCTTTGTCTTGAATTCTTGATTGTATTTTGACTTTTCCCTTTTTGTTTAGAAAATGGGCCATGATAGTAAACGTACGCACACTGATGAAGCTGGTCCATCTTCGAAAAAGGGTAAAGGCAAAGCTGTTGAGGAGTCCAAAACCCATAAATTGAGGTCCACCAAGTTTCTGGATGAGGACTCTTTATTCTTCCTGGATATTAAACCGCCGTTGAAAAGACTTTTTGATGCTATTGGTTGGTGGAAATTCGTGACAAAAGCTGATTACACCTATGAGGCCCTCACCCGCGAGTTCATTCGTACCTTTAAGTGGGAGAATCCGGTGTCTTCATTCCAAATCAATGGTCGAAGGCACACACTCAGAGCCTCACAACTCTAATAAATCTTTCACTTTCCAGAAGGGGTTTGCGACTTCCTGTAGGAGTGGTCCGACCCCGATGTTCGGACCAAGGAACTTTTTGCCCTGGGAATTAAAGACGGAATTGATGCATATCAGCTGACCAACACCAAAGCTACTAGTCTTACTTCCGGATTATGATGAATTGTGCATAAGACTCTTACTTCGGGAATTTTTGCAAGAGGAAACAGTGAGGGCAATATAAACTCGTGGGAGTTATGGGTGATATCTTTGATGAAGAGGGGTGGACAACATATCTTTGGTCTGAATTTTCTAATGGAGAAGATGGAGATGGCGGCACAAAGTGAGGATAGTGACTTTTGCCATGGAGGCTATGTAACGATGATGGCATTAGCTTGTGGTTGGATGCCAAATGGAGCTCCCCCGTTGGATAAGAAGATATTCCTTGACGAGCAAACTTTCATTAACATGAAAGTTATGAAGAAGTGGGGCTCACCGTTGTACCAAACCGTTTTCTTTTGGCCGGAGAGTGATCATGCCCGGTTGACTAAGTTGTATAACCTCGGCGTAACTCGTTATGAGGACTTGAATGACGAACAATTGGTTTTGTTCCATCAAGATGATGAGTAAGAGGCGGCTGAACCGGAGCCGATTCACCATGATATCAATGAAGTGTATGATCGAGTTCAAGCACTATCCGTTGAGTTTGCTTCATACCGAGACACCTCTTTAGCCAATCAAGCCGAGTTGATGTGCCGCTAAGAGAATACGGATGCCAACATCCTTCTTCTCCTCCAACAATGGAACATCGAGCCATCTCAACCTCCGCCTCCTCAATGATTGCTTGTGTTATTTTACCACCCCAAGTGTGGGGTTTTGCTACTTTATTGCTTTTCTCGAAATATTTTGAACTTGTAGGTTGGTATGTTAGGACTTAATATTCTCTGAATGTTGGTACTTATTTTGTATCTTCTAAACTTGTGATGACTGCTCTTTATGATAAGTTTAGACTTTTGTTGGTTCAGGTGCATTTCTAGGATTATTTTTGTCCAATTAAGCATTATTATGTGTGATTTGTATGCGTAAATGATTGATGCATGTTGATTTATTATTTTCTATTTTTAGCACTTGATCCGTGTTTCAAGTTACATGTGTTCAGGGTTACAGGTAGCTTTACATGTTCCCGTTGTCGGTTCTTCATTTGAGGGAGTCTTCTAAACTTTTCCTTTATTTATTGCATGCGGACATTGCATTTGCTAAGTGTGGGGGAGGGGCGAATTAGGAGCTATTTGTGCTATACTTATTTGGGTAAAAATTTTAACAATTTTAACAATTGACTTTGCTTACCTCTTGAGTTTGAAGATGATTATCACGAATTGACTCCTTTCTCAAATATTTTTGCTTGGAGTGATTGATGAGTTGTTATGAGATTGAGTAGGCCAGTCAATTGTGTGAACACTTGCATGAGTGGAGATGAGTTTAGTGTGCTAGCATGCCCTCATTTTTCGCCCACTTTTTAAATGAATTTATGCACTTTAGTCACTCGGAGAACGTTTATGTGTTTCGAATAGACCGTAATATGAATAAGAATGCATTTGAGTGTCTTTCGAGGCGAAATAATTAGTGATGAATGAGTTGGGAAATGACTTAGGCCATCGGTGTCGGAGGTTAACCCTTTTTGGCTGTAGCCATTCACTAAATAATGCAATCTTTTTGACCCCGTTGAGCTTAATTGTTGTGCAAATTTTTGTTCTTAGCCACAAGCCAAGCACAACAATATTACATCCTACCTTTTATTTCATCACACCAAGCTTGCTCATTTGGGTTTATTATTGGGTTGAGAGTTCGAATTCTCGAATGTCGAGAGAATTGCTAGAGAAAGCAATTATAGTGCAAAGAAAAGAAGAATTGAGAATAGAGAATCAAACGAGAAGAAATGAGCAAGAAAAGAAACGATTCGTAAATGAGGAAAAGTGTTGAAATTAAAGCGAAGTTGTATTTAAACATCCAAGTGTGGGGGAAAATAATGAAATGTTGAGTGAAAGGGGTTGAGTGCTTTGTAATATTACGATGTAAGCTTCGGTGTTTAGTCACTTTTAGTCACTTTTGTTCACTTTGGTGTTTTGAAGACATTTTGTTCATTTTCTTTCCCTTCTTTTATCGCTTTCATAGTATTTAGCTTTAATTTCTGTTTCCTCGTTTAATATAGCTTTAGTAGAGTTGTCAAACCTTGTAGTAAATGAACCTTTGTTGAATGCTTTTTCATAGTTTAAAATTCAATGAATATGAGTCTATTTATGTTTTATTTATCTTGCTCTTTGAGTAGTATGACTATGAGTGGCTAGATCTTTAGGCAAAGAGGGGTGATGAATTATGTAGGGTAAGTGTTCGATAAAATGCCTAAGAGGGATTTTCGGATCTTATGGTTGTGAGATCGTTTTGCTTGCATGATTAAGATTGATCACCTTAGTTATGAACTTAGATTTGCATGCTAATTGAAAGATTGTATGTAAGAGGTTTCACAATACTTAAGTTTTAGGTATAAAGACATTTAACCTAATCTTGAGCAATCGCGCAATAGAGTAATCGAGCCAAGCCGCTAGTTATTTAGTTGCACTAATCTTGTTTGTTTGATCTAATTAATGAGCTAGTGACCACGAGAGTAGGCTTAGACTTTGATTAGGTACACGCACTTGACTTCGAGAGGAGCTTAAATATAATTTAGTGATTAGGATTGTGAGATCCTTGCCCCTTTAAAGCACTAATTGAACATGAACTCTACATGATCATTACTTCCTTTTGCCACTTTATTAACTTGGTTATTCGTTACTTAATTTGTTTGTGTTTACCTTTCTCGTTTTCGTAGTTACTATTTCATTACCACAATTTCCTTCTGGTCTATAGATTAACAAACGCACTTTACAATTGACCTTGATTTCCCCTTCCCTAGGGATTCGACCCCTTGTGCTATAATTGATTCTTTTACAACTTGCACTTGGGTTATATTTTTTACTACCAATTTGATCATCTTGCACATCTTCAGATTCCTTTCCGATTTGATACCTTCTCAGGCCTTGTTCTGCCCGGATGAGGTTTAACGAAGATCGGACGGCCTCATAAGCCGGAATTAATTGTGTGCTTAGGTGTAGAGTTGGAAGTCAACAAGGGGCAGGTATGGAGCAGCAATCATCAGCAAGAAACAACTCAAAACAAATCAAATTTCAGTCACAAACACCATACACAGCAGCCGACAATCATGGAACAACATATAAAATGCATTAACTCAACATATTCATGGTTTTCTTGTTATAAAACTTCAAGCATATTAATGGTAACTCATTCAATGTTCAACTACCAACAAATACAAGTATATAAAGGCATTAAAGAAGCATAAGAGAACCCATAACAAGTCCTAGACCTTCAAACAAGGCATGGGCATGTTCTTCAAATTTTCATTTAAATCCTAACTATTCATCATATTCTTCATAATCCAAGAATTCTAAAGTTAAAACATGAAATAAATGGATTAAAATGTGCACAAGAAGATGGAGAATCAAAATCCATGCTACCTTAAAGATTTGTGGGAGAATGAAGTTCAAACGAGCTCAAATGGCTAAGAAGGTTAGTTTGCCCCTTGTTGCTCTTGTTTTCCTTTCTTTCTTGCCTTTTCTTGCTTCTAACACATGAGGGAGAGAATAAGGGTAGAAAGGGTAAAATTTAGTATAAAAACGAATCCAAGAAAGCCTTTAAAGTACAAAAAAGGATCCAAGAAAGCCAGTTTAAAGGCTCGATTTAATAAAAAATCTGTTTGGTTCAACTTCCGATTCATTCTGGTAGAATTTTAAGTCGACGGAGGTTCAAACAACATCAAAAAATTACGAAGCTTGTTCTATTAGATCCGAATCTCGAAATGAGTCCAAAGGAGAAGACGGAATTTGAATCTGAATCCCCGAGCTCAAGATATCGAATAAAATAGCTTAAGGTGTCCTATTTTGATCAAATAAGCCCAAAGCCTATTTTCAATTAAGTCCAAAAAATTTTAAATAAATTACAATCACATCCAATTCACATCTAATTCATTTAATTCCAAGAAATTAGCATGCTTAACAACAATTTCATTTCATAACATTTATGAGAAATTAATAACGGTTCAATTTAAACGTTTTCAAGTCAAGTTAGGCATTTAGATCAAATTAAAACAAATATAACAAATATATCAATTAAATTAAGTTGTAAATAAATAAATAACAATTAATTCAAGTTATAAACACTTAGATATAATTAAAAAAGTGCAAATACGTAAAGTAAACTCACACGTGCCACAAACATGTACATACGAACGAGCGGGGTGTCACAGAAACACATAGCTAGAATGCATGTAGATGCAATATGAGATGTTTTTTCCCCTTGAGTTATTTCTTTTGATTTTTCTTGATTCATACACTAATGACCAAGTACACTGCATTTCAAATTTTTCGGGCGTCACAAGCCCCTCCCTAACCTAACTTAATATTTTATTATATATATACTTAATTAATGTACTTTCAATATGTAGTGATGTATGTATCTAAATATAAAATACAGGATGACACATAATCATATAATATATTTCATGTATGTCATAAATGCAAACAAACATGTGATGAAACACATTTGTTTAATATGTTCCCTTTGTCGAATATGTTGGAAAACACAGAGTTTGCAAAATGGAATTTTAAAAAAAAGTTTCGAAAGCGAATCGTAAAACTTTCAATCTTAATTAGTTTCAAATCTAAGAAGGGTTACAAGAAACTTATGGGGATTGAAGCTTTCTAGTGATGTTGATACCGCCTATCGTTCAAACTCCATTCGTTAGGATTGTCCCTCGAACGGTCCGCGAACATATCCCAAAGTAGGTAATCCTCCAAAGCGTATCCATACCAGTCCTAGATCACGATCAAGCTATTGAGAATGCTAGTTCTGTGTCTTGTGTTTTGGCTAGGATTTTTACTTTGAAAACTTTTCTTTTAACTTTCTCAAAATCAATTAACGCTTCAAAAACGTTGGTCTAAAAAGTAAGAGAAGCACCACCCCTAGTATAAATACTAGGATGGTTCGAACTCCCCTAGGGTTCCCAAACCTAGTGGGCTTTGATTTCTTGCTCACTAATTCACTAATTAATTATTATCTTTTAATTGAAAATAAGGTCTTAACTTATTCTCCAAGATAATGCAAGAGATCCTTCTCTCTCCAACAATAGGAAGTTTGACTTTTCAACCTAGATAAAGTCAAAAATAAATTTATTCAATAAATAACTTAATTCGTAATTAATTATTTATTGGGTTAATTATTTTGAGATTGGACTTTACAATTAATTCATAATTAATTAAAAGACCAAAATTAATTAATTAATCTAGAAAAGAATTCATGTGTGAATTAAATCACACGTTCGAAGCCACGTGTACAGGACACGTGGAAGCAGTCCACGTATCCGTGGCTCAATTTCGATCAATAATTTGATCCTTTGTTAATCCAATTAATTCCTACCAAAACCCTCGTAACCTGGCATTTGTGTGTGACCCTTTAAGTTTATTATTCGATTAGCAATGACACTAATTAATTAATTATCCTAATTAATTAATCAGTTCACAGATCACTCTACCGTAATCTAGTAATTGGTGTGTAACCCCTAGCCTTATAACGAAATGAATCGAAGAACCTTACAGTCAATAACAACCAGTGAAATAAAATCCTCCTACAACTCCATCTCTCAATCAAAAAATAAGGCATGAGAATAAATTCAGAGCCTTGTTATTCATGATCTTTAAAGTTAAGTTCGTTTCATATCCATTTAGATCTCAATCCAAGAAAACCTCGTTTTCTTGATGTCTTGATCTTTTATACACCTTGGCCAAGGGTTTAATATTTAATGGACTACGAACAACTTAATCAATAAGAGATCATTCTTGTTCTTAACAAGTGTAGGTCCTTTATTGATTCTACTAATTCTACATATGCCACTTGTGTAATCCCAACATAGGCCGTGGTTCAGGTGTCTATATGGCGACACCTTTTTTAGCCTATATCAAAGATTACAGAGTTAGCTCATATGAGACATTACAGATCTCAAGTCAAAGGATTACTAATCACGTCATTGACCTGTGAGATACAATACAAGAAATACTACGAATTCCGACGAAAAACCCGATGGAATTCCAAGGGAATTCCATCGAAATTTGATGATTCCAATGGAATTCCGAGAGAATTCCGATGGGATACAGTCCGTAGGAAAATCCCTTTCGGAATTCAAAAACCGACGGAAACCCGACAGAATTCCGAGGGAAAATAAAACCTAAAAAAAAAAAAAAAATTTAAAATAATTCCGACGGGATTCCGAGGGAAATCCAGTCGGAATAGTCAAATTTTGAAAAAAAAGATTAATTCCAACGGGATTCCTCTCAGAATTCCGTCGATTTTTGTTAAATTCTTTTTAAAAAAAATAATTAGACAAATATAAGATAATAAACTCCACAGGAGGATGTAATTCATATAATCAACCGATCAATCCCAAATTACAATCAACTCAAAATATTAAAAACCAAAGTGACCCTAAAAATTAAAAAGAAAAGCAAAGTTGAGGAAAAGGAAAGAAAATGCTTCCTAAAAATGCTCACTTTACAAGATAATATTATCAAGAACATGTGGAAAAATCGAAGTCCAGAGCTTGCCAAGTCTCGCAACTCCAAGTTCTCTTTTCTAGATGAATATGAGCTAATAAAATTACTGAAATACTAGATTCAATCATATCCTGTGCACGAAAAGCTGCATATCTGAATATGAGCTAATAAAATTACTGAAATACTAGATTCAATCATATCCTGTGCACGACAAGCTGCATCTCTGATTGGCCCTTCAAGAACATCATTTGATTCGTCTTTATGATCTCTCAGAGAATAATCATCCAACATTTCCTGCAAAAGATTGAACTTTGCATAGAGAGAGACATGAAGTTGATGTTTGTCAAGACGAAAGTTCGGATATCGATCCTGATGAGTTATATCCTTGAGTAATTGAACAAGTGAAACAAGAGCATCATGATAAGTCATAGTTGATCTTGATCTTGATCTTTTTTCACACACACAAAATGCAAAAATATCAAAGCAGGATGAATGGGCTCAAAGGGATCTGTAAGAGTAGCAATACTAAGCAAATTGCAAGAAGAAAAGGTTGCTATGAAGTTGCATGTTTTTGTCGACAAAGGAAAGCCAGCAGATATATATTCAAGATAACTAATTAGATATATTTCTTTTCTCTCTTTCATTCTATTATTCAGTTGTCAAGTTTGAATTTGGATTTTTATGTCTAAACAAGTTGGAATCTGTTAGAAATTTTTGTAGGCAAGTTGGCAACTGGCAAAAACTATGGTCCATCACTCCTGTTTGTCATATTAGTGAACTTCTTATATCCTTTTTTTTTAACTTTTCCCTCTACCACATGTTCTTGATAATATAAATGAATTAAAATTGGTGTCAACAAAGAATACAAAAAGGAATATAATTAAAATTTATGAAAAGACATGTTTCCAAGTGAATGACACCCCTCTAATGTTCCATCACACAAATATAAGACATATAGTCTGTATAATGCCTGTTCTAGAAATACTGCAGCAAAGGTGAAGTTGTATCAGGGCATATTCAATAACAATGAAAATATTAGAGATAATAGCAAACTGTTCGATTTGGGACATAATTTCTGGATAACATTACACTCTATCTATTGCTGATAAAGCTGATCAAGGGAAACTTGATAAAAAAACATATATGAAGCCACTGTCTTCTGGAACATAAACTATCAGATTTGTAGCAACTGGTTACATTTTAACAGTGGAGAGATATTTGGAAAAATTACACTCACTTGTAGCCACTGTCTTTTAGTTCCTTTTCAATGGCCTTATTCACACACATTCTAGGTGTCGAATAATCAAATATCACAAGCAACACCTAAAGAGAAGAGTAACAAGCAACAACAAGCAGAAACCAGCTTCAGTAGCAACTTTATCAGATATCTATGTAACAATTATCCCTTTAAATAAGCAAAGAATTTCATACAGTGTAGAAAAAGATCCAAATAGAAAAAACCACATTCGACTTAAATCATTCCATATGGATTCAGAATACCCTGGGATTTAAGTTTGCAAAGACATCATAAAGTACCTTAATGGATGGAAACGTGGCTATAGCTTCCTCAATAGTTTCTAGGAAAAAGTTCCTAAGCATACAGAGCTGCGCAACTATGATGCATACAAATCGAAAAGCACATTATGGTTACACTACACTATTAATCAAACCAAATCAAAATTCACAGTGAAAAATTCGAAATCTGAAGATCTACTCTAGAACTCAAAATAAAAAATCTAGAGAGAGAGAGAGAAAGACCTAAGTTGAGCAGGGGCTGGCGGAGGAGATGACATCGGATGAGGAGACAGAAGCAATCGACGGCGAACGCAATCGGGCGAAGACGGACGTCGGCGTGCAAAGGCGAGCGGACGGAAACGGCGTGACAATCGAGAGAAGCAGAGAAGGAAGTGGGCGGACGCGGCGCAGGAGGAGACCGGCGGAAGCTGGCAAAGGTGAAGCTGGCTGGAGGCGGTGATTTGGGCAGAGAGAAATTGGGCGAAGCGGGAATTGGGGTTTTTGCCCTAATCTTTTCATTTTATCTTTACATACCGACGGGATACCGTCGGAATGTATTTTATTTTTCTTTTGTTTATTTTTGTAGCGCCCCCAACGCCACAACCCCGCACCGTTGTATCACTCAAGTAACTAGGAAGCTTTATTACTCGAGAGATACTTCGGCGAACGGACAGAACATAACAAAGATCAGAGTAACCAGTGTTGCCAACGCAGCGGAATTTCAGAATAATTTTAAACTTTTGAAAACATGAATGCAACACAGTAGTATATGCATAACCACAGAAACAAGTAGCCATAATTTTAACATAAAACATTAGTCCAATAGGAAAACAAAGGAACATAATAAAACGGAGTCCAAGAAATTCAGGTCGTAGCCTGAACAAGTTCTCATAGTAAAACATGCAACATAAAGGTAGAGGTAACCACGACTATGCAGGACAAAGGAAAAGTAACTAGCAATCCTGACTTAACAAAAGACCTCCTACAGCTTCAAGATACCTCTAGGAAGCGCCGGGCTGCCTACCTGAAACCATGAGGTCAGAAAACAGGGTAGAGGTATTAGTCAAAGGGACTGAGTGAGGTAATTTGCAGTAAGAAAGAGTAATTGGATTTGAAGGGTTTTGAAAGACTTTCTTAGCGACTTTCCTCAAACCGAAAAGAAACTCTTTTATCTTAAAACGGGATTTTTCACAAGCACACACATCAGAGGTTCTGGTTTATATATACTTAAAAACGGGAACAGGGTACGGGATATTTTCCAAAAGTATGAACCAGACTTTAAAACCAAAGTTTGCCCGCAAGCTAGGCCATATCCATCCTTTACTCCTCAAAACATTTACAAAGTTGGTCTCGAGATCCGTTAGGACCCCGACACCCATAATCACATGCACCACCCCTTCTCCCCTTATTGTCGCGCCCAGGGAGCTACCCCGCGGTGACGTGCAAAACGGGAGGAATTTACCACCTCTCCCGACCTTCGATGTGGAGTAACCAACCTCCGATTAAACCATCATCAAGGTCATTATGGCGGCCAGTATCATAGTAGCCATTGGCGCACGCCTCCCGGTCTACTACTAACCATACCGCCAGGGCCCAACATAACAAAGTTTCCAAAGCTTGCTTTCAGAATAACAAAGGTGCATAAGCACACAGAGTTCAGATGACTGAACCTTTAATCAAAGCGGTATAATAGTGAACAGAACGTATATCAGAGATCATTGACTTTAAACTCGAAGTATTGTCCCAAACGGGAAAACGTTAACTTGAAAGATAGGAATCTTTGCACCCGAAGGCGTTGATTTTGAAATCATTTGAAAACGAAGGAATATTCATGGTTCCAGTTGAAATAGTTTAAACCTCACCTATTTATTTAGATAAGCTGATAGTTGGTAGAAGACGGGGTTCACACAGTACCCTGCGGATCCCAGAACTCGGTATTATCTCCTGTAAGTGACAGACTACTATGAGCTTAAGGGTCTGAGTCCCACACATGATTAATGATGCATGATTGAGTGCGGGTAGTCAAGTATTGAAGTGTAAGATTGAAAAGAATACGACACATTTAAACAAGGGATAATCTTTCCCGAAGAAAGAATTCGGGCAAACGATTAGTCTCATTAGAAAGCTCGTATCAAAAGCTTAGGGATATGTTCTTAGGGTCTTAGAACAACCCCAATGTGAACTTTGAAATCTACTTTGATCCCTTGTTTTTGAGAATTTTCGAAAAAGGCTTTGACCGTTGAATTCGTCTCTTTGAAATGATCAATTAGGTTAAAAGTCAAAATTCTTGGTCAAGGTCAAAGTCAAAGTCAAAGTCAAAGTCAAGGGTCAAAGGTCACTATTCAAGTATACGGTATATATACTGTATGTATACTGTACTTATACTGTATGTATACGTGTATTTATATAGTATGTATACGGTATTTATACTGTATGTATACGGTATTTATACGGGGATACCTACCGTATTATACAGTATTTATACAAGGTACATACAGTATTTATACAAGGATACATGCGGTATTTATACTAGAATACATACGGTATTTATACAAAAGTACATACGTATTTATTAGGGAAATACACATAGTATTTATACGAAAGTATACACGTATTTATACGTATTGGAATCAAATACGTATATGTATATTATACATGTATACCATAACATATATCAATTGGTCAAGTATAATTATATGTAACAATTAATTAAACATGTAACATTTAAAACTATAGGTTATACTTTAATTATGTAACATTAAATAACATGTAACATTTAATTAAATCATGAAATAAATTAAATTACTTAAGTATGATCATAAAATAATTAAAATGTAACATATAACATGCTATCATGATTGTCACATAATTAATTTGTCATAAAATTAAATTATGTAACACATTTCATAATAAACTATACTATAAGAAATATAATTCATAATTCATGAATAATTAAAGCATAAATTAAATCACATAATTCATGCACAAAATAAAATATAAATTAAATCCTAAACCTAGCATAATTAATAAATAAATTAAAACATAAAATAAAACACAAATTAAAACATAAATTAAACTAATTAAAACATAAAAAAAATAAGAAAACTAACCTTAAAAGGGGGGGAGGAGTTCGGCCACTAGGGGGAGAGGAAGAGAATGGAGTGAGCACAAAATGAGACCCCAACACACTTATTTATAGTTGTTGGGAAGGACAAAAGTGCAAATAATATTTATTTTAGGGAGTTAAGGTGGATTACTTTATGAAATTTCTAAAAATAGGTTTCCTTCTTTACATAATTGTCACAGCAGGGGTATTCTGGTAATTTCACCTTTCTCCTGCGTATTTTTGAAGTTGAAAAAGTGTCCAAGAGCTAGGAAATAAAATTAGCTTCGAAACGGTTACTCACGGGTCGAAATCGGACGTACGGTTTAAAAGTTATAAGCTTCGGAAGATTTGATTTTCTTGAATTTCGAAAATTAATTAAATTATGAAATAAATACTAGGATAAGATTTGAAGATCCGAAAGGCTTTCCAAAAATGTAGAAAAATTCGAGGAACGTTATGGTGATGATCTCAAGGGCTAAATCATTCTAACGAAGGAAATATTTCTTACCGACGGGAATTCTTATTTGAAAATAAATTCTTAAATTGCTCTGGACACATAAACAAAACCTCAAAGCATTAAAAAGAGAGTTGAAAAATTCCAAGAAAGTAGGTATAGGTTCTTTGAGGTCTCTTGAATAAAACGGTATAGTGTCGGTTCGGAAATAAGTAGGGCTTATAGGGTTTAAAGGTAGTTTCCCCCCCCCCCCCCTTTGGTCACCTAATATCGCATATGAGCACTCAATTCATGTAGGGATGCATGATATGATTTATTTAAAATACGGATCAAGTTCTATAAACGCCCTTACGTCGCCCTTAGTTTACCTTTATTGATCCGATCCCGAACCGGGCTGTCACAATCTCCCCTCCTTAAGAAGAATCTGTCCTCAGATTCTCTTCGTGATCTCTAAACAATTTGGGATAGTGCTTTTGCATCTTTTCCTCAGTTTCCCAAGTAACCTCCTCAGTACCGTTCCTTTTCCATAAGACCTTAACCAATGGAATCTTTTTATTTCTTAATTCTTGGAATTTCTTATCCAGGATCTTAACCGCTTTCAACTCGTAGGTGAGATTAGGTTCTAACGGAACTTCCTCTACTGGCACCACCTGTGTCTCATCGGCAAAGTATTTGCGAAGTTGGGATACATGAAATACATTATGGATTCCTGTTAAGCTTGCTGGTAGATCTAGGCGATAAGCTATTGGACCCACACGTTCTAATATCTCAAAAGGTCCTATGTATCTAGGGTTCAATTTTCCACCTTTTCCAATCCTTGTGAACCCTTTCCTTGGCGATGCTTTCAGAAACACTTTTTCACCCACATCGAACTCTAAATCCCTTCTTCTTTTGTCGGCATAGCTCTTCTGTCTGTCCTGGACGGCTTTCATTCTTTGCCTGATTATCTTAATCTTTTCTGTAGCCCTTTCAATCCATTCGAGTACTTTGGCCCTGGGAGTTCCCTTAGAGGTATCCCTTGTCTCATCCATATCCCAATATAATGGAGATCTGCATTTTCTCCCATACAAGGCTTCATATAGAGCTGCTTGAATTGAAGCCTGATAACTGTTATTGTATGCAAACTCCACGAGGGGTAAACAATCTTTCCAACTGTCTGAAAAATCCAAAGCACACGCTCTTAACATATCCTCCAGATATTTAATCAATCTTTCTGACAGTCCGTCTGTCTACGGGTGCGCCGCTGTGCTGAAATGCAACTTGGTTCCCATCAAGCTTTGAACATTTTGCCAAAGTTGGGACGTAAACTTTGGGTCTCTGTCAGACACTATACTCACCGGCACTCCATGTAATCTCACAATTTCTTCTTGGTACAGTTTTGCTAAGGATTTAACTTTATCCATAGTCTTGACCGGTAGGAAGTGTGCTGATTTTGTCAATCTGTCAACTATGACCCATATACTGTCTTGTCCTCCCTTAACTTTAGGTAACCTGGTAACAAAATCCATGGTTATTTGCTCCCACTTCCACGTAGGAATTGGTAGTGGTTGTAACTTTCCTGCTGGCTTTTGGTGTTCGGCTTTAACCTTTTGGCAAGTTAAGCATTTCTTGACATATTCAGCAATGTCTCTCTTCATTCCGTTCCACCAAAACTGCTTCTTGAGATCTTGGTACATCTTTGTTCCTCCAGGGTGTACTGTATAACGTGTCTTATGTGCTTCATCAAGTATTTCCTTTCGGATAGCTGAAGGCACACAAACTCTGCTCTTATATCTCAAGATCCCATCTTCACCTTTACTGAATTTTGTCTCGTCATTCTTCTCCTTGGAATTGAGACACTTCTTAATCCATCCGTCTATAGCTTGTGTCTTTATCAACCGATCCTTCAGTGGTGATGAAATTATTAGATTTGCCAACTTAGCTCTAGGAATCACTTGAGCTGGTCTTCTTTCACACTCTATTGGGTGTCCTTCGACATGCGCTATACTAGCATTTCGACTCAATGCATCAGCCACCACGTTAGCCTTTCCAGGATGGTATTGAATTGTACAATAATAGTCTTCCAGAAATTCCATCCACCTTCTCTGTCTCATGTTTAGCTCCTTTTGAGTGAACAAGTACCGCAAAATTTTATGGTCCGTGAACACTTCAAAGGTTACCCCATACAAGTAATGTCTCCATTTTGCGAGGGCAAAGACGATCGCTGCTAGCTCCAAATCATGGGTGGGGTAGTTGACTTCATGTGGTTTAAGCTTTCTTGATGCATATGCTATCACCTTTCCATGCTGCATCAGAATGCATCCTAACCCTTCTTTCGAAGCATCGTTATAAACGGTGTAACCTTCCTTCCCTTCTGGTAATGTTAGTACAGGTGCGGTAGTTAATCTTTTCTTTAATTCCTGAAAACTCTGTTCGCATTTCTCTGTCCATACGAACTTTCCTTCCTTCTTGGTTAACTGAGTAAGTGGTGCTGCTATCTTTGAAAAATCCTGTACGAATCTTTGATAGTATCCTGCGAGTCCCAAAAAGCTTCTTACCTCAGAACGATTCCTTGGTTGTTTCCAGTCCAAAATCGTTTCAATTTTCGAGGGATCCACTTCGACTCCTAAACCAGATATGATATGTCCTAAAAATGAGATCGTTTCCAACCAAAACTCACATTTGCTGAATTTTGCATAAAGTTTGTGATCCAGCAAAGTGCTCAACACTAACCGAAGATGTTTGGCATGATCTTCTGGTGTCTTGGAAAAGACCAAAATGTCATCAATAAAGATCACCACGAACTTATCAAGAAACGGCCGAAAAATCCGATGCATCATATCCATAAATGCAGCTGGGGCATTTGTTAGCCCAAAGGGCATTACTACGAACTCAAAATGCCCGTAACGACTATTGAAAGCTGTCTTGGGAATATCCTCATTTCTAATTTTCAATTGATAGTACCCTTGCCTCAAATCTAGCTTGGAGTATATTTGAGATCCTTGAAGTACATCGAATAACTCCTCGATGTGAGAAAGAGGGTACTTATTCTTCACCGTCATCCTGTTAAGTTCTCGATAGTCGATGCAAAGTTGTAACGACCCATCTTTCTTCTTAACAAATAACACAGGTGCTCCCCAAGGAGAAGTACTAGGGCGGATGTATCCTGCCTCTAGTAATTCATCAAGTTGTTTCCTCAACTCCTGAAGTTCAGCCGGTGCCATCCGGTAGGGTGCCTTAGAGTATGGCTCGGCTCCTGGAACTGTCTCAATCACAAACTCTAGTTCACGGTCTGGTGGTAAGGTGTTTAGGTGTTCAGGAAACACTTCTGGGAACTCGTTGACAACCTCCACTTCTTCTATTTTACTCTGATCCTTTGGTCTATTTAAGAGGTAAGCAACGAATCCTGTAGCTCCCTTCTGAATCATTCTTTTTGCTTCCATTGCCGAAATCATTGGTGTTTGTCTTCCTTGTCCATCTGATGTCTGACTTTCATCCTTCCCTAAGATAACTTCCTTCTTAAAACAATCCAGCTTGACTCGGTACTTATGAAGCCAATTCATTCCCAAAATAATCCCATACTTTGTCATTGGTAGTGCAACAAGATCCAGGGGATAAAACTGACCATTGATTCTAATAGGGCAGCATTTATATACTTGATCCGTTTTAAGGCAAGTTCCTAAAGGAGAACTTACTTCGAAAAGATATGGCAATTGCTCAAGTGGAAATTGTAAACGCGCACATAATTTGGATGCAATGAATGAATGCGTGGCACCAGGGTCGTATAGGACCTTAACTGGCGTGTCAAGAACATTTACCGTACCTTCCACAACAGTCGTAGGATCTGGTTCGCCGCATCCATCCAGAGCATAAGCCCTTCCTCTGACCATTGGCTTGTTTGCATTTCCCGCCACCGCCTTACCTTTGCCTTGATACCCTTGCAGTTCTGGCCTACCTTTTGCTTTTGGATAATTCCCGAGCTTGTGGTCAGGACTTCCACAATAGAAGCACTGGCCAGTTTTCTTTCTACAGGTTGCTTCGGTATGCCCTGGCCTATGGCAGAATTCACATTCAATCTCGTTCTGAGGGGCAAGTGGTGCTTGCGGGGGTGCCATCATTGGTCTCTTTCCTGATCTAAAATTTAACTGATCGACTGAGCGTTTGAATCCCTGTGGTGGTTTCGATTGATATGGCTTCGCATGGTTGGCGGTCATCCTGATCTCTCTATGGGCTGCTTCAGTACTCAGAGCAGTTTCAACTGCCTGAGTGTATCCTTCAAGATTCAGAGGTGCCAAAGCCCATCGTAATTCTGACTTGAGTCCATTGATGAAGCGTTTGGTCTTCCTACACTCATCGTACAGAATATGCGGTGCATATTGTATAAGTCTCACAAACTTGGCCTCGTACTCTGCCACAGATAGTGTTCCTTGGGTAAGATTCATAAACTCGGATTCCCGGGCATCCCGAGCGACTTGCGGAATAAACTTGTCCTCAAATGCTCTTACAAACTCAGTCCAGCCGTACCTTATCCCATTTTCAATCCACACATTCTTCGTATGATTCCACCAATTCAGCGCTGCTCCTTCCAGGAGGAAGGTCGCAAATTGAACTCGCTCTCTATCCTCCGGAAAGATGTTCATGGCTTCGAAGATCTTCACTAAGCTTGCAATCCAGTTTTCAGCTTTAAGATCATTGGGCTCTCCGAAGAACTTCTGGGGGTTCATTCGGAGAAACTTTTCAAGTGTCTTTTCATTAACTGAGTTGTAAGCCCGAGCAAATTGCCTCAAAGTCTCCCCAATTTCTGGTTGTTCTTGTGGTATCGGTGGAGGACGGGGAAATTCCTCAGGTGGTAGCGGTAGTGGTGGAATGCGTTCACGTGGAGCTCTTCTCGGGGGCATATTGTCACTGTATTCATAATATCACCCCAAACAGATATAATGCATGGCGATAAGAATGGTCCATATACTCAATGTTCCACATCAGTAAATAACAATCAATCATCAAAGTTACAATTAGGCACGTAGTCATCAATTCAAAGTGTCCCAATTTAATCCATTAAGCAATCATTATTCACAAGTAACAGAAAACAGTCATATATATAGATGCACAAAATAAAATGGTATGATCCATGCACGGCCCTAATGGTATCTTGAAGCATTTCTAAAACTCATGACATGATAGATATAGAAAACGGTAACATGCAATGATATGAGTAAAGCCGCAAAAGATGATGTCATATATGCAAAATTTGGAAAAGCTTTTATACAAAGGCTATATCTGACCAAAAAGACAAAAAGGGGGAGGACCCGATGCTAAGTCGAGTTGCTCCCGTACAGCCTAAGCTCTCCAAAACATCATCTGTCAACTGTCATAATCTGCCAAAAGCGGGGATCTCAGGGGTGTATATAATCCCCTCTGCACCTGTCGGAAGTCACCCTATCTGTCATAATATGCTGCATACCTGCTGAGTATATATATGCTACTGCTATCTGCCTCTATATACAAGTCCCAACGGTCCGGACTCAGCTCCTCTACTGCTGGCTATGACTGGCTCCATCGCTATCATCAGATACAACAACGAAATCTCCCTGTCGTACTGGAGATGGGCTCTCCTCCTCAGATGATCCCTCTGTCTCCTGATCCTCTCCTGCATGTGTGTCCATAGGGTCCCCTGGAGCAGCTGGCTCACTGTGTACTGGTCCCTCGTACTCCAAAGCCGCCTGCTCATCGGTGAGGTAGAAAGTCTCACAAAGTCGGGCCCTAATCCGGCTCTGATAACGATGGTGCATCTCCATAGCAAAATCCCTATCAGTAGTCATATATGCCAAGTCTGCCTCTAACTGTGCAATACGGGACGCCTGCTAGGCTCTGGCCTGGCGTTCCTCTGTCAATCGAGTCTCCATCTCTCTGGCATGCTCCCGGCCAATATCCCGATCAGTCCGGTGTTGTGCTGCCAAATCATGGTAACGAATAGCCTCCAGCCGAACCTCTCTCAATCTCAAGCTATCCTGTAGGTATTCATCCCGTTCAGTTTCCAGCTAATGAACGACCCTATTGGGGTACGAATACCCCGGGTGTCCCCTCTCCTGCGCTCGCTGCCATGTATAGTAACGGGCCCTACCCCGGCGAACTACTGCTACTGTACGAGGGGGCTCAAGCTCCTCAAAATATGCCTCATCCTGCTCTCGCTGACTCAGGTTGTCCATAACTATAGTGAAAGCACGCAGACTCGCACTGTCCATAACTACAGAGTAAGCACAGATATGAATACCAAGATGTAGAGTAAGTAAACTCAAAACATCCTCTATGCTTCGATCTCCCAGGTTAAGTCTCTTCTTACTCAACCTGAGGCTCTAATACCACCTCAGCTGTAGCGCCCCCAACGCCACAACCCCGCACCGTTGTATCACCCAAGTAACTAGGAAGCTTTATTACTCGAGAGATACTTCGGCGAACGGACATAACATAACAAAGATCAGAGTAACCAGTGTTGCCAACGCAGCGGAATTTCAGAATAATTTTAAACTTTTGAAAACATGAATGCAACACAGTAGTATATGCATAACCACAGAAACAAGTAGCCATAATATTAACATAAAACATTAGTCCAATAGGAAAACAAAGGAACATAATAAAACGGAGTCCAAGTAATTCAGGTCGTAGCCTGAACAAGTTCTCATAGTAAAACATGCAACGTAAAGGTAGAGGTAACCACGACTATGCAGGACAAAGGAAAAGTAACTAGCAATCCTGACTTAACAAAAGACCTCCTACAGCTTCAAGATACCTCTAGGAAGCGCCGGGCTGCCTACCTGAAACCATGAGGTCAGAAAACAGGGTAGAGGTATTAGTCAAAGGGACTAAGTGAGGTAATTTGCAGTAAGAAAGAGTAATTAGACTTGAAGGGTTTTGAAAGACTTTCTTAGCGACTTTCCTCAAACCGGAAAGAAACTCTTTTATCTTAAAACGGGATTTTTCACAAGCACACACAAGCACACACATCAGAGGTTCTGGTTCATATATACTTAAAAACGGGAACAGGGTACGGGATATTTTCCAAAAGTATGAACCAGACTTTAAAACCAAAGTTTGCCCGCAAGCTAGGCCATATCCATCCTTTACTCCTCAAAACATTTACAAAGTTGGTCTCGAGATCCGTTAGGACCCCGACACCCATAATCACATGCACCACCCCTTCTCCCCTTATTGTCGCGCCCAGGGAGCTACCCCGCGGTGATGTGCAAAACGGGAGGAATTTACCACCTCTCCCGACCTTCGATGTGGAGTAACCAACCTCCGATTAAACCATCATCAAGGTCATTACGGTGGCCAGTATCATAGTAGCCATTGGCGCACGCCTCCCGGTCTACTACTAACCATACCGCCAGGGCCCAACATAACAAAGTTTCCAAAGCTTGCTTTCAGAATAACAAAGGTGCATAAGCACACAGAGTTCAGATGACTGAACCTTTAATCAAAGCAGTATAACAGTGAACAGAACGTATATTAGATATCATTGACTTTAAACTCGAAGCATTGTCCCAAACTGGAAAACGTTAACTTGAAAGATAGGAATCTTTGCACCCGAAGGCGTTGATTTTGAAATCATTTGAAAACGAAGGAATATTCATGGTTCCAGTTGAAATAGTTTAAACCTCACCTATTTATTTAGATAAGTTGATAGTTGGTAGAAGACGGGGTTCACACAGTACCCTGCGGATCCCAGAACTCGGTATTATCTCCTGTAAGTGACAGACTACTATGAGCTTAAGGGTCTGAGTCCCACACATGATTAATGATGCATGATTGAGTGCGGGTAGTCAAGTATTGAAGTGTAAGATTGAAAAGAATACGGCACATTTAAACAAGGGATAATCTTTCCCGAAGAAAGAATTCGGACAAACGATTAGTCTCATTAGAAAGCTCGTATCAAAAGCTTAGGGATATGTTCTTAGGGCCTTAGAACAACCCCAATGTGAACTTTGAAATCTACTTTGATCCCTTGTTTTTGAGAATTTTCGAAAAAGGCTTTGACCGTTGAATTCGTCTCTTTGAAATGATCAATTAGGTTAAAAGTCAAAATTCTTGGTCAAGGTCAAGGCCAAAGTCAAAGTCAAAGTCAAGGGTCAAAGGTCACTATTCAAGTATACGGTATATATACTGTATGTATACTGTACTTATACTGTATGTATACGTGTATTTATATAGTATGTATACGGTATTTATACTGTATGTATACGGTATTTATACGGGGGTACCTACCGTATTATACAGTATTTATACATGGTACATACAGTATTTATACAAGAATACATGCGGTATTTATACTAGAATACATACGGTATTTATACAAAAGTACATACGTATTTATTAGGGAAATACACATAGTATTTATACGAAAGTATACACGTATTTATACGTATTGGAATCAAATACGTATACGTATATTATACATGTATACCATAACATATATCAATTGGTCAAGTATAATTATATGTAACAATTAATTAAACATGTAACATTTAAAACTATAGGTTATACTTTAATTATGTAACATTAAATAACATGTAATATTTAATTAAATCATGAAATAAATTAAATTACTTAAGTATGATCATAAAATAATTAAAATGTAACATATAACATGCTAGCATAATTGTCACATAATTAATTTGTCACAAAATTAAATTATGTAACACATTTCATAATAAACTATACTATAAGAAATATAATTCATAATTCATGAATAATTAAAGCATAAATTAAATCACATAATTCATGCACAAAATAAAATATAAATTAAATCCTAAACCTAGCATAATTAATAAATAAATTAAAACATAAAATAAAACACAAATTAAAACATAAATTAAACTAATTAAAACATAAAAAAAAATAAGAAAACTAACCTTAAAAGGGGGGGAGGAGTTCGGCCACTAGGGGGAGAGGAAGAGAATGGAGTGAGCACAAAACGAGACCCCAACACACTTATTTATAGTTGTTGGGAAGGACCAAAGTGCAAATAATATTTATTTTAGGGACTTAAGGTGGGGTACTTTATGAAATTTCCAAAAATAGGTTTCCTTCTTTACATAATTGTCACAGCAGGGGTATTCTGGTAATTTCAATTTTCTCCTGCGTATTTTTGAAGTTGGAAAAGTGTCCAAGAGCTAGGAAATAAAATTAGCTTCGAAACGGTTACTCACGGGTCGAAATCGGACGTACGGTTTAAAAGTTATAAGCTTCGGAAGATTTGATTTTCTTGAATTTCGAAAATTAATTAAATTATGAAATAAATACTAGGATAAGATTTGAAGATCCGAAAGGCTTTCCAAAAATGTAGAAAAATTCGAGGAACGTTATGGTGATGATCTCAAGGGCTAAATCATTCTAACGAAGGAAATATTTCTTACCGACGGGAATTCTTATTTGAAAATAAATTCTTAAATTGCTCTGGACACATAAACGAAACCTCAAAGTATTAAAAAGAGAGTTGAAAAATTCCAAGAAAGTAGGTATAGGTTCTTTGAGGTCTCTTGAATAAAACGGTATAGTGCCGGTTCGGAAATAAGTAGTGCTTATAGGGTTTAAAGGTAGTTTCCCCCCCCTTTGGTCACCTAATATCGCATATGAGCACTCAATTCATGTAGGGATGCATGATATGATTTATTTAAAATACGGATCAAGTTCTATAAACGCCCTTACGTCGCCCTTAGTTTACCTTTATTGATCCGATCCCGAACCGGGCTGTCACAATTTTTCTAAACAAATAATTAAGCGTGATTAGCACAAAGGGGTTCTGAGTTCTAAGAGCTCCTGGGTTTGACCCCTCGTCCAACACATTTTGCATTATAATGCCCTTTTTAATTTTATATTTTAAAATATGATATAAATAATTCTGATGGGATTCCAAGCGGAATCCCGTCGGAATTATTTTGTTTATATTTAAAAAAATCGATGGGATTTCCCTCGGAATCCCATCAGAATTATTTACTATTAATTTTTAAATTTTGTATTAAAAAACCGACGGGGTCCGAGGGGTATCCCGTCGGAAACATTTAATTTCTATTTTTGTATTTCATATTTTAAAAACACCAATGGGATTTCCCTCGGAATCTCATTGGAATGATTTAATGTTAATTTTATATTTTATATTTTAAAAAAACCGACGACATTCCGAGGGAAATCCGGTCGGAATTATTTAATTTTTTTTTTTTTTTAAAAAAAATCGAAGTCCATCGGAATTCCATTGGAATTCCCTCGGAAGTACCGATGGAATTCCGACGGAAGGTTTCCCTCGAAATTTTCCATCGGAATTCGCAGGATTTCTTGCAGTGATATTTCCTAATTTGGAAGTTTGTGGAAACTTTCTTTCCCATTTAGGAATGTTCTCATGTGGGACATCTCAGTGATGAAGTTCTTGTAACAATCACCCTTATGTATTATGAACACATCATTGTATGCACTTATCACTCCATGAAACTGAGTGATCCTTCTCAAGGACATAATCACATAAGCAAGTCACAACGGAGTCAAGGTCGACACTCCCACTTGCTGTCGGACTCATCGACTTGGAAAAGTTTCTAATCCTCGCCTATGGAGTTAAGAACTTGTTGCATGTGTCGTTCTCATAAGGGCAAAATTCTTAACGGCCTCATCGGATTACGGGAGTTTAAAACATGCAAGACACAATCAAACCCAAAAAGAGATAAATAAGCACATAAAGAAGTATTTGCCCATGAACAAAATCATTTTGTTTATTATTCAAAAACTTTTTATGATTTTACAAGGAAATAGTAAAGCAAAAATGCTGCTTTAAGGGCACTATTCCTAATAGAATATTTCCCGTATAAATAATTTCTAACTTTCTAAAATTATTTGTAGCTGGATCTGTATCATTGGCCTTGAAAGTGAAGAAATTTTGTGCTCATTTTTCTTGTGTAGTTCTGCCTCTTTACTCGCAAACTTAAAATTTATTTTTCCCGGGAATCCATCTTTCATGCTCTTCTTACGTATAATTTCTTCATTTAACTTGTAATGCTCCGCTCATCCGACTGTATATGTATGATATCATGGGTGATTTTAATTACAAAATTATGTAATTTAATTGTATCTTTATTTGATTTAATTGTTTTAATTATTTGTAATTGTGTGACTAATTCTCGAATTATATGAATATTCATGATTTTCAATGAATTATATGATAGTAACATGAGTAATGTGAAATGACATGTTTTACGTATTTAAGCGTCCTTAATTGCAACTTATTCAAAGTATTTAGATTATTGAAAATGAACATTTGATTAGTTTGACATTTTTTAAAAAGTTTAGGGGTTTAAATGTAATTAGGTCATTTGTGGCCACTTACGGAAATAAATTTTCTGATTCCGACTTCGTCTTTGGACTTGGGACATCAAACCAAATTCAGTAACTATGACCAATCGTCCTTGACCAATCACCATGCCTCCCATACCTATTCTGTAACATCCCGGTTTTTCGGCCGTACAGGTACGCCGTTCGAAGAGTGATACTTGCGTTTTTAAATTATTTAATTATGTAATTATATTCTTATTTTAATGTTTAAATGATATTCTTGAAATTAATTGAATTATTTGTTAAGTGTTATATATGAATATTTGAACGTTTTTAACCTTTTGAACTCATTTTTTATCCGTTTGAGTTCGGATTCGTTTCCGATTTTTGTGAATACGTGAGATGTATGAAATATATGTGTAATAAATTCGTCTAGATGCTCGTTTTACGTTTTCGGCCTTGTTTGACATGGTAACGTACCACAATTTATTTGTTAGGGACTCGAGGGCCTAACTCGTTTTAACACGCCTTGTGTTCCGGAATTTATATCATGAGCTCAGGAATTTGGATTCAAATTCCGAAAGTGACACTGGACTCATAACGAAATTTGGGAGCTTTTGAACCTAGTTTTGTATTTTTCTAATCCCGTTTGATCCTCCGAATTTTGCCCGAACCGAGCCTATCGCGCAAATCTGCCACACCTTACGGTTTTGATCATAACTCGCTCATTTCTTATCCAAATTAACTCATTCTTGAGCCTATGTAACCCTAACTTAACCCTATTTAACCCTACATAAGTGTCATTTCATATTCAGCTCAAGAAAGGGGAGAGAGAAGGGGAAAACCGAGACCAAGGGAGAGAAAGGAAAAGGGGCTCCAGTCACTATTCACTCTTGCACATTTTTGTGGCCTCCATCTCCTTACCTTTCTTTTAAGCCTGATTTTGTCCATTTTCATCCTTGTTTGAGCATGTTTTGGGCCTCCTATATGAATAGTTAGGTTATATGAATATTTTGATGAATTCTTGCCATCTTTGCTTCATTCCTTGAATTAATGAGTGATATATGATCCAACTAACTTCCATATTTTATTTCTAAGTGTGATTTTTGTGGAAATTGCATGATATTTGATCCACCATTAATGAACTTCCATGAAACCTTGAAGCTTTGAAGATGAGTGACTGATTTTGCTTCCTTGCTTCTCCCGTGTGTGTATGTGTTGTTTGGGGATGAGCTAGCTGTCCTTTTTACTCCCTTTTATTGCCTTTTTACTGCTGTTTTGGTGCTGCTTCGTTTCTCTGCTGCTGCTGCATAAAAAGGAAAGAAAATAGGGGCTGGGACGCTTGTTCGCGACTGCAAGCTGCGACCGAAACAAGGCTGTTCTTGGTCGCGGCCACGACCCAATTTTGGCTCAGTTTCGACCTGTGGCTGCTGGACAGGCTGTTGGTGGTGGTGATGGCCGCGACCCAGTTTGTGCTGAGTTTTGGTTGCGGCCGTGACCTTCCTAGGGTACTTTTTCCGACTGTTGTGTGGATAGAGTTGTTGTTGCGTTTTTCATAATTTTGCATGGCTCTCTTAGTGTTTTCTAGTTGCATGAAATGCATGAATTGTGTGTGTGAAATGAATATATGAACTTATTAAATGATTTTAATGGGTTGAGATGGCATTTCATGAATTTGTTGCTTGTGCTACCGCTGCTACGTGTTCCCTTTAATTTCAGTCATTAAATGGTAAGTTTGGGGCTGTGTTTTGCATGAAATGCATGTATATTCATTGGCTGCTTGTATATGAAATTTGTGCATGAGTTAAGTATAAAATTCAATTTTGCATGGGAGTGTGAGGTGGAATGCATGCACTTGTGTTTAATTGTTTGCTGCCGCTGCTACCTTGATTTTTTCGCACTAAATCAACCATGATGGGCTGAATTTGAAGCTTTTGTTTGTATGAACACTTGGCATTGTGTGTGTATACTGTTAATGCATAAAATTGGTAGGTTTAGTAATGGAATTCCATGCCTTGCTGCTCCTTCGTGACTGTTGCCGTTGCTGTGCATTTTTTCTTCCTATTACACATTCATGAATGGTTGAAATTAAGTTCTTTTATGCGTGAAAGGCTTGGTTATGTAGGTGCTTGAATTGAAATGCTATTATATGATATGTTATGAGTTTAATTCATGGATTATTCGTGTGATATTTCGTAAATTGCTTCAATATTCCTTATATGCCTTCCTACGTGAGTGCATGAATTAATACTTCGTTTCTTTGCCTCGCATGCGATTTCCTTGCTCAATTCTTGATATGTATGTATTGTGAAAGCCTTATATGATATGTTATGTTCGTTGCATGAAAGTTATGAATCCGTTTGACGTGAATTATGTGATTTGTGAATTAATATAAATCTGTATGCGTTAATGGCATCTAGTTGGATTTCACATGCATTATTTGCATTCATCAGCATATGCCGAGCGTCTAATTGGTGAAATTTGAGGCTAAGTATGTCCTTGTCCCTTAAGTGTGCTTTCGTTCGCTTTCGTTCGGTGTGGTCGACTAGGATAGGTTTTTTCTTTTTAGTTAATATGACCTACAACCCTACCTGAATTTTAAGCCCGCATGTGATTACATACATATATATGTACCTAGAAATGTGTTTGATATGTATTTTGAGGGAATTGGCCCTTTTGTAATGAAATCAATTGAAAAACGTTTTATGTATACGTAAGATATATTTTTGTTTGTTTATTTTGAAAAAGGGTTGGTGTGTGTGACTTTCGAACTAGCGAGCTTATGACTTTGAAATATAAGTCTTGAAAATTATGAAATTTCGAAAAGCATGATTTATGAACTATGACGGTGTTGGGTCGTCGGGTAACTCCCGAGTATGGTCTCCACACTTAGGATCACCCCTGAACCCACCAGGAGGTTGGTGGGGGAAGGAATCCTTGGGCGTGAGTGTCATGAAACTCACGACCCTGGCATATTAGTGCGGATGGTTAGGGTGTGCACAACCCTTCCATCACCCGGAGAAGAGGTATGTTTGTGTGACTTTGTTTTCGTTTGAATTTTGATTATGTTTATGAATTTTGAACGGAGTTAGGTGGTCTGAAACTCATGTTCGCCGAGTTGTGTGATTTTGATTAAGAAAATGGTTCGTGAAACGGGAGTAGATTTCTAATTTATAAAATATGGTGATTTTGGCCTTCGACCTTAACCTCTTTTTCTATATAACTAATATCACGGGCTAAAATATTTTAGATTGCAAAAACCACGCCCCGGTCCATGAGCTCTTATGACTTTGAATATGCTATGCTCTACGTATATGTATGTGTGAGTGTGTTAGCCCTCTCACCAGTCTTTAGGACTGACCCCTCCTCGTTGTCTTCTTTTCCCCTTGGTTTCTTTGAGTTTGCAGGCGCAGGTTTGGTTCGTGCTAGGCGGCGGTCTCTTATTTGAGTTTTTTTGAGTTTGTTAGTAGAGTCTTTGCATCTATGCATCTTTACTTTTTAGTCTTGGTAGTATGTATAAGACATGCATGAAATATGATTCAGAATTCGAACTTTGTTATTTGTATGATTTATTTGGCCTTGGATGGGCATAATATGTATATTTTGTAATAATTCGAGCATGTATGCTTGTATTTGTTGATCCTGTAGCTTCCGCATTCGATATATGATTGTTTTGCTCACTCTGTATTAGGGTCTAGACCGCCTAGCTAGCGTGTGTTTTGTTTGTCACCCGTTCGTTGTAGCTTGGTGCGTGTGCAGAGTTTCCATTTCGTTACACGTGTTGGGTTATAGTGCGGGGGGTGTAGTGCCCTGCGCTCCGGGGTGCTACATCTAAAGTGGTATCACAAGAGAAACGGGAAGTGCAATATCCGTGTAATACAAGTCGAGCTTCAAGGTGGTTCAAGAAAATGAGATCGGAGTTTGAAGAATTCGGGAAGAGTTTACTCGAGAAGATTTTGTTCGAGGGTTCTATTATAAGAGCATCCCTTCAAGTTCAATGGTAAGAAGACTTCCAGAATCCCTAACCCTCAAATAAGAATTAAGAAATATGGATGATTTTTATATGGGAGCTTGAGAGATCCGAATTTTAAGAAATTTTTGAGAAGCTTCAACCAATCTCTCTCTCTCTCTCTCTCTCTCTCTCACACACACATATACACACACACACAACAACAACAACAACAAAGGCAAGTTTCAAGGTTTCCCTAGTTTATGCTCCAGCATTCATCTTTCTACATCCTTTAATCCTTTAAGATATGAAATATGCTCTTCTCTTTCTTCTCCTCTTTATTTTAAGGTTCTTTTCTTGGGGTTTAAATGTGTGTATATGATTTATGTGTATATGAACTGTCATGTTTGAGGTTCTTGGAAAATGGTATTTAGGTTAGAATAAATTGTATTAGATGTCTCTTATGTATTCACTATGAAACTTATTGCATGAATTTTGAGGAGTTGGGTGGTTGGAGTTTTTAAGACCTCCATTAATGGAGGAAAACTTTGGTGGTTTGGGGGTGTTAAGCATGTTTTTTGTTGTGTTTCATTAGATAATTCGCAAGTTTTTAGATATGTTGTTAGTTGTTACCTTTGGAAGGTTGATATAGGTACTCCGTGGTCATCTTCTTTGAAGCTCCTATTTTTTACACTTCTAGAACATCCCACAATCCGAAGAACTTTTGAACTAATTTGTTTTCAGACCTTGGGACTTTGTGGGGAGACTTTCTATCAATGTCCCATGGCCGTGGGACATCAATTTTATTCTTCATTCCATGTCGTGATCCTTCTTTCCTTCATGCCTAATTTTAAGTTTAACCTCATTTTTGTGCTTTCTTCTTGTATGTTCTTAATGTGTCATACTATGTTTGTATGTGTGTGAATGATCTTATATGCTACCGTGTGATTCCAATTGCATATCAAAGGTGCTTAAATGTTATTGTATGTCATAATCCTGTATTATACTCTTATGAATATCGTAAATTACGATCATTGCACGCATACATGCATTCAAGTTATCCATAAGCATCGTCATGCGCCTTTTGGTTCATATTTGAGTCTAAGTTATATGTCGTGCGTTCAATTTGTAAAGAGGCATTCCAAAATTCCATCAGTCTTTTATATTTTATTTTTATACTCGCTTCTATCTATTAAATTTTTTTACACTCTTTAATATATAATTTCATATATTTTCTCTTTATATGTAGTTGTACAATTAAGTGACATCATTTTTAGCTATCAATAAATCATAATAAATTTTAATAGTAAATATACATTTATATGGAATGTGGTAAATATTTATCCTTATATTATTAATTTTATTTTTAAATATACAAATATCCCATAATATAATCTGTAATTAATATATTAATTTTGCAAAGAATCACTATTATGATATTTTATATGTTTTCTGTAAATTAGAGGAGTTTTCCTTCTAACTTATTAAGGATCCAAATAAGTATTTTTAAAAAATTTAAAAATAATAATAATATTTAATATAAATTTACCAAATCACCCTGAAATTTAATATTGTTAAGAGTATTATCCTGAGGAATTATAATTTGCATGTGTACTTTTTGTAGTTTTGAAAATTGATAATAGACAGTGTTTTTGAATGAGTTGTGCACGGTTTTCCTTCTCCTAAACATAAAAAACTTGATTTTATTTCATGGTTAAAAATTGAGGATTTATTAGTTTAGTCGAGATAGTTAGAATAAAATTAGGATTAATTTATTCAAGAGTTTATAGAATTATAATTATATAGTGCTATATAATTAAATAAAGATTTATACAATTATACTCATAGAGATAATTGAGAGTTTGATTAGAAATATTTTGAAAAAATATTTATGTATCAATTTTGTAATTTACAAAATTACCTTTAATTGTATCTTATTGAAAGTTTTACAATGAGGGTATTTTGGACGATCACAAAATTTTAAAAAACCAAAAACCCAATTCGTACTTTTATAATATATATATATATATATGTGTGTGTGTGTGTGTGTGTGTCTAAATAATAATATTTTTCTCGAATAAGCTCGTAGGTTAGTTTTATTAGAATCTAATTTGAAATATTATGACGGACACAATTTATTACATTTTTCAAATCTATTATTTTATATTCAAAGAATATAACTTTATTGATAAAATGCATAACAATTACAACTTGGAACCATTTTCATAAGCGCCATAACAAAACATATGTAACCTATTATTTATTTCAAAAAAAAGTACTGAATATTACTTAATAATTTTTTTTCCCTAAAATATACTAGAATTCTGGCGTAGGCCTCCGTTCCATCTTCCGCACAGTTTTTGTACATGCTTCTATTGTTGGAGTCAATGGAAGATAAAAATAAAGGCATCCAATATCTTTTTAGTTTATTGCCCCCTTTATTAAAAATAATAAAAAGAAAAAAAAAGTTACAATAGGAACATGTAGGATTAATTTGTAATATCATACTTCTCTAGATTAAAGTCTAGAGATGTATGAGAGAAAAATGCAGCAGTTGTTCCTCAAATATTGTTGAACAATCGACCTAGTATTTGATCCTCCCACATGTTTGCGCCATTGCATATATATATTTATGCTTCTCACACAGTGTAGTGCTGTTGGATGGTCTCAATGTCTAGTCCCTTTAGCTTGACAACGGATTCGACATGGCCCTTGAGCGTGTGGAGCTCCCTCAACCTGCAACAACGTTTGTCATAAATGTAAGAATGTCAACTATGCATGTTACTATGATGTTTCTTCGATTTTCTTGAAAAGAAAGGCCGACTGTCAGCATTTTCTATTCGAAGCTTAGGATGTTTTTCGTAATTTCTCGTAGTATTGGGTTTGATGTCAGGTGGGGCATTCGTAATTATCTATAAATATAAAATGGCGAAATATGGTGTATGTGGATACCTTGCAACTTCAGCTCTCTTCTTTGCTTGCTCTGCGATTTCGGATAACTCGGTGTTGCCGAGGCCGGAACCCTCTGCGGTGGAGAGGCCGTGGAGTGTGCGCTGAGCAACAGCCCATTGTGCTTCCCTCTGGCCTTTTCCGTAGTCCTTCTTGGTTGTGAAGGCGGTCTAATTTTATCACAAGGAAAACAAGAACAATATTAGATCAAAGTTGAAGTGTTTAATGTGTTGATGTCTTGATGAGTTTAAAAGTTGGAACTAAATTTTGTTTAATACCTTGTTTTCGATCACGGAGTTCCAGGCTTTGCCGCTCAATCCAAACCGAATGATGAACTTGAGGATGTCGAGTGGGATGTAAGTGATGATGGTGTAGAGCCAGATGACTCCAGCCCATCCCCATCCCATGCCCTTAATCCTAGCGAAACCCCATGTTGCGTATACGGCGATGATTGTTGCGATCTGCATTAATCCATATATTAGGTAACAACTTCGGAAACCGAGATAATCCTTATAAACTTGTGAACTCTGATTCTTTTATGTTTTTCTAACTCACCAGCTGAGCAATGAAGAAAGCAGCGACCAGCAATACGCCGGGGCGTTCGATGAACGACCAGCTTCTTGACCGTGTGACGAAGATCAGAGCTTGACTGATAATGCTGACTTGAAGGTAGAGTGCAGCAGTAAGCTCATCAGGACTGTTCCTGATTGACCTCACGTTGAAGACATTCTACATCAATAAATAAATCAAAACATTAGTGACAAAAAGTCTGTTATCGAGAATTTTCCAATTTTTCGCAGTTCGTTTCATGATTAAAAAAGGGACTCACGGAGAAGAAGTCGGTGTCGGCAGCAAGGTGGAAGAAGACGACGGTCATGACAGCCATGTATGTTCCCAGGACAATGCCGGTGGCAAAGATTTCATTGAGCTTCCAGGAGTCGGGCAATGGAGATGGCTTGACTCTGTCCTTGGAGATGGTCATGATGGTTCCGTCATTGAGGATGGCGATGATCAAAACCATGAATGGCGAGAAGTCAAACTTCCAGATGAGGGCGATGAGCATGAATCCCATCACGATACGGATGGTGATGGAGACTGCATAGATGGTGTAGTTTTTCATCCTCTGGAAGATGGCGCGGCTGGTTAGGACAGCGCTGACAATGACACTCAAACCTGGCTCTGTCAAAACAATATCGGATGCGCCCCTGGCAGCATCTGTTGCGTCCGCCACTGCAATGCCGATGTCGGCCTTTTTGAGGGCCGGAGCGTCGTTGACACCGTCGCCAGTCATGCCGCAAATGTGCTTCCTCTCTTGTAGCTTCTTGACGATCTCGTATTTGTGCTCTGAAGGCCCAAAGAAAATTTTATTTAGTTAAGCGGACTGCGGACCCACTGCTTCTATATATCTAAGCCTTTATATATTTTATTTTCTTGTTTTACCTGGGAAGACTCCGGCAAAGCCATCGGCCTTCTCAATGAGTTCCTCAACGGGGATTGAGGCAATGGATTCGTCTTTGGTTTGGCCGAGGAGGGCAGAAGATGGATACATGTTTGTGCCCATTCCAAGCCTACGTCCGGTTTCTTTGCCGATGGAAAGCTGGTCACCGGTGATCATCTTAACATTGACACCGAGTTCAAGAGCCTTTTTGATAGTCTCTGCACTGTCGTGCCTTGGAGGGTCAAACAGAGGCAACAATCCCACAAACTCCCAAGGCTCACCAGCACTCTCCTTAGATTTTGCTGAAACAGTCTGTGAAGACATATATTTAGTGCAATACTTCAAATAATTATGCTTCTCAATTATTCATATTCTGATATAGAAGTATACCTGTCTTGCGACACCAAGAGAGCGAAGGCCGCGGTTGGCAAAGTTGTCAATTATGTCATGAGCCTTCTTGAGGGTTGCCCCTTTGAGATCACAGAGTTCAATGATCTGTTAAAAATTATAACATAATGATTAAGAAATCTGTTTTTGTATTTTTGTTGTACATATGGATATGAACAAATTTTAGATAGTAGTGTTTAATTACTTGTTCCGGAGCACCCTTGCTGCACCTATGCCAGTTTCCTTGAGTGTCATAGTAGGTGATTGCTGTGCGCTTCTCGACCGGGTTAAAGGGCAAGAAATGCACCTCTGTGATTCCGGATCGTGCCTATTACCGTACTCGAATACATTAATTAAAAACAATCAAGAACACAATCGAAGAATCGAAAAGATGGAAACTCCATTTAAGATTCTCTACCTCCTTGGGATCGCCAAGCATGTTAACAATGGAAGCATCGATGGCATCTTGGTTCTCAATTCTAGAGGCCCTAGCAGCAAGCAAGACAACGTTATCCTTATCCATGTTCTCTGGGAAGACCTCGATTAAGGACTTGTCGACGGTGAGCTTGTTGAGGGTAAGGGTTCCGGTTTTGTCACTGCAAAGCACGTCCATACCGGCCATCTCCTCGATAGCTGTCATCCTCTTTGTGATGGCCCCCTGTTGGGATAGCCTGTGGGATCCAATAGCCATTGTCACCGACAAGACTGTTGGCATGGCAATTGGAATGCCTCCAATGAGCAACACCAACAGATTGTCGATTCCGTCCCTGTACTTCCTGTGCTGGATTGGGTACATCACGATGATCTCGATGAGGATCCCCACGCCAATGGAGCAGATGCAGAAGTTACCAATGGCAGTCAACACCTGATCATTGTCGTCCGTCAGCATTAGACAAGATTAATTAAGAGGCTAAAACTGCATGTAAGCTTGTTAATTTATCATGTGTTTAGATTAGATTCAGATGGATCAATAGCTTCGTATGGCATTCTACATCTTAACCATAACACCAAACAGTACAATATATTATTACCTTTTGGAAGTGGCCCACATTGTTGGTGCTATCAACAAGATGAGCAGCCTTTCCGAAGAAGGTGTGCACGCCTGTGGCGATGACGACAGCTTCGATTTCACCCTGCTTGACAGTGGAGCCAGAGTACACCTCATTATGAGGGTTCTTGGTTACGGGAAGGGACTCGCCGGTCAAGGCTGATTGATCAATCTTTAAAGGATCTCCTTCGAGGAGACGTGCATCAGCCGGGATGATATCACCTAACTTAATGCTGATTAAGTCTCCTGGAACCAAGATTGAGGCATCCTGCTCACCCCACTTGCCATCTCTCAAAACCTATGCATTCATTTATCATATACACATACATACATTAGTTGCCAAAAAAAAACATAGTCAATATACAATATAGATAAAGATACATAAAATGAAAGAAACTAACCTTGGTTTTGGGAGCAAGGCCAGCCATGAGAGCAGCAGCAGCGTTACCAGCATTGTTCTCTTCGATGAAACTGATGGTTGAGTTGATGACAAGGAGCGTAACAATACCGACGAAGTCTTGCCAGTCCGGTGCCTTGCCCTGAATTTATCAAAGTATTAGCAACCTTGATCACAATATTCCAAAAATAATGGTAACATTATATGTATTTATATTGATCATTACCCCTCCATTGGCCAAAGCAATGGCCATGATTGCAGCAGCCTCCATGACCCATGACAGAGGATTCCACATAAAACCTAAGAACTTAAGCACCTTGCTTTCCTTTTTCTCCTCAAGCTTATTCATACCAAATATGTGGAGCCTTTTTTCCCCTTCGTCTGATGACAGACCCTCCCTTGAACATTTTAGCTGTGTGAATACTTCCTCGATTGGGATATGCTCCTGCATGCATATTATTCATCTTTAGACACAAATTACAGCCAAACTATTATTACACACTTCCCTTTTAGAGATCCGAAATAAATTTGTTTTTTCACCAAAATATTTACTCTCATTTGTGAGTTATAAAAATGTAATGAGACCCATAAGATACGAATACAACACAAACATGAACAAGGCAATACACATTTTCTCTTAAATTTACCACGTAGAATGTGTGATAAGTTGAAATTTTTTGCATGCGTTCAAGAAACAAAGACTAACTGCAAGAATCAAGAAAAACAAAAAATAGACAAACACACAAGAATCAAGAAAAATAAACAATAATACTTACGAGGTCGACTTGTTCATTTTTTATTTCCTCCATCGAAATAGCCGAGGCCATGGTTAGTGGTTTTTTTGGGGTTTCCCCCTTTACGATTGTTTACAGTTAAGGAAAAGAGATTGAGAGTACTGGAGAATATCTCTCGAATCCCTTTCCCTTAAAGCTTTTTTTCTGACGTCTTTCTCACTATTCAATACTGTTTTATTGTCTGATATATGAATATATATCAGGCCTCGATCACGTTTTATTTAAGAGAAGCCTTGATTCTGTGAGAGGGCTCTCACCCCCTTTATATATGCAGCTTCCCTTCCTCGCTAATGGCGGATAAACACACATTCGTTTCCGCCGATGTTTGAGGTCTGCTTTGTATATTTCTTTGGCTAACGTAGAAATAGAATGCCACCCCAGAATTTGTCAACAAGTTAATTAATAATCTATATCTAAATCTACTGTATTATATGTTTATTTATTTTGATTTCACATATTTTTTTCATCTATAGTTAGTATAGTATATATTTGTAACTTTTTACTTGAATAGTAGAGAATAAGGGTGTGATGAATTATATTAATTTCATTTATGTAATAATTTAGTTTCCACAAAAATTAATTATTTTCTTGTATTGTATATGTTGTATATAGATGTTGATGGTGTCAGAATTTGGCTATACGTTGGACTGCAGTTTAGGACTCCCAATCACCCAAGGTATTTGTTGAAGTGAGGCAACTCTGATGCTTTCCTGAACTGAAAGGAGGTAACAAACGTGAACTCAAAGGCCAAACGGGGGAATGTGTGGGTTGAACCCGTTTTGGCACTCCGACGCTCAAGTCAGCTGAAGCTCTGGGTCGAGAATGCAAAGAGAGTAAGAGTTCAGAATGTCAAGGAAAGCTTACCATTGTCAATGGTGGAGATGGGCTTTTATAGGAGGGAGAGGGACTCAGTTGGTGCTAGTACACCTCCAAGAAAGTGTGGATCTGGTCTGGTGGGAGAGCGACGGCTGGTGACCGGAATAGTGCTTTTCCAGCTAAAGCACTGTTTGTCTGCTTCTGTCAGGATGCCTGACACAGTAATTGGTATGGCCGCAATTAATGCGGCTTGCGACAGGTGGTACACGCACTGAATGCGGTTGTCCAGTAGCGTGTGGGTCGATCGGACGCCTCTCGGTCGGAACGGGACCCTGGGTCGAAACCTTCCATCGCCTAGCATGTAGCTGCTCTCCCTTAAGTGCTGGCTCAAAAGACTAGCAAGTCTGGGTCGGATGTAGAAGGCTGACCTGGCTTAGTCCTCCACATGGCGGAGACACGTGGTGCATAGTCATAAACCCCGATTTTCCCCTTATCATCTCCCCCCTCCCCAAAGGTCGGGCGGCACATTTTGAGTGGCGGCAGACCTTGAGAAAAGCGTCTTGATTGCTTAGGAAAGGAGGGAGCCTAGCTATGTAACTACTCACACCAGGGCTGGGTCGCGCCTTGTACCATCGAGCCAGATTTTATCGAGCTAGCTCCCATCGATCCAGGAGTTGACATCGACCCACGGAAGTTGGTGGACGGGCGGTGGAATCACGCGCTCGTACCTTCTGGAATCCAATGGGCGGGAAAAGCTAGGTTTTCCCTTTGTCAGCACAATGATTGCACTTTTGAATTTTGGGGCGCTGGGCACAGATCCTGAGAGGCGGTTACTTGCAGCCGCTGTTGGGTAATGGGCCACGTTCTTCCCTACGCGAGTTAATTAACTTACACGTGGTGCAGATTAATTCTGATTTGATTAATCCCAGCTATAAAGAGGGGACTTAGACGGTTTTCCCCTTTTCACGCTACTTGCAAGAGAACCCTAAGATTGAAGAGTTCCCAGCATTCAAAGCTTGTCGCGAGAAACTTATTCCCAGAGAACATTCTAAGCAAATCCCCAAGGTACGCCTCTTATCCCCCAAAATCTCCTTTCTTCATTTCTTCCCCAAACCCTTGCTTCACAACATGGCCCCTAAGAAGTCTGCCACGGTACCCTCTGGTAGTCAACCCAAAGCCCTGCAACAAAGGAATTATGGGTCCAGGGATGAGAAATCGGACCCTGAGGTGTCTGTAGAGTACATTAGAGTGAGACGTCCTGGGAAAAATAGGTGGGAAGACCCTAACAAGGAGATGTACATCCCGAAGATAGTATGAGAGGATACAGGGCCTATTCTAAGGGACGTGGCTGAGAGTGATCAGTCCGTGGAGGTTGACTCTGTGTCTCCAAGCTAGGGGAGAGAAGAGGGGGTTGATTCAGAAGCGGTGGAAGGTATGGCTGCGGAGATCGAAGAAATGTCCTTGGAGGAGGAACATCATGATCAGGACAAGGAAGTGTCAACCTCAGAGGTTGAGTTGGGGCAACAGAAGAAGAAAAGAACGGGGGCCCAGAAGTGCCTTAAGTATTATCATGAATTCCAGGCTCAAGTTACCTAGTCAGAGAGAAAAACGGCAGAGAAGAGGCTGACTGGGTAGAAAATCTTATACTTAAACTGCGACGTCATAATTCCCAGAGCCGATGAACACATGGGGGCCCCTCCGAAGGGGTGTATCGCGATTTCACTGAAAGCTATAGAGTATGGGTTCCGGCTACCACTTTTCCCATTCTAGATCGCTTTGTATAACCACCTTCAGCTTAGCCTGATCCAGCTCCTCCCCAACGGCCAGGCCATGGTGACGGCTTTCAGAATGTTAATGAAGTTGCTCGGGCAAGTGGAATGCGTGGAGCATTTTTCCGAACTGTTTGTCTCCTCGGTCGATGCGGCCGCTTCCCCAAATAGGAGGGGGTCTGTTAAACTGCAATCCCATTTTGGAAACAAGATATTTGATACGCACCAGAGCTCCCACAGGAAGGACTGGAAGGTGAAGTACGTGTTTGTGCGGTATGTGGACGGTTGGGAGGGACTGGAACATACAGCTTGGAATGATGTTGCCCAAATCCGCCTGGATCGGGGTCCAATGTATTGGTTGAACAACCTGCTCGCCACCTTGAGAGAAGTGCACCCCTTGGACACGGGAATTTTTACAAACTCTCACTTGTTGATAAGTTTGGGTTTGGCTCCGGGGACGGTGAGGCACATGGACTTCAGCCTAGGTAAGTACGTCGTCAATCCCCTTAGGCCAAGCACGTTCCCTTTCTTGCACATAATCAATCATGGTTGCTGCACGAGCTAAAGCCCTGGATAGGAAATTGAAGAAACGCCAGGCTGAGGAGGCCAAGAAAATTCAAGAGGGTAAGGCGGAAGGCCCCACCCCCACGGTAGAAGAGATTGCCCAAGCGGAGGGCATGACGGAGGAGCACACCAAGGCGAAGATCGCCATGGTGGAAAGGGCGGCTGGGCAGAGGTGGGCCGACCCATACAAACCGACAGAGGGAGAAGCTGCAGACGCAAGGGGGCCAACTTGGATCCCCCCAGAAAAAGTTCCCGTCCCCCCAGCTCTAAGAGAAAGTTGTCAAGTCCCAAAGAGGTAAGGGGATTTCTGTCCTGTCCACTGGGCGACCCGATTCCGACGCTGAGACAACTTCTGGATCGTTTTCGACCGAAGTTCCTAGGGGGCCAAGGACTAACAAAAGGGAAGCCCAGGAGAGTGTTGAGGGTGGAGTCCCCTCCAAGACAACAAAACAGGCTGCTAAGATATTGAACCGTGCCAAGGGGTGAAAACTGTTAGGAATAGTGCCCTGAAAATTCAATTTGTTGGATTAATTAAATTGAATTTATAGCAAGTTGTGAGTATTTCACATATTGATAATTAATGGCATGTGGTGGTATTCTTATATGAAATGTGTTTTATAGGAAAAGACTTTGAATACCGAAATCACGTGTTATTAAAGTTCTAGTCGATACGATAAGAATATGTTCTTATCAAGACTATAACGTGGTTATATAAGATGATTTGTCTTTCATCATAGGGAATGGTGATTCCGATTATAACACGTTGATGATTCTCAATAGGATTGAAAACATTGAACTGGACCACTGAGATTATTCATTTTATACTGCTATCTAAAATGAATAAAATCTCAGGAAGCATTGTACTCTTAATCCTGACAATATTTCGGCTTTAGGCATGTAGTGTTAGTCACTGTAATATACCCGAAGTGAGGTCTAGGTAACGAGTGGCCAAAATACTTTGTACTTTCGGTGACAACATGAAATGTGCTAAAGAGTTATATTGATCGAGGAATCTGTGGCCTTGCTGGAAGGTAAAAGATATCCCTGAATAGATTTACAAAAGTTCAAATTAAGACTTTGGCTAAAGCACTTCGCGTGGTATGTCACCGAAGTTGTATGATGAATGTGTTTCACATACAGAGAATTTGAATTTAAGGCGAATCAATAAATTTCAGATTGGAGATGAAAAATAAATGATAGTAGTTGCAATTTATTTTTCATGGATATTTACACGAAGGAGTAAAATACGAAATTATTCTAAATCGAGAAATTCGTGAACAATTTAATTAATTTTAGAGTGCAACAATATTTATTTAGTGGAATTAAATATTGTTAAATGGTAATTAATTACTATCATGAGATGATAATATATTAACCCGTTTGGAGCTAAAATTAATTAGTCCTGCAGGTCCCTCTGCAAGCCCCAATTGAAAACCCAAAGAGAAAATATTAAAAGGAGAAAGAGAAATGAATTCTCAAAGTGTTTGAAAATAACCAAGGGATTTATTTTAAGAAAATAAATCAAAGTTTCAAAGAGTTGGAAATGGCCGAATTTTTATTTTGGAGAAAATAAAATTTTTCACAAAAAAAAAAGTTTTAATTTCTGATATGGCACATGACGTGTCACGCCACGTCAGCATATCAGGGCCCAGTTGGCGCTGACACAACGCCCAAGTGGCGGGCCAAATGGACGGTCAAGATCTCGTCGCGTAAGCGCATGCGAACGGGCCAGATTGAATGTTGACTGGGGAGTGAACGGGTCTTCGGTTCGGGTTGAATCCGGTTCAAATGGATAGGGACGAACCTGGTCCGGGTCAGACCAGACCCAGACACATGGCGAAATCTGGTGGAGCTATACGTTTGCACACGTGCCAACCACTTGGCCATCTTCCGGCCGCGCGTGGAGGCATGTGAAGCCACGTGGCGGCACGTGGTTGGGAGTGTTGTGTCCGCGGCAGAGAGTGCTACGACATGGTGCAATTGGATTGGCCATCCGGGACGCGGTTTATACGCGGGATGGTGACATGACCATTTTGCCCTTGACTTTATGCCTATAAATAGGTTGATCCCCCCATGCATTTTTCTCATTCATTTTGGCCGAAAATTCTCCTTTTTTTGGCTGAATTTCCCTTCTTTAATTAATCCAACTTATGGGTTAATTAATTATATAATTAGGTGTTTATATAATTAATATATAACACATCTAATTATTAGAAAATTAGGGAATTTTCTAGTTTTAGAAAAATTAGTTTTTCTAAAAAAATATTTTCTCAAGCATTTAGGGAAATGCTTGTGGAGCCCACACTCTGAGGTTTTCTCCGGGGATATTGCGGGGAAGCTCTGCCGGTCTCACGAAAGGGAAAGTAACTGAAAAAATGTCGTTAGATAGCTAAATTTGGAGTACAGTAATATTATTTTAAGCATGATAAATTATATGCTCTTAAGTGGTAATTGCAAGTTAGATATTTATCTGCTTAAGTGATTTAAAAATTTATTATGAATTGCATGTATATACTTGAGTAGATCCGGCTAGTCTTTCCCTATTGTATTAAAATGTTTTAGAAATATTTTAATACTTGTATTATAAACAAAATTTTAAAATGTGGTCCCGCACCGCTACTGTTTTGGGCCCACCACCCAGCAACTGGTATCAGAGCCGTGCTTTAGATATATACATGCATTGATATGATGCATGCGATGCATAATTTTAAATCTGCTACTGTGCACGTAAATTCTGTCAAAGGAGGCTGGTTTTTAAGTAGGACCGTTGTGACCCATCCAGTGTTTCCTGGGAATTTACGTGGAATGATATTTTTTTGGGAAACAATTTAATTGTTTTTTCCTGAAAAATTACCGAATCATTAAACATGATTTAAATTATGTGATAATTTATTTATAGCATGTTTACTTTATGTCATTTATTTTAAGCATGATAATTATGTGATAATTATATCCAAGCATGCTTGATTGTTTTAATTTATGGCATAATCATGATAATATGAGATATTATGTTATTTTAAATTATGCATATTTTATTTGATGTGATTAAATAAATATTGTTTAATAGAGATTAGACGCGATGCATAATTGGACTAATATTTTTCGGCCTAATTAATAAGTAGTTATTAAATTGCCTTAAAATATTATTGGGATTTTAAATATGATTTAGTAATTCTAGTGGGAGCGTATTAATAAGATTAATCACTTTAGACAATAAGACGCCAAAAGTGATTATATGATAATCAATAAAATAATCCAAACTTTCTAAAAATTCAAGTGGGAGAGAGATGAAAAGAGTTGGATTCTCACGGCCTCCATTATCGGTCTATGGTATAGTGGATATATACTACTCCCTTCGTCGGGTATGTATTCGCGGTATACAAGATTAGACTTATTCGGATAGAATGAAATACGGGAAAGTCAGCTCGATCACGCCTCCGTGGAGTGTCTTGACCTACTCGTACGGACTCTAGGTAATGGTGCATACTTGACTAAGTAATGTATTAACCTCCCTTCGGAGCTCTGTTACATTTACTTAGAGGCCAAGGGTTGACGTGGTGGATTAACATTGTTTGGTAAGAGTTACCTAGATGACATGTTAATTAAGAATAGTTCCTGCTTTTCTAAGCGGTTTTCGACCTCGCCTCCGGGGAGTCAACTGCGGTTAGTTAAGTTACCATTGCATAAATCAAAATGTTTTAGTGGATTTCATTTATTGGTTAGACGCAAAAGAAAGTGAAATACAAAATCATAACTTGCATAATTTTATTTAATTCAGTTTCAAAATTACGATCTCTCTTAGCTCACTTCAAACTATATCTCTACAAGGAAATAGGCTAGTAAGGGTTCAACTATGTTGACTAGGAAATGAATCTTGACATCGTGTTGAGACACGAAAGTTTACGTACTCACCGAACCTTATCCGAAAATTTCGAAAACTACAACCAGTCAGGATTAGAAAGACACTTACTCCAAATGGATCAAGTGTGATGATCTGGCTAATCTTATATCCTGACATCTGTTTTAGATGTTCTTGAGCATCAGATGCATGAGATGCCTACTGATATGAACATAATTTAAAAACATGATTGTACGAATGTACGAGTTAATGAAAAAGGTTGTTAGTTAAAGATGTTTGAAGAATCACTGATTCAGAATCATATTATTAATATGATAACTAATCTGAACAAGATTGAAAGCCTCTGTGCTTAAAGAGACAATCTTAACAGATAGGATACAATCCTATACTCTCTGCCTAAGTCGTTTCAACATTCAAGATTAATTTCAAAAAAAAAATTTCAAACACAACCTGAACCAATGAACGACCTCAATATGGCAGAAAGGGTGATATAGACTAAGGAAAAAATTCTCTTAAATCAGACATCAATATCCACGGCCTAGAAAGGCAGTAAGTGGAAGAAAAAGAAAAGGAATGGTTCCCAATCTTAAGGTTTAGAAGGAAGAAAACCAGAGCTAATAATGAAAAATGTTTTATTTCAGTGGTAACGAGTATTGGAAAAGAAATTGTCCAAAACATTTAGTCTGTCTATTTGCTAGGCCATTTAGACAAGATATGAAGATATCTTACTCGTTGAAAGTATGTTTAGTTGGAAATTCACCAAATTCCTGGTATGTGGATTCGAGCTCAACTAATTATATTTGCAATTTGTTGTGAAGATTCAAACTAACCAGGAAGTTTGAAAAAAGGCTAACATCCAACTACTGCTCAAGGATAATACAAGTCTATTTGTATTAGCAGTGGAGACTGTAGAATTGTATTTTGGCAATAGGGTTTTATATTATACGTGCCACATATACAGAAATTTAATTTCTGTGAGTTATTTGATAACTAATGGTTTAACTGTTTGTTTTTGAACAAAGGTTTATCATTAAGCAAAATAAAAGGTTTATTTGCTCTGACATGATAAAAGATGGTCTTTTATATCCGAATAAAAAACTTAATTTTAAGATTAACACTAATAAGCTTGACTTGCCATGTAACGCCCCAGTTCTTCGGTTGTATAGTTTGACGTAGTTGTTTACTTAATTGCGCGTTTAAATTATTTAATTATGTAATTAATTGTTTATTATAATTATAGTTTTTAATTAGTCATTTTAAATATATTTATTTCGTTATATTTTTAATCAAATTTAAAACGAAATTTAATTTTATAATTGAAATATTTGAATATGTATTTAAATGAATTCATGAATGTTTTGCACATATATGTTTTGATCGCGTGTCATTCTTACTTGATTTGATTTCGAAAAATTGTGCAATTTTAGTATGTTGTAGATTTATGTATTATGAGCTTGTCTATGTGCTCGTTTCCTGTTTTCGATTTTCTTTGGTGTGTTAACTAATTTTATTTTTAGAACGAGACCAAGTCGGGAGATTTAGAGCTTTTAGCGCACCTCTGGTTCCGGGCGACATATCTGGAGCTCGGGGATTCGGATTCGAATTCCGGAAGAGGCGTCGGACTCGTAACGGAGAAAGGAAACCAACAAACCTAGATTCATATTTTTCTAAGCTCTTTAGAAACCCCGAATTTGGCCCAAAACATGACCGTGTGACAGATTCGCCACCTTCGTCCGTTTTGATCGTAACCGACCCGTTTCTTATCCGAACCGTCCTATATTTGCGCCTAAATGACCCTAAATTCATCCTCTTTTATTCCCTTAAACCCTCATTTTCGTTCAGCCAAGGGAAGAGAAGAAAAGAAGCAGAAACCGAGAGGAAGAGAGGAGAAAGAAGAAAATGGGGTAGCTACTATTCATTTTTGCCATTTCAAGCTCGTTTCTCGTCCGATTCGCCTCAAATTCGAAAGGTAAGTCCAGAATATTGTTCTTGATCTTCTCCTCATTCTTTTGAGTGTCTATTTGCTGAATATCTTGGGGTTTAGAGCTCGGTTTGGGGCTGAATTGTGAATAGTAAGGGTTTTGTTAAGATTTGTAAATTTCTTGCTCGTTTGTGGTTCGATTCTTGTTCCGTGAAGTGCTATGTGCTCCTTGTGGCATCCTTAATCTATCCCTGGCCTTGTATTTGAGTTATATACCTTGTATGAGATTTCACCATTAATGGAGTTCAAGCTTTTTCCTCTCATTTGTTGTTACCGGTTGTTGTTGATGCTAAAGTACTTGCTTGTGGCTGAGTTTGTGGTGATTTTGGAGTGTGTAGTGATTGTGATTGTTGCTGTGTGTGTTGCCTTGCTGCTGCTGCCAGGGAAAACGAAGAACAGGGTTGTGTTGCTGCTGCTATTCGCGTCAGGAGGATCTCCCCGGACGGGGAGATTGTGTGTGTAAAAGTCCCTGACCGAGGACTTTACCGAGGGTGCTTCTGTATCTTTTTCTTGTTCTCCCCGACCGGGGAGTATTGTGTGTTGTTTTTCCCCGGGTGGGGAACCTGTAATTTGCTTAATCTGCTGCTGCGTTTTTATGTGTATTATAGGTGTATATTTAATGCATGAAATTGGTGCATGAATGTGTGTTCACGTGATTGCTTGTGTCTATACTAAATATATCCACACATGCACAAACTACATATAATATATTACATATCTCATGCACACACACTGTAAATATATATATATATATATATATATATATATATATATATGCATGCATGAATATATTATGTATGTGTGTGTGTTATGTAACTAAGTGTTTATTTCTAATTTATATTTGATAATAGATTGATAAATGTGATATATTATTTATTGCTTAATTTATTTGGATTTAGGGAATTAAATTGTTTTCTATTTCATGTTCTTAAATATTTAAATGATTTAAATGCCTTGTTTTGTTAATTTATAATTGTATATGAAATTCATGGCTTAAGTGCTTCTATATGAAACGTTAAGTGCCTTGTTGCATTCTTTTGTTGTCTCAAGTTATTCCTTCTGCCTTTATACTTACTATATACGTTGTAAACATGTTGAAATATGTAATATGATTATAGTATGAAAGATATGGAACGAATGAATATGAAACCTTCATGTATTGAATGTACTTGAACGAATTACTTGATTTCATGACTTCATGATATCATTTTATTTATTATATATCTCATATCATGTTCAATGCATTACCGTGCGTCATATATGGTTCATTTGGGGTCTTGAGTCTCACGAGCACGTTACTTTGTCCTTTGTACAGTTTTCTCCAGCGCGGAGATGCTGGGCTCATAGGATAATTTCGAGTTCCCTCGTTTTCTTCTTTGGTATTGGTCGGTAAGGTGTAACAGGTGGGTTTCTCTACTATTTAGGTAAATGACCCTATATACTCCCAACATGTAAAGATTTCGGCCAAAACTATTATATGTATATAGAGTCGTTTTCAATAGTAAATGATTTCAATGTAAAGCCTTTATTTTATGAACCCTACCAAATGTTTTGGCGAGAAAGAATGAATGAATGCACAAAATGGGGCCTAAGGACTTAGTGTGAGTGGCTATCCGGGGAGGCATGGCCCGACGGTGATCCCTTACGCTAGTTCCAACTAAAACACGGCGTAACCGGACCTCATTAGGAGTTAGCGAGGAATGGACGCTGAGCGCCATCTGGGGAGTCATGTAACCCCTTTTGGTCAATGAAGGAGGTGGCCGGGTCTTGCTAACCCGTCCACCGCCCGGAGGAAAAAGGTGTAAGTGATCATGAATGTGCACAAAGAAAGAATGTAATGCATGAAAAGAAAGAAAGAATGAATGTTTAATGAATTACACAAGGTGTTGGTTGGAGATAATGCACGCCCACTCGCCGAGCCACGAAAGACCTAATGGAAATTGGTTGTTATAATCCCCTTTGATGATTTCTTTATTTCACCCACTTGGGAATTACTTCGAAAACCTCAATTGGGATTATAACGTGTATGTGAATGTTTAAGTATTGTCTTATATTATACTTCTGCCTTATTTTATACCCACCAGTCTCCTAGGCGGGAGTTTGAGTCTTTTGAGTCTTGTGGTTTAGGCCGAGTCACCCCACCGCATATTGTAAATTGATTTAAATTCCATGGATTATACTGATTTATGTTATTGATTCGGGATAGGCTTCTAGGGATAGAGTGAACCCGTGAATGTACGATTTACGTTTCTGTTTGAATTTTAGGACTAGGTATCTATGTTAGTTGAACTCGTCTCTATGATTGATATAATTTTTGAATATATGTTCCGCTTCCGCTATTTCTTTTATCTTGTTGGAATTGTTTAATTGGTTTCGAAGGTTTAGTTCCCGCCTAGCATAGTGAGTGAGTGAGTCCCCGTTCGCTCTGATTTGGCACATGTATGGATTTCCCATTTCATATACGGGTCGGGTCTGAGTGCGGGGGCTATGGCGCCTTCCGTTTAGGGTACTACATCCTTAAGTGGTATCAGAGCCTCCAGGTTGTAAAACCGGAGCTCGCGTGTCGTGATTGAGTCAGTTTAAGTCGTACGGCATAGGAACAACTTGTCAATGTGTGCATTGCATTGAATTTTCATAATTTAATTGTTACTAATTGCCCGAAATTAATTATTATATGTGATCTTTGTACATTGTTTTGTTTGATTCACACACTACACAAGCGTATACTTTTCATACTAAATCTTGAGGATCTTATGTTTATGATTACTTGATTAGATAAGCTAGACTTGTTTAGGCGAAGGTTTGATGATTGCTTTGAGGAGCAGGTTTGATGAGGATGTGTTTTCTTAATTTCCGTGTTACTCGGGGACGAACAATAGTCAAGTGTGGGGGATTTTGTTGAGTGTGGAAATTGGATGATTTTGAGCGTAATTAGATTATATTTTTGTGCTGTTTGATGCGTTTATGTGTTTATTTTGCTCCGTTTAGGTGATTTTAGAGTTGGAGATGAGAAACGGCAAAGCGAAGCAATTTCACGCATTTTTGGAGGAGAATGTGGTAACTCTCGTTACCACTTAGGAGTTCAATTGTCGTAACCCCGATTACAAGACACAGGAGTGGGGCTTTTGGCGAGAGAAGAGGGGTAACGCCCATTACCACTGTGCAGAAGGAAAGTGGTAACGCCTGTTACCACTAATAAAAACGTTATTGCGATTTCTGCAGTAACGGGCGTTAACAATAATGGTACATGGAGAGGAAACGCCAGTTACCTAGGGCGGCGCGAGAATTTTGGGTTGCTATATTAGTGCATTTTGGAGTCTTTTTCTGAGAGCTTTTTCTTCCAGGTCGTGACCTAGGGTTTGGAGAGAAGACAAGGAGTTTCATAAGTTTTTCAGGGAATTCGAGAAGATGAAAAGATTGAATTCTTAGAACGATCTTTGCTTTTATTGTTGCTTTAATTATCAAACTAATTCCTTTGAGTTTAGTTTTAATTAGTTTTCGTATGTTAGATTCGTTTTTAGATATTACTGAATGTTTATGCTTTTGTTTTTGAGACTTTGTTTAGACTTGATGAATATGATTTATTTTAATGCAATTTCCTTTAGTTTTATGAGTTTTGTTTTAATTATGAGTAGCTAATTCTCTAAGGCTAGGGGGAGTGATGATGATTGCATGATAGATGTTTGATATGATGCTTGAATGACTTGTGTTAATCCTTAGTTTGAGAACAGGTTTGAATTGACTTGTGATGGCCTGATCACCTTAGCATGTGTCATAATTGCCTATAGATCGAAAGAGTGATGGTAATTTTGAAGGTTTTCATAACTTGTAAGTTGTAGGATACAAAGAGATTTGGTCCTAGCTTATACAACAGTAATCTTATTCCATGCCGAGCCGCTAGAATATTGAATTGCACTAGTATTGTTCCTATGGTTTAATTAACTAGCGGTGATTGCGAGAGCAACATTGAATACTAATTAAGCACTTGGTTACACCTTGAGAGAGGGTAATACAAATATAAGTGACTAGGTTGTATAATTACACTTGTCAGACGAGTATCACATTGATTCTTGATTGTATGACTCATTACTTTTCCCCTGCCTGTTTAGTTTACTGAAATTAATTCGTGTGTCTAAGCTATTACTTGTGTTTATTTGTAGTTAATTATTAATTTCTGCTTTAGTAAATTAATAGATAACAACAACAATTGTTTTTCGTTTGGTCTTTAGATTAGAGAAGGATATAGACTAGTGATTGATTTCACTTCCCTGTGGGTTCGATCCTATTATGTTGCGCGTATGTTAGTGTACGCTTGCACGATTGGTTTTTAACTGTAGTAAAATCCTACAACACTACGCGTTTGCACAAGCACCAACCACTTGGCCATCTTCCGGCCGCGCGTGGAGGCGCGTGAAGCCACATGGCGGCGCGTGGTTGGCGAAGTTGTATCCGCGGCGAAGAGTGCTACGACGTGGTGCAATCGGATTGGCCGTCCGGGTTGCGGTTTATACGAGGGATGGGGAAATGACCATTTTACCCTTGATTTTATGCCTATAAATCGATTGATCCCCCCATGCATTTTTATCATTCATTTTAGCCAAAAATTCTCATTTCTTTGGCTGAATTTCCCTTCTTTAATTAGTCCAACTTATGGGTTAATTAATTATATAATTAGGTGTTTATATAATTAATATAACACATCTAATTATTAGAAAATTAGGGAATTTTCTAGTTTTAGAAAAATGAGTTTTTCTAGAAAAATATTTTCTCAAGCATTTAGGGAAATGCTTGCGGAGCCCACACTCCGAAAGTTTCTCCGGGGATATTGCTGGGAAGCTCTGCCGGTCTCAACTGGAAAAATGCCGTTAGATAGCCAAATTTGGAGTACGGTAATATTTTACAGTAATATTATTTTAAGCATGATAAATTATATGCTCTTAAGTGTTAATTGCATGTTAGATATTTATCTGCTTAAGTAATTTAAAATTTATTATCAATTACATGTATATACTTGAGTAGATCCGGCTAGTCTTTCGCTATTATATTAAAATATTTTAGAAATATTTTAGGGATAATGATTTTCACCCATCCGAACTATAGGTCATTTGGCAATTCACCATCCAAACTATTTCGCCCCCGAAACCACCATCTAAACTTTCAATTCCTGACAAATCACCATCCCACAGCGGTTTTGACCCTTTTTTGAGCGGTTTTGACTCTTTTTTCAGCGGTTTTGGATGTTTTAACACATGTAAATCTATCTCTCTTTGTTATTTGTCCGTAGATTATGTGTTAAAACATCTAAAAACATTAAAAAAAGAGTCAAAACCGCTCAAAAAAGGGGTCAAAACCGCTGTGGGATGGTGGTTTGTCAGGAATTGAAAGTTTAGATGGTGGTTTCGGGGGCGAAATAGTTTGGATGGTGAATTGTCAAATGGCCTATAGTTCGGATGGGTGAAAATCATTATCCCAATATTTTAATACTTGTATTATGAACAAAATTTTAAAATGTGGTCCCGCACCGCTATTGTTTTAGGCCCACCACCCTGCAGAAACCCCCTACCTTCCAAGCTGGCACCTCCCCCTGCTTTTCTATGTTGCGCGGGGACTACGAGAGGATATTGGACATCCCCTGCTTCGAAGGGCCTAAGTATCCATTCAACGTCCCAGATTTTAAAGTGGATGGGACGAAAAGAAGGATCGCGACCGGTACGATCGGTCAAGACGCTATAGGGGCCATCTACTATGCCCTACAGACCGCCATCGACCACCAAGAGTTGGCTAAGGAGGACAACACCGCTCTCTAATACAACAAGATCTCAATGTTGTGCTCGGTAGGTTCTCGTTGTTTTAAAGCTCTTTCCCCTTATTCGCTTCACAATTTTCCTAACATCTCCCTCTTCTCCCGCCCCCCCCCCCCCCCCCCCACAGCTAATCGTGGGGGAGTACCAATCATCCACACATTTAGAATTGGCGAAGACGGCATGCCGCATGTTGCTGAGCGAGAAGGAGGAAATGTTGGAGGGGAAAAGTTGGAAGGATGAACTGGCCAAATTAACGAAGGAGAAGAATGAGATGAAGGTCAAATATGCTGGCAAAGTTGATATGCTAGGTAAGCAGCTTGAAGAGTCGGCCCAGGAGAAGTTGATTTTGGAGACGGAGGTGGCCAGACTTAGGGCCAAGAAAGAGAGGCTGGAGACTAGGTTGGCTACGACCCAGAGCCTATTGCACAAAGCCAAAGAAGAGCAGGAGAAGGCGTATCTATTAGGAATAGTGCCCTAAAAGCCGATTGTATATCCGCTTTGTGCTTTTCCTTATTATAATCACAGACAATCTTTGAATGAAATAACGAATTGAGGCAACATTTCTTTATATGCTCTTGTTTGGTATGCGTTTACTTTAGCTGTGCATGTATGAGAACTCCCCTAATCCTGATGACTTTAGGACTCTACCATTTAGGTGAAATGGTTCATGAAACGAGCCCTATATCACATAAGTCATGATTAGTAAAATACTCCAAGCCGATGAGTCCTACAGACAGTGGGAGTGTTAACTTGACTCCTCTAAGGCTTGCTTGTGGGATCACGCCCTTAAGAAGGACCACCTTATTTCATGGAGGTGGAAAGTGTATAGTTGATACGTGCGTGATACATGAGGGTGCTTACTTTAATAAGTAAGTTCACTGAGGTGCCCCGTGTGAGAACCTTCCTAAATGGGAAAGGAAGTTTCTATTTCAGGAAATGGAAACTTCCAGATTAGGAAATATCTCACGAGTCATTGATGTGATTAATTGATCCTTAGACTTGAGGTTCCATGTTACTTTATGAGTTAACTCTGTAGTCTTTGGTATAAGCTTTAAAGGGTGTCGCCTTAGACAACTGATTCAAGGCTTATGCTGGGGCTGCACAAGTGATTCATGAAAGTGAATGAGAATCAAGAAAGGACCTACCCTTGCATATGCAAGGTGATCTCTTATTGTGTAAGTCATTCATATGCCATATGGAGTCCTTGGCCAAGGCAGTAGATCAAGACATCAAGAAAAGGGTTTCTTGGATTGAGATCAAATGGATATGAAATGCAATTAGCTTTAAGACCGGATTATTAGGGTTCTGATTATTCCCTTGCCCTAGATCTTGGTTGAGAGATAGTAAGTAGGAGGATTGTATCTCACATGAATCAATGACTTAAAGGTTCTGTCGAATCCGAACATTCCAATTCAGCTAGGGGTTAAACACCTGTTGCTAGACTATGGTGGTTTAATCTGTGGACTGATTAATTAATTAGTGAATTAATTAATTAGGGTCACTGCTAATTGAATTGAGAACCTAGAGGGTCACACACAACAACTTGGTTACATGAGTTGAGGCTTTAAAATGATTAAACGAGTTAATCGGGCCAAGAGGGTTCCACACGTGTGAAGTCACACGTGTGGCTCACGTGAGTGACACGTGTCACTGTGACATGTGTCACACACGTGTGTATATATATATATTATATATATATTAAATAATTAATTAGTTAATTATTTAATAGACTTTGGTTTAATTTTGAATTAAAAAGAAAGTCTAATTTTGGAGAAAATAATCTAGTTAATTAATTATGAATTAATTAATTAGATAAAAATAAGTTATTTATTTTATAATAAATAAAGTATAAAATTATCCAAGAATAGTTTGAATATTTTTAGCTCTCTTAAAAGTTGACTAGAATTAGAATTCAAAGTCAAAGTTGGAAAATACTTGGTGATCAAGTAATAGGAGAGAGAGGAACCAAATCCTAGTCCAATAAGGACTAGTTTCGGCCGCCCCTCCCCTTTCCTATATATAAGGGAGCTCATGCTCCCCTTTAGAGCTAATTGACAATTCTTGGTTCATGTGCTGAACACCTTCCTTTCTCCAAGATTAAATTAAACCCTAGGTTAAGCCTAAACACTAACTAGAGAACTAGCATCCTTACTAGTTAGATTGTGATCAAGTTGGTGGACTTTCTCTAGAGACTTCAAGTTAGAAGTTTGAAGATTCGAGCTTTACCAAAGGAGAGGGGATCAAGCCGCGAGAAGAGCGTTCTTGGGTGGCTTGAAACGCTTCAAGAAAGAATAAAAGAAAAGTAAGTTTTCTATCTTTACGAATTTGGTCACACGATTGCGAGTTCAAGGTCCTTTTCTTGGGAAAATTTTTTAAATTCCGCTGCTTTCTGATTCGTGTTTTCCAACAAGTGGTATCAGAGCCACCTCGTTAATCGTGTTTCTGATTCGTCTCAATTATACTGAATTTGGTAGAAATTCTTAGGCTTGATGCGATTGAGTATTTGTAATTGTTTTAGAAAGCCTGAATTACGAAACTGTATTTTTTCCTGAAAGTTTCTGAAAATTGGTTTTTGCAAAATTTAATTTTTGAAAACTATTTTAGATTTGAAACTGTATAAACTGTTTTTGAATTTCTTGGATTGGTTTTGCTTTTTGAACGAAAACACGAAACGAAAACCCGGATTACGACGAACACGCGAAACCCCGCGCGCGAAGGAGTCGCGCGCGCGGGCTTCGCGCGCCGCCGCCCGCCTGTGCTAGGCGTGCGCAAGGGCAACCGCCCAGGCTTGGCCAGGACAGACCGGCCAGCCGCCCAGCTCCTCCCGCACGCCTGTGTGGGAGCCTCCCTGGCGCGCCTAGGTTCGCCCGCCGTCTCGCCCAGGCCGCCCGCTGTCGCCCGCCATCCTTGCCGAGAAGAGCTGCGCGCAGGAGCGCGCGGCGTGCACGCCCAGCGCTCGCACTCGCGCGGCCTTGGCCGCGCGCAGTGTGCGCCTGTCGCGTGTGCAAGGGCTCCGTTTTCGTAGTCCTTTTTTTTCGTGTTTCGTGCAATCCAGTCCCAATTTTATTTTTAATTTTAAAATTTTATTTTTGAATATTTATTTTAATTTTTGAATAAAACTTAAAATTGGGATTTTTGAGAAATTGAAACGGTTTATATTTTGGGAAAATACATCTTTGATAAAATTATTAATTTTCAGAAATTAATTGGAATTTTATCTGTTTTCGTAATTGGGATTTATTGAAAACTTTTATAAATAAGACTCGCATCAAGTTGTGTTTTAAGTCATTAGGACTTGAAACGGGAATTTTAATTTATTGGCTAAATTTAAATTCTCGCAAAAGCATGTTAGGTGATCATGGGTTTAGATCTATGTATGGTTTTAATTTATGCACATGGATGGTTTAAATTGGGGTTGGAGCCCTATAGTTGCGTTTTTCAATTGAGGTTGGAGCCTCACTTATGTGCGTACTGTTATGTGATTTATTATGTGGCTTTCCATATTACTGTTTTTGAGGCCGGGGTATGCCCCGTGTAATTGTCTAAGGCCAATATGAAGATTGAGCCTTATTACTTTATGTCTTTTTCTTTTTATTGTAATTTGAGAGTAGAGATAGGTGGTGAGGTTTTATTTTCATTTTGGAGACAATGCACCCATGGAGTAAGATGGACCACATTCAAGTAACAAGGAGGCCATAAGTGAAGACCCCTCAAAATGTTAGGGAGGGAAATCTCAATTGTTAAATGTAATAGAGATAGGGCTCGTATTTTGTTACCGCTTTCCCTTATGTGATTTAAACTGTTTATGTGGCATGTATGTTAGAACTTGTGATTGTGGAGTGGCTCCCGCATATCACGCATAAGATAGGTAGAACCCATGATCATTACATGTTAGTATCATGCTAGGACATGTTATCTGTTTATGTGCTTGTTTGAAATGCATTTAAGTTGTACTTGCATTAATCAAGACTAATTAAATTGGATAACATATATGTTGGTGAGGTCGAACCGAACAACTCTTCGGTTGATTCGAAAATTCCCATTAAATATTAAGCTCATTTCGAATAATAGGTATTTAATTCGAGATGCAAATTTTGAATTAAATTCCTAGCATTCCATCAATAGGTTTTAAGTTTAGTAAGTAAAGCTAGTTATTGTCCGCGAGTCGTGGGATAGCTAGTGGAGCTTATTAGTTCTTAGTTACCTAATTGATCATTTTAAATGATCAATATTTCATGGTCAATTTTAGCAAGGGCGATGTCCGCGAGTCGTGGGTCGTTCGAACTAAGTTTTGATCATGATCTTATGATTGATGGGTCTGGCTTAACGCCTAAGTAAATATGGATGTCGCACGAGTCGTGGGTCCATATTGAAAGATAGGTGATGCAAAAATAATTACTAAGAGTTCTAAAGGTGTCAGAATTGGTAAGTTGTACCTACCTAGGGTTTTACTTAGAATGTCCGCGAGTCGTGGGTTCGAGGTAAAATGCTTAGGATCTTAGTACCCATTGGGAAAAGCGTTCCTCTTAGATCTTTGGGAATTATAGATCTTTGAAAAACAGTGGGAGCTACATTAGATTAAAGACCTTATCTTTTGTATATCGTTATAATTCAGCATGCCCACATTTTCTCTGCTTAACATTTAGGTTGTAGTTCTGTGATTCTCTACAATATGAAATGCAAACCCATTCGTATCCATCCTTAAGTCAAATAAGTTGACCAAGTCCTGACTAACTCTAAATGGCTTCGGATCCTAAAATTCATTTTAGAATCCGACTAGAGAAAGGCGTTCTCTAAAGGGCGAAGTTTTCAATTGTGAAAATTCGACCCGGGCCAAAAGAGAAGCAATCTGAGGTGAATGGATTTTTCCAAACCACTTAAGAGCAATTGAACCACCTCATAAAAAATGTTACAAGGTGTAACATTATGGAATTATTCAATATTCCAAATGAGGAAACAAGTGCACACGAACAAGATCTAAAGATTTTATTTGAAGATCTTATGGTCTCGATCATCAACCGAGAAAAGAGTTCTCTATGCACTGATTGCTTACATTGCTTCCACCATCATTCAAACCCTTTATGCTCAACTAGAATGATGTTAATGTAGCATAGTTAATCATTTAGTTAATAATGGTTGAGAGCATCCTTAAGAAGGAATAAAAGGTTGAGATGGTTAATTCTTCTTCTAATCTCCCTAAGTTAAAGGCTTGAACGCCTAAAGAAGAAGAAACCCTTAAGAGCCCAATGGAGGGGCATGTAAGGGGTGCGCCCAAAAGACACTAGAGATCAAATAGGACGTTTGCTTCTATGGTAGCAAATAAGGACTTTGAAAGGGAACTGCGAAGAGTATGAGTACTCTGAAATGTTACCTCGTTTAGTAATTCTACTAGGAATAGAATTCACTAGTCTTGAGTCAATTCAGCATAATCCGTTGTGCAAAGACTCAAGGCACTAATGTTCTGAACATACAACGAGATAACAAAAGTCAGTGAGATGACAAAGCTTCGAATTACTTTGGAACGTTGAGATATAAAAGGATTAGCAAGTCAGACACCTTAGGATCATTCTATGAAAATGAACCTATAGAGTTGACTTCCTGTGAATCCTATCTCAAAGGGAAAACGTTCCCAAAACATAGTTTGCGTGAAACGTGGAACGTGCCAAAATTCTAGTGGATTTCGATCCATGCTGATGAGTGTAAGATGCTTAATGTAAGCACTAGATACAATCATCAGTTTAATCATTATGAATGAATATACTTATTGAAGTACAAATTCGAAACTTATATGAAATTCTTAGAATTTCAAAAGGAGGTTAGGAACCGAAGTAGTCGTAAGTTATAGGTAAATCGATATGATCGAGATAGCCAATATCTTAGCAACTAATTCCTTAGTCATCTTAGAGATAATAGGATTATCTCTCAGTAAACTAATTCGAGAACACCTTAGTGTTTCCGAATGAGGGAATGAAACCTTATAGGATATGGTCCATTCCATAGCAAACTTTACTGACTTATAATCATTCTAGGAATAAACTCCCAGAATATGCAGTTAGAGATTTTGAATTTAGTACCTTCCAAAATCAGTCCTTTAGTTGCACTATGCAAAGTGGCATACTAAATTCCCTAATTATTCTTATCCAAGAATTCAATGGAATCCTCTTACATGAAGAGGATAGTGGGAGATAAGCTTGAAATGAGTTCAAGTTTATGCAATGATATTGGATATCGTTTCTGCAATTCCCTTAGACAAAGGTTGTTTTTCTCAAGGAATCGTTCCTACAGAAGAAGAAAGGCAAGCAAGCAGACCTCAAAGAAATTTGAGGAAAAATATCCACGCCACATATAGAAGAAACGAGCCCATCTGATAAAATTTAGCCAAATTTTAGAGTATGTACACGTGTGAAACCCTTCTCTTAAGACGTGTTTAGAACGCGTTCCTAGATAGCCAAGGAATTACTTGAAGAGGAGACACTGTCAGATTTGGAATCTGAGTAGTGTAAGCAAGCCTTGAAATCCAATATGGATTCCATATACTCAAACCAAGTTTTGACCTTGGTTGATCCACCTGATAGGATCAAGCTCGTGGAGCTTCGAGTAAATGGAAAGCATTACAACCTTCTTGACGATTGAAATGCAAAAGTCCATTTGGATTATGTTTACCACATCCTCATATTCTGACTATGAGATATGATAAATGAATATGAGAACTATCTTGTTCAATATGAGATTGAAAGAGACTGAAATAAGGTATTTCTATAAATCTCATATTCAGTGGGAGTATGCATAAGGTATGCAAATCCCTAAAGTCAATCTGTGGATTGATAAAGGCTTCTAGGAGTTAGACAATTCGATTCCACAGTCAAATCGTTTGACACAGATAGAAGTCGAATAAGTCTCAGAGTGTACATATGAAAGTTAGTGATGTAAGAGTCAATTTTGGTTCTTTAGAAGACGATGTCCTTCTCATTAGGAATGTCAAGGACGACGTGAAAGTTACCAATTCTTGTTTAAGAAACAATTTGACATGAAAGATCTTAGTGATTATCCTATATTCTCGACATTCGGATCTATAGAAGATAGATCTAAGAGAATAAAAGGATTATCACAAAATGAGTACATAACCACGGTACTAAAAGGAGTTTAGTATGGACAATGGAACATCTCTTTTGAAGAGTATGTGTCCTAAGACAACTTTAAGAAAGTTAGAATGTCCAAAATCCCTTTAAGTGAAAGGGTGCATAATGTATAAAAGGTTATGTACTAAATTAGATATGGCGCAACACTAAGCGTAGTAGGCCGAATCTAATATGACCTCAGAGAAGGTCATTAGATCTCTGTAAAGGATGTCCTCAGAGTACTTGAGAAGAAATGAGGATATGTATTAGTTTACAGAGCCCAAAAGATCTTGTTGTTAGAAGGATATTTGATGTAACCGTTCATCAAACATAGATGATTATGAAATCATTGAAAGGATACAACTTCTACCAGAATGGTAATGCAATGTGTTGGAAAGGGGTTCCAAGGACGGACATTGCAAAAACTCAACTATCGTAGTTGAGAACTTAGTCGTATTATATAATACTAAGTTAAGTGTTTGGGTAAGAAACTCCATCTAACTTGTTAGATGAAGTTCCTAGCATGAAAACAACTCCTTGATCATATTGTATGATAAAAAGGATGGTTGCTCAAGTAAGAGAACCAAGACCTCACCAAGAGACTGAACACGTGATTACGAATCACTTTATAAGGAAAAGGTGTTTCCTAAGAGATGTGTAAACAAGAGGGTCACATCAGCAGAGAATATAGCAGATCCACTTTGGAAACGCCCAAAGTCAATAGGGTCTCTAAGTGCATCTTGAGAAGATGGGACTTAGAGTACCTAAATGGCTTTTACGGGCAAGTGGGAGATTGTTAGGAATAGTGCCTTAGAAAGCCGATTCGACGTAATCTGCTTTGGGACTTTTCTTATATCACAGACAATCTTTGAATAATATACGATTGATTATAGGCAAACACTTCTTTATATGCCAATACGTGTTTTGTGTGTTTCCATTACGTGCGCATGTATGAGAACTCCCCTAATCCTGATGACTTTAGGACTCTACCATTTAGGTGAAATGGTTCATGAAACGAGCCCTATATCACATAAGTCATGATTAGTAAAATACTCCAAGCCGATGAGTCCTACAGACAGTGGGAGTGTCAACCTGACTCCTCTAAGGCTTGCTTGTGGGATCACGCCCTTAAGAAGGACCACCTTGTTTCATGGAGGTGCAAAGTGTATAGTTGATACGTGCGTGATACATGAGGGTGCTTACTTTAATAAGTGAGTTCACTGAGGCGCCCCGTGTGAGAACATTCCTAAATGGGAAAGGAAGTTTCTATTTCAGGAAATGGAAACTTCCAGATTAGGAAATATCTCACGAGTCATTGATGTGATTAATTGATCCTTAGACTTGAGGTTCCTTGTCACTTTATGAGTTAACTCTGTAGTCTTAGGTATAAGCTTTAAAGGGTGTCGCCTTAGACAACTGATTCAAGGCTTATGCTGGGGCTGCACAAGTGACTCGTGAAAGTGAATGAGAATCAAGAAAGGGCCTACACTTGCATTTGCAAGGTGATCTCTTATTGTGTAAGTCATTCATATGCCATATGGAGTCCTTGGCCAAGGCAGTAGATCAAGACATCAAGAAAAGGGTTTCTTGGATTGAGATCAAATGGATATGAAATGCACTTAGCTTTAAGACCGGATTATTAGGGTTCTGATTATTCCCTTGCCCTAGATCTTGGTTGAGAGATAGTAAGTAGGAGGATTGTATCTCACATGAATCAATGACTTAAAGGTTCTGTCGAATCCGAACATTCCAATTCAGCTAGGGGTTAAACACCTGTTGCTAGACTATGGTCGTTTAATCTGTGGACTGATTAATTAATTAGTGAATTAATTAATTGGGGTCACTGCTAATTGAATTGAGAACCTAGAGGGTCACACACAACAACTTGGTTACATGAGTTGAGGCTTGAAAATGATTAAACGAGTTAATCGGGCCAAGAGGGTTCCACACGTGTGAAATCACACGTGTGGCTCACGTGAGTGACACGTGTCACTGTGACACGTGTCACTGTGACACGTGTCACACACGTGTGTGTATATATATTATATATATATATATTAAATAATTAATTAGTTAATTATTTAATAGACTTTGGTTTAATTTTGAATTAAAAAGAAAGTCTAATTTTGGAGAAAATAATCTAGTTAATTAATTATGAATTAATTAATTAGATAAAAATAATTTATTTATTTTATAATAAATAAAGTATAAAATTATCCAAGAATAGTTTGGATATTTTTAGCTCTCTTAAAAGTTGACTAGAATTAGAATTCAAAGTCAAAGTTGGAAAATACTTGGTGATCAAGTAATAGGAGAGAGAGGAACCAAATCCTAGTCCAATAAGGACTAGTTTCGGCCGCCCCTCCCCTTTCCTATATATAGGGGAGCTCATGCTCCCCTTTAGAGCTAATTGACAATTCTTGGTTCATGTGCTGAACACCTTCCTTTCTCCAAGATTAAATTAAACCCTAGGTTAAGCCTAAACACTAACTAGAGAACTAGCATCCTTACTAGTTAGATTGTGATCAAGTTGGTGGACTTTCTCTAGAGACTTCAAGTTAGAAGTTTGAAGATTCGAGCTTTACCAAAGGAGAGGGGATCAAGCCGCAAGAAGAGCGTTCTTGGGTGGCTTGAAACGCTTCAAGAAAGAATAAAAGAAAAGTAAGTTTTCTATCTTTACGAATTTGGTCACACGATTGCGAGTTCAAGGTCCTTTTGTTGGGAAAATTTTTTAAATTCCGCTGCTTTCTGATTCGTGTTTTCCAACAGAGGTTTTATTTTCATTTTGGAGACAATGCACCCATGGAGTAAGATGGACCACATTCAAGTAACAAGGAGGCCATAAGTGAAGACCCCTCAAAATGTTAGGGAGGGGAATCTCAATTGTTAAATGTAATAGAGATAGGGCTCGTATTTTGTTACCGCTTTCCCTTATGTGATTTAAACTGTTTATGTGGCATATATGTTAGAACTTGTGATTGTGGAGTGGCTCCCACATATCACGCATAAGATAGGTAGAACCCATGATCATTACATGTTAGTATCATGCTAGGACATGTTATCTGTTTATGTGCTTGTTTGATATGCATTTAAGTGTACTTGCATTAATCAAGACTAATAAAATTGGATAACATATATGTTGGTGAGGTCGAACCGGACAACTCTCCGGTTGATTCGAAAATTCCCATTAAATATTAAGCTAATTTCGAACAAATAGGTGTTTAATTCGAGATGCAAATTTTGAATTAAATTCCTAGCATTCCATCAATAGGTTTTAAGTTTAGTAAGTAAAGCTAGTTATTGTCCGCGAGTCGTGGGATAGCTAGTGGAACTTATTAGTTCTTAGTTACCTAATTAATCATTTTAAATGATCAATATTTCGTGGTCAATTTTAGCAAGGGCGATGTCCGCAAGTCGTAGGTCGTTCGAACTAAGTTTTGGTCATGATCTTATGATTGATGGGTCTAGCTTAACGCCTAAGTAAATATGGATGTCGCACGAGTCGTGGGTCCATATTGAAAGATAGGTGATGCAAAAACAATTACTAAGAGTTCTAAAGGTGTTAGAATTGGTAAGTTGTACCTACCTAGGGTTCTTACTTAGAATGTCCGCGAATCGTGGGTTCGAGGTAAAATGCCTAGGATCTTAGTACCCATTGGGAAACGTGTTCCTCTTAGATCTTTGGGAATTCTAGATCTTTGAAAAACAGTGGGAGCTACAATAGATTAAAGACCTTATCTTTTGTATATCGTTATAATTCAGCATGCTCACTAGTTCTCTGTTTTACCATTTAGGTCGTAGATTCTATGATGCCCTACGTGTTTTGAAATGGCAACCAAAAACCCTCTTGTATCGATCCTCGAGTCAAACAAGTTGACTGGTCCCAACTATTCTGATTGGCTGAGGAATCTAAAAATCATTTTAGATTCTGAGAAGAGAACTTATATTCTCTTCGAAGGGGAGCCTAGTCCCGAAGGGGAGGCTCCCACTCGGGCCGAGCGGGACGCGATTTAGAAGTGGAAGGATGATAATCTCCAAGCCCGTTGCCTTATGTTGGCTAACATGTCTCCGGACTTGCAAAGGCAACATGAGGCCATGGAATTTACTTGGGAGATTTACGACCACTTAGAGCAACTTTACCGCCCTCATGAACGTGTTACAAGGTATAACACTTCAAAGTAATTGTTCCACTTGAGAATGAGGGAAGGTTCAAGTGTCCATGAATATGGACTCAAGTTTCTTGCCCTTACTGAGAAACTTGCTTCCATGGACATGCCACTGAAAGATGAGCTTTCAGTGGATTTGTTGCTAGCTTCGCTCCCACCATCATTCAACCCATTTGTCCTTAACTTCAACATGAATCATGCTGGTGCTACTGTAGCTGAGCTGATTAGTCAGCTTGTGACTGCTGAAAGCACGATCAAGAAGGACAATAAGGTTTTGATGGTGAATGCTCCATCTTCCTCTTCTGGGCCTTCTAAAGGTAAGGGCAAGAAAGCCCAAAAGAAGAAGAAGAATCCCCTTAGGCCCACTGGTGGCATTTCGAAGGGGAAGGCCCAAAAGAAGAAGCGTGATCAGAAAGAGGATGTTTGCTTCCATTGTGGCAAAGCGGGACATTGGAGGAGAAACTGCCCAGAGTACAAGGCTACTCTAAAGAAAGGTATCTTTCTCGTTGAAGTAAATCTTTCTATTAATTCTAGTTCTTGGGTACTTGATACCGGTTGTGGAACTCATATCTGTAATGATGTACAGATGCTAAGTGAGGTCCAACAACTCAAAGAAGGAGAATGTGTCTTGAAGATCGGCGATGGCTCAAACGTTGAAGCTCGAGCTTTAGGCACAATTAGATTAGATTTAGGTAGTTTTGAGTTAGTATTAAACAAAGTCCTTTATGTACCGAACATTATTCGTAATATAATTTCAGTTCCATTATTAGATTGTGAAGGTTATGAAACTTATATTAAGAATGGTAAATATTTTATCAAACGGAACAACTCTTCCGTTCACATCGGTACTCTAAGTAATGGACTTTACCTAACTCAAAATATCAACATTATGAATATACAACGAGAAACAAAGCGTAAGAGAGATGACAAAGTTTCAGCTCCCTTATGGCATGCTAGATTAGGACACATTTCCAAGAACAGAATTAGCAAGATAAACACTTTAGGATCATTCTCTGAAAATGATCTCAAAGAGTTGACCTCTTGCGAATCCTGTCTCAAAGGAAAGATGTCCAAAGTTCCTTTTAAAGGAACTGTGGAACGTGCCACTGAGGTTTTGGATTTGATCCATACTGATGTTTGTGGACCGCTTAGTGTAAGCACTAGAAACAATCATCAGTACTTCATAACCTTTACTGATGACTTTAGTCGGTATGGTTATGTATACTTAATGAAGTATAAATCTGAAGCTTCTGAGAAATTCTTAGAATTTCAAAAGGAGGTTGAGAACCAAACTGGTCACAAGATCAAAGCACTTCGATCTGATCGAGGAGGCGAGTATCTTAGTGAAGAATTCCTTAATCATCTCAAAGATAATGGGATTATCTCTCAGTGGACTCCTCCGGGAACTCCTCAGCTTAATGGAGTTTCTGAGAGAAGGAATCGAACCCTACTTGATATGGTTCGTTCCATGATGAGTTTCACTGACTTACCATCTTCTTTCTGGGGTTATGCCCTAGAGAGTGCAGCAAAGATTCTGAATCTAGTTCCCTCTAAGTCAGTCCCCAAGACGCCCTATGAAATGTGGCATGGTAAAATCCCTAGTTATTCTTACTTAAGAATTTGGGGTTGTCCTGCTTACGTGAAGAGGACAGTGGGAGATAAATTAGAATCTCGTTCTAACTTATGCTACTTTGTAGGTTATCCTAAGGAATCCATAGGATACTATTTCTATGATCAATCTGAGCAAAAGGTGTTTGTTTCCAGAAATGCCACTTTTCTTGAGGAACCGTTCCTTAAAGAAAAGAAAGGCAAGATCATAGAATTAGAAGAAGTACAAAGTGACCCCACACCACCCACTGAAGAAACGTCCCACTCTGATCAACCACAACCAATCATGAATTTCGATACACATGAAAATCCTCCTCTAAGGCGTTCTGAACGCACTCCTAGACAGCCGGAGAGATGGTATGGATTCTTCCATGAAATCTCTCAAAAGGATAATGATCCTTTAACATATGAGGAGGCACTTTCAGATTCTGACTCTGAACAGTGGATAGAAGCCATGAAATCCGAAATGGATTCCATGAACTCCAACCAAGTTTGGACCTTGGTAGATTTGCCTGATGGGGTCAAACCCATAGGTTGCAAATGGATCTTTAAGAGAAAGCTTGGAGTTGATGGAAGCATTGCAGCCTACAAGGCAAGACTGGTTGCAAAAGGATTCACTCAAAGACCCGGCGTAGACTTTGACGAAACCTTTTCACCAGTTGCAATGCAAAAGTCCATTCGAATCATGCTTGCCATTGCTGCATATTATGACTATAAGATATGGAAAATGGATGTGAAAACTGCCTTTCTCAATGGTGACATTGATAAAGACATTTATATGGAGCAACCCATAGGTTTCACATTCAGTGGGAGTGAGCAAAAGGTTTGCAAACTCCAAAGATCAATCTATGGATTGAAACAGGCTTCTAGGAATTGGAACATTCGATTTGATGAATCGGTCAAAGCGTTTGGCTTCATCCAAATTACGAATGAATCATGTGTGTATAGAAAGGAATTGGAGACCTCAGTGCAATTCTTAGTACTTTATGTTGATGACATCCTTCTTATTGGGAATTCGAAGGATAACATGAAGGTGACTAAGTTATGGTTATCGAACCAATTCGAGATAAAAGATCTTGGTGATGCGTCCTATATCCTTGGAATTAAAATCTATAGAGATAGATCTAGAAGGTTAATAGGACTATCACAATCGATGTACATTGACAAAGTATTGAAGAGATTCAATATGGAGTCAGCAAAGGTTAAGAACCTTCCTACGAGTGTAGGAACATGTCTTTCAAAGAAGATGTGTCCTAAGACTAACCTTGAGAAGGAGAGAATGACTCATACACCTTATGCGTCAGCAATAGGTAGCATAATGTATGCAATGTTATGTACTCGACCGGATGTGGCTTATGCACTTAGTGTAACGAGTCGTTTCCAATCTGACCCTGGAGATGGTCACTGGGTTGCCGTGAAGAATATTCTTAAGTACTTGAAAAGTACTAAAGATTTATTCTTAGTTTACGGAGGTCAGAAAGATCTTACTGTCGAAGGATACTGCGATGCAAGCTTTGCATCTGACTTAGATGATTTTAAGTCAATGTCAGGATACATTTTCTGCCTAAACGGCGGAGCAGTGAGTTGGAAGAGTTCCAAGCAAACTACCACTGCAGATTCGACCACTGAGGCTGAATACTTAGCTGCAAATGATGCAGCTAAGGAAGGTGATTGGATTAGAAACTTCATTCAAGAGTTGAATGTTGTTCCTAGCATGAAAGACCCCATTACTGTGTTTTGTGACAACACTGGGGCGGTTGCTCAAGCAAGAGAACCAAGATCTCACCAACGGACCAAACACATTATGAGGAAGTATCACCTAATCTGTGATATTATCAAAAGAGGTGATGTGCAAATTGAGAGGGTCACATCAGGAGAGAACGTGGCAGATCCACTTACTAAACCCCTTAGTCGAGAAGCTTTCCAAGGTCATCTTCAGAAGATGGGACTTAGAGTAGCTTTAGAATGGCTTTGACGGGCAAGTGGGAGATTGTTAGGAATAGTGCCCTAAAAGCCGATTGTATATCCGCTTTGTGCTTTTCCTTATTGTAATCACAGACAATCTTTGAATGAAATAACGAATTGAGGCAACACTTCTTTATATGCTCTTGTTTGGTATGCGTTTACTTTAGCTGTGCATGTATGAGAACTCCCCTAATCCTGATGACTTTAGGACTCTACCATTTAGGTGAAATGGTTCATGAAACGAGCCCTATATCACATAAGTCATGATTAGTAAAATACTCCAAGCCGATGAGTCCTACAGACAGTGGGAGTGTCAACTTGACTCCTCTAAGGCTTGCTTGTGGGATCACGCCCTTAAGAAGGACCACCTTGTTTCATGGAGGTGGAAAGTGTATAGTTGATACGTGCGTGATACATGAGGGTGCTTACTTTAATAAGTAAGTTCACTGAGGTGCCCCGTGTGAGAATATTCCTAAATGGGAAAGGAAGTTTCTATTTCAGGAAATGGAAACTTCCAGATTAGGAAATATCTCACGAGTCATTGATGTGATTAATTGATCCTTAGACTTGAGGTTCCATGTTACTTTACGAGTGAACTCTGTAGTCTTTGGTATAAGCTTTAAAGGGTGTCGCCTTAGACAACTGATTCAAGGCTTATGCTGGGGCTGCACAAGTGATTCATGAAAGTGAATGAGAATCAAGAAAGGACCTACACTTGCATATGCAAGGTGATCTCTTATTGTGTAAGTCATTCATATGCCATATGGAGTCCTTGGCCAAGGCAGTAGATCAAGACATCAAGAAAAGGGTTTCTTGGATTGAGATCAAATGGATATGAAATGCACTTAGCTTTAAGACCGGATTATTAGGGTTCTGATTATTCCCTTGCCCTAGATCTTGGTTGAGAGATAGTAAGTAGGAGGATTGTATCTCACATGAATCAATGACTTAAAGGTTCTGTCGAATCCGAACATTCCAATTCAGCTAGGGGTTAAACACCTGTTGCTAGACTATGGTCGTTTAATCTGTGGACTGATTAATTAATGAGTGAATTAATTAATTAGGGTCACTGCTAATTGAATTGAGAACCTAGAGGGTCACACACAACAACTTGGTTACATGAGTTGAGGCTTTAAAATGATTGAACGAGTTAATCGGGCCAAGAGGGTTCCACACGTGTGAAGTCACACGTGTGGCTCACGTGAGTGACACGTGTCACTATGACACGTGTCACACACGTGTGTATATATATATATATTATATATATATTAAATAATTAATTAGTTAATTATTTAATAGACTTTGATTTAATTTTGAATTAAAAAGAAAGTCTAATTTTGGAGAAAATAATCTAGTTAATTAATTACGAATTAATTAATTAGATAAAAATAAGTTATTTATTTTACAATAAATAAAGTATAAAATTATCCAAAAATAGTTTGGATATTTTTAGCTCTCTTAAAAGTTGACTTGAATTAGAATTCAAAGTCAAAGTTGGAAAATACTTGATGATCAAGTAATAGGAGAGAGACAAACCAAATCCTTGCCCAACAAGGAGTTCGGCCGTCCCTCCCCTTTCCTATATATAGGGGAGCTCATGCTCCCCTTTAGAGCTAATTGACAATTCTTGGTTCATGTGTTGAACACCTTCCTTTCTCCAAGATTAAATTAAACCCTAGGTTAAGCCTAAACACTAACTAGAGAACTAGCATCCTTACTAGTTAGATTGTGATCAAGTTGGTGGACTTTCTCTAGAGACTTCAAGTTAGAAGTTTGAAGATTCGAGCTTTACCAAGGAGAGGGGATCAAGCCGCGAGAAGAGCGTTCTTGGGTGGCTTGAAACGCTTCAAGAAAGAATAAAAGAAAAGTAAGTTTTCTATCTTCACGAATTTGGTTACACGATTGCGAGTTCAAGGTCCTTTTGTTGGGAAAATTTTTTAAATTCCGCTGCTTTCTGATTCGTGTTTTCCAACATTATCAGAAAGGAAAACAAGATGGGTGGCGGTCAGGTTATGTTGACGGGCAGAGAAATGGGGCGGAGACTACCTTCTGGATTTTAGACAAGTTGGTTCCCCAGATCAAAGACGACGCAGTACTGGAGTTCCTGCGGTCAGACGTGTTCGATACCATCTCCGGCACTTTGGGCGTTTCTGATATCGAGACAGGTTTCATGAGGTGCCTCTCTCAAGTCCATCATTACCACCCCCTCCCGCACAGTTTGCTCAACGATCCCAAAACACTGAATGCTGCCAATGGATATATTCCCAAGACTCTTCCTGAGTAATTCTTGGCTCGCGTCGCGTTTGAAGAGGAGGAAGCCCAAGTGGAGGAGAAAGTTGAAGGTGATGATGAAGAGCCCGATTGGAGTAAGAAACCCTATGGCTGGGCTATGGAATGGGCCGACGCCAAAGCTGACAAACGCCCGGAGTCTGGGCTTGAGCTGCCAGAACCTGTGGACCTTGGAAAAGCCAAGGAAACTTTGCTCGTGGCTTTTGTCCCCTCAAGTAGTGGGTCGAAAACTGATGAGATCCAATGCGAAGACCCAAACGGCTCTGTACTAGCTATTCCGCCTCTGGCTTTACTACCCCCGGCTCCCGTGATCACAGAAAATGAGCCCACTATCACCGCTATTCCAACTCTTGCAGACGTTAATCCGGTGACTGAGCCAAGTCCTCCGGCTTTGACCGAAGAGCCTGCTGCCGATGCCACGAATCCTCTTGCTTCCATTTCTTGACTTGTATATCGCTTTTTATAGTTAAGCATTGTAATTTCCTTTTTTCTATATTTATTTGTAACTTTATTGGGGCTTGACCCCACTTTGAAATGAAAGTAATTAGTTTAAACCAAGTTTGTACTCGCATTTTCCATTTACTTATTGCCTTTCTGTATTTGGGGATTTGTCCCTGATTCAACTCTTAAAGTAAAAATTTTATAGAACTGTGACAAGTCCTGGCTCGAAATAAGTAACCAAGTCCTGGGTCGAAACTAGCTCTAAACCTTGACTTATACTTTCCCAAGGCATAGCACCCCTTCTTTAAGGTATTGTTAGAATATCGAATGCGCGTCTAAGGGACAATCGCAATACACTTTAGAACACACTCAGATAAACTGGAAGTGTTGAACATTCAGATTAACTGAGAGTAAGAGACATTCAGATTGACCAAAAATTAGAAACATTCAGTTTGACTAAAAATTACTTTCATTGATGTTAACGAGTCAAGTACAGATAGCACTGAAACCAAAGATAATTTAAACATAAAATTTCTTAAGGTTTTCGGCATTCCACAATCTGGGGATGGTATTCCCTTCCATGTCTTCAAGGTGATAGGCTTTGTTGTGGCCTACTTTTGCAATACGGTAGGGGTCTTCCTAGTTGGGTTGTAATTTTCCCACGTGCCTGGTTACTTCGACCTTTTTGAGGACTATGTCGCCTATTTGGAAAGCGCGGGGTTTAACGCCTTTGTTGTAGCTCCGAGCCACTGTGGCTCGGTATTGTTGCATGCGTTGAAAACCTTTTTGTTGGACTTCTTCAATGGTATCGAGCTCATGCACTCGATCTTCTGCATTTCTAGTAAGTTGATAGTTATATACTCTAGCTGTTTGATGAAGTAGTTCGGCCAGGATCATGGCCTCTGACCCATAAACCATCGAGAAGGGTGTTGACCCTGTCGCGGTCCTTGGAGTGGTGCGGTAGGCCCAGAGGACCCCGTCAAGTTCGTTGACCCAAGCCCCTTTCTTAGCCTCCAGACTGGTTTGGAGGTTCTGGATGATGATGCGGTTGATAACTTCTACTTGGCCATTTGCTTGAGGGTGGCCAACTGATGCAAAACATTGATTGATGCCCATGTCTGAACAGTAGGACCTAGTGCTGGCGCTTTGGAACTGAGGTCCATTGTCGCAAATCAGGACCCTGGGGACCCCAAACCTGTAAATGATGTTACGCCAAATGAAGTTCTGAATAACTTTATCTGTAATCTTCGCGGCTGGCTGGGCCTCAACCCATTTGGAGAAATACTCAACCACGACTAGCAGGTATTACCTTTGACCGGTTGCGAGCAGAAGTGGTCCTGCTATATCGATCCCCCCATCGGTCAAAAGGCCAGCAAATATCGACTGGGACCATCTCGGTAGGGTGCTAGTGCGGGATGTTGGCGTGCTTCTGACAATTCACACATTTACGGGCGTATTCCTTAGCGTCTTCATTGAGAGTGGGCCAATAAAACCCGCTCCTTGACACTTTCTTTGCTAAGGACCGACCACCTACATGATTCCCACATTGCCCACTATGAATTTCCTCGAGTACGTCCAAGGCCTGAGAGGGACGAAGACATCTCTTCGTTGGTCCCATGTACGCCCTCTTGCACAACCTTCCCTCCGAATCAAGGGAATAACTCGCTTCTTTATATCTGAGGTGCCTTGTCGCGTTCCTATCTCAGGGCAGGACTCTATCCCTGAGGTACAGTATAAATTCATCGAGCCAGCAAGGCTCAGCTGGGTCGATGGAGCATATCATTTCTGCCTCTCCATCAATCACTCGTCCTTGGCTTGAAAGGTAAGTGATGTTTCGGTCTTTAGAGCCCCTCATTCCATTTGTGAATTTGGACAACGCATCTGTCTGTGTGTTTTCCTCCCTGGGGACCTGCTGCAGCTTGAACTCTTTGAATTGGGATGCGAAGGATTTGACCTTAGCAAGACACTTAATCATTGAGTCTTCTCGTGCCTCATAAGAACCTTCAACTTGGCTCGACACCAATTGTGAATCTATGGTCACTGAGATCCTCTCAATCCCATGCTCTTTGGCAATTCTGAGGCCTACGATGAGCACCTCATATGCTGCTTCATTACTGGTGGCTGGGAAATCAATAGAGACGGCAAAATCGAGCTCTTGTCCTTCTGTGCTTATTGGGGATATCCCCCCCCCCCCTGAGAGGTTGAGGAGCCATCGACCGACATGGTCTATAGCACCGAACGTGGGGTCTGCTTGCCTGGGTCGTCCTTCTCAATGAGGAAATCTGCAAGGATTTGGGCCTGGTAGGCAACCCTGGGTTGATAACTGATATCGAACTGGCTTAACTCGATGGCCCATTTTACTATCCTCCCCGCAACTTCAGGTTTCTCCAAGAGTTGGCGCAAACCTTGAGCACGATGGAATGGGACTGAAAATAGGGCCTCAGCTTCTTGGATGTGTGTACAAGTGCCAGAGCGAACTTTTCAATCTCCAGGTAGCGTGCTTTTGCCCCATGCAATATCTTGCTCACATAGTACACCGACATGTGTTTCCTTTTGCGCAGGGCGACCAGCACTGAGCTGACCACCTCCTCTGTAACCGCCAGGTACACGTAGATGGTTTCCCCTGGGATTGGTTTAACTAACAGAGGGGGGGATGCAAGATATTCCTTGAGCCTCTCAAATGCCTCATCACATTCATCAGTCCATTCGAATTTCTTAAAATTACGCAAAATTTTAAAGAAATGGAGGTTTTTCTCAGAAGAACGAGAGATGAACCTGTTTAATGAGATGATTTGACCCACAAGACGTTGAACGTCTCTGATTGTGTGAGGCCTGTTGTTGCTTTTCAGCGCTAGGATCTTTTCTGGGTTAGCTTCAATTCCCCTCTGACTGACTATATAGCCCAGGAATTTCCCTCCTTCAAAGCCAAACGAGCATTTGTTTGGGTTCAACTTCATCTGATACTTGCACAGCAGGTCGAACGTCCAACCCAAATCTGTAGGTGCATCTCAGCCTTCTCGCTCTTGACGATCATGTCGTCAACGTATACCTCCATTGTCTTTCTGATCTCTCCTTCAAAAACTTTGTTCACTAGCCTCTGGTAAGTGGCGCCGGAGTTTTTCAACCCAAAGGGCATGACCTCGAAATAGTATATGCCCTTGACCACGATGGAAGCGGTCTTCTTCTTGTCTTCTTGAGCTATGAATATCTGATAATAGCCTTGGAAGGTATCCATCATGCTCAGGAGTTTGCAGCCCGTAGTTGAATTGACCAATTGGTCAATCCAGGAAAGGGGATAAGGATCATTTGGGCAAGCTTTGTTCAAATCTGTGAAATCGTTGCACATGCGCAACTTTCCTCCGGTCTTGGCGACCAAAACTGCAGAACCAGTCCACATATTTTGCTAGCATGATGTACCCAGCGTCCAAAAGCTTGTTGACATCTTGCTCAATTATTTCGTAGCGTTCATCGCTCTGCGCCTCAGCCTTTGCTTGATAGGTCGAAAGCTTGGGTCGACATTCAAATGATGCTCAATGACCTTTGGGTCGACGCCGACCAAGTCCGAGGATCTCCAGGCGAATATGTCCGCGTTCTCGCGTAAGAACTGAATGAGCATACATTGTTGCCTACCTTTAAGATTAGCTCCAATGTTGGTGGTTTTTTCCCCATCATCGGGCACCAATTGAACAGGAACGATGGCCCCCGCTGCTGCGATCTTCCCATTGTCTAACTTTCTCTTCTTACGGGCAATTGTGGAATTCATTTTCTTGGAGCACATCTCTGTCGTTGAGGCATCTGGGTCGGCGAGCTCCATATCTAGGAAGTCATCGACATCCAGCAAAGGGACAATGGTTTTGTTGGGGAGCTTTACCTTCTCCATGAGAATAGCATTCCCAGGATTCCGGTATATTGCACCTAAGCTCTCCGATTCCATGTGGAGTTGGCAGTTTGATGTTTGGTGATACGTGGAGATCACCGCTCTGAAACTTATGAGGACAGGGCGCCCTATAATGATATTGTAAGCAGGTCAAGCAGCTGGGTGGCTCTTTTAGGTAATTTTTCCATAGAGGTGACGAGCTTGACTCATCCCTTTGAATAGACTGTTCTAACATACATGCCACATAAACAGTTTAAATCACATAAGAGAAAGCGGTAACAAAATACGAGCCCTATCTCTATTACATTTAACAATTGAGATTCCCCTCCCTAACATTTTGAGGGGTCTTCACTTATGGCCTCCTTGTTACTTGAATGTGGTCCATCTTACTCCATGGGTGCATTGTCTCCAAAATGAAAATAAAACCTCACCACCTATCTCTACTCTCAAATTACAATAAAAAGAAAAAGACATAAAGTAATAAGGCTCAATCTTCATATTGGCCTTAGACAATTACACGGGGCATACCCCGGCGTCAAAAACAGTAATATGGAAAGCCACATAATAAATCACATAACAGTACGCACATAAGTGAGGCTCCAACCTCAATTGAAAAACGCAACTATAGGGCTCCAACCCCAATTTAAACCATCCATGTGCATAAATTAAAACCATACATAGATCTAAACCCATGATCACCTAACATGCTTTTGCGAGAATTTAAATTTAGCCAATAAATTAAAATTCCCGTTTCAAGTCTTAATGACTTAAAACACGACTTGATGCGAGTCTTATTTATAAAAGTTTTCAATAAATCCCAATTACCAAAACAGATAAAATTCCAATTAATTTCTGAAAATTAATAATTTTATCAAAGATGTATTTTCCCAAAATATAAACCGTTTCAATTTCTCAAAAATCCCAATTTTAAGTTTTATTCAAAAAATTAAAATAAATATTCAAAAATAAAATTTTAAAATTAAAAATAAAATTGGGACTGGATTGTACGAAACACGAAAAACACGGACTACGAAAACGGGGCCCTTGCACGAGACGGGCTGCTCGTTGCGGGCGTGCGCGCGCGCGCACACTGCGCGCGGCCAAGGCCGAGCGAGTGCGCGCGCTCCTGCGCGCAGCTCTTCTCGGCAAGGATGGCGGGCTACAGCGGGCGGCCTGGGCGAGCTATCCCGCACGCCTTGCGGGATTCTCGCCCAGCCTGGGCGAGACGGCGGGCGGCCTGTCTCGGCCGCCGTGGGCGGGCGCACCTAGGCGCGCCCGGGAGGCTCCTGCACAGGTGTGCGGGAGGAGCTGGGCGGCTGGCCGGTCTGTCCCGGCCAAGCCTGGGCGGTTGCCCTTGTGCATGCCTAGCACAGGCGGGCGGCGGCGCGCGAAGCCCGCGCGCGCGACTCCTTCGCGCCCGGGGTTTCGTGTGTTCGTCGTAATCCGGGTTTTCGTTTCGTGTTTTCGTTCAAAAAGCAAAACCAATCCAAGAAATCCAAAAACAGTTTATACAGTTTCAAATCTAAAATAGTTTTCAAAAATTAAATTTTGCAAAAACCAATTTTCAGAAACTTTCAGGAAAAAATACAGTTTCGTAATTCAGGCTTTCTAAAACAATTACAAATACTCAATCGCATCAAGCCTAAGAATTTCTACCAAATTCAGTATAATTGAGACGAATCAGAAACACGATTAACGAGGTGGCTCTGATACCACTTGTTGGAAAACACGAATCAGAAAGCAGCGGAATTTAAAAATTTTTCCAACAAAAGGACCTTGAACTCGCAATCGTGTAACCAAATTCGTAAAGATAGAAAACTTACTTTTCTTTTATTCTTTCTTGAAGCGTTTCAAGCCACCCAAGAACGCTCTTCTCGCGGCTTAATCCCCTCTCCTTTGGTAAAGCTCGAATCTTCAAACTTCTAACTTGAAGTCTCTAGAGAAAGTCCACCAACTTGATCACAATCTAACTAGTAAGGATGCTAGTTCTCTAGTTAGTGTTTAGGCTTAACCTAGGGTTTAATTTAATCTTGGAGAAAGGAAGGTGTTCAACACATGAACCAAGAATTGTCAATTAGCTCCAAAGGGGAGCATGAGCTCCCCTATATATAGGAAAGGGGAGGGGCGGCCGAAACTAGTCCTTATTGGACGAGGATTTGGTTCCTCTCTCTCCTATTACTTGATCACCAAGTATTTTCCAACTTTGACTTTGAATTCTAATTCTAGTCAACTTTTAAGAGAGCTAAAAATATCCAAACTATTTTTGGATAATTTTATACTTTATTTATTATAAAATAAATAACTTATTTTTATCTAATTAATTAATTCATAGTTAATTAACTAGATTATTTTCTCCAAAATTAGACTTTCTTTTTAATTCAAAATTAAACCAAAGTCTATTAAAAAATTAACTAATTAATTATTTAATATATATATATAATATATATACACACACGTGTGTGACACGTGTCACATTGACACGTGTCACTCACGTGAGCCACACGTGTGATTTCACACGTGTGGAACCCTCTTGGCCCGATTAACTCGTTTAATCATTTTCAAGCCTCAACTCGTGTAACCAAGTTGTTGTGTGTGACCCTCTAGGTTCTCAATTCAATTAGCAGTCCACAGATTAAACGACCATAGTCTAGCAACATGTGTTTAACCCCTAGCTGAATTGGAATGTTCAGATTCGACAGAACCTTTAAGTCATTGATTCATGTGAGATACAATCCTCCTACTTACTATCTCTCAACCAAGATCTAGGGTAAGGGAATAATCAGAACCCTAATAATCCGGTCTTAAAGCTAAGTGCATTTCATATCCATTTGATCTCAATCCAAGAAACCCTTTTCTTGATGTCTTGATCTACTGCCTTGGGCAAGGACTCCATATGGCATATGAATGACTTACACAATAAGAGATCACCTTGCATATGCAAGTGTAGGTCCTATCTTGATTCTCATTCACTTTCATGAGTCACTTGTGCAGCCCCAGCATAAGCCTTGAATCAGTTGTCTAAGGCGACACCCTTTAAAGCTTATACCTAAGACTACAGAGTTAACTCATAAAGTGACAAGGAACCTCAAGTCTAAGGATCAATTAATCACATCAATGACTCGTGAGATATTTCCTAATCTGGAAGTTTCCATTTCTTGAAATAGAAACTTCCTTTCCCATTTAGGAATGTTCTCACACGGGGCGCCTCAGTGAACTTACTTATTAAAGTAAGCACCCTCATGTATCACGCACGTATCAACTATACACTTTCCACCTCCATGAAACAAGGTGGTCCTTCTTAAGGGCGTGATCCCACAAGCAAGCCTTAGAGGAGTCAGGTCGACACTCCCACTGTCTGTAGGACTCATCGGCTTGGAGTATTTTACTAATCATGACTTATGTGATATAGGGCTCGTTTCATGAACCATTTCACCTAAATGGTAGAGTCCTAAAGTCATCAGGATTAGGGGAGTTCTCATGCATGCACAGATAAAGTAAACGCATACCAAACAAGAGCATATAAAGAAGTGTTTGCCTATAATCAATCGTATATTATTCAAAGATTGTCTGTGACATAAGAAAAGTCCCAAAGCAGATTACGTCGAATCGGCTTTTCTAGGGCACTATTCCTAACACCCAAAACCTGGGTTGGTTCGTAGGGTGTTGGACAGCGTACGCCAAGGGAGCTGAGGGCCCTTGGACCGTGGGGTAGGCGGCGTTTTGCGGGGTTAGTGCAAGGGGACTCCCTCTTGCGGGAGCCGGCATGTTGGGCTCCCTGTTTTCCCTTGCAGATGCCAGGGCCTCCGCCCTGCATTGCTTAACAAAGGCGGTCAAATCCGCCTCCGATAGGATCACCTGGCCAGGTGCACTTGGGTCGGCCTCCATATTAGCTATCCCCACCACTGGGGACGGGAAGTTTCCTCCTAGGATATTGAGATCAGGAAAGATCTCTTCACCGTTTTCGTCGTAAACTCGACGTCGGTGACGGGTTTGCACCACGATTACAAAAGAGTATGAAATAGGTTGGAGAAGGCTTAGGCTTTTAGTTCAGAGTCTTTGTAACATCCCGCTCGTCCGGCCGTACAGGTACGCCTTAACGAGAGTGTTATTTGTGTTTTCTAATTCATTATTTATGAAATTCTAGGTTATTATAATTTTTATGTGATTATTTGAATTTATATGAAATTAATTGTTTATATTATGAACTTTGAATTTTAACGTTTATACTTGCATGGCCCGTAATTTGCTCGTTATGTGCCAGAATTCAATTTTGATTTTTGTCAAATTTCAATATGCGTGATATATGTGAGTTATGATTGTGTTTACATGCTCGTTTTAAGTTTTTGGGTTCGTTTATCGAGGTTTTAAACCTTTGGTACTTGACGAGGGACATGAGGGCCTAACTAGTTTTAGCGCGCCTAGTGTTTCGGAAAGCGTAACTTGAGCTCGGGAATTTGGATTTGAATTCCGAAAGAAGATTCGAAATCATAAAGAAGAAAGGAAACTTTTGAACCTGATTTGGTATTTTTATAAGCCCATTTGAACCCCAGTATTTCACCCGGAACGAGCAGCTTGCACCAAAGTAGCTTTCTTTGACTAGTCTTACACTTGTGGGCCCAATCTAACCATACCTAAGCCTTAAACCTTGGTTTATATGACCATGATTCACCTCTCTCTCTCCCTTATCAGCCATATTTCGAACCACACACCCCAAGGAGAAGGAAAAGCTGCTGAAAAAGAAAGAAGAGAAAGAAGAAACCCCTTTCCATGTCTTGTGATTTTGGAGCTTGAACTCTTCCATACTTCATCAACTCCTGAAGGTATGTATATTTTCGAATTCTCCATGATTATATGATGAATTTGATCCATGAATTTCATGCTTTAATTGAGATTTAATTTGAGTTTGGGAGATGGCATGAATAGGAAGGGTAAGAGGTCATTTCTTGCTTCCATGCTTTAGCTTAAGTTTGGGCCTGATTTAATGCTTCTTTGGTGATTATATAAACTCCTTTGCTTCCATTATTGATCTATACTTCATGCTAGATGTGTTAGGGTTGTTTCTTCTTTAATAAATTGGTTGAAACCTTGAGTTTTTAAACATAAAAACTGGAATTTCCGAACTGCTCTCCAAGTATGAACTGTTGTCATGTTTTTTAGATGTGTTTGATGAATTCTTGCCTCCAATTTCATGTATTAATGCATGGTTATGTAATATACATGTTGCTCTATGAATATGCTCTATTTTACCCTGATTTCATGCCTCATTTCAGCTGCATATATGAGTTAGAACATGACTTGTTTCCATGTTTTTCTTACAAAGTTTTGTGGGGCTGTTTTAGGGGCTGCTTGTTGCTGCGTTTTAGGAGTTGAATTGGTGATGTTTTGGTGTGTGTTTCACGCTTGTTATGTGTGCTTTGTAGGCCTAAGAAATTCCCTAAGAGCTGCTGCACAACTGCCCTGTTTTTGCCTCTAAAACATTGCTGCGCCAAAACTCTTTTTTTTCAGAAATTTGAATTGGACACGGCCGTGTCCAGTTTGTGCGAATTCTTGACATGGTCGTGTCATATGATCGACTTGGGCTCCTGATTTTAATAAATTCGGACACGGCCGTGTCCGTTTCCTTTGCATTTTGGACATGGCCGTGTCATGCCTCACGGCAGCGCCCCGGGGGAGTTTCTTTGGTTGTTTCGTTGCTTTTAATTGCTTTCTCTCCTCCCTTTTGTGACTTGTATGCATTGTTAGCTTGATATATGATGTGTAAACTTGTATATTATGAATTTATGGCTTGAATTGTTTTCTCGTTTTCGAATTATGATCTCATATGTGAAGTATGCTACTTTAACGTACGTTTATGACCTCACGTCTCGTTTATATGCCTTGCATGATCATTCCTTGCTCCTTGTATGTTATGAATACTTTGATAACATGTTGTATGATATGATATGCTTGTTATATGAAAATTATGAACTCGTTTGATGTGATTTATAAGACTTATGGTTTAATATGAACTTGTATGCATTATATGTTGATTTTTTAAGCTTCATACGCATCACTTGCATTCCTACGAATTGACGAGCATCTAGTTGGCTCATATTGAGTCGAAGTTTGTTTCTCGTTCCTTGTTTTGCTCTTAGGTTCGTCCCATTGTTAAGGAGGTGGTTCTTTAGTTTGCTTTTGGTCCGTTCTGTTCGGTTTGGTCGATAAGGTGAGGTTTTCTTTCGTTTTAGTTATTATGACCTAAAACCTTATTTGAATTTTGAACCTGCATGCGACTTATATATGTATATATATATATAGATAAGTGTTTGATACGTATTTTGTAGGATTTGTCCCGTTTGTTCTGAGGTTTTGAAAAATGCTTTTATATGTATCCAAGCTCTATTTTTGTTTACTTTGCAAAGCTTTGATAAGAGTGTGTGTGTATAAGCGTAATATGACTTGTGTATAAGCTTTGTGTGATAAGTGTAAGTGTAAGTGTAAGTTTGAGCCCCGGAGAAGTGGTATGTGATCTCGGGTCGGCCATGGGGTCACCGGGCTCTCTCATCAACACGAATCCACCTTTACGGGAGACTTGGCTCAACCTCGGGAGGTCGAGGAGAAAGCGAGTTCTCTTATGCCGACGGGTGCATGTGTCATGGCCCGTCGAAGGAGCGGGCGGGATCCCCCGACTCATTATGCCTTATGTGTGGGGGTTGCGAGGGGCACCTCTCTTCTCCAAACGGTATAGGGGTAGGATTGATTCATGCCTTTGTTTTGTTTTCGCTTTGTCTTTGCTTATGAAGTAAGTGTGTTGGAACTCGAACTCGTCGGGCTGGTAAGCTTATGCTTTTGGTTATGGTTGTGAAACGGGGGTGGATTTCTAAACTCTAAAACTTGGTTCATTTTGGCCTTCGGCCTTAAACTTCTCTTTTTATATATCTATTACCACGGGTTAAAACGTTTTAGAATGCAAAAACCATGCCCGGCTCATGAACCTTTTCAGCTTTGAATATGCTTTATTCTTATGTATAAGTATAGGTGCATGTGTTAGTCCCCCTCACCAGTCTTTAGGACTGACCCTCGTTGTTTCTCTCTTTTCCCCCTTTGATTTGAGTTTGCAGGTACCCGTTTGAGAGTTGGAGCTAGGCAACTGTCTTTGAGTCGTGGTTGAGGATAGCTTGAATCTCATGCATCATACTTTGTCTTCTTTACGCATTTTGCTAAGTGTTGAGATATGTATAATTTTGATCTTTAGTTTCTGTCCTGGGATTTTGTTTTGTATTATTGCTTTGTATCCAAGCTTGTTTAAGAAATATGAGGAATAAGATATGATATGTGCTAGTATACCATGAGTTATAATTGTTTGCTTCCGCGAATTATGTTTATTGAGCACTCTGAGTTAGGGTCTAGACCGCCTAGCTTAGGTTGGATTTTTGTTTGTCACCCATTCGCCATGGCTTGATGCGTGGGTGGAGTTCCCATTTGGTTACATGTGTCGGGCTATGGTGCGGGTGATGTGGTGCCCTTCGCTCCGGGGTGTTACATCCTTCAGTAGTATAAGAGTTCTTGGTTGCAACACCGGAGCTCTCGTGTCGTGTCGAGTTTGTCTAGGTCGTTCTGCTTAGGATTACGTGTTTGTTTGCATTCACTACATCACTTATGTGAATTATGTGATATTACTTGTGTTCATAGTTCACATGAACATGCACCAAAACCTGTATGCATCGATATTTTGGAAATTTTACTTTTATTTCAGGATATCGCTCCATTATCAACGAAGATCACCGGGAAAAGAACAAGAGAGACAAGTATATTTGGACTATAAGGGGCTTAGGGATTTTGATCTTTTGAAGCAATTTGAAATGAGGATATCAAGGCCAAGTAGGTGATCAAGTGAATGGAGTTGAGATTTGGGGAGTCCGAGAAGAATTCTTATGAGGGAGTTCTATTCGAGAACTTTGTACAAGTACCTCCCTTCCGAGTTTGATGATAGAAGGATTTCAATTAGAAGAATGAAAGAAGATGGATGGTTTCCTATAAGAATTTGAAAGATTGGGTACCTTTGAGGACTATCCTAGGGTTCGGAATTATTTGCAAGCAAGTAGGTATGGAATTCGATCAAACTTTTCGATTCCAAGAGTATGTGCATGATCCGAGGATGCAATACACAGGGGCTACGAAGGAATGGATAGTCAATGGATTGAGTCTCACACACTACTTATGTAAGGAAAAGATCGGTTTGGGTTCGAAGATCAAGCAAGGAATCCAAACTTCAAGAATTCTCAAGAGGTTTCAAGATGTCAACAATGTCAGAAAAAAAAGGAGATTTCAATGCCGAAGTGGAAAGATTAAATTAAGAGAAATTCCCAAAAATTCAAGATTTCAATGATGCCGAATATAAGAGGATTCAATTTTCAAAGATGGATTTTACATCTCCCACCGGAAGCAATTTAGTATTCACATTGTAGAGATTCGAATCACATGGGGTGAGGAAATTGAAGATTTTAATAAGGCCACCAATATCAAACAAGAAAGGATTCAAATACTGAAGGTGGGAGAATGATTCAAGTACCGAGAAATTTAAGGTATGATGAAAGTTAACCGAAGAACAAGAATTTGAGATCTTCAAAGAAATGCCCTAACTTCAAGATCCCGTTTCAAGTACAAGATGATCCTCCCAAAAAGCAAGAAATTGACACCGACTTCAACACAACTGCTATGGTGAACGGTACATGAAGCATTCATGGCATCACATTTCATGCATATTTTAAGTTCGGGGGAACCCTCGTGTTTATTGCCTCATTCCTTGTTCTTCGGTGATTCTTGGTTACACTTGTTGCATAAATTGCTTTCCTTTTTGTTTCTGCTTATTGTGTGTTTCTTTTCTTTCTTGGTTTCTGTTTGTAGTGTGCTTTCTTTCCTTCTTAGTTTTGCTTGTCGCGTATTTCTGTTCCTTTTGTGGTAACTCTCTTTTGGAGAGAGCTTGGTGGCGTGGAGTGTTCGTGAGTGTTTGGTGAGTTGTGAGGGTCAAGTTGCTTTCGGTGGGTTTGTATAGAGGAGTTTTTCTCTTGTTGAAGTTGGCGTCCAGGAGGTCCGATCAGGGCTCAAAGATGTCATCGGGTACTAGATTAAAGGCTAACCTTTTGATATTCCTCGTAGAAGTACCGAGGATTGCCTCAGAGTAAGAGGTATGCTTTTGAGTGGAAAGAGGCGGTTGAAGAGAGTTGTCCACGGTATTGACTCTTGAATAACCGGAGGTACGAAGGCTACCTTGTTTCCAACCGAGGCACAAAGGAAGGCCTTTGTTGTTTGTTGCTTATAGAAGAACGGCAGCCTACGCCTTAAGGAGTGCAAGGTCATAAATTTATCCCGCTCTTGGTTTGAAGTTGTTTGAAGTTCTGGGGAAAACCGGTTGTTATGGTATAAGAAAGACGTTATGGACTTTGTGTTGTAATGTCGATGTGCCAACGGTTGAGAATTCTCCAACTACTCCAAAATTTTAATTTGGGAAGTGGGGGCAAACGACTAGGACTTTGTGTCCGGTTTACCATTTAAGGAGATAGGGTCTCGAGAAGTCTGAGATCAGAGTGGCGCAGTGGAACTGTGGATTTGGGTTGTCTTCGGAATCGTTCAAGACCCCTTAGGACCTGAGGACAGGTCCTTTTGAAGGAGGGGAGTTTGTAACATCCTGCTCGTTCGGCCGTACAGGTGTGCCTTAACATAAGTGTTATTTGTGTTTTCTAATTCATTATTTATGCAATTCTAGGTTATTTTAATTGTTATGTGATTATTTGAATTTATATGAAATTAATTGTTTATATTATGAACTTTGAATTTTAACGTTTATACTTGCACGACCCGTAATTTGCTCGTTATGTGCCGGAATTCAATTCCGATTTTTGTTAAATTTCGATATGCGTGATATATGTGAGTTATGAATGTGTTTGCATGCTCGTTTTATGTGTTTGGGTTCGTTTGTCGATGTGTTAAACCTTTGGTACTTGACGAGGGACATGAGGGCCTAACTAGTTTTAGCGCCCCTAGTGTTCTGGAAAGCGTAACTTGAGCTCGGGAATTTGGATTCGAATTTCGGAAGAAGATTCGGAATCATAATGAAGAAAGGAAACTTTTTAACCTGATTTGGTATTTTCATAAGCCCACTTGGACCCCCGTATTTCACCCGGAACGAGCAGCTTGCACCAAAGTAGCTTTCTTTGACTAGTCTTACACTTGTGGGCCCAATCTAACCATACCTAAGCCTTAACCATTGGTTTATATGACCATGATTCACCTCTCTCTCTCCCTTATCAGCCATATTTCGAACCACACACCCCAAGGAGAAGGAAAAGCTGCTGAAGAAGAAGAAAGAAGAGAAAGAAGAAACCCCTTTCCATGTCTTGTGATTTTGGAGCTTGAACTCTTCCATACATCATCAACACCTGAAGGTATGAATCTTTTCGAATTCTCCATGATTATATGATGAATTTGATCCATGAATTTCATGCTTTAATTGAGATTTAATTTGAGTTTGGGAGATGGCATGAATAGGAAGGGTAAGAGGTCATTTCTTGCTTCCATGCCTTAGCTTAAGTTTGGGCCTGATTTAATGCTTCTTTGGTGATTATATAAACTCCTTTTCTTCCATTATTGGTTTATACCTCATGCTAGATGTGTTAGGGTTGTTTCTTCTTTAATAACTTGGTTGAAACCTTGAGTTTTTAAGCATAAAAACTGGAATTTCCGAACTGCTCTCCAAGTATGAACTGTTGTCATGTTTTTGAGATGTGTTTGATGAATTCTTGCCTCCAATTTCATGTATTAATGCATGGTTATGTAATATACATGTTGCTCTATGAATATGCTCTATTTTACCCTGATTTCATGCCTCATTTCAACTGCTTATATGAGTTAGAACATAACTTATTTCCATGTTTTCCTTACAACTTTTTGTGGGGCTGTTTTAGGGGCTACTTGTTGCTGCGTTTTAGGACTTGAATTGGTGATGTTTTGGTGTGTGTTTCACGCTTGTTACGTGTGCTTTTGAGGCATAAGAAATTCCCTAAGAGCTGCTGCACAACTGCCCTGTTTTTTCCTCCAAAACATTGCTGCGCCAAAACTCTTTTTTTTCGAAAATTTGAACTGAACACGGCCGTGTCCAGTTTGTGCTGATTCTTGACATGGCCGTGTCATATGATCGACTTGGGCTCCTAATTTTATTAGATTCGGACACGACCGTGTCCGTTTCCTTTGCATTTTGGACATGGCTGTGTCATGTCTCACGGCAGCGCCCCGGGGGAGTTTTTTTCGTCATTTCGTTGCTTTTAATTGCTTTCTCTCCTCCCGTTTGTGACTTGTATGCATTGTTAGCTTGATGTATGATGTGTTAACTTGTATATTATGAATTTATGGCTTGAATTTTTTTCATCATACTTCGAATTATGATCTCATGTCTCGTTTATATACCTTGCATGATCATTCCTTGCTCCTTGTATGATATGAATACTTTGATAACATGTTGTATGATATGATATGCTTGTTATATGAAAATTATGAACTCGTTTAATGTGATTTATGAGACTTATGGTTTAATATGAACTTGTATGCATTATATGTTGATTTGTTAAGCTTCATACGCATCACTTCCATTCCTACAAATTGCCGAGCGTCTAGTTGGTTCATATTGAGTCTAAGTTTGTTTCTCGTTCATTGTTTTGCTCTTAGGTTCGTTCCGTTGTTGAGGAGATGGTTCTTTAGTTTGCTTTTGGTCCGTACTGTTCGGTTTGGTCGACAAGGTGAGGTTTTCTTTCCTTTTAGTTATTATGACCTAAAAATTTTGAACCTCCATGCGACTTATATATGTATATATATATAGATATGTGTTTGATACGTATTTTGTGGGATTTGTCCCGTTCGTTCTGAGGTTTTGAAAAACTCTTTTATGTGTATCTAAGCTCTATTTTTGTTTACTTAGCAAAGCTTTGATAAGAGTGTGTGTGTATAAGCGTGATATGATTTCTGTATAAGCTTTGTGTGATAAGTGTAAGTGTAAGTTTTAGCCCCGGAGAAGTGGTATGTGATCTCGGGTCGGCCATGGGGTCGTCGGGCTCCCTAATCAACACGAATCCACCTTTACGGGAGACTTGGCTCAACCTCGGGTGGTAGAGGGAAAAGTGAGTTCTCTTATGCCGACGGGTGCATGTGTCATGGCCCGTCGAAGGAGCGGGCGGGATCCCCTGACTCATTATGCTTTATGTGTGGGGGTTGAGAGGGGCACCTCTCTTCCCCAAACGGTGTAGGGGTGGGATTGATTTATGCCTTTGTTTTATTTTCGCTTTGTCTTTGCTTATGAAGTAAGTGTGTTGGAACTCGAACTTGCCGGGATGGTAAGCTTATGCTTTTGGTTATGGTTGTGCAACGGGGTGGATTTCTAATGTCTAAAACTTGGATGATTTTGGCCTTCGGCCTTAAACTTTTCTTTTTATATATCTATTAACACGGGATAAAAAGTTTTAGAATGCAAAAACCACGCCCGGTTCATGAACCCTTTCAACTTTGAATATGCTTTATTCTTATGTATATGTATGGGTGCGTGTGTTAGCCCTCTCACCAGTCTCTAGGACTAACCCCTCGTTGTTTCTCTCTTTTTCCCCCTTTGATTTGAGTTTGCAGGTACCCGTTTGAGAGTTGGAGCTAGGCAGTTGTCTTTGAGTCGTGGTTGAGGATAGCTCGAATCTCATGCATCATACTTTGTCTTCTTTACGCATTTTGCTAAGTGTTGAGATATGTATAATTTTGATCTTTAGTTTCTGTCCTGGGATTTAGTTTTATATAATTGCTTTGTATCTAAGTTTGTATAAGAAATATAAGGAATAAGATATGATATGTGCTAGTATACCATGAGTTATAATTGTTTGCTTCCACGAATTATGCTTATTGCACACTCTGAGTTAGGGTCTAGACCGCCTAGCTTAGGTTGGATTTTTGTTTGTCACCCGTTCGCCATGGCTTCATGCGTGGGCTAAGTTCCCATTTGGTTACACTTGTCTAACTATGGTGTGGGGCATGTGGTGCCCTTCGCTCCGGGGTATTACATCCTTAAGTGGTATCAGAGCTCTTGGTTGCAAAACCGGAGCTCTCGTGTCGTGTCGAGTTTGTCTAGGTCGTTCGGCTTAGGATTACGTGTTTGTTTACATTCACTACATCACTTATGTGAATTATGTGATATTACTTGTGTTCATAGTTCGCATGAACATGTACCAAAACCCTGTATGCGTCGATATTTTCCAAATTTTACTCTTATTTCAGGATATCGCTCGATCATCAACGAAGATCACCGGGAAAAGAACAAGAGAGACAAGTATATTTGGACTATAAGGGGCTTAGGGATTTTGATCTTTTGAAGTAATTTGAAATGAGGATATCAAGGCCAAGTAGGTGATCAAGTGAATGGAGTTCAGATTTGAGGAGTCCGAGAAGAATTCTTATGAGGGAGTTCTATTCGAGAACTTTGTACAAGTACCTCCCTTCCGAGTTTGATGATAGGAAGATTCCAATTAGAAGAATTAAAGAAGATGGATGGTTTCCTATAAGAATTTGAAAGATTGGGTACCTTTAAGGACTGTCCTAGGGTTCGGAAATATTTGCAAGCAAGTGGGTATGGAATTCGATCAAACTTTTGGATTCCAAGAGTATGTGCATGATCCGAGGATGAAATACACAGGGGCTACGAAGGAATGGGTAGTCAATGGATTGAGTCTCACACACTACTTATGTGAAGAAAAGACCAGTTTGGGGTTCGAAGATCAAGCAAGGAATCCAAACTTCAAGAATTCCCAAGAGGTTTCAAGATGTCAACAATGTCAGAAAAAGGAGATTTAAATGCCGAAGTGGAAAAATTAAATTAAGAGAAATTCCTGAAAATTCAAGATTTCAATGATGCCGAATATAAGAGGATTCAATTTTCAAAGATGGATTTTACATCACCTCACCGGAAGCAATTTAATATTCACATTGTAGAGATTCGAATCACATCGGAGGAGAAAATTAAAGATTTTAATGAGGCCACCAATATCAAACAAGAAAGGATTCCAATACTAAAGGTGGGAGAATGATTCAAGTACCGAGAAATTTAAGTTATGATGAAAGTTAACCGAAGAACAAGAATTTGAGATCTTCAAAGAAATGCCATGACTTCAAGATCCCGGTTCAAGTACAAGATGATCCTCCCAAAAAGCTAGAAATTGACACCGAATTCAACACTACTGCTATGGTAAACGGTACATGAAGCATTCATGGCATCACATTTCATGCATATTTTAAGTTCGGGGGAACCCACGTGTTTATTACCTCATTCCTTGTTCTTCGGTGATTCTTGGTTACACTTGTTGCGTAAATTGCTTTCCTTCTTGTTTCTGCTTATTGTGTGTTTCTTTTCTTTCTTGGTTTTTGTTTGTAGTGTGCTTTCTTTCCTTCTTAGTTTTGATTGTCCCGTATTTCTTTTCCTTTTGTGGTAACTCTCTTTTGGAGAGAGCTTGGGGGCGTGGAGTGTTCGTGAGTGTTTGGTGAGTTGTGAGGGTCGAGTTGCTTTCGGTGGGTTTGTATAGAGGAGTTTTGCTCTTGTTGAAGTTGGCGGTCACTTCCAGGAGGACCGATCAGGGCTCAAAGATGTCATCGGGTACTAGATTGAAGGCTAACCTTTTTATATTCCTCGTAGACGTACCGAGGATTGCCTCAGAGTAAGAGGTATGCTTTTGAGTGGAAAGAGGCGGTTGAAGAGGGTTGCCCACGATATTGGCTCTTGCCTAACCGGAGGTACGAAGGCTACCTTGTTTCCAACTGAGGCACAAAGGAAGGCCTTTGTTGTTTGTTGCTTGTAGAAGAACGGTAGCCTACGCCTTAAGGAGTGCAAGGTCATAAGTTTATCCCGCTCTTGGTTTGAAGTTGTTTGAAGTTCTGGGGAAAACCGGTTCTTATGGCATAAGAAAGACGTTATGGACATTGTATAGTAATATCGATGTGCCAACGGTTGTGAATTCTCTAACTACTCCCAAATTTTAATTTGGGAAGTGGGGGCAAACGACTAGGACTTTGTGTCCGGTTTGCCATTTAAGGAGATAGGGTCTCGAGAAGTTTGATATCAGAGTGGCACAGTGGAAGTGTGGATTTGGGTTGTCTTCGGAATCGTTCAAGACCCCTTAGGACCTGAGGACAGGTCCTTTTGAAGGAGGGGAGTTTGTAACATCCTGCTCGTCCGGCCGTACAGGTATCCCTTAACAAGAGTGTTATTTTTGTTTTATAATTCTTTATTTATGAAATTCTAGGTTATTTTAATTGTTATGTGATTATTTGAATTTATATGAAATTAATTGTTTATATTATGAACTTTGAATTTTAACGTTTATACTTGCATGACCCGTAATTTGCTCGTTATGTGCCGGAATTCAATTCCGATTTTTGTCAAATTTCGATATACGTGATATATGTGAGTTATGAATGTGTTTGCATGCTCGTTTTAAGTTTTTTTGTTCGTTTGTCGAGATTTTAAACCTTTTGGTATTTGACGAGGGACATGAGGGCCTAACTAGTTTTAGCGTGCCTAGTGTTCCGGAAGGCGTAACTTGAGCTATGGATTTCGGATTCGAATTCCGAAAGAAGCGTTGGACTCATAGTGAAGAAAAGAAACTTTTGAACCTGATTTGGTATTTTTATAAGCCCATTTGGACCCCCGTATTTCACCCGGAACGAGAAGCTTGCACTAAAGTAGCTTTCTTTGCCTAGTCTTACAATTGTGGGCCCAATCTAACCATACCTAAGCCTTAACCCTTGGTTTATATGACCATGATTCACCTATCTCTCTCCCTTATCAGCCATATTTCGAACCACACACCCCAAGGAGAAGGAAAAGCTGCTGAAGAAGAAGAAAGAAGAGAAAGAAGAAACCCCTTTCCATGTCTTATGATTTTAGAGCTTGAACTCTTCCATACTTCATCAACTCCTGAAGGTATGTATATTTTCGAATTCTCCATGATTATATGATGAATGTGATCCATAAATTTCATGCTTTAACTGAGATTTAATTTGAGTTTGGGAGATGGCATGAATAGGAAGGGTTAGAGGTCATTTCTTGCTTCCATGCCTTAGCTTGAGTTTGGGCCTGATTTGATGCTTCTTTGGTGATTATATGAACTCCTTCGCTTCCATTATTAATTTATACTTCATGCTAGATGTGTTAGGGTTATTTCTTGTTTAATAACTTGGTTGAAACCATGAGTTTTTAAGCAAAAACACTGGAATTTCCGAACTGCTCTCCCGGTGTGAACTGCTGTCATGTTTTTGAGATGTGTTTGATGAATTCTTACCTCCAATTTCATGTATTAATCCATGGTTATGTAATATACATGTTGCTCTATGAATATGCTCTATTTTACCCTGATTTCATGCCTCATTTCAGTTGCATATATGAGTTAGAACATGACTTGTTTCCATGTTTTCTTTACAACGTTTTGTGGGCCTGCTTGTTGCTGCGTTTTAGGACTTGAATTGGTGATGTTTTGGTGTGTGTTTCACGCTTGTTACGTGTGCTTTTGAGGCATAAGAAATTCCCTAAGAGCTGCTGCACAACTGCCCTGTTTTTTCCTCCAAAACATTGCTGCGCCAAAACTCTTTTTTTTCGAAAATTTGAACTGAACACGGCCGTGTCCAGTTTGTGCTGATTCTTGACATGGCCGTGTCATATGATCGACTTGGGCTCCTAATTTTATTAGATTCGGACACGACCGTGTCCGTTTCCTTTGCATTTTGGACATGGCTGTGTCATGTCTCACGGCAGCGCCCCGGGGGAGTTTCTTTCGTCATTTCGTTGCTTTTAATTGCTTTCTCTCCTCCCGTTTGTGACTTGTATGCATTGTTAGCTTGATGTATGATGTGTTAACTTGTATATTATGAATTTATGGCTTGAATTTTTTTCATCATACTTCGAATTATGATCTCATGTCTCGTTTATATACCTTGCATGATCATTCCTTGCTCCTTGTATGATATGAATACTTTGATAACATGTTGTATGATATGATATGCTTGTTATATGAAAATTATGAACTCGTTTAATGTGATTTATGAGACTTATGGTTTAATATGAACTTGTATGCATTATATGTTGATTTGTTAAGCTTCATACGCATCACTTCCATTCCTACAAATTGCCGAGCGTCTAGTTGGTTCATATTGAGTCTAAGTTTGTTTCTCGTTCATTGTTTTGCTCTTAGGTTCGTTCCGTTGTTGAGGAGATGGTTCTTTAGTTTGCTTTTGGTCCGTACTGTTCGGTTTGGTCGACAAGGTGAGGTTTTCTTTCCTTTTAGTTATTATGACCTAAAAATTTTGAACCTCCATGCGACTTATATATGTATATATATATAGATATGTGTTTGATACGTATTTTGTGGGATTTGTCCCGTTCGTTCTGAGGTTTTGAAAAACTCTTTTATGTGTATCTAAGCTCTATTTTTGTTTACTTAGCAAAGCTTTGATAAGAGTGTGTGTGTATAAGCGTGATATGATTTCTGTATAAGCTTTGTGTGATAAGTGTAAGTGTAAGTTTTAGCCCCGGAGAAGTGGTATGTGATCTCGGGTCGGCCATGGGGTCGTCGGGCTCCCTAATCAACACGAATCCACCTTTACGGGAGACTTGGCTCAACCTCGGGTGGTAGAGGGAAAAGTGAGTTCTCTTATGCCGACGGGTGCATGTGTCATGGCCCGTCGAAGGAGCGGGCGGGATCCCCTGACTCATTATGCTTTATGTGTGGGGGTTGAGAGGGGCACCTCTCTTCCCCAAACGGTGTACGGGTGGGATTGATTTATGCCTTTGTTTTATTTTCGCTTTGTCTTTGCTTATGAAGTAAGTGTGTTGGAACTCGAACTTGCCGGGATGGTAAGCTTATGCTTTTGGTTATGGTTGTGCAACGGGGTGGATTTCTAATGTCTAAAACTTGGATGATTTTGGCCTTCGGCCTTAAACTTTTCTTTTTATATATTTATTAACACGGGATAAAAAGTTTTAGAATGCAAAAACCACGCCCGGTTCATGAACCCTTTCAACTTTGAATATGCTTTATTCTTATGTATATGTATGGGTGCGTGTGTTAGCCCTCTCACCAGTCTCTAGGACTAACCCCTCGTTGTTTCTCTCTTTTTCCCCCTTTGATTTGAGTTTGCAGGTACCCGTTTGAGAGTTGGAGCTAGGCAGTTGTCTTTGAGTCGTGGTTGAGGATAGCTCGAATCTCATGCATCATACTTTGTCTTCTTTACGCATTTTGCTAAGTGTTGAGATATGTATAATTTTGATCTTTAGTTTCTGTCCTGGGATTTAGTTTTATATAATTGCTTTGTATCTAAGTTTGTATAAGAAATATAAGGAATAAGATATGATATGTGCTAGTATACCATGAGTTATAATTGTTTGCTTCCACGAATTATGCTTATTGCACACTCTGAGTTAGGGTCTAGACCGCCTAGCTTAGGTTGGATTTTTGTTTGTCACCCGTTCGCCATGGCTTCATGCGTGGGCTAAGTTCCCATTTGGTTACACTTGTCTAACTATGGTGTGGGGCATGTGGTGCCCTTCGCTCCGGGGTATTACATCCTTAAGTGGTATCAGAGCTCTTGGTTGCAAAACCGGAGCTCTCGTGTCGTGTCGAGTTTGTCTAGGTCGTTCGGCTTAGGATTACGTGTTTGTTTACATTCACTACATCACTTATGTGAATTATGTGATATTACTTGTGTTCATAGTTCGCATGAACATGTACCAAAACCCTGTATGCGTCGATATTTTCCAAATTTTACTCTTATTTCAGGATATCGCTCGATTATCAACGAAGATCACCGGGAAAAGAACAAGAGAGACAAGTATATTTGGACGACAAGGGGCTTAGGGATTTTGATCTTTTGAAGTAATTTGAAATGAGGATATCAAGGCCAAGTAGGTGATCAAGTGAATGGAGTTCAGATTTGAGGAGTCCGAGAAGAATTTTTATGAGGGAGTTCTATTCGAGAACTTTGTACAAGTACCTCCCTTCCGAGTTTGATGATAGGAAGATTCCAATTAGAAGAATTAAAGAAGATGGATGGTTTCCTATAAGAATTTGAAAGATTGGGTACCTTTAAGGACTGTCCTAGGGTTCGGAAATATTTGCAAGCAAGTGGGTATGGAATTCGATCAAACTTTTGGATTCCAAGAGTATGTGCATGATCCGATGATGCAATACACAGGGGCTACGAAGGAATGGGTAGTCAATGGATTGAGTCTCACACACTACTTATGTGAAGAAAAGACCAGTTTGGGGTTCGAAGATCAAGCAAGGAATCCAAACTTCAAGAATTCCCAAGAGGTTTCAAGATGTCAACAATGTCAGAAAAAGGAGATTTAAATGCCGAAGTGGAAAAATTAAATTAAGAGAAATTCCTGAAAATTCAAGATTTCAATGATGCCGAATATAAGAGGATTCAATTTTCAAAGATGGATTTTACATCACCTCACCGGAAGCAATTTAATATTCACATTGTAGAGATTCGAATCACATCGGAGGAGAAAATTGAAGATTTTAATGAGGCCACCAATATCAAACAAGAAAGGATTCCAATACTAAAGGTGGGAGAATGATTCAACTACCGAGAAATTTAAGTTATGATGAAAGTTAACCGAAGAACAAGAATTTGAGATCTTCAAAGAAATGCCATGACTTCAAGATCCCGGTTCAAGTACAAGATGATCCTCCCAAAAAGCTAGAAATTGACACCGAATTCAACACTACTGCTATGGTAAACGGTACATGAAGTATTCATGGCATCACATTTCATGCATATTTTAAGTTCGGGGGAACCCACGTGTTTATTGCCTCATTCCTTGTTCTTCGGTGATTCTTGGTTACACTTGTTGCGTAAATTGCTTTCCTTCTTGTTTCTGCTTATTGTGTGTTTCTTTTCTTTCTTGGTTTTTGTTTGTAGTGTGCTTTCTTTCGTTCTTAGTTTTGATTGTCCCGTATTTCTTTTCCTTTTGTGGTAACTCACTTTTGGAGAGAGCTTGGGGGGCGTGGAGTGTTCGTGAGTGTTTGGTGAGTTGTGAGGGTCGAGTTGCTTTCGGTGGGTTTGTATAGAGGAGTTTTGCTCTTGTTGAAGTTGGCGGTCACTTCCAGGAGGACCGATCAGGGCTCAAAGATGTCATCGGGTACTAGATTGAAGGCAAACCTGTTGATATTCCTCGTAGAATTATCGAGTATTGCCTCAGAGTAAGAGGTATGCTTTTGAGTGGGAAAAAGGGGTTGAAGAGAGTTGCCCACGGTATTGGCTCTTGCCTAACCGGAGGTACGAAGGCTACCTTGTTTCCAACCGAGGCGCAAAGGAAGGCCTTTGTTGTTTGTTGCTTGTAGAAGAACGGTAGCCTACGCCTTAAAGACTGCAAGGTCATAAGTTTATCCCGCTCTTGGTTTGAAGTTGTTTGAAGTTCTGAGGAAAACCGGTTATTATGGCATAAGAAAGACGTTATGGGCTTTGTGTAGTAATGTCGATGTGCCAATGGTTGAGAATTCTCCAACTACTCCCGAATTTTTATTTGGGAAGTTGGGGCAAACGACTAGGACTTTGTGTCCGCTTTGCCATTTAAGGAGATAGGGTCTCGAGAAGTCTGAGATCAGAGTGGCGCAGTGGAAGTGTGGATTTGGGTTGTCTTAGGAACCGTTCAAGACCCCTTAGGCCCTGAGGACAGGTCCTTTTGAAGGAGGGGAGTTTGTAACATCCCCGCTCGTCCGGTCGTACAGGTACGCCTTAACGAGATTGTTATTTGTGTTTTCTAATTCTTCATTTATGCAATTCTAGGTTATTTTAATTGTTAATTGATTATTTGAATTTATATGAAATTAATTGTTTATATTATGAACTTTGAATTTTAACGTTTATACTTGCATGACCCGTAATTTGCTCGTTATGTGCCGGAATTCAATTCTGATTTTTGTCAAATTTTGATATACGTGATATATGTGAGTTATGAATGTGTTTGCATGCTCGTTTTAAGTTTTTGGGTTCGTTTTTCGAGGTTTTAAACCTTTGGTACTTGACGAGGGACATGAGGGCCTAACTAGTTTTAGCGTGCCTACTGTTCCGGAAGGCGTAACTTGAGCTATGGAATTCGGATTCGAATTCCGAAAGAAGCGTTGGACTCATAGCGAAGAAAAGAAACTTTTGAACCTGATTTGGTATTTTTATAAGCCCATTTGGACCTCCGTATTTCACCCGGAACGAGAAGCTTGCACTAAAGTAGCTTTCTTTGACTAGTCTTACAATTGTGGGCCCAATCTAACCATACCTAAGCCTTAACCCTTGGTTTATATGACCATGATTCACCTATCTCTCTCCCTTATCAGCCATATTTCGAACCACACACCCCAAGGAGAAGGAAAAGCTGCTGAAGAAGAAGAAAGAAGAGAAAGAAGAAACCCATTTCCATGTCTTGTGATTTTGGAGCCTGAACTCTTCCATACTTCATCAACTCCTGAAGGTATGTATATTTTCGAATTCTCCATGATTATATGATGAAGTTGATCCATAAATTTCATGCTTTAATTGAGATTTAATTTGAGTTTGGGAGATGGCATGAATAGGAAGGGTTAGAGGTCATTTCTTGCTTCCATGCCTTAGCTTGAGTTTGGGCCTGATTTGATGCTTCTTTAGTGATTATATGAACTCCTTTGCTTCCATTATTAATTTATACTTCATTCTAGATGTGTTAGGGATATTTCTTGTTTAATAACTTGGTAGAAACCTTGAGTTTTTAAGCATAAAAACTGGAATTTCCGAACTGCTCTCCCGGTATGAACTGCTGTCATATTTTTGAGATGTGTTTGACGAATTCTTGCCTCCAATTTCGTGTATTAATGCATGGTTATGTAATATACATGTTTCTCTATGAATATGCTCTGTTTTCCCCTGATTTCATACCTCAGTTCAGCTACATATATGAGTTTGAACATGACTTGTTTCTATGTTTTCCTTACAACGTTTTGTGGGGCTGTTTTAGGGGCTGCTTGTTGCTGCGTTTAGGGCTTGAATTGGTGATGTTTTGGTGTGTGTTTCACGCTTGCTATGTGTGCTTTTGAGGCCTAAGAAATTCCCTAAGAGCTGCTGCACAACTGCCCTGTTTTTTCCTCCAAAACGTTGCTGCGTCAAAACTCTTTTTCGAAAATTTGAACTGGATACGGCCGTGTCCAGTCTGTGCTAATTCTTGACACGGCCGTGTCATATGTTCGACTTGGGCTCCTGATTTTATTAAATTCGGAAACAGCCGTGTCCGTTTCCTTTGCATTTTGGACATGGCTGTGTCATGTCTCACGGCAGCGCCCCGGGGGAGTTTCTGTCGTCGTTTCGTTCCTTTTAATTGCTTTCTCTCGTCCCGTTTGTGACTTGTATGCATTGTTAGCTTGATGTATGATGTGTTAACTTGTATATTATGAATTTATGGCTTCAATTGTTTGCTCGTTTTCGTATTATGATCTCATATGTGAAGTATGCTAATTTAACGTGCGTTTATGACCTCATGTCTCGTTTATATGTCTTGCATGATAATTCCTTGCTCCTTGTATGATATGAATACTTTGATAACATGTTGTATGATATGATATGCTTGTTTATATGAAAATTATGAACTCGTTTGATGTGATTTATGAGACTTATGGTTTAATATGAACTTGTATGCATTATATGTTGATTTGTTAAGCTTCATACGCATCACTTGCATTCCTACAAATTGCCGAGCGTCTAGTTGGTTCATATTGAGTCTAAGTTTGCTTCTCATTCCTTGTTTTGCTCTTAGGTTCGTCCCGTTGTTGAGGAGGTGGTTCTTTAGTTTACTTTTGGTCCGTTCTGTTCGGTTTGGTCGACAAGGTGAAGTTTTCTTTCCTTTTAGTTATTATGACCTGAAACCTTATTTGAATTTCGAACCTGCATGCCACTTATATATGTATATATATATATAGATATATGTTTGATACGTATTTTGTGGGATTTGTCCCGTTTGTTCTGAGGTTTTGAAAAACGCTTCTATATGTATCCAAGCTCTATTTTTGTTTGCTTTGCAAAGCTTTGATAAGAGTGTGTGTGTATAAGCGTGATATGACTTGTGTATAAGCTTTGTGTGATAAGTGTAAGTGTAAGTGTAAGTTTGAGCCCCGGAGAAGTGGTATGTGATCTCGGGTCGGCCATGGGGTCGCCGGGCTCTCTCATCAACACGAATCCACCTATACGGGTGACTTGGCTCAACCTCGGGAGGTCGAGGGGAAAGCGAGTTCTCTTATGCCGACGGGTGCATGTGTCATGGCCCGTCGAAGGAGCGGGCGGGATCCCCCGACTCATTATGCTTTATGTGTGGGGGTTGAGAGGGGTACCTCTCTTCCCCAAACGGTGTAGGGGTAGGATTGATTCATGCCTTTGTTTTGTTTTCGCTTTGTCTTTGCTTATGAAGTAAGTGTGTTGGAACTCGAACTCGCCGGGATGGTAAGCTTATGTTTTTTGTTATGGTTGTGAAACGGGGGTGGATTTCTAAACTCTTATAACAGCCCAAAACAGGGCCTGGATGAAAACAGTAAGTTAAGGCAGTGGTAAAGCGTTATAGACCGTGATCCAACTTTTTGAATCATCATGCATTGCATTCTTACATGAACTTTGTGCTCGTATATGTTCTGACATGTTTTAAGGGGGAATTCTTGACCTTTGATTCAGTTTACTATTCATAACCCGAGCCTAGTTTGTTCATATTGCTACTCGAACCCTAGAGGTTCATCACACATGTTTCCCAATCGTTTGAACTTGTTTCCCGAGCTCAGAAAGTCTTTCTTGAGCTATAAGGGTATTTTTGGAACTTACCGACCAAAGTTACTATTCATCAAAAAATGAGCTTTTGATTCTGATACCTTTTCCTACCCAAGTTACAGTCGAATCGATCCTTGAGTCGAGACGAGTCTTTTGAAATCATTCTTGGCTTGGAAATCCATTCCGGAACTTTGTTTTATTGAAAATGTTTTCGAAAACCCTAGTTCACTATTTCTTTTTCGAACGGTTTTCATTCGGAAAATGTTTTCTCTTCGGATTTGCACTACTTGAGCTATTTCAAGATTTTTGAGATGTTTTACAACTCTTGATTCAAACCCTAGCTTGAAATTTTGAAGCGTACGTTCGTACGTGAGAATTCACTATTCATCCTACGTTTTCAACTTTTTAACGGTAAAACGTTTTATAGTCGATTTTGGACTCAAAACGCTTCTCGATTTATTTCTTAAATTTTGGAAGCAATCCGGACTTGAAAATCATTCTAGAAAGTCGTTTTTCACTCATGTCGAGTTTCGAGCTCAGAACTTTCATTCACTAAAACTAATGTATCTTTCAAACGGTAAATCCGATTTCGATGAATGAATATGCGTTTCGAAGCTAATTTTCTTGCCGTCGGAATGGTTATACTTCCAGCCACTTATCCTCGAGCCTTGGGGGACGAAATTACAGAATTACCCCCAGCAGTCCCATTTTTACCTTCTTAATCCCTAAAGCTTCTAGAAGATACAAGTGGATGAACTCTTGTTTTGCTCTCCTACCCTTAAGCCATCTCTAATTGCAAGGTGAGGGGCTTCCCAACACCTATATATACCCCTCTCATGGCATTTGAATCCTTGCTCAAAGTCTTGTGTTAACAAGCACTCCTCTCTCCCTCCTTTCCCTCATTGCCGTCGGCATCCCCTCCCCTTGTAGCTAGGTTAGTTTATTTTGTTTATGTTATGTTAGTTTAGTTTATGTTTTTATGTTATGGTATGTTTATATTATGTTTAGGTTGGGTCTTAGGGTCATCCCTAAGCCATATAGGATTTTATTTTATGCATTTATTATATAGTTTTCATGATATGTTTCAATAGTTGTTTATATGTTTTAATTGTTTAGTATATGCTTGAATATGTTATGAATTGCTCTAGTATATGCTATGATCATGTGATATGATTGTTATATTATGAGAATTGATGCATGATTATGGAATTTGAATTATGTTCATGCATGCTAGCTAATGGAATAGTGATTTACAATTTATTATGTCACAACTTGTTACATGTTGGTATTGAATTAAATTGTTACATGTTACATGCCCAAAGGTTCATGATATATGATATGATATGATATGATATATGTTGTGACATGTTGTCACATTGTTATATGATTCTTGAATTATGAATTGAGCTTATGATATGATTTGGATTAATGGATTAGTGCCTTGATTATGTTATACACTTTAATAGTGTCACATGTTATAACTTAAGATAGAATAGTGTTTCATAACTTGATCTTATGCCTTAATTGGACCTCTTAACTATAGGTTATACCTTTAACCTAGATCACACTTGATTATATGAACATGAACTTGAAACTATAGGTTATAATCAAGATCATAATTTAATTAGGGTGTGTGTGTGTGTGTGCATGCCGTGTGTGTGTGTGTTCGTGCATGGTGTGTGTGTGTGGGTGTGTGTATAGTAAGGGTTTGACCCGACCCTTTGACCCGACATGTGAATAGTAACCTATGAATAGTAATCGTGAATAGTAATGTTGAATAGTACTTTTGAATAGTGCTTTTGAATAGTAAAAATGAATTAAAACTTGTGTTTACTTAATAAACATTTGCACCTAGGGTTTCCATATCCAGGGTCTAAAATGTGTTTTCAAAATGTGTTTTCGTTCGTGGACTTGTTTTATAACTTAAGGTTTGCGATAGGATTCATAATTTGACTAAAGCTTACTCGGTTATAGTAAGATCATAGTCTCACGTTGAGAGTAACTCACTTTGACGTATCCCTTTGTGTGTTACCTTTCTTGAATGCCTTAAATGGTATTACTCTCTTGTGTTACATGTTCTTTACATGTTCCTTGTTCATTGTTTCATGCATTTCATATGCATCTTGGTTAGTAGTGGGTCTTAGTTGTTAAGCTCACTCTAGTACACCACCTACAGGAGTTAAAGTTGAGCACTGGGATCCCCAGGGCACCGCATAATCTGTCTACCTGCCTTTTGTTACTATTAGGTGAGGTGAAGTTATAAATGTTTTCCAACTGGAACCACGATTATACTATCGTATCATATGTTTTGAAATTCAAAGCTAAACCTCGTTTTGAACTATCCCTTTTATCGGGACATTCTCTTGAAAGGATCATTCATACTTTAATAGTATACCTTGATCTACAGTGCATGTTTTCCAAAGTTCTGCATTCTTGTTCAAAGACAGTTACATGTTTTGCATATGTTTTCAAAGTACAGTTTACAGACAGAATCAGATGTTTACAGACAGAATCACATATTTTCAGACAGAATCATATGTTTTATAGACAGCATCATATGTTACAGTTACAGTTTCACATGTTTTCTTAGCATACTGGAGTGGTACTCTGGTCACTGCTAATCTTAAATGCAAGCATACAGTTTACAGTTTGGGCCCGGCGGTTATGTGTAGAGGTGATGCTCGGGAGGTGAGCGCCAACGACATCACCAATACCGGCCGCCACACTTAGACTATTGACACCGACTTTTAACAGGAGGTTTGTTAAGTCAGGACAATCTGTCTGGGAACGGACAGCAAATCTGTTCCCATTACATGTTTACAGGTCGCCTAAGGCTAGCTACCCGAAGTGACAACCGGTGGAGGATGGTACATGTTTGTATGCGTTGGTAAGAGTTGTTGTTGACCTTGGTCCGATAGTCTACTATGTGCGGAGTTGTTGTTGACCTTGGTCCGATGCTCTACTATATGTGGGGTTATTGTTGATCTTGGTCCGATACTCTACTATACGTGGAATTATCGTTGATCCTGGTCCGATGCTCTACCGAATCATGTTTTCTGGAGTAAGGATGGAGGAGCCTAGCTTGCGGGCAAAATTCTGTTTCACAAAGGATGGTTCATATCTGGAAAAGTTCACTTTACCCTTATCCCGTTTTATGAAAGAACTATGAACCATCAACAGCATATGTGTGCGCGTGTGATAGCATTCATGAAAATGTTTTATAACGTGCATTCTTTTACAGCATCGCATTCAAAGAGTTTTATCAACCGAACTTGTTTCAAGTTCTTCTTTAAAGCATCGCATTTAATAGTTCTGAACTTTACTTCAAGTTCTTTAATTCAGTACTTCCTTAAAGCATTCCCTCACTTAGTCCTTTTGACTAATACCTCTCCCGTTTTCTTGCCTCGTGGTTTCAGGTCTTGCAGCCGCAGTCTAGAGGTATCTTGAAGCTCTAGATTGTCATTTTTGTTTCAGTCAGGACTTAGTATTACTTCCTCTTTTGCGTCCTGCATATGTTTTATGGCTGCATCACTTTATGTTTCTGTATATGTTTTTGAATACTTGAGTATCTTTGTTATACTCTTTCTGCTACTCTGTTACCGATATTTTGAACTCTGCTATATCGGTACTTATATGTGAATCTGTTATATGTTCTGATATGTCGAGTCTCTCTTACACGATCAATATGTTCTTGCTTGTTACATGCCATCACGCACATGTTTTGAAAAGTTTTAAAATACTCTGATTTTCCGCTGCATAGCCACATCGTTGTACATGTATAGTTCTGATAGATAGCCGTTCGCTGGAGTATTTCTTGAGTGATGGCTCACACCATTACTTGAGAGGTGCTTCAGTGTGGGGGTTGAGACGCCGCTCTCCTCTTGTTCTGGTACGGGTGGGGGCGTTACAGCCTGAGGTGGTATCAAAGCATCGGGTTAAGTAAGAAGAGACTTAACCTAGATTGCTCTCATGTTGCATCATGGATTGTTCACGCATTGCATCCAGGATCATTCTCATATTGCATCGAGACAGGATTATTGGGGATTGCATGGTTCTGTATCTGGATTTCATATCTGTGGTATCTTCTGTATAGCTATGGCAGTTCAGCCACACCAGGATCCTAATCAGCAGATGGATGAGGCTTTCTTTGAGCAGTTTGAGGCCCCGCGTACTGTGGCAGTTTCTCGCCGTGGAGGCACTCGTTTCTATACCTGGCGCAGGTCTAGGAACAGTGGCAGACCTGGGTATTCCTATCCTAACAGAGTTGTGCACTATCTCGAGTCTGAGAGAGATGGTTACTTTCAGGAGTATCAGAGGACCCGTGAGGTCAGGTTGGAGTCTCTGTGCTATCAGGATCAGTCACTGCAGTACCAGATTGATAGGGACATCGCTCGTGAGCATGCTGCAGAGATGACTCATATTGCTGATCAGAGGGCTGCTCGTATTGCTGAGCTGGAGGCAGATCTTATGCAGATGACTATCGATCGCGACACCTCTATGGAGCATCACCAGCACTACCGTGCCCGTGTGAGAGCTCGTCTGTATGATACCTATCACTTATCCGATGAGCAGACAGTTGAGGAGGTCGAGAGTCAGGATGTCAGTCAGGCTTCTCAGGAGCCCGAGCCTATGCAGGAGCAGTCTGATGGAGGCGATGGAGGGTCTGATGATGATGATGATGGCGGAGATGAGCCAGCAGGACAAGGACAGGGTGAGGTCGTTGCTGTTTCTGATGACACCACCAGGGGTTCTTTGGACCACAGTTATCAGGGTTGATCGCGGATGGGATTTTTCTGTATATAGTACTGATGCATATATATCTATCTATGGATGGCGGACGTATAGCCGGGACAGTTCAGGACTAACTTTTGGATGAGGGGATGTATAGCTCTGGTAGATGATCCCCGACTTTTGGCACCACGGATGACGGTTCAGATGACTTGGTACCTACTAGATTATTTTCAGCAGGGTTGGACGGATTGGTAAGGCCTGTAAGGGAGTCAACTCGATAGTATCGGGTCCTCCCCATTTTGAATTAATACTGTTAACATGTGGCCTGTAGTAAATTTTACCAAACCTTGCACATTTATAACACTTTCGGCTTTATGTTGAATATCTGTTTACTGCTTTCCATAACTGTCATTGCATGAGTCTTAGAGTTGCTTCAAGATACCATTAGGACCGTTGATAGGATCATGCCATTTCATTTATTGTTAGCATGCTATTATTCTTGATATGTTAAATACGCTTCTGGATATGTTGATCATGTTGCAGTTCTTGTTGATATGACAGTACACGTTCTGTTCCCGTTTTACATGTTAATCATGTTTTGGGATATGTTATACATGTTTCTGATATGTTGATATGTTACCCGAGCTTATGTTCCCGTTTATATGTTGTCTGACAATTGTTTATGATTATATGATATGTTTAGAGATCTTGAATCTTTCCTGACATGTTGTTATGGGAATGTGTTGTTCTCATGCTTATATGTGACTACGTGGGAATGTGAATACGTGGTTACGGATTCTGTGAATCATTATATGTCATGCATCGAATATATGTATCTGAATGCTTGTGAATTCAGTAACAACATGCCACCAAGAAGAGCACCCCGGAATCGTGAGATGTCACGCCACCCCAAAGAGATGTCACGCCACCCCCTGAAAGGGAAAGAACTCCGGAATTAAGGGATGTGCTACGACAATTTATGAGGGCTTGTGCACCGAGAGATAATCCTCCTAATGAAAGGTCATTGGAGAAGTTTCTGAGGATGAATCCGCCTAAGTTCTATGGAGAACTGAACGACATAAAGGCTGAGAATTGGATTACTAGTCTTGAGAAGATTTTCGAGGCTATGGAGATCTACCCAGAGGATCGTGAACGAGTTCGGTATGCTACTTTTCTTATGGAAGGAGCTGCATACAATTGGTGGAAGCACGTTCAGCATATGTGGATTGAGAACAACGTTGAAGGAAGTTGGGATGAGTTTATCAGAGAGTTTCAGCAGAAGTACACGCCTCAAGTGACTCGTGATGCACGAGAGGCTGAGTTTATGAGTCTGGTTCAGGGAACAATGAATGTGATGGAGTATGAGGGTAGGTTTGTGAGGCTGATCAAGTATGCGCCTCATATTCTGACTGATGAGCGTCGCAAGACGAAGAGGTTTATTGATGGACTGAAGCCCGAACTTCGGTTGGCACTTGCTTCTTTGGTTATTGAGACCTACAACCAGGCTGTTGATAGAGCGCTAAGGGTTGAAGCTGCACACAAGGAGATCAAGATAACTACTGCACGACAAGGACCTTCTAACCCTAAGCCTTATCAAGGGAATAAGCGACCATCCGGATCTTTTCCCCAAGGAACTGGAAAGAGGCCAATGGTAACACCACAGCGTCAGCAGCAGAACGCTCCACCGAAACAGCAAGCACAGAAGCAGAAAGCGCCACAGCAGTACCAGAGGGCGCCACAACAGCAGAGAGCACCTCAGCCAGGTCCAGAGGAAATTGTTTGCAGATATTGTCGCCGAACGGGACACACTGAGGAGAACTGTCGTAAGAAAGCTGGACAGTGTTTCGCGTGTGGTTCCCCTGAGCACCAGATGGATAGTTGCCCGCACAAGATCAGGAGATTTGGGGTCCAGGATAAAGGAAAAGGAGTGGTGGGTACGACGAACAAACTGGTGGTCAGAGGCAGAGCTTATGCTTTGGATGGTAAGGAGGAGGTTGATCCTTCGTCTGTTGTGGAAGGTATTGTGCACATTCTTAACATGCCAGTTAAGGTCTTGTATGACCCTGGTGCTACGCATTCTTTTGTTGCTTCTGAATTATGTGCGCATTTACAGTTTCCACTTGAATACTTACCATATAAATTTGAAGTGAGTTCTCCTTTGGGAACTTGCCTTGTTACGGATCAAGTATATAAACGCTGCCCTATATGTATTGGTACCCGTTGTTACCCGACGGATCTGATTGAGTTACCGATGACAAGATACGATGTTATACTTGGTATGGATTGGTTGTCTAAGTACCGAGCTAAGTTGGATTGTTACAAGAAAGAGATCATCTTGGAAGAAGATGAAAGTGGGACGTCAGAAGGGAAAGTTGATAAGTTATCAGTGATTTCTTCGATGAAGCTAAGAAGTTGATTCAGAAAGGAGCTAGCGGATTTGTAGCTTATCTTCTGAATAGACCAAAAGATCAACTTAAGATTGAAGAAGTGGAAGTGGTGAACGAATTCCTAGATGTGTTTCCTGAGCATTTGGATTCGTTACCTCCTGACCGAGAGTTGGAATTTACGATCTAGACGATATCAGGAGCTGAGCCGTACTCGAAGACACCTTATAGAATGGCACCAGCTGAATTGGATGAACTAAGAAAGCAATTGGACGAATTGATTGAGTCAGGATATGTTCGACCGAGCACGTCACCGTGGGGAGCGCCTGTGCTTTTCGTTAAAAAGAAGGATGGATCATTGCGTTTATGCATTGACTATCGGGAGCTGAACAGGATGACAATCAAGAATAAATATCCTCTCCCTCATATCGAAGAGCTGTTCGACATACTACAAGGATCAAAGGTCTACTCCAAGTTAGATCTTAGACAAGGGTATTATCAGTTGAAGATCAGGGAAGCAGATATTCCGAAGACTGCTTTCAACAGCCGATACGGACATTATGAGTTTGTAGTAATGCCGTTTGGTTTGACAAACGCACCAGCTGCATTCATGGATATGATGCACCGTATATTCAAGCCGTTTCTCGACAAGTTTGTAGTGATCTTCATCGACGATATCTTGGTATTTTCAAAGACACCGGAGGAACATGCTGAACATCTTCGAATCGTGTTACGCACTTTGCTGGATCACAAGCTATATGCAAAGTTCAGTAAATGTGAGTTCTGGTTTGAGAGAGTTACATTTCTCGGACACATTATATCAGGATCTGGAATCGAAGTAGATCCCTCGAAGATCGAGACGATCATGGATTGGAAGTCACCGAAGAATCCTTCAGAAGTGAGGAGTTTTCTGGGATTAGCTGGTTACTACCGGAGGTTTGTCAAAGATTTCTCGAAGATAGCTACACCTCTCACTACGTTGACAAAGAAAGAAGGAAAGTTTGAATGGACTGAGAAGTGTGAGCAAAGTTTTCAAAGATTGAAGGAGATGCTAACAACTGCACCCGTGTTAGCATTACCAGAAGGAAAAGAAGGATACACTGTTTACACTGATGCTTCGAAAGAAGGACTAGGAGGAGTTTTGATGCAGAATGGAAAGGTGATTGCGTATGCATCAAGGAAACTCAAAACGCATGAAGTTAACTACCCGACACATGATTTGGAGTTAGCCGTGATAATTTTTGCTATGGGAAAATGGAGACATTACCTGTATGGAGTTACGTTTGAGATCTTTACTGATCATAAGAGCCTGCGATATCTATTCACTCAGAACGAGTTGAATATGCGACAGAGGAGATGGATGGAATTTCTGGAGGACTACGATTGCATTATTCAGTACCATCCCGGAAAGGCGAATGTTGTAGCAGATGCTCTAAGCAGGAAAGTTCGTTTGGCACAGATTTCTGCCAACCCCGAGACTGATAAAAGAGAAAGAATGGAGGTGATAACTAAAGCTCGAGTCGCGAACGTTGTAATGATATCACCTTTGAAAGAACAAGTGCTGGAAGCACAGAAGAACGACGAGTGGATTAAGAAACGTCTCGAATCGAAGGAGAAAGATGATGAGACCAAGTTCAAGGTTGATGAACATGGAATATTGAGGTACAAAGGTCGAGTATGCGTACCAACTGTTTTGAGGAAAGAGATTCTCGACGAAGCGCATGAGACTAAGTACACGATACATCCCGGAGGTACTAAGATGTATCAAGATGTTAAGACGCATTTCTGGTGGAATGGAATGAAGAGAGACATAGCCAACTATGTCAAGAAGTGCTTAACTTGTCAGAAAGTTAAAGCTGAGCACCAGAAGCCGAGTGGGAAGTTGCAACCATTACCGATTCCGACTTGGAAGTGGGAGCAAATCACGATGGATTTTGTCACTGGATTACCCAAAGTCAGAGGAGGACAAGATAGTATCTGGGTGATCATTGATCGATTGACAAAGTCAGCGCACTTTTTGCCAGTAAAGACAACGGATAAGGTCAGCACGTTGGCAAAGCTGTATCAACAAGAGATTGTTAGACTACATGGAGTTCCGAATAGTATAGTCTCGGACAGAGATCCGAAATTCACGTCGCACTTGTGGAAAGAAATTCAGACTTTGATGGGAACAAAGTTGAACTTCAGTACTGCAGCGCATCCTCAGACGGATGGACAATCAGAAAGGATGATTAAGTACTTGGAAGATATGCTAAGAGCTTGCGCTTTGGACTTCCAGGAAAGTTGGAAAGAGTGTTTACCTCTTGTGGAGTTTGCATACAATAATAGTTATCAAGCTTCTATTAAAGCTGCTCCGTATGAAGCTCTGTATGGAAGGAGATGTAGATCCCCGTTGTACTGGGATTTGGATGAAGCAAGATGTACTGAGGAAGGACCAATCAGAGTGAATTCAGCTAAATGGATAAGAGAAGCGACAGAAAAGATTCAGATCATTCGCCAGAGAATGAAAGCTGCCCAGGACAGGCAGAAGAGTTATGCTGATCGACGAAGAAGGGATTTGGAATTCGCAGTGGGCGAAAAAGTATTTCTGAAGGCATCACCAAGAAAAGGGTTTTCCCGAATTGGGAAAGGTGGAAAGTTAAACCCGAGATATGTTGGACCATATGAGATACTAGAGAGAGTCGGACCAACAGCTTATAGATTGGATTTGCCTGTAGATCTAACAGGAATCCACAACGTATTTCATGTATCTCAGCTTCGCAAGTGTTTCTCGGATGAGACAGAGGTTGTGCCGGTAGAGGAGATACCGTTGGAACCGGATCTGACTTATGTTTTGAAGCCCGCTAAGATCCTAGACAGGAAGTTTCAAGAGCTGAGGAATAGGAAGATTCCTTTGGTTAAAGTCCTTTGGAAGGGACATGGGACAGAAGAGGCAACCTGGGAGACAGAAGAGAAAATGCAGAAACATCACCCTGAGTTGTTAGCAGTTACAGCGGAAGAATCTGAGGACAGGTCCTCTTTAAGGAGGGGTGATTGTAACAGCCCAAAACAGGGCCTGGATGAAAACAGTAAGTTAAGGCAGTGGTAAAGCGTTTATAGACCGTGATCCAACTTTTTGAATCATCATGCATTGCATTCTTACATGAACTTTGTGCTCGTATATGTTCTGACATGTTTTAAGGGGGAATTCTTGACCTTTGATTCATTTACTATTCATAACCCGAGCCTACTTTGTTCATATTGCTACTCGAACCCTAGAGGTTCATCACACATGTTTCCCAATCGTTTGAACTTGTTTCCCGAGCTCAGAAAGTCTTTCTTGAGCTATAAGGGTATTTTTGGAACTTACCGACCAAAGTTACTATTCATCAGAAAATGAGCTTTTGATTCTGATACCTTTTCCTACCCAAGTTACAGTCGAATCGATCCTTGAGTCGAGACGAGTCTTTTGAAATCATTCTTGGCTTGGAAATCCATTCCGGAACTTTGTTTTATTGAAAATGTTTTCGAAAACCCTAGTTCACTATTTCTTTTTCGAACGGTTTTCATTCGGAAAATGTTTTCTCTTCGGATTTGCACTACTTGAGCTATTTCAAGATTTTTGAGATGTTTTACAACTCTTGATTCAAACCCTAGCTTGAAATTTTGAAGCGTACGTTCGTACGTGAGAATTCACTATTCATCCTACATTTTCAACTTTTTAACGGTAAAACGTTTTATGGTCGATTTTGGACTCAAAACGCTTCTCGATTTATTTATTGAATTTTGGAAGCAATCCGGACTTGAAAATCATTCTAGAAAGTCGTTTTTCACTCATGTCGAGTTTCGAGCTCAAAACTTTCATTCACTAAAACTAATGCATCTTTCAAACGGTAAATCCGATTTCGATGAATGAATATGCATTTCGAAGCTAATTTTCTTTCCGTCGGAATGGTTATACTTCCAGCCACTTATCCTCGAGCCTTGGGGGATGAAATTATAGAATTACCCCCAGCAGTCCCATTTTTACCTTCTTAATCCCTAAAGCTTCTAGAAGGTACAAGTGGATGAACTCTTGTTTTGCTCTCCTACCCTTAAGCCATCTCTAATTGCAAGGTGAGGGGCTTCCCAACACCTATATATACCCCTCTCATGGCATTTGAATCCTTGCTCAAAGTCTTGTGTTAACAAGCACTCCTCTCTCCCTCCTTTCCCTCATTGCCGTCGGCATCCCCTCCCCTTGTAGCTAGGTTAGTTTGTTTTGTTTATGTTATGTTAGTTTAGTTTATGTTTTTATGTTATGGTATGTTTATATTATGTTTAGGTTGGGTCTTAGGGTCTTCCCTAAGCCATATAGGATTTTATTTTATGCATTTATTATATAGTTTTCATGATATGTTTCAATAGTTGTTTATATGTTTTAATTGTTTAGTATATGCTTGAATATGTTATGAATTGCTCTAGTATATGCTATGATCATGTGATATGATTGTTATATTATGAGAATTGATGCATGATTATGGAATTTGAATTATGTTCATGCATGCTAGCTAATGGAATAGTGATTTACAATTTATTATGTCACAACTTGTTACATGTTGGTATTGAATTAAATTGTTACATGTTACATGCCCAAAGGTTCATGATATATGATATGATATGATATGATATACGTTGTGACATGTTGTCACATTGTTATATGATTCTTGAATTATGAATTGAGCTTATGATATGATTTGGATTAATGGATTAGTGCCTTGATTATGTTATACACTTTAATAGTGTCACATGTTATAACCTAAGATAGAATAGTGTTTCATAACTTGATCTTATGCCTTAATTGGACCTCTTAACTATAGGTTATACCTTTAACCTAGATCACACTTGATTATATGAACATGAACTTGAAACTATAGGTTATAATCAAGATCATAATTTAATTAGGGGGTGTGTGTGTGTGCATGCCGTGTGTGTGTGTGTGTGTTCGTGCATGGTGTGTGTGTGTGTACCGTGTGTGTGTGGGTGTGTGTATAGTAAGGGTTTGACCCGACCCTTTGACCCGACATGTGAATAGTAACCTATGAATAGTAATCGTGAATAGTAATGTTGAATAGTACTTTTGAATAGTGCTTTTGAATAGTAAAAATGAATTAAACTTGTGTTTACTTAATAAACATTTGCACCTAGGGTTTCCATATCCAGGGTCTAAAATGTGTTTTCAAAATGTGTTTTCTTTCGTGGACTTGTTTTATAACTTAAGGTTTGCGATAGGATTCATAATTTGACTAAAGCTTACTCGGTTATAGTAAGATCATAGTCTCACGTTGAGAGTAACTCACTTTGACGTATTCCTTTGTGTGTTACCTTTCTTGAATGCCTTAAATGGTATTACTCTCTTGTGTTACATGTTCTTTACATGTTCCTTGTTCATTGTTTCATGCATTTCATATGCATCTTGGTTAGTAGTGGGTCTTAGTTGTTAAGCTCACTCTAGTACACCACCTACAGGAGTTAAAGTTGAGCACTGGGATCCCCAGGGCACCGCATAATCTGTCTACCTGCCTTTTGTTACTATTAGGTGAGGTGAAGTTATAAATGTTTTCCAACTGGAACCACGATTATACTATCGTATCATATGTTTTGAAATTCAAAGCTAAACCTCGTTTTGAACTATCCCTTTTATCGGGACATTCTCTTGAAAGGATCATTCATACTTTAATAGTATACCTTGATCTACAGTGCATGTTTTCCAAAGTTCTGCATTCTTGTTCAAAGACAGTTACATGTTTTGCATATGTTTTCAAAGTACAGTTTACAGACAGAATCAGATGTTTACAGACAGAATCACATGTTTTCAGACAGAATCATATGTTTTACAGACAGCATCATATGTTACAGTTACAGTTTCACATGTTTTGTTAGCATACTGGAGTGGTACTCTGGTCACTGCTAATCTTAAATGCAAGCATACAGTTTACAGTTTGGGCCCGGCGGTTATGTGTGGAGGTGATGCTCGGGAGGTGAGCGCCAACGACATCACCAATACCGGCCGCCACACTTAGACTATTGACACCGACTTTTAACAGGAGGTTTGTTAAGTCAGGACAATCTGTCTGGGAACGGACAGCAAATCTGTTCCCATTACATGTTTACAGGTCGCCTAGGGCTAGCTACCCGAAGTGACAACCGGTGGAGGATGGTGCATGTTTGTATGTGTTGGTAAGAGTTGTTGTTGACCTTGGTCCGATAGTCTACTATGTGCGGAGTTGTTGTTGACCTTGGTCCGATGCTCTACTATATGTGGGGTTATTGTTGATCTTGGTCCGATACTCTACTATACGTGGAATTATCGTTGATCCTGGTCCGATGCTCTACCGAATCATGTTTTCTGGAGTAAGGATGGAGGAGCCTAGCTTGCGGGCAAAATTCTATTTCATAAAGGATGGTTCATATCTGGAAAAGTTCACTTTACCCTTATCCCGTTTTATGAAAGAACTATGAACCATCAACAGCATATGTGTGCGCGTGTGATAGCATTCATGAAAATGTTTTATAACGTGCATTCTTTTACAGCATCACATTCAAAGAGTTTTATCAACCGAACTTGTTTCAAGTTCTTCTTTAAAGCATCGCATTTAACAGTTCTGAACTTTACTTCAAGTTCTTTAATTCAGTACTTCCTTAAAGTATTCCCTCACTTAGTCTTTTTGACTAATACCTCTCCCGTTTTCTTGCCTCGTGGTTTCAGGTCTTGCAGCCGCAGTCTAGAGGTATCTTGAAGCTCTAGATTGTCATTTTTGTTTCAGTCAGGACTTAGTATTACTTCCTCTTTTGCGTCCTGCATATGTTTTATGGCTGCATCACTTTATGTTTCTGTATATGTTTCTGAATACTTGAGTATCTTTGTTATACTCTTTCTGCTACTCTGTTACCGATATTTTGAACTCTGCTATATCGGTACTTATATGTGAATCTGTTATATGTTCTGATATGCCGAGTCTCTCTTACACGATCAATATGTTCTTGCTTGTTACATGCCATCACGCACATGTTTTGAAAAGTTTTAAAATACTCTGATTTTCCGCTGCATAGCCACATCGTTGTACATGTATAGTTCTGATAGATAGCCATTCGCTGGAGTATTTCTTGAGTGATGGCTCACACCATTACTTGAGAGGTGCTTCAGTACGGGGGTTGAGACGCCGCTCTCCTCTTGTTCTGGTACGGGTGGGGGCGTTACAACTCTAAAACTTGGTTCATTTTGGCCTTCGGCCTTAAACTTCTCTTTTTATATATCTATTACCACGGGTTAAAACGTTTTAGAATGCAAAAACCACGCCCGGTTCATGAACCCTTTCAGCTTTGAATATGCTTTATTCTTATGTATATGTATGGGTGCGTGTGTTAGCCCCCTCACCAGTCTCTAGGACTGACCCTCGTTGTTTCTCTCTTTTTACCCCTTTGATTTGAGTTTGCAGGTACCTGTTTGAGAGTTGGAGCTAGGCGGTTGTCTTTGAGTTGTGGTTGAGGATAGCTCGAGTCTCATGCATCGTACTTTGTCTTCTTTACGCATTTTGTTAAGTGTTGAGATATGTATAATTTTGATCTTTAGTTTCTATCCTGGGATTTTGTTTTGTATAATTGCTTTGTATCTTAGCTTGTATAAGAAATATGAGGAATAAGATATGATATGTGCTAGTATACCATGAGTTATAATTGTTTGCTTCCGCGAATTATGTTTATTGCGCACTCTGAGTTAGGGTCTAGACCGCCTAGCTTAGGTTGGATTTTTGTTTGTCACCCGTTCGCCATGGCTTGATGCGTGGGCAGAGTTCCCATTTCATTACACGTGTCGGGCTATGGTGCGGGGGATGTGGTGCCCTTTGCTCCGGGGAGTTACAGTCTTCCCACAGACGGTGCCAAGATAATGGTGTCAGAATCTGGCTATGCGCTGGACTGCAGATTAGGACTCCCAATCACCCAAGGTATTTGTTGAAGTGAGGTAACTCTAATGCTTTCCTGAACTGAAAGGAGGTAACAAACGTGAACTCAAAGGCTAAACGGGGGAATGTGGGGGTAGAACTCGTTTTGGCAATCCGATGCTCAAGTCAGTTAAAGCTCTGGGTCGAGAATACAAAGAGAGTAAGAGTTCAGAATTTCAAGGAAAGCTTACCATTGTCAATGTTGGAGATGGGCTTTTACAGGAGGGAGAGGGACTCCGTTGGTGCTAGTACATCTCTAAGAAAGTGTGGATCTGGTCTGGTGGGAGAGCGACGGCTAGTGAACGGAACAGTGCTTTTCCAGCTAAAGCATTGTTTTGTCTGCTCCTACCAGGATGCCTGACACAGTACTTGGTGTTTCCGCAATTAATTCAGCCTGTGACAGGTGGTACACGCATTGAATGCGGTTGTCCAGTAGCGTGTGGGTCGATCGGACGCCTGGGTCAGCCGCTTCTCGGTCGGAGGGGGACCCTGGGTCGAAACCTTCCATCGCCTAGCATGTAGCTGCTCTCCCTTAAGTGCTGGCTCGAAAGACCAACAAGTCTGGGTCGGAAGGAAAAGGCTGACCTGGCTTAGTCCTCCACGTGGCGGAGACACGTGGTGCATAGTCATAAACCCCGATTTTCCCCTTATCAGATATTTTATAAGTTTTAACGGAGCAAAAAAGATTTTTTTTTTAATTTGCTAGCCAATTTTGGTTGGTTAAATCGGGACGAATCACTTAGGGTGTAAAATTCTCTTTATATGGTAGCTGCGTTCGAACTCGAGACCTATGATTAAATTACATAATTTCGAACAGTTCAATTACATGACGGTCAGAGAAAAAAGATGAGATTTTAAATAAGACATTTGGAGGAAAATTAATGATTGGAGGAGCAAGAAATATCCGAATTATTAAAGGGATTATAAAGTTTTTAGATTATTAAAAATTGGGACTATAATTGTAACCTTGTTGATATTTTGGAACACTTATCGTGACAATAGCAATTAGGACGTTATTTAAAAATAAATTGCAATTTAGGGACTCCGACGACCAAAATTACTTTTTCGATAAAATTAGCACACGTGGCACTGGTAAATTGCCTAGTCCGATCCTAGTCAACTAAAATTTTCCACATGGAATTTTTCTTTTTTTTTAAAAAAAAATTTGCAAGTGGTCATCATGTGATGACTACCTCTTAGTCCAAATAAAAAAATAAACAAAGTAAACCCCTCTCTCTCTCTCTCTTCGAAATAGCAGCCCGCCCCTTTCTGCCTCTCTTTGAACCCTTATAGGCTTATCCCCAAAATCCCCAACTTCGTTCACTTGTTGAATCGCCAGTAGAGAGCTTCCATATTAGCTCAACATCATTCTCCCGACATGGTGTTTGAATGGTCGCAAAGAAACAACCACAACCCGCCTGCCAAATACCGTAAGTTTGTTGTTCGATTTTTCTTTTTTTTTTTATTTCTTAAATTAAGGGCTATTTTTTAGAAAAATTCTTGGCTTTTAGTGTTGTGTGTGGTCGAAAGTAGACATGGTAGTGGTTTTTTTTTTTTTTTTTTGTTATTTATTTCTATTGTTGACCATACCTGTTGGTTGTGAAGGGATAATGGTCCCTCTATTTGATTTTTGTGCTTTTTGAAATTGTTGTTTATGTTGACCGGTCCTGAGATAATCTTTTTTTTTTTTTTTTTAATAATTTTTAGACCCCAAAAGCTCAAATGCCACTTTGGCTATATATTTTAATGGTGAAGTCAGGCATAATGAAGACCCCTCAGATTATCTTGGTCGAACCAAAAAATTAGACCGGGTGAATGCCGATAACATGTGTCTGGATAAGTTGACTGAATTCACTGATCGTTTACCCTATATTAAACCGGATAGGTGTTATTACAAAGTAGTTGATGGTGCGTTCAAGTTGTTGTTGTAACATCCCGCTCGTCCGACCGTACAGGTACGCCTTTACAAGAGTGCTAGGTGTGCTTTTAAATTATTTTAATTACGCGACTTACGTGTTTATTTTATTCTTTAGGTGAAATACTTGAATTATGTGATTTAATATTTAAATTTTATTTGAACCTTATATGAAATATTTGAACGTTTTCGTCCTTCTTGCTCGTTTTTTAACCGTATGCCTCCATTCTTGTCTTCGATTTTTGTGATTATGTGATATGTATGATTTATATATGTTATGAATGCGTTTTTATATTCGTTGCATGATTTTGAGTTCGTTTGATACGGTTTTCGAACCGTTTTATTTGTTAGGGACTTAAGGGCCTAACTTGTTTTAGCGCACCTTGGGTTCCGGAAGGCATATCTTGAGATCGGGAATTTGGATTCGAATTCCGGAAGTGACGATGGACTCGTAACAAAGAATGGAAGCTAGAGAACTTGGTCTCATATTTTTATAAGCCCGTTTAGACCTCCGTATTTTGCCCGTAATACGACCAGTGTGACAGTTTTGCGACCCTCGTCCGTTTTTCCTCATATCCGACCCGTTCCATCCCTCTTTCATTCTCCCAACCCATAGTTTCGGTTTAAACCCAGGAGAACAGAAAGAAGCAAAAACCGAAGCAGCCAAGGGAGAAGAAGGAAAAGAAGAGCCAAACACTATTCAACTTGGGATTTCTTGCTCGTTCGGCCTCCGTTCTTCACCAAATTCGAAAGGTATGAATGAATTCTTGTTCTCCATCTTCTTACCTTTCTTTAGCCCCTGATTTTGTTCATTTTCATGAAGGTTTGAGCATGCTATGGTCTTGTGCATGAATAGTTAGGTTAATTGATCATTTTGATGAATTCTTGCCCCTCTTTGATCCGTTTCTTGCAATGGAGATGAATTTATGATTAGTATGCCTTGTTTATTTCTTTTTCATGCATGAATTTCGTGTATTATGTGTTGAGTTTTGAACCTCCATTGTTGAACCTCCATGGAAATTGTATGAAGCTTGTTGATGGAGATAATGTGTGATCTTTTGCTTTCAATCATGTTTCCTCTTTGTTTCCTTCCGTGTATGGTTGTTATTTTGTGCTTATTTTGTGTCTTTTCCTTGGCCTATTGTTTCTTGGAGAGCTGCTGCTGGTGCTGCCTTGGAAGCTCGGAAGAAACAGGGGTGAAAGCTTGGAGAAGATGATGCTTCGGTGCGAGGTAACGGGCATTACCTCTCTTTGGCTTTGTGGGGGGGTAACAGGCATTACTCCCATGGATTTTTGCTGCTGCCCCCGTTAATGGGGGTTACCCCTTTTGAACTAAGGATTGGTAAACCCCATTACCCCTTCTCTTTTTGGGTAGTGTACATGTAGTGTGTTTGTGTGTTGCCCGGTTTTGTTTTGTCATTCGTTTCTTGCTTCGTTTTCGATTTTATTTAATTTATCCCACCCCAATATGTTAATATGTTAGTATATGACATGTTTCATTAATTGTTTAATTTTATGGATTTGTTTATTAAGTGTAAACGTGACTAGTTTGAATAAACATTTAATTGTTACGTGTGGTGCTTTCTTGCATTCCTTTGTCTCCTTTATGCAATTTAAGTGCATGAGTGCTTATAATATGTTCTAATATGCTATGTTATGATCATTATGCTTAATTCATGAATTTATTTGATGTAAATTCGATGCCTTTATGCGCGATATATGACTTAATATGTCCGATCTCTAATGTGTATGTCTACATAAGTACCTTCTTTCTTTGCCTTGTATGACCTCTCTTTACTTCTTTTATGGTATGAATTCTTTGTTAACGTGTTATATGACGTGTTATGCTGGTTAAGTGAAATTTGTGAATTTATTTAACGTGAAATATGCGAATTTTAATCCTGTATGATTTAATATGGCATCATTTGTGAATTTATTTAACGTGTTATATGTACATAGATATATGTTTGATACGTATTTTGTGGGAATTGACCCATTTGCTATGAAACCCCTTTGAAAACGCTTTTATATATATATATAAGCTATATTTTCGTTTGTTTGTTTTCGAAAAGGGTTGGTGTGTGTTTTGCACTAGCGAGATTGGCTTTGAAAGATAAGTCTTGAATACGTATATGCCTTTTTAAAACTATACCGTGGGCCCCGGAGAAGTGGTATGTGATCTCGGGTCGGCTGTGGGGTCACCGAGCTCTCTCATCAACACAACTCCAAAAATGAGAGACTTAGCCCAACCTCGGGAGGTCGAGGGGAAAGCGGGTCTCCTTGAGCCGACGTGGAATATCGTCGAAGGCGTGGGTAGGATCCTCCGCTCAGTTATTATGCCGAAAGCCGTGGTTGAGGGGTCGTGCCTCTCCTCCCCAACCGAAGAAGGATGGAATGAATTTGCACTTTGCTTTGCCTTGTAATTTGCTTATGAAATAGAGTAGGTGAGTTGGAAGCTCGTACTCGCCGAGTTTGTGCGTTTTGCTTCTGCTTATGGTTCGTGGAACGGGAGTGGACTTCTAACTTCTAAAATTGGTTGATTTTGGTCTGTGGCCTTAAACTTTTTCCTTTTTATATATTATCACAAGATAAAACATTTTAGAATGCAAAAACCACGCCCCAGTTCATGAACGCTTTAATTTTGAACATGTTATTCTCTTACGTATATGTATGTGTGCGTGTGTTGGCCCCCTCACCAGTCTTTAGGACTGACCCCTCCTCATTGCTTCCTTTTTTCCCCTTGTTTCTTTTGAGTTGTAAGTACAGGTTTTGGGGAGTTCGAGCTAGGCGGCGGTCTTTCTTTTGAGTCGTCATAGTCTCGTAGTAGAGTCTTTACTATTGTATCTTTACTTTCCCGTTTTGGTACTATGTATAAATATATATAAGTTATGCTTTAGAATTCAAATTATGAGAACTTGTATAATTTATTTGGTCCGGGGTGGGCATAGCATATATATTTTGTATTAATTTGAGTATGTATATCTATATGTTTGAATCCTGGTGCTTAAGCGTTTGTTATTTGTTATTTTGCGCACTCTGAGTTAGGGTCTAGACCGCCTAGCCTAGGTGAGATTTTATTTGTCACCCGTTCGCCATAGCTTGGGGCATGTGCGGAGTTTCCATTTCGTTACGCATGTCGGGCTATGGTGCGGGGGATGTAGTGCCCTTCACTCCGGGGTGCTACAGTTGTAATTTGATGAGGATGTAATATTCCAAGCTAACGAATATAGGAAGTTGAAGAGAGAGTTTCCTGTTTTTGTACAATCTGTGGTGTTTGTTGATAGTGATCTGCCACCTGAGAATGAGGTTGATGATCTCACTGAAAACTTACTGAATGTTCCTGTATTGGAGACAAATGATCATGTTATTGAAAATGGTGAAGTTAATGAAGAGGAAGAGGGTCATAGTGATGGTGGAATAGCAGAGCATTTAAATGTAGATGTAGTTGGCAGTGATGAAGATCTCGATGAGTTCAGACTATTAGAAGAAGAGGAAGAGAAGCCTGCGAGGCCCACGTTCGATCCCGTAGATCCATTAAATCCGTCCTTTAGATTAGGACAACCATTCCTTAGTAAAGAGTTGTTTAATAAATGCATCTCAACTCATGCAATCCTCACAAGGAGGTCACTTCCATTTATGAAAAGTGACAGTAACAGATAGTATGTTAGATGTGCTGCAAAAAATTATCCCTGGAAGATGAATTGCATCGAGTTTGAGGGCTCGTGGGTTGTGAGAGAATACATTCCGAACCACAAATGTCATGAAACTTTTAAAGTGAAGAATGTGAAATCAAATTGGCTTGCAGAGAGGTACTTACATTACTGGAAGTTTGGCTCGAAGAGGTGTGTTTAAGGATGGAGGACTGACATTACACATGAACTTGATGTCGAGATTTCAAGAGATCAGGCATATAGAGCTAAAAATTTAGCTTTGTAAATGCTTGAGGGTGATCCAGATTTTCAGTACAGTAAGTTATAGGACTACGCAGCAGAACTAAGAAGATCTAATCCTGGTTCAACAATTATTTTGGGTACTGAAGATGATAATGGTGAGCAGAGGTTTAGCAGATTTTACGTATGCTTCCATGCCTTGAAAGTGGGGTTCAAGATGGCTTGCAGACCATTAGTTGGTGTTGACGGTTGCCATCTTAAAGGGCCGTATGGTGGCATTCTTCTTACAGCTATAGGAGTTGATGCAAATAACAATAACTATCTTATAGCATTTGCGGTGGTACATAAAGAAAATGGTGAAACATGGGATTGGTTCTTGAGAATTTTAAAGAATGACTTAGAAATAACAGTAAATAAGTATTTCACCTTTATGTCTGACAAGCAAAAAGGTTTGGTTCAAGCCTTTTCCACTATTTTTCCTGATCTTGATCATCGGCATTGCGTAAGACATTTGGTTAACAACTTCTTCAAAGCAGGGTTCAAGGGTCTTGCACTGAAGAATGTGGTGTGGAAAGCAGCTAAAGCATGCACCGTTGGTGATTTCAGGATGAGAATGAGACAACTAAGGGAAATCAACAAGGATGCAGCTGATTGGTTTAATGATAAGCCGCCAAATGAATGGAGTCGATCCCATTTCATTGAAGGACCAAGATGTGACATGCTTCTCAATAATGTATATGAGTCTTTCAAAAGTACTATATTACAAGCGAGGGACAGACCCATTATCACTATGCTAGAGTGGATAAGGATATATTTGATGGAGCATTTGCAACAATGTAGGGAGGAAGCAGAAAAATGGGAAGGATACCTTTGTCAAAAAATTACTGAAATCATTGAACAACATGGCAGGAAGGTTGGTGGTTGCAGACCTATAAAAGCATCTCCATTACATTACCAAATAAGTTGTATTGATGGTGGACAGTATGCGGTGGATTTGGGAACACAGAGTTGTTCATGTAGACGATGGCAGCTAATCGGAATACCATGCAGGCAGGCGTAATTTTTAATGAAAATAGGACAGTAGATGAATTTGTTGATGATTGTTATACAGTCAATCGTTACAAGAAAGCTTATTCTCAGGTCATTATACCTATCAATGGTCAAGATGTATGGGGAGAGACTTTAATTATTCCACCATTACCACCCAAGTTTGGGCGGTAAGCTGGAAGGCCTACAAAACTTAGAAGAAGGGGGCCTGATGAGGTTGGTGATAAGGGAAAATGGAAGAAAAAACAGATTAATCCCTCAAAGCTTGGAAGATTGAGGCCCACAATCATGCATTGTCATTTGTGCGGAGAAGCAGGAAATAATCAAAGGTATTGTCCTGAAAAGACAGATTATGTGCCTTCCAAGAGGCAAAAGCAGAGGGCTATGCAAAGAGAACAAGGAGCATGTAGCACTGCAGTACCAGAGCATCACGAAGATGCTAACAATGAGCAGGTACAACATTAGCCTTTCTAAGATTTTTTAATTTCATGAAAATTCTATGATTTGTTGATATTTATTGGATTTTCACAGGAGGAACGGGTCAACATATTGCCACCACAAGTTCAGAGCAATCAAATAACATCTAATGAAGAGGATGAATTGTCTTCTGAAATGACTTCTAGTGGGCCAAGTACTGTATTTTTCAGCACCCCACATAATCCAACACTGAGTGGTCCCTCCATGTATGATCAATTGATTATCGGTAACAGCCACATGACCCAACCTATAGGTGGATCAGACATGGGAGGCACTCAAAGGGACCACATGATTCGCATTGCAAGAACTCAATTGGATAAGGAAATGCCGATGAAGAAGAAGGTTGTTAAAAGAAACACTTTCAAAGCTCCACAGTTGAGATTAAGACAACCACCACCTATGGCAGAGGATATAATTCCTTCTCAGGCGAGTAGTGCAAACATTCCAATGACAGAAAAACATATTGTAGGAAGAATGGCAAGAAGTACCTAAATTTATCTTGAAAGTTGGATGTATTAGGTATATTGTTGATGGTGTTTTTGTTTGCGTGGGGCAGTGTAGATGATGATGGCTTTGTTAGTTTCTTTTGGCACTTGCTGGTATTGGAAAGTGTATGTTTTGGTGGTATGGTACAATGTATGAATTTGTCAGTTTGTTGGGAGGTGATCAATTTCTAGGGCTGTAAATGGATATCCGAAAATCCGATATCCGTCCACATTCGAATTCGTTTACAGAGGATATTATCCGAATCCGTCTCAAGAGGATATTATCCGTATCCGATTATAGACATTCGAATTATAAACGGATAAGGATATGGTAATAAGACATCCGATCCGTTTAACATCCGATCCGTTTCATTATCCGTTAGATTTTCCGTTATCCGATTTATCCGTAATCCGTATCCGATAAATAATATATTATATTAAAATATATACACACAACTGTGTATGTATGATAGATTATTAGTATTCAGTAAATTTTTTAGTGCATTTATTAAAGAAAAATCTTAGGTTTTAATAGTAACCATATGTTTACTTCAACATTTATATTGAGATAATATAAGTAACATATATTATGTTATTAATAAAAGTATTATATTTCAAATTAATTATATGATAAAATTTATAATTTCCAACATATTTATACATTCACTAAAAAATAAAATTAATATATATAGATATAGTTATTATTTCTCTCTTTGTCTAATATATCTATATATATATTCAAAGTCATATAATTATTAAATAATTTATTTATAAATGAGTAGTTGATAATTTGATTAAAAATTCGAAGTTATATAGTTAAATAATTTATGTTAAAATGAATAGTTAAAAATCCGATTAAAATCTGAATCCGTCCGAATCCGCCTTGTATCCGTATAAAAAGGATATTATCCGAATTCGATTTAAAAGGATATTATCTGTATCCGTCCGAATCATAAAAGGATAAGGATATGGTAATCATACATCCGATCCGTTTAATATCCGTTTACACCCCTATCAATTTCATACTTGTTGATTTTTGTTTACTTATATCGTGTGTAGTTGGAATGTTATGCATACGGTGACCTTTCATCACGTATATTTAATGGCTCCATGTGTGCTAATTTTATCCAAGAATTATATTGCAGGCACCGGGGTCTTAAATTGCAATTTTTAAAAAATAAAGTTATAAATTTGCAATTTTTTAAAAATAAAGTCTTAAATTGCTACAGTCACGATAAGTGTTCCAAAATGTCAATAGGGTTATAATTACAGTCCCAAATTTCCAATTTTTAATATTTTGAAAAAAAAGAAAAATTCCATGTGGAAAATTTTAGTTGACTAGGATCTGACTAGGCAATTTACCAGTGCCACGTGTGGTAATTTTATCGGAAAATTAAATTGGGGGCGCCGGAGTCCCTAAATTGCAAATTTTTTTTTAAATAAAGTCCTAAATTGTTACTGTCATGATAAGTGTTCCAAAATGTCAATTAGGTTATAATTATAGTCCCAATTTTGCAATTTTCCCATACGTTTTATATTTTAGAGATAAGAAATTGATAAACTTATAAAACTATCAAAAGGTTAATTGTAATGTCAAGACATGACTATATGAATGTCGCTATCTTATTCTTACAAAACATACGCAATATATTTTTAGTAATTAAAGTAGAAATTTAATCCTAACTCACTTAAAATATATCGATTAATTTTAATCTTAATGAGATTAAATAAGTAATTGTTCAATAAAAACTAACTATTAATTAATTTTTTATTGAGTTAAATATTTTTGAACCGGACCAAATAATTAATTTCTAATTATTTAAAGTCCAAAATTGTGGAATGTCATTAACTTGGTGATTCTTCGATTTGATTTGCAATTTGATTAAGGATCACACACCTTTATGGGTATATGATCTGTTAATTAATAATTAATTATTAATTTGAGGAAAAAACAAGTTGCCTCCTGTACTATGGCCATTTTTTCAACTTTTTATCCGAACTTTAAAACGTTGCAGATTGCTATCTATACTTTGCAAAAAGTTTCAGATTGCTATACACTTCCGTTTTTACCATATTTTCCTGCCAAAATTCAATCACGTGAGTGGGAGCATGGATTTTCAGGGGTATTCTAGTCCTTTCAAGTTCTGATACCATTCTCGCAAAAATATAAGGTGCAGCTCACACGTTGGTTCTTATTTTGGTTGTAACAACACTATTTTGGCTATGGTTTGGCACTATTTCGGCAGAATATGAACTGAACAACACTATCTAGTCAAATTAATGAATATACTTTGGCAGGTTTTGGTGTCAAATAATTTGTTGCTTAGTTATGTGGCATTATTTTGGTGTCGTGTTGCTGAACTTTTATAGATACAACACTACATAACAGAACAATTTCATAGGTAAAATAGGATAATTAGTATATTTACACACAATCTAAAATACTTGAAAATCAGATGTATGTAAACTTAACAGGGCAAAATCATACACCTAACACTTTCAATTTAGAAAATACATCACAATACAAGAAAATAAAAGTGCCACCCAAAGCCATTTCTCAACAGATTTCTTATGTTTAATGAGTCCTTCCATTTCATTCAACTCGATCTCCATTCTGTTGATTCGTCTCAGTAATCCCGATATAATTTTAGGTTAGTTTCTACGTTAGGTTATAAAAGAAGAAGAATTGGCACCAACTATATGAAATGACATTAATAACCTTTATTAATTTGAGAAAAGGATAAGAATACCCCCGAAAATCCATGCTCCCACTCACGTGATTGAATTTTGACCGGAAAATATGGTAAAAATGGAGCTGGATGGCAATTTGAAACTTTTTGCAAAGTATAGATGGCAATCTGCAATGTTTTAAAGTTCGGATAAAAAGTTGAAAAAATGGCCATAGTACAGGTGGTAACTTGTTTTTTCCTCTATTAATTAATTAGGATCACTACTAATCTAATGATAAATTTAGGGGATTTTAGTAGGAGGTTCATCGAATTAACCAAAATGGTCAAGGAGTTGACCATCAAGATGAGACCATTGCAAGAGGGCACCGAAAAATTAGGTACCCGAGGCATGTTGCGACGAACTAATATCTTGATAGAGGTTGCGGTGATAAATAGATTGTCATTAGTAATCTCGAGAGTCCAAAAATGCAAAATAAAGACAAGTGCCTATGGAGCTTCTGATAAGGAAATTGAACGGGAAGTGTTCATATTTGCTATGAGTTTTCACAACGGATTCGTCGTCGATTATGCAGTGCCACTCCTTGCAGACCGCCCAAAGCGGACGAGGGACTCAGTGGGGACTCGGAGGAGTATCTCACATAAGATTTCGGAGGGGACCTGAGACATTCTTTTTGGAGAAAAAGGAGGAAATGGTATGATAATATAAATCGACTAAACCCTGGATTAGGGCTTGGGAAGTTGAAGGGTTTTTGAAATGTTTCTTAGGATTGAATGTTTGATGTGATGCTATTGTGAAGGGTAACAACTGCAAGCTGCGTAGCTTGAAAATTTTTCCGATGTTATTGATTTTGACTTTTGCATGCGTAGCTTTCCTGGTAATTAAGACTGATATCAAAACAATCCCCTTCCATCATCTGTAGATATTTTACTTCTTTACTATCCAATTTTTTCATTAGTGATAGCCTACCATTTTTCCACTTTAATAGGCTCCTATATCTATATTGTAGTTGAAAAAAAGGATCTTTTTATTAATTTGTTGCAGCTACATATTTATGTAGGAGCTATAAATGTTTTAATCATTTTTGCTGTGATGTTCATGAATGATTCAGAATATTACAAAGATTTTCATCTTTGGACCGTTGGGGATGGAGTTACTTCACTGGTTTAAAAGAAAACAATAGAATAAAACTTAAGGTGTGTTCCTTACTTATACATATTTGTTCGTTTCTATATTTAAATTAATTATAAATTTAGACTATTTAACACAAATTAGTATATATATAGGTAAAAAGATTTTTTATCATCCAAACTTTGCATTTTTTTTATAATTTATCATCCCAAAAAAAAATTTCGTTGCAAACCTTCATCCAATCTTTGTATTTGTACATACTGCCAACTAAATTCTTTTTAGTGATTTTGGCTAAAAAACATGATGCGTGACATGTTTATAAAATATACGACGATATATTACAAATATAAAGATTAGACAGTGATTTGCAACAAAAATGTGTTGGAATAATAAATTATAAAATTAGAATGACAAAAATTCTATTCCCTATATATACATATTTATACTAGGTAGGTAAATTAATATTTAATCAAAATCCTGTTTAACTTACGGAGGGTTTGGTGAATTTCTAAAATTGTTGTATTGCTTTTTTTTTTTTTATAGTGTACTTTTGGTGTGTTTTTTAGGTGTGTTGTAATTTTGGGGTTTTCCGATTTTTGGAAAAACGGAATCATTGTAGTAAATAGTGATTTCGCTTTTTGGAAAAGCGGAATCATTATAGTTGTAACGCTCCGATTTTTTCAACTGTATAAGCATGACATATGTGTTGACCAATGTGCGTAATTAAATTAATTATATATGCTTTCATTATTAATTCTTTTATTAGTTTTATTATTTGAATATGAATTCTGGAGACGTTTATGCATATATGATTGTGTTTGAGTGTCGTCCCTATTCGATTGATTTCCGTTTTTCGTGGAAACTTGGTATGAGTCAATTATGTGTATTATGTACATGTCTCTATGCTCGTTGCATGATTTTTATTTTTGTTTGTTTGAATTTTAGAATCATTTGTGTAATCGGAACCAAAAAGGGGCTAAAGGGCATTTAGCGTGCCTTGGGTTCCGGGCGGCATATCTTGTGCTCGGGAACTCGGAATAGAGTTCCGTCACCTCCATTGGATCCGAATTGACGATTTAGATTTAATGGGATAAGCCTCATATTTTTCTAAGATCATTTGAGTCCCCGAATTTCAACCGAAACGAGCACCTTGTGCCTAAAATGACAAACCTTTGACTTTTCTTAAGCTAGGGACCTATACAACACACCTATACTCCTAAACCCATGACCTAACCCACTTGACTCACTCCTCACTCTCTCCTTACCCCAGCCCCACGAACCCACACCCCCCCCCCCCCCCAAACCCCCCAAAATATTCAGCCAAGAAGAAGAGAAGAGAGAAGAAAGGAAAGGGAAGAAACTACTATTCACCTTGTGAGAAATTGAGCTCATCTCACCTCCAATCCTTCTCCAATTTGAAAGGTAAGCCCATATTTGTGTAGTATGTCTCCTTGTGGTCATTTTAAGTTGGATATTGCATGATTTCCCTAAGATTTGAATTAGGATGGATAAACTTGATGAATAGTAAGGGTTTCATGAACTTTGGAGATTCAACCTTAATTCCTTGCAATTTCTTTGAGTCTCATGAGTAATAATTGATCCTAAGTAATGTCTTTGTACTTGTATCAAGTTATGTTGCTTGGTGGTTGAGAATTGAGTGAGTTTCCATTAATGAACTTGAAGGAATTTTGAAGAATATGAACTTGCTCATGCCTCTTGCTCTTGTTTCATGATGTGGTTCGATTTCAACTTGTTTCTTGGCATCATTTGCATGAATTATTGATACTTAAACTTATCTTAATGTGTTATCTTGGAGTTATGTATGTTTGGTTGAGGTTTGAGTTGGTTTCATACATTTTTGCCCCTTTCTCGTGGCTTTGCCTTGTTTCCTGCGTTCTTTGGCTACTGACCCAAATCCACGGGGGTGGATTTGAGTCAGTAGGGTTTCTGACCAGAATCCATGGGGTGGATTTTTCCCTCCGGAAAAATCCATGGGGATGGATTCTGTCCAGCCGGTTTTCGTTGCTCCGGTTCCGTTTTTCTTGTTTCTCTTCGCTTGTTTTATGTTCTTCCACCTTGTTTATGATTGCTTTGCTTTATTAACATATTGATTTTGTGTTATGATTATTGTATGAAGATTTTGGATTGAATTAATGTGTTTATGAGTTATGGCTTGACTTAAGAATTATGAACATTTAAGTGCTATAAGGTGACCTAACTTACAACCCTTGCATTCCTTATGCCCTCAATGGATCCCCTTTTACCCTTAAATTGATTCCTATGCATTCTTAACATGTATTATTAGGTGTTATGATTCTTGTATGTAATTCTTGGCTTGTTTTGATTTGAATTATGAAAGATACGATACGATTGAACGTGAAACCTTCATGTATTGAATGTATGTGGGTTAAGTGCATGATTATATGTCTCCATGACATTGTTTTACTTCTTATGCATCTCATACCGTGTTAATGCATTGTCGTGTATCATAAATGGTTCATTTGGAGTCTTGAGTCTCACGAGTACACTACATTGTCCTTTGTACAGTTTTCTCCAGTGCGGAGATGCCGGGTTCATAGGACACTTTCGAGTCTCCTTTTCTTCTTGGTTTTGTTCGGTAAGAGGTTTACAAGTGGGTTTCTCTTCTATTAGTTATAATTAACCCGATATACCTAATGTGAAAGCTTTAAGCCAAAATATTATATATAAATATATATCGAGTCTTTTCAAAGGAGTCAATGATTTCCAACGTAAAGCCCTTCTTTTATGTATCCCCACATTATTTTTGGCGAGAGCATGATTGAACGCACGGGCCCAAGGACTTGATGCACGTGGCTATCCGGGGAGGCAAGGGCCGACGATGATCCCATGTACCAGTCCCACCATGAATTACGGCGGAACCGACCTCGTTCAGGAGTTGTGACGAGGAAAGGCTAACCGGGCTTTTGAGGGTTCATGAACCTCACTAGCCACCATGTATGGAGGAAAAAGGTGTAATTGTTTATGTATGAAAGCATGATTATGAATGAAATGCTATGAACGCATGATTTGTAATCCCGAGCGTTGTTTTCTTTGTTTTACCCACTTGGGAAATGTCTCAAAAACCTCGCACGGGATTATAGCTTGCATGTGTGGGTTTAAATTCTGCGATAATAATATAATATGTCCTGTTTTTTACCCACCAGTCTCCTATAGACTAAATCCGGCTTTGTTTTCAGTTTTCTCTTGCAGGTGTTGGAGTGCTAGGCGGGGTTTCGAGTCGGTCGAGTAGTATGATCGAGTTTGGGTCACTTCACGCATTTTGTAAATTGAATAAGTTATAGAGTTATGTATGAAATGTTATGATTATGTTATATTGATTCGGGACAGGCTTCTAGGGATAGATTGAACCCGTGACTTATGTTTTATGCTTTATGATTTATGTTTGAAATTTCGGGACTAGGTATCTATGTTAGTTGAACCCGTTACTTGCTGCTTATATTGTGCTTGACTTTATGTTCTGCTTCCGCATGCGCATTCACATTTGGGGTTAATTTGTCTACTTGGTTCCGAGAGTTAGCTCCCGCCTAGCATAGCGAGTGAGTGGTCCCCGTTCGCCGTGACTTGGCACGTGTATGGACTTCCAATTTCATATGCGGGTCGGGTCTCGGTGCGGGGATGTGGTGCCTTCCGTCTGGGGCTGTAGCACCCTAACCCCAAGGCACTACATCCCCTGCACTATAGCCTCGATCCACATACGAAATGGACAATCCATACATAAATCAAAACTATAGCGAACGGGTGACAATCAAAAGAAACGCGCTAAGCGGGACACTCCCCAACATAATTAGATCAAAACATGAATTTAAAAGCGGAAGCAATACATCAATCATACATATAGGTACCATATTTACCGATATAGATACATATAGGTACCAAACTTAACTATCAATACATTATCATCTCTTTATGATATATACATGCTCAAGTACTCAAAATATGCTAGCAATTATCATGACATGTCTTTCCCAAAAGTTCTACACATGCTATATCAAAATCTATACATTAAAGGTGTAATGCTAGACCCGTGAAAATACAAGACTGGACCGGACTCCCGCCTAGCATGATCACGCTCACAAGTACCTGAAAAGTGAAGTATCGGTCTACCGAAGACTGAGTGAGGGGCAATAAATCTATATAGCACACGTCACATGCAAGTTGTAGCCTCGGGTGAAGACTTGGAAAAGAAATAAATATATAATTCAAGAAAACTTGTTCTTCGCCCGAGATTAATTACAACTAATCACTTTAACATTTTAACTTGATCATTTCATGAACATGTGGCCCCGGCGAGTAAGGGCGATTCTCCAACCTTTACACCAAACGTGACAATACGTGCTTGCATGATTTGCTCAATACGTGATCATACATTTCCTTTAGTGCTCAAATAAACATATTCATGCTCGAAACATGCAATAACCCGAGGATAACCCGACATGCCGAAATCATCCCCAGTCTCCTTCTTCCTCCAGGTGATAGTGGGTTTGCAAGGCCCAACTATCCACGACATGGTGTGTATACGGAACATGACTCCCTAAACACGGAACTCCTTCCACCACTAATCTCCTAGTGGCTTCAGGGGTGATCCCAATGAGGTGAGAATAGTTCAGGAGTTACCCGTCAGCCCTTGCTTAAGAACTACCCTCGGGCCCACGTGCAATCATGTACTTGCAAAACATGCTTGAAAATCATGATAATCATGGCTTGCTTGCTTGAAATATTTGTATTTTGGAAAAAGTTTATATTTATAATACATTTTGGCCGAAAATAGCACATAACGGTTGTAGGGTTCTATGTACCTAGAACAAAACCTCACCTTTTCTTACAAAACACAACAAGGATATGCTCTACGGATCCTGATCCTCATCCATGACCTCGTGACCTGTGCAAACACGACGTGTATACGTGAGACATGACTCAAAATGGACCAAATATGACGGACGGCGGAAATGCAACGAGACGACGAGCAATATGCAATGTGGCATGAAAACATCTTGTTTTGGTACATATTGGATCATATAATAGCAATTCGGGGTCAAAGAAATCATCGGATCGAGGTGCTAAAAATTCAATTTTATAGAAACTTTTGTTCTGTCAGACGCACGGGAACGGCTGTTCCGGATTCCCTTTGAAAATGGGAAGGGTCGTTCCCGTGGCCCTTCAAAACGCACCAACGATTGTAAATTAAAAGTGCGCCTTAGAGGGGAACGGCCCTTCCGGCACTCAGGCCAAAATGGGAACGACCGTTCCCAGGCTCGGCCGCCTATTTTGTTTGAAAGAGTGGGAACGCCCGTTCCCACAATGCCTTGAGGCTGGGAACGGTCGTTCCCAGTTTCTGCAACTGAAAAACAGAGCAGAAATAGGGGATTGCTACGGGAAAGAACAACCAAGCAACAAAGTTTCAAGTTTTGATCCCCAATTACTAGTATTTCTGGAAATATGATGCATACATGTTCAAAGGACGATAATATAACACTTAAACTCATAAACCATGGAAAATCATCAAGAATTCAAGGTTTCTTGTTCATGCTCATACTTGATCACTCAAGCCAAACACTCAAGAATTCATGCTCCAAATCATGCCATAATTCAAGATGTGATCACGTAATCATGCTTCCATCTACAATTAATCCATCTAGCATACAATTCTCAAACCCTAACTACCATATAAGTAACCAAGAATCATCAAATCATGCAACAATCACCTTTGAAGAACAAGAAATGAAGAAGATAGATGAAGAAGATGATCAAGCTTCAATTCGTGGAATATTTCTTGGAAATTCTTGATGTAAAGGATGAAAATCTCTTCCTTATTTTTCCTTGAAGAAACCGAGAGCAAGAGAGTGGATATATTGGGACGATTTTATGAAAAATTGATCAAGGAAGATCATGGAAGTATTATAACGTGATTCATCATCCTTGATTTGAGTGATATATCCAAATTGCAATTTGATCCTTTGTTTTATGAAATCATGCAATCAAATATGCAACGATTTGAGATATGCTCAATTAAGTCCTTACAAGGTTATGCAATTGAGTCCCTAAATTTAAAGAAGTGAACGTATAGGGACAATTTAGTAATTTGAAACACTCTCGGTTAGTATTTTACGTGATAATTATTTTTCCATAACTTGAGATAAATTTTTTTTTCAATAATATGAATTCACATATTTCACATAAATGATGTTTCATGAATTTTTTGTAAAATATGAGATGTCACGTAAGAATATTATGAAATTAAAGAATGAAAATAAATTCCTACGCTCAAAATCTCACACGTGGCGTGCTTACCTGTTCATCCGGAACCGGGGCGTTACAGGGGCGCTACATCCTTAAGTGGTATCAGAGCCCCGGTTGTAAAACCAGGGTTTCTAGCGTCGTGTTGTGTTAAGTCTAGGTTGTACGGCATAGGAACAACTTGTAAATGTGTGCACTGCATTGATCATGAGCATTGTTATTGAAATTTGATATGGAAATACATGGTTAAATGTGCTTAGCTTAAAATTTGTTGACTTATGTGCTGCATTTTGCATCAAATACGTGTTCTTGGTGCTAATTATGTGTCATATGCACTTACTAACCGGCATGCATTTATATTTGAGATGAGTGGTGATTGTAAGATATTCTTACAAACATCAAACCACGGTCAATTTTCACGATCACAACAACTCGCCATGAGCCCTACATTCAAGCATGGAGGATGTAAGGAATACACCGGGGATTTTATACAAGAATTCAAGAGTCGTGGCCTTCCTTAATTGGGCCATGATTCGAGTGATGGAACCCGAGATGGAAAATTCAACTTGTGGGAATAATCACAAGTTCTACCAAGGTTGATGAGTATTCGAAAGGATAGTAGTGGGAGTGCAATGTCTACCATTGACAAGATCAACACATACACCTACACTACCGGGGTTAATCAATCGGATTCCTTAGGATTTCTTAATTCAAGAAAGAAGCAGAAGAAAACCTCAAAGGCACTTTATTTCGAGGTTTGGATCGACAAAGGGGTGATGATAACCAAGAGGACTCAAGGTAAAATAGGTTTGCTGAGAAGTGAGCAACGAAGATCGTCGAGGATGAGCTTCCAAGTAAATCAAGTTCGAAGAATAATGGGGCTAATGAATGCTGAACGATACAAATTATCAAGGAAGAATTTTTTAATAAACCAATTCATTAGAAGTTGAGTCCGGGGAACAAGGAAAAGAAGTGGTGACTTGGGATACTTGAATTCCGGACAAGGTAGAAATTGAAATTGGAGAAGTTAAATAAAGTCAAACAACACAAAGATATGGAGCAACAAATGGCAACGATAAAGAAAGACAAAGAGCTTTTGGAGTAGATTGTGAAACCAAGTATAAGCAATTAGAGGGCGAGTGCATTCCACCGATTCGAACTCATAAGGGATAAGCCAAGAGAACTTCGAACAGGGTGAAAATCAAGGTGAAGATTCGGACAACCTTTGGAGGTCGATACTTGGGAGTAAGTCAAAATACCGATTCCATAGACGTAGAAGGCCTTGGGTTCAAGAAATTGCAATTTCGGGTCATGGAGATATGCAAGTTGATGCAAGAAGATTATGGAGATTTGAAGACCTTGGGAAAAATAAGAAATGACCAACGAGTTCAAAGCAAGCCGTAATTAAGGAAATGAAGAACAAGTTACCGAGTTAAAAGCTTACCACCACGGTGACAGGTCTAACATATTCATGGCACGTGCATCATACATCAGTTTAAATTATTTAATTTCCTTTATTTATATGCGCATGTATCTTTAATTGATATAATTGCTCCAATATGTTGCATATCTAATTGTTTACTACGTGCATTGGCATCTTAATCCAACATGCATTGCTTAGTGTTTATTTGATAGGGAATTGCTCCACTTCGTTCATCAAGTGTTACTCCAATCGGGTCTTGCTTGAATAAAGATGAGAAGAATATTTTGGGTTACATAATGTGAATTGAAAAGGAAAGGAAGGAATACGGAGGCTCGGGAAAGTAGAACCGGAGTTAGAACAAAGGAAGTAGGTTACTATCCTTACCAAACACTTCAAAGTGAATGAAGGTAAGATCACCGGACACGTGGCATGCCTAGAACTGTTTTACCGGGGAAGCTAAGATGTAGAAATTGGGAATCTCCTATTCCATGAACGATAGAACGAGTTCAAGGAATTGAGAATAGAACTTTCAAGGGGGAGAGATCGATCGGGAAATAAATTAAAATCACGGTTGTGCTCGAATGGGTCACTCTTAGAAGGAACGGTGAAATGTAAGAGTTAACAAGTAACGGGAATTTTACCAAAGTGACTAGAGATGAAATGAGAGATCTAGCACCCGATGCAATTCCAAAACCGATGTGGATGAAGCTTCGAGAATAATATCAGAAGAAATAGGTCTTTCAGAGATGAAGATAGGGATTTAAGGAACAATTGGGAATTGAAACAAGAAGATTGGGTACAGGATGATTGAGGGTAATTTGGGTTGAAGATTGCAAAAGGGTATCTATAGTACGGGATTTGGGCTTTGAAGATGATGGAATTATGAGGGAGCTTCCGTGAACTCCTAAATCAGCTTTTGCAAAAAGAAATTGGATCAAACTACCATATAATAGGATGGTGTCGATAGGGGTTGATTCAATTATGTATTACAGGGGTTCGGACGACGCATAACAAAGCCGATATTATTAAGTCATCTGTTGTCTTTCCATGATAATTCGGAAGGAAATTTGAGAAGAGACGAATCGAAAAGGGTGATCATTGAAGGACTTGGATCAAACTTCAAGAATCATTAAGAATGTTTTATCTTTGATTAGGGAATTGAATGGGCCGAAAACCGAATACAACCTTAAAGGCTTCAAGAGGATGAAGGAATAACCGAGAAGAAGATGGGAAACGATTGGTGTTGAGATAAACCATAATGAAGACTAACTCAAGATCGGGATTGCACCTTCAAGGTTGCCGAGAGTAACTGCCTTCGAGAATAGGGTAGACTCCGATATGGGTAAAGATAGTAATTATGGACCTAACACCAGGATGAATGTTCTAAAGGTATGCATGAAGGTTAAAGCCCGGTTGTTTAAAAGAGTCGGTCTTACTGAAAGAAGGTTATAGGAGAATGATGAGGGATCGAGGAAGGTTAGAAGCAGTAAAAGTCAGAATGGAATCAAGAATAGAATCGTTAAAGGTCCTATCATCTCGTCATTGGACATACAAAGGTTATTGGAGACAAGACAAGTACCGAGCCAACCTTTGGGCCAGACCATGTATTGGGCAAACATGCTACCAGCTTCAAAACTCTCGACTATGGTGACCGGTACCTAAAGCATTCATGGCATATGCATACATGCAATTTAAATTTAAATGATTTCTTAATACTATAAGCTTTGCTAATTGATTATATTCGTTGTTCCTTGTTATGGTTGTAATTGATGTTTACTATGTGTCTTGTATGACCTACGTGTTCATTAATCGTTATAATTCATGTTTTGTTATCCTTTTCTTCTTGGTGTTTACTCTTTGATGTCATTGTTGTTTGAGAGATGGGGTTCTCTCATTGTTGTTTGAGAGAAGGGGTTATCTCATTATTGTTCGAGAGACGGGGTTCTCTCCTTGTTGCTTGCGAGAGACGGGGCTCTCTCATTGATTGTTTTCGGGCGAACAGTGAATCTGGGGACGGATTCTTTTAAGGGGGAGAGGTTGTAACGTCCCGATTTTTTCAGTTGTATAAGCATGATGTATATGTTGACCAATGTGCGTAACTAAATTAATTATATATGCTTTCATTATTAATTATTTTATAAGTTTTATAATTTGAATATGAATTCTGGAAACGTTTATGCATATATGATTGTGTTTGAGTGTCGTCCCTATTCGATTGATTTCCGCTTTTAGTGAAAACTTGGTATGAGTGAATTATGTGTATTATGAACATGTCTCTATACTCGTTACATGATTTTATTCTCATTTTTTTGAATTTTGGAATCGTTTGTGTGATCGGAACCAAAAAGGGGCTAAAGGGCATTTAGCGCGCCTTGGGTTCCGGGGGGCATATCTTGAGCTTGGGAACTTGGAATTGAGTTCCGTCACCACCATTGGATCCGAATCGACGATTCAGATTCAATGGGATAAGCCTCATATTTTTCTAAGATCATTTGAGTCCCCGAATTTCAACTGAAACGAGCACCTTGTGCCTAAAACGATAAACCTTTTACTTTTCTTAAGCTACGGACCTATACAACACACCTATACTCCTAAACCCATGACCTAACCCACTTGACTCACTCCTCACTCTCTCCTTACCCCAGTCTCATGAACCAACCCCCCCCCCCCCCCCCCCCCCAAAACCCCCAAAATATTCAGCCAAGAAGAAGAGAATAGAGAAGAAAGGAAAGGGAAGAAACTACTATTCACCTTGTGAGAAATTGAGCTCATCTCACCTTCAATCCTTCTCCAATTTGAAAGGTAAGCCCATATTTGTGTGTTATGTCTCCTTGTGGTCATTTTAAGTTAGATATTGCATGATTTCCCCAAGATTTGAATTAGGATGGACAAACTTGATGAATAGTAAGGGTTTCATGAACTTTAGAGATTCAACCTTAATTCCTTGCAATTTCTTTGAGTCTCATGAGTAATAATTGATCCTAAGTCATGTGTTTATACTTGTATGGAGTTATGTTGCTTGGTGGTTGAGAATTGAGTGAGTTTCCATTAATGAACTTGAAGGAATTTTGAAGAATATGAACTTGCTCATGCCTCTTGCTCTTGTTTCACGCTGTGGTTCGATTTCAACTTTTTTCTTGGCATCATTTGCATGAATTATTGATACTTAAACTTATCTTAATGTGTTAGCTTGGAGTTGTGTATGTTTGGTTGAGGTTTGAGTTGGTTTCATGCATTTTTGCCCCTTTCTCGTGACTTTGCCTTGTTTCCTGCGTTTTTTTGGCTACTGACCCAAATCCACGGGGGAGGATTTGTGCCAGTAGGGTTTCTGACCAGAATCCATGCGGGTGGATTCTGTCCAGCCGGTTTTTGTTGCTCCGGTTCCGTTTTTCTTGTTTCTCTTCGCTTGTTTTATTTCTTCCACCTTGTTTATGATTGTTTTTCTTTATTAACATGTTGATTTTGTGTTATGATTATTGTATGAAGATTTTGGATTGAATTAATGTGTTTATGAGTTATGGCTTGACTTGTGAATTATGAACGTTTTAGTGTTATAAGGTGACCTAACTTACAACCCTTGCATTTCTTATGCCCTCAATGGATCCCCTTTTACCCTTAAATTGATTCCTATGCATTCTTAACATGTATTATTAGGTGTTATGATTCTTGTATGTAATTCTTGGCTCGTTTTGATTTGAATTATGAAAGATACGATACGATTGAACGTTAAACCTTCATGTATTGAATGTAAGTAGGTTAAGTCCTTGATTATATGTCTCCATGACATCGTTCTACTTCTTATGCATCTCATACCATGCTAATGCATTGTCGTGCGTCATAAATGGTTCATTTGGGGTCTTGAGTCTCACGAGTACACTACATTGTCCTTTGTACAGTTTTCTCCAGGGCGGAGATGTCGGGTTCATAGGACACTTTCGAGTCTCCTTTTCTTCTTGGTTTTGTTTGGTAAGAGGTTTACAGGTGGGGTTTTCTTCTATTAGTTATAATTGACCCGATATACCGAATGTGAAAGCTTTAAGCTAAAATATTATATATAAATATATATCGAGTCTTTTCAAAGGAGTTAATGATTTCCAATGTAAAGCCCTTCTTTTATGTATCCCCACCTTATGATTTTTAGCGAGAGCATGATTGAATGCACGAGCCCAGGGACTTGATGCACGTGGCTATCTGGGGAGGTAAGGACCGACGATGATCCCATGTACCAGTCCCACCATGAATTACGGCGGAACCGACCTCGTTCAGGAGTTTTGACGAGGAAAGGCTAACCGGGCTTTTGAGGGTTCAAGAACCTCACTAGCCACCATGTATGGACCGGTGGCCGGGTCTTGCAAGCTCGTCCACCACCCGGAGGAAAAAGGTGTAATTCTTTATGTATGAAAGCATGATTATGAATGAAATGCTATGAACGCATGATTATGAATATATGTATGTTGCATGATCGGTAATGAATGAACGAATGAACCATGCACACACGAGGAGAAGGTTGGAGAATTCGCCCACTCGCCAGGGCTCACGTAGTGACCGCATGTATGATTATGAATTAATGAAATTGAAGGTTGTAATCCCGAGCGTTGTTTTCTTTGTTTTACCCACTTGGGAAATGTCTCAAAAACCTCGCACGGGATTATAGCTTGCATGTGTGGGTTTACATTCTGCGATAATAATATAATATGTCCTGTTTTTTACCCACCAGTCTCCTATAGACTAAATCCGGCTTTGTTTTCAGTTTTCTCTTGCAGGTGTTGGAGTGCTAGGCGGGGTTTCGAGTCGGTCGAGTAGTATGATCGAGTTTGGGTCACTTCACGCATTTTGTAAATTGAATAAGTTATAGAGTTATGTATGAAATGTTATGATTATGTTATATTGATTTGGGACAGGCTTCTAGGGATAGATTGAACCCGTGACTTATGTTTTATGCTTTATGATTTATGTTTGAAATTTCGGGACTAGGTATCTATGTTAGTTGAACCCGTTACTTACTGCTTATATTGTGATTGACTTTATGTTCTGCTTCCGCATGCGCATTCACATTTGGGGTTAATTTGTCTACTTGGTTCCGAGAGTTAGCTCCCGCCTAGCATAGCGAGTGAGTGGTCCCCGTTCGCCGTGACTTGGCACGTGTATGGACTTCCAATTTCATATGCGGGTCGGGTCTCGGTGCGGGGATGTGGTGCCTTCCGTCTGGGGTGCTACAATAGTGAATAGTGTTTCCGCTTTTTTGAAAAGCGAAATTAACCAAAAAATTTATGAGTGTGTACGTTACAATCATAATTTTTTTGGTTAAATTCACTTTTTAAAAAACCGGAATCACTATTCACTACACTGATTCCGCTTTTCCAAAATGCGAAAAACTCCAAAATTACAATACACCACAAAAATATATCGAAAGTACAATATCAAAAAAAAAAAAAAATAGAGATAATGATTTTCTGCCATCCGAATTATGATCCGTTTTGCAATTCACTATCTAAACTATTTCGACTTCAATACTACCATTCAAACTATTATTTCTTTTTTATCGGTTTTGACTCAAAAATACCACTTATTTCAGCGGGTTTGACTCTTTTTCTTCTTATTTTAATATATAAATAGATAGATTTACCCTTGGTGTCTCATATACATATCAAATGTGTGGTATTTTTGAGTCAAAACCACTAAAAAATAAGTTGGGATGGTGGTTTATCAAGAAATAATAGTTTGGATAATAGTATTGAGATCGAAATAATTTAGATGGTGAATTGAAAAATAAGTCATAGTTCGAATGAAAAAAAAAAAATCATTATCCCAAAAAAAATTCAAACCAAAATTAGAAAAAACACCACACATTCATCGTAAAGGAGAAAACGAGGGAAACAGAGCTTTGCTGAACTTTCAATTTTTGGCAGATTTTCTGCAACTCCTCTGCATACACACATCACATCACATCACGTCAAACCTACCGTGCAGCATCTCCTTCATATTGCCAAACCAAACCCTAACCCCATTCTGAATCTCCATAACCCCTCATTTCTACTTCTAGCTCCATTAATGTCTGATGCACCTTCCGACGTCTTCCATGAAATACTCCTCCGAGTGCCGGCCGAATCCCTCCTCCGCTTCAGAGTCGTCTGCAAGGCATGGCGCCGCATCATTGACAACCCATCCTTCGTCAAAGCCCACACCGATAATCAACTCCTCTCCACAAATTTCATCATCAGGAGCCGCAATGGCAGCCTTGAATCATTGTCTTTGGACTCGATTGACTTTGCCGATGGCTGCCAAACTGTGGAGGTAAGCCCTGTAAAGCAATTGATCTCGCGTGCTGTGCCTAAAACTCCTGAATTGCCGCTCCCATCCTGCAATGGCCTAATGCTTCTAACTCATATCGACACGAAAATGAGTTGGGTGATATGGAACCCCTTTACCCGGGATTTTCACAGGTTGTCTGGACCTGATGTTGATTCTGATTCACGCTTATTGGGTATTGGGCTTGGCTATGATTCTGCTACTGCTGACTACAAAGTTGTGAGGATTGATGAAGTGTATAGAACTGATCACCCATCTGTGTTCAGAACTCTGGTTTATAGTCTGAAATTGGGTTCATGGAAGATGATCAAGAATTGCCCTTATTATTTCCCACGGGTACGGGATAATCATGGGATTTTTTTGAATGGTTCGTTGCATTGGAGGTCATATGACATGATAATTGCACTTGATCTTGTTAATGAAGATTTTTACCAGCTGCCATTGCCACAGGAGCTCACCAGACGAAAATGGTCTCCTCGTGATGTGTATTTAGATGCTTTCATTGGAAACTTAGTTTTGTGTTACTGTCATACTGATCATAGTTTTGTTGGGTGGGTGATGGAAGATTGCAAAGTAGAAAAGTCATGGAGGAAGCTGTTTTCAGTTGATACTATAGGTGCTATGGAGTCTCTTAGGCCTGTAGCTTATTTGAAGAACAAAGGACATGTTGTTTTGCAGCATCAGGGCAAGTTCTTTCTGTTGGATATTGACAAGGATTCCACAAAGAAAGTTTCGATTGCAGGCCTCCCACACTATTTTACTTCTCAAAATTGTGTGAAGAGTATTCTGAAGCTGGATGAAAGTTATGATGTTTGCAGGAGAGTTGCCACGAAAAGAACTAGAGCGCAAAGGAAGAAGGCTAATGCAAGGTAAAGTTAATCTCTTTGCATTTTCTATCTTGGATTATTTAATAAGTTGATTCAATTGTATTAGCTGATTCATTGATGCAAAGACGACAAGAATGAAAATCCTCATAACATAAGTTCTATAATTAATTAGAGGTTGGTGAGGAAGAAACTGAAGCAGCAACCAGAACACCATGGGATTATGAGTTGTTTAAACCAGAGGAGGTATTAAGCACTTGTTTATACATACTCCTGTGATGTTTCTACTTGCAGTGTGACGCAGCCTGCAACTATCACTGATGCTTGGGGTCGTTCAGATTCAGATTATAGTTCCGATTCAATTGATGCTGAGGACAGTGTGGGTTAGTATTAGTATTTTGGTTCCAGAGATGGATGTGTGAAGGACGGCTTCAAAACTTTGTCAATTCACGGCCCTTCTCCTTTTGCTAGCATGTATATATATATATATGCAAGTTATGAATATATTATGTCTATTTTGCAATATGTTATGATCTTAATTGGTAGCTCAGACTGGTTATTGCGGTTATGAATGGAAGTGATAGTAACAAATGTTCTTAATTGGTTGTCTTCTTTTTGTTTTTGAGTTATTCATTTCTTTTGAGTGTTAAGTGGCAGGGGCAAGACTAGAGTATTACGGGAGTTTTGGCTAAATAATTCACCAAATAGCATTCAGGATGTGCACTAAAAATCTAAAATTGAACAATGTTTTGTAATCGGCCGCTTTCTTTCTTTTTCTTTTTTTTTTTTTTTTCATAAGAGGGTTGTTTTAGTTTTCCAACTACTCTCAGCTCTTGTAAATTTGTTGCTTGTCAGTTGCATTGAGTAGCAGATGGTAAATTATCTATGGCCTTGGAATTAGTTTACTTCAGCATATCCTAATCCAACCGGGAAAGACAAGGAATAGTAAATTTTCTGATATATTACCCACTAAACCATGTTCACTCACTACTTGGAATTACTGGGTATTAATATATTTTTTGTTCTTGTTTACATCAAACGATTGTTTATGCCCACTTGGTGAAAATGGACGAAGGACAAAACAATTAGATTATTATTATTTTTTAAAACACACATTCCAAATGGCTAGAGGATTCGAATCCGGGTTATTATCTTAAAAAAAAAACCCTCAAACTATTTGGCGAACCCTTATCGGGAGAGGATGTTAGTTATTTAACGCCCCTTAAAGGATGTTTACTTCATCATTTTCATGGCCTTAGACAAACTTAGAAAAATCCATGTTATATAGCAACCCTTTGAGGGAGTTGCTATTAGGGATGCAGACGAGTCGAGCTAGCTCGTGAGCAAGCTCGAGCCAAGCCCGAACCCAAGCCCCTTTTAGTTAGGCTCTGGCTCGCGAGCCATTATATTTAATTAAAAAAATAATATTTTAATTTTTATATATATAAATATTTTATTATTATATAATATTATATATATATTTATTGATTTTTATATAAAATTAATAAAAAAGTAATATATTTATAATAAATGTGATGGTGCAGGAATCGGAGTTTCTTGAATGCAACAACACTTTAGTATTTGTATGAAGAGGGAAAGACCATCACAGGCGTGAGTGCCTCAGGAACTGGGTTTCCTTGTAAGCGTGGGTTCTTCCAGCTAGGATAACACCAAGAGTGCAAGAGGTGATGGTGATGCGACTGTGGTGAGGTTAATGGAAAGCTTGAGAAGATCAGTAGGAATGCCCAGAACAATGCAATGTGTGTGTAGAAGATGACTTGGGGGAGAAAGCATGTGTTCTCCCCTATTTATATGTTAGGGGTGAGGGTAAATGGGTAAATTGACCGTGTGGTCCCAAACCTGTGTTGCCCTAACACGTGGCAGCCATTGAGGGCGTGAGAATGACGTTTCCGAAAAGGAGGTGGCGTGTCAGGTACAAGGTGCGCACAACCTTTGTGTAGGTTGTTGGCGAGGGTCGCCTGTGAGGAAGGCCCAAGATCTTCTTCACTAAGGTTCGGATCCCTCGCAATGGGGTATGATCATGCACGGACGCTGGTGACGCTCGAAGAGTGCATGGATGGCCTCCCCGCGGCAGGTGACCCTTGAGCGCCAAAATCCCGAGCATCTGGAAGGCCCTCGTGTAGGTACCTCCTTGAGGAGGGTGTCCCTGAGGGCCGGAATGTGAGCGTCAAACCGGTCAACTTGAGGACTCTACCTGGGCAGTTGGCGGAAGCCCATTGACCTGTACTGATAAACAAGCAGGTGGGCTGGGAAGGCCCGCGAGCCCATCAATGCGAGCGTCCGGACCCTCAGTCGTCGAAGTGTTGACACGTGGGCGGCTCTGATTCGAGTGCGGTTTTAGGCCTCATCATTTTGCCCCCCAAATTCTGTAGTATCGCTCGAGCGTACTGTAGAATTTAATAAGGTGGGAGCCTTGGATTTTGAATTACCCGAGGGTCAAGCCATTGCTAGAGAAGTGACTGTTTGACTTCTGTAACGGACACTCTGACACCGCATTAATTGAAATCATGTCCGCATTTAATGCTGAGTGGGAACGTGGGCGCGTGCACTACGGAAGGCGTGAGGCGGTTACCAAAAGTGGGGGGATTTCCTAAGCGGGAAATGATTGCCATTTGAAATCCTAAGCCCTAATCAATGCAAATTCTCCCCTATAAATAGGGATTTGCAGAATCTTGGAGCCTCTTTTACGCATTCAGACTTCTTCAAGCACATACGCAGCAAGAAACCTCCGCGACTTTTAGAGATTCCGGCGAGCTTCTTCTTCACTTTCTAGGTAAGGCTTCCACAAATTCTGGTATTCCGATACGAACTTTTAGATTTAGGTTGTGCGTGAGTGATCCTTCTAAGCAAAGAACCCCTTCTGCCGTTGAATTCCTTCTAGAATTTTCCTTCTTTATTGAATTTTCTGAGAGAACTCCGTCTTCGTAAGTCGAAAAACAAACATGGCCAGACACCAGGTTGACGATTATGTAAGGGAGATAGATGAGATGTCCGTGGGGAGCTCTTCCCCCCACGGAGATGTACCTACAGCGGTTCCCATGGCTAGAGCGTCCCCAGGTGAGGGGATTCCCATGGCGATTCCAGTGGCTCAAGCTCCGGCTGATGCCAGGGATGAAGAGGTTGACGCAGCCGTTCAAGGGATGAACGAGCGTGCTCCTGGAGGGGTGGATGACCTCTTTGAGGAGATGCATAACGTGATGGAAATGCAGAGGCAAGGAGAGAGAGTATTCCCGGTGTTGAACAGCGCCGTGAGACCCCAGGATCACAGGATCACCGTGGCCGTGATGGCTCCCGAGGGCGAAGCAGGGCCATCCGGACGTCCATTTGAAGCTGAACCTTCCAGAAGCGTCAGAGGAAAGGAAAGGAGCCTGTCACTCAAGTGAGGCAAGATAACCGTCACCAAACCGATAGATCTCCATATGAGATTGAGAGTATTTTGACGCTCGAAGATTTGGAGGAGCTGAAGACGAAAGCTTATTGGGATGAAGCTGTATTTCCCATGCGACTGCCAGAGGAAGGAGAGAGGGCCAACCGACCGCCACCTGGGATGATAACGGTTTATTGGGATGTTGTTCTAGCCGGTGGCCTAAGATTTCCAATTGCTCACGCCGCTGCTATCATCTACCACCATCTAGGGCTTTGCCCTTCACAAATTCTGCCCAACGGCATAGCCTTAATCAATACCTTCATAATAACGATGAGAGCCTTAGGTTATGCATCCTCGATCGCCAATTTTGACAGCTTGATACAAGTAGCCCGCTCGCCACGCTCGTCACCTACGGACGGGTTTTATTACGCCTAGGCCAAGTCGGGCTTTAAGATGATAGATTCCCCATCCACCTCCTATGGCGAGCATTGGAAGGAGAAGTATTTCTTCGTGGGGGCTCCTGGGGGAATCTTTGGGGTTCATCGACAGTGGATGATACACGGCGAGGGTCCTTTGATTAGGGAAAGGGTGAGAAATAAGGATTTCGAGGACTGGGCCAAGGGACTAGCCCTCGTAATGAAGTGTGAGAAGAAATGGATCAAGGCTGAGGTCTTGATGAAAAACGAGGGGGTGTTGTTTCTTTATGGCTTGTCTTGCCCCCCAGAAATGATACTCAACCCTCCAGCCAACATCATGACCCTCGACGGTTAGATTCTAGGAACTAACTGCTCTAACTTTTAGAATAGTCTCCTGACTTGGTATAGTTGTTGTATTTCTGTTCTTGTGGTGCCAGCACCAATTTGTGACGCTCGTATCTTCTTTCTTGTAGGTATCCAGATATTATCGCAAGGTATGAATGCTGAGGCTCTTTCCCGTATCTTGGGCGCTCAAGGAACCAGCGCTAATCCCCAGCCTCCGCAGCAACAGCAAGTCCGTCCTCTAAATGCCCCAAGGGGGAGAGGAACTAGGCGAGGAGCCGGTCGGGGCCATAATGGCGCTCGCGAGGGCGCGGGGAAAGAGGCCCGTAGGGGCCCCATTGAAGATTTGACGGTTGACGGCGTCCGTGGGGCTACTCCTCAGCCGGCGGCCCCCGAGGGTCCGATTTCATTGAGTTCGAGCGGATCTCGAAACCGCTCGGGGGAGCATGTCCGTATACATGAGACCATCCGGGCCGACCGTCAAGGGAAGAGGAAGAGGATGCCGGATTCCCTCCCAATTTCTGGTAAGGGGAAAGAGGTGGTCGTGGGGCATAAAGGCGAGGGCAGCGACACTTCTGAAAAAGAGGGTCCAGTGCTTCTGAAAAAGAGCGCCTACTCCGTCAACATCGTCTCTGACATCGTCGGAAAACTCTAATTTTCCGGAGATCATGATAAGCTGAACGAGCATGACGCCGCTCGTGTTGCTGACGACGCCTGTCATGCCCTTCTGACGGTAAGTCCCCAGTACCCTCTGAAGATTTCCCAATTCCATTGTTCCCTTTTAGCACTAACCTTGGCTTCTGACTCTCCAGGAGGTAATCCCTAGGTTGAAGAACTTGCAAGGACGAGCGTAGGCCTACTCCGAGCATAAGGCTAAGTATAAAAAACTGCTACGAATCTCTGACCCCGTTCAACTGCAAGAGGATTACAACAACGTCCACTCCCAACTGACCGCTGCCAACCTCGAGAAGGACCAGCTGAGGGAGTATCTTCAGAAAACGGATGCGACCTACCTCACTCTTGACGAGCGTCATAGGGAGCTGAAGGTGGAACGCGACCAGCTGAGGGTGCAGAATAGAGACCTGGGTGAGCAGCTAGCAGAGAGCACTCGCCAAAACGAGGAGACGAAGAAGGCCCTCGCTGATTTGCAAGGCAAGGTACAGGGCTTGGAGGCAAGGGTATCTTGGGAGGCAGTGATGAAGTTCGTGCGCTCCAAAACTTTCATATTTGCCGCCAACATCCAGTGCTTTGACAACGCTCGGCGCTTCTTCCATAAAGCTATCGGGCAGATGGTGAAACTGGGCTTGGCTCCTGACAGCGCTCGGACCGACGCGCGCTTGCGCATGGACCTGGATGAAAACTACGAGCCTATGGTCCAAGATGAGGATCCTACTGAGAGCTTGGCGGAGCCGGAATATCAGGAGTTGGTGGAAACACTCCAAAGGGAATTTATTGCTGCCAACACTGTAGGTCCCGAGCCCATCCAAATAGAAGACGAGGGCACCGTCATGGATACTGCGGACGTTGAGGAACCTGGCGAGGCTCAAACTTCTGACGCACACGTGTTGGCCCCTGTTCCCCTTGCGACTGCTCCTCCCGAGCCCGACGCTCCAGCCCAGTGAAGCTCCCTTGACTGTTAATCTCTTGCCCTTGCCAGTTTAAATTCTTCTTCCCATTTATGAACAACTTTATGTCTGTACTTAATCCTCCAGTTATTTCCTGAACACTTTGGGTTCCTCTATGTTGCTTTTCCATATATTTGAACTATTTTTTTTTGCTGCTTGAATGTTTGAATACTTTCTTCTTTACTTTTGAATGGTGAATGATGTTATTTCATAGCGCTCGCCGTTTTTAAACTGGTCTCGCTTGTTTGAACGTTTACGATGAGCGTGTTTGTGCACGAGGGCGTTTTCTTTAAGGGTGCCCTGGCATTCATCACAATGCACCATCAGTTTAAAGTTTGGCAGCGTCTGGTGATTTGAGGGGCGTAGATATGGACGCGAGGGTGTTTTCCCTGGGGGTTCCCTGGCCGTATCCGTAATGAGGCTCGAATTTGAACTTAGGAAACTTCTGGGGATTTTCCTAAGTATTGGCCCAATAACGTGCACCCTCGTCTTGAATGCTCCATTAGGTTGTATATACTTTAGAAATCAACAGTAGGATTTGCTAAGTATGGGATCAAAGCGAGCGTAACCGTGGGGTTAGCGTTATTTTGAGGGACCCAGGAAAGGATAGTTATGGGATCCACTATTCTACGAGTGTGCCCTTACCCAAGAAGTTGAGGGTCATCGGGGTTTTTACGAGCGCGAGCCGGAGTGGAGTGCACTCAGCTGGCGTAAATTAAGCCTTTTGCCCCCCATTGTCTGACACGCTCGTTCTTAGGATTTTATACACTTACGATTTGTCAAACACCCAGATAGCGTTGCTTCAAAACGATTGGGGTATTACTTAGGCCGTTCGACGTGGAGGATGCTCGACACGGAGTAGGACTTACGTTTGCTTAAATCATTAACCCATAAGAAAGCAAATAAATGACATAATCAAGAATCAAATGCTTACTGTTATACTTGCAATTTCCAAAATGAATACAACATGCTTTCTGTCAAAAGAAAGTACCCCATGCTGCCAATGGGCGATCACAAAAACTGATGTTTACACGTAGAACCTTCTAAGGTTACATGCATTCCATGGCCTAGGGAGACGCTCGCCTTGCAAAGTCTCCAGCAGGTAGGTGTTATTTGCTCGTACCTGAATGACTTTGAAGGGGCCTTCCCAATTGGGGTCCAACTTACCCACATGTTTGGAGACTTCAACTTTTTTGAGGACCAAGTCCCCTAGCTGGAAAGTCCTCTCCTTAACACGTTTGTTGTATTGGCGAGCGACGGTCGCTTTGTATTTGTGGATACGTACCCAAGCAGTATTCCTCTTCTCGTTCAACAAATCTAACTCGAGCGCCCGATTGGCCTCGTTGGCAGCGGGCTCGAAATAGGCAACGCGTGCGGATTCTTGATCAATTTCCGCAGGTATCATAGCTTCGGAGCCATAAACGAGGGAGTAAGGAGTTTCTCCTGTTGCCGCTCGTGGAGTAGTACGATATGCCTACAGGGCTCCTTGAAGTTCTTCAGCCCATTCTCCCTTCTTACTCTCGAGCATCGTCTTCAGATGCTGGAGTATGGTTCGATTGGTTACCTCCGCTTGACCATTGGCTTGAGGGTGGCCCACGGAGGTGAATCGCTATTCGATCCCTAGCTCATAGCACCAATCCCGCGTGTCGGCAGCGATGAACTGGGAGCCGTTGTCTGAGATGAGCACCCTCGGGATACCATATCTACAGATGATGTTTTTCCAAATGAAATCTCTCACAACCTTGAACGTTATCTTAGCGACCGCTTCGGCTTCAGCCCACTTAGTGAAATAATCCACGGCGAGTATTACGAATTTCTTTTGTCCGACCGCCATTGGGAGGGGTCCCACAATATCAATGCCCCACTGATCAAAAGGCCACGAAACATCAATAGGAATCATTTGAGCTGCCGGCAACTGAGGGGTGTTAGAATGAAATTGGCACTTAGGGCATTTCTTGGAGTAGCTAATGGCATCCTGCAGCACCGAGGGCCAGTAGAACCCACTTCTTAAGACTTTCTTTGCCAAGATTCGACCGCCGGAGTGGTTCCCGCAACTCCCATTGTGCACATGCTCTAAAACTTCCTTGGCCTGCGAGGGTCTCAAACATCTCATCGGTGGGCCTTGGAAGGATCACTTGAATAGCCGACCCTCGACGTCCAATAAGAAGCGAGGGGCTTTGTTTCTGATTTTCCGAGCCTCAACTTTGTCGCTTGGGCTGGTTCCATCCTGGAGGAATCTGATAATTTCGTCGAGCCAACAGGGCTCGGAGGGGTCAATCATATTCACCTCCTTCGAAGGTTCGCCTCTATTTATCAGCGGCTCCTCGGTTCTAAGAAACGTAACAGCACGCTCGCTAACACCATCCAGGGCGGATACGAACTTTGAGAGAGCGTCAGCACGCTCGTTTTATGCCCTTGGGACCTGCAAAAGGTGGAATTCCTTGAACTTGGCTATCACCTCCTTGGCGCTCGCCAGATATTGTACCATAGTGGCTTCTCGGGCCTCATAAGAACCATCAATTTGACTCGCGATCAACTGCGAATCAACATATGCAGTGACCCGAGTGGCCCCATTTTGAAGTGCAATCCTGAGCCCCTGGATGAGGGCCTCATACTCAGCTTCGTTGTTGGTGACTTGGAACGCCAGCTTGATCGCATAGTCAACTTCAGCTCCGAGAGGATCCCTGAGGGTCACCCCGGCTCCTCCCCCTTGTGAGGTCGAGGAGCCATCTGTGTGCAAAAGCCATAAACCATCCTCTGCTGAGGGCCCGGTATCTAAGTTGAAACGTTCCACCAATAGGTCTGCCACGGCCTGAGCCTGTATCGCCGTGCGAGGCTCGAAGGTGATGTCAAATTGGCTAAGTTCAATTGACCATTTAATTAATCTCCCTGAGACGTCCGGCTTTGCAAGCACCTGTCTGAGGGGCTGATCTGTGAGCACCACGATGGAATGCGCTTGAAAATAAGGCCTTAGCCTCCGAGAGGCATTAACGAGCGCAAAAGCAAACTTCTCTATTTCCATGTATCTTTTCTCCGCTCCATGTAGAGTCTTACTTAAATAATACACCGGCATATGCTTATGCTCGCGAATTGCCACGAGGACAGCGCTCGTGGCTTCCAAGGAAACTGATAGATACACAAACAAGCTCTCCCCCGGGATAGGTTTGGTCAACAAAGGCGCGCTCGAAAGGTACCGCTTCATGTCCTGCAGGGCCTTTTCGCAGTCCTTGCTCCAGGTAAAGTTGCGAGCGTTACGCAGAATTTTAAAGAAGGGTAAGTTCCTGTCCGCTGAGCGGGAGATGAACCTGTTTAATGAAATGATCTTACCCACAAGCACCTGGACTTCTCTCAGATTGCGGGGCGAGGGTATGTCCAGGATTGCCTTAATTTTCTCTGGGTTCGCCGCTATGCCCCATTGGCTGACCATGTACCCCAAAAATTTGCCACCCCGCACGCCAAATGTACACTTGGATGGATTCAATTTCATACCGTAACAACGCAGGATACTGAACGCTCATTTTAGGTCTTCTAGGTGGGAATGCTGGCGTTCGCTTTTGACGATCATGTCATCCACGTATACTTCCATGGACTTTCCAATCTCACACTCGAACATCCTGTTGACAAGGCGTTGGTATGTCGCTCCTGCGTTTTTGAGCCCAAAGGGCATAACTTTGAAGCAATAAACACTCATGTGGACTACGAAAGCAGTTTTAGGACGATCCTCTAGAGCTATAAATATCTGATAATATCCTTGGAAAGCGTCCATCATGCTCATAAGTTCACACCCAGCGGTCGAATCCACCAACTGATCAATTCGAGGCAAGGGGTACGGATCCTTAGGACATGCCTTGTTGAGATCTGTGAAGTCATTGCACATACGCCACTTGTTGGCGCTCTTTGGAACGAGCACCACATTGCACAGCCATTCTGGATATATAATTTCTTCTATGTATTGAGCGTCAAGCAGTTTATTGACTTCTTCTTCTATGACTTGCCTCCGGAACCCATGGACATCTCTCTTCTTCTGCTTTATAGGTTTGAAGGCCGGATCCACGTTCAGCCTGTGGACAATAACGCTCGGATCTATGCCAGTGAGGTCTGAAGCCTTCCAGGCAAAGACATCAATATTTTCTCGCAAGAACTCAATTATCATAATCTGAGAGGGTCCGTCAAGGCTAGAACCTATTTGCGTGATCTTATCTGGATTCCCGGGCTCCAATTCGACGGTCAGGAAGCTCTCCGTAGGTTCCACCCACACCTCAGGCCTCGGCTGTTCGAGCGCCCTTTTCTTGCCTGTAATTCTCTTGTTGGTATCTCCCGAGGGTATATGATCCTCGTCTTCCGAGGAAGAAGCCCCAACTTCTCCGAGGGGCGAGTTCCCAGCATCTACGGGTTTGCCTGCATGCCTCTTTTTATTCTTCTTTTTATATAGCTTGGCCCGCTTGCGCTCGGGGCCATCTTCATCTAGTTTGGGGAAGTCAACGGACTTCTTGGTGGAGCCTGCCTGGGTAGGTTGTTTGGGCTTGTGGCTTCGAAGGGACAATATGTAGCATTCCCAGGCCTCCTTAACATTACACAGTACCTCTCCTGTACCCTCGGGAGTGGGAAATTTGACCTTCTGATGATAGGTGGAAATTATAGCTTTGAAGTCGACGAGGGCTGGGCGCCCAATGATGATGTTGTATGGTAGGTCCACTTCGACCACCACGTAAAGAACATTTAAAGTTTTTCGCTGTGGGGCGCGACCGAAAGAGGTGGCCAAGCGAATTTGTCCGCGAGGGACGATCTCGGAACCCCCAAAGCCGACGAGGGCTGTTCTGAGGGGTTCGAGCGGGATGTTTGTGATGTTCATTTTCTGAAACGTGGAGTAAGGCAAAACATTCACGGAGCTTCCACTATCAATCAAGACCCTCTTTACAACGTGATTGTGAACGTCTAAGCTAACCACCATGGGGCAGTCAGAGGTTTCACCGACCCCATGGGGTGTTACAATGTGCTCTAAATCTTTCTCTGTGAAACCTACGCTTTCATCCTTCTCCGAGCGTGATGATTCATCAACAGAGAGCACCGGCCTGGGCTGAGAAGATCTTTGGTCATAGCTCCGAATGTAGCGGCGTCGGGAAGCGTTAGAGTCTCCCCCCGAGGGCCCTTCGACAATCATGTGAATGACCACGAAGGGCTGGTTCTCCATGTCTGGGGCTTTTCCTTTTCCACGGTCACTGGGCTCGGCGTGGCGGTGACGCGGGCTCCGTGAGCGCGAACGGCTTCTCCCTCGGGCACGCGCGCGCTCGGCGCAATGTTCATCGTACCTTTCCAACACCTTAACGAACTCCTTAAGGTGCCCCCCTGCGATCAGCCTCTGAATCTCACCCTCAAGCTGACGACATTCATTGGTGTCGTGCCCTTTCTGTTTGAGGAAAGCGCAGTACTTTCCCGAGCGCTTCTGAGCCTCGGTTTCTCTCAACTTCGACGGCCTTTTGAACAGCTTCTTATCCGCCATGGCATACACTTCGGCTATAGGGCGGTTGAGAGGGATGCGCTTGAATTTCCGAGGGGGAGAGTTCCGATGAGCGGGAATAGGGCTGCGGCGGCGACCTCTGGTTGAATCTCCTCTGTCTTCAAGGGCTTTGTTGGAGCGAGGGGCATTCGCCGTTTTCTGATCCCTCGCAAGATACATATCCTCGAGGGTGAAAAACGAATCAGCTATGTCCCTTATCTCCATCAGCGAGCGGGGCTTTTTCTTGGCCACTTCCTCCGCAAATTCTTTGCTGACATAATGCTTCATGTTAATGGCTCCAAAGAGAACGTGCCTTAAGAAATCCATTGAGGGCTTTTCCACCAGGAGGATTTCCTTGTTGAACCTTCCCATGAAGGATCTGAGGGTCTCGCTTGGTCCCTGGACCAAGCTGTAGAGAGCCGTCGCAGCGGGGGTTGGAGCTTTTAAAGAGTTGAAGTGACTGGTGAAGGCGTCAGTCAGGTCATGGTACCCTCGGATTGAGCGCGGAGGAAGCTTTTTGTACCAATCCTGGGGCATCCCCACGAGGGAGGTTACAAACACCTTGGCCCAATAGTTGAGGGGGTGATCATATAGATGCATCAAGTGCACGAAGTGATCCAGATGCTCGGCTGGATCTATGGTCCCGTCATACCTGTTGACGGACGTGGGGATTTTGCCCTTCCCTGCACGGGTCGTCAGTACCTCCTCAACGAGGGGAGAATCGCCTGACACGATCCTGTAATCCTTGTCGTCGGGGTCTTCGGGGCTGGCTTCCCTTTGTCGGTGAGAGATGGGGCTGCGTGGCCTGCGAGCGTCTCTGGCCCTGGACCTCTCGTCCCCATTGCGGGAGACATGAGACCGTGCTCGAGAGAGCTGCTCTACCACGTTCTGGAGCCCCCTGATTTGGTTTTGGACAGCAGCAAGTTGAGGGTCACCGATATTTCTGCGGTTTGCCCTTCCTACGGCTCTCGATTGGACCTCTTCGTTATCTCCGGTCCCCTCATTTCGAGGAGCCCTGTCGTCTCCGGCTGGGGGTTGCTCTTGCTGGACCCTCGGTGGGGCCTCATTTTCTTGGATTGGTGGAGGGGGAGGCTGTTGGGCCCTCAACGCGTTTTGGGCCATCGTCAGAGGGTGCGCTGGAAGTCCTCCAAGTGGCGGGGCCATTCGAGCGCTAGCGTGTGAAGGGAAATACGCTGCAGTGAAATGTTCCCAAGCGTTCTGGACAGCCTGGCTCTCACATTGCGCATACAGAGCTTGAAGTTGTTAGGTAGTGATTTGGGGCATTTCTACCCCTTGCATCTCTCTTGGCAATGACGTGGGGAGATTCAGTGTCCCCACTTGATAGGGTTGGATCATCGGCATCATCCCGGGCATCATTCCGGGTTGCATAAAAGGGTATCCCGGTGGAGACATTGCCATGGGATACATGCCTGAGTAAGGGAAGGAAGCGTTGGCGGTATGAGTTGCTGGTGGAACAACGGAACTGGGCCCCCCACAGCGTCCCCTCCCTGTGGGAGAGTTGCTGCCACTGTGTCTGGATTATCGCCCCCATTCCCCGCAGCAGGTGGGTTTGTACTTCCGGCTGGGACGTTGCTCTCAGCGTTCGCTTCGTTGACTGGGGGAAGAGTGCCCTTGTCCCCCACAGCTCCAGACCGGGTTGCGGTTACCATTTTCAGAATCAAAAGGTGTTATATCTCGACTAGCTTTCAGAGGAAGACTGAGATGTTGGCAGTTGTGATGGATTTCCCACAGACGGCACCAAAAATGATGGTGCAGGAATCGGAGTTTCCTGAATGCAACAACACTTTAGTATTTGTATGAAGAGGGAAAGACCATCACATGCGTGAGTGCCTCAGGAACTGGGTTTCCTTGTAAGCGTGGGTTCTTCCAGCTAGGATAACACCAAGAGTGCAAGAGGTGATGGTGATGCGACTGTGGTGAGGTTAATGGAAAGCTTGAGAAGATCAGTAGGAATGCCCAGAACAATGCAATGTGTGTGTAGAAGATGACTTGGGGGAGAAAGCATGTGTTCTCCCCTATTTATATGTTAGGGGTGAGGGTAAATGGGTAAATTGACGTGGTCCCAAACCTGTGTTGCCCTAACACGTGGCAGCCATTGAGGGCGTGAGAATGACGTTTCCAAAAAGGAGGTGGCGTGTCAGGTACAAGGTGCGCACAACCTTTGTGTCAGAGGTTGTTGGCGAGGGTCGCCTGTGAGGAAGGCCCAAGATCTTCTTCACTAAGGTTCGGATCCCTCGCAATGGGGTATGATCATGCACGGACGCTGGTGACGCTCGAAGAGTGCACGGATGGCCTCCCCGCGGCAGGTGACCCTTGAGCGCCAAAATCCCGAGCATCTGGAAGGCCCTCGTGTAGGTACCTCCTTGAGGAGGGTGTCCCTGAGGGCCGGAATGTGAGCAGTTGGCGGAAGCCCATTGACCTGTACTGATAAACAAGCAGGTGGGCTGGGAAGGCCCGCGAGCCCATCAATGTGAGCGTCCGAACCCTCAGTCGTCGAAGTGTTGACACGTGGGCGGCTCTGATTCGAGTGCAGTTTTAGGCCTCATGAAAATGTATATATATTTAATAAATATATATTATTATATATAAAAATATATTAAATTATTTTTAAAAACTAATTTTTAATAAAAAATAATATAATACCCATTTGGCTCGAGCCGAACCGAGTGAGTCTCGAGCTGAGCTCGAGCTATTAAAAAATAAAAAAAAAAGGCCAAGGCTCGGCTCGACTCGTTTGCATCCCTAGTTGCTATATTACCCAAAATCTTCATTGAAGTAAATACAAATTTTGAGTTAAATAACAAAAAAATCACTATTCCTTTACTATCGGCATTGAATAGGTATATTGCCAAGTAAACACTCACTAACTTACCACTACAAAATTTGGGGAGTTTAACAACTTTCCAAAACAGTTGCTATTTAACAAAGGTTTTATCTAAGGCCGGAGCAATACCACAAGACCCTAAAAAAGTTGAGGTAAACATCTATTTGGGGGGTTAAAATCCTAACACCTCATTTTCCAACTTTTGTATTTGGCGCCAAAGTTTCATTGCTTTATTTCCAACTAAGAGTTTGTTACAGCTTTGCTAAGTTTAGTTACTGTGTTAGTTTAGAGTGTTTTGATGACTGACACGTAGATGGCTTAGATGCTCTAGACTAGATATTTATCTTTTCCCTTAGCTTCTTGTATATAAGCTTGACACGTCTGTAATTCTTCATTTATTGAATGAGAAAAATTACTTCACAATCTCTGAGTTACTACAGCTGACACATCTACTTCTCAACACAACACTACAGGTATCTCCATGTCTGTTTTTAACTCTTTGGACGTTGGGAATTCTACCTAGATTCTTGACTCTGGAGCAAGTAGACATATCTGCTGTGTTTGGTCCCTGTTTGATAGTATTGAAGAAGTATCTAATGTACAAGTTCTGTTGCCTGATGGTTCTTCTATTCTTGTTACACACAAAGGGAATGTCATTCTCCATCCTTGCATAACTTTGTGTGATGTTCTCTATGTGCTAAAATTCAGATTCAATTTGATATCTCTGAGTAATATGCTGCAATCTTCACCTGTTTCTGTCTCCTTCTTGGCAAATCAGTGCACAATTCAGGATTCTCACTTGAAAGTGATGATTGGCAAGGCTGACCTCAAAGCTGGATTATATGTGTTTGATGCTGCTGCTTGCTTTCCTAGTTTGTCTGTTTCAGATCAGTTAGTGAGTGTTGTATCAGTAGATACTTAGCATAGTAGAATGGGACATCTTTCTTTTCCCATACTTGAACAATTAAAGTCTGTTGTGGGTTTAAATGTAATAAGTCCGATACTTCTCACTGTACAGTGTGTCCTTTAGCCAAATAGAAACAACTTTCATTTCCTACAGGAAATCATAAATGTTTGCATCCTTGTGAACTCATACATGCTGACATATGGGGGTCTTTTAATCATGCTCCAGACAACCCTTACAAGTATTTCCTGACTTTAATGGATGATCACACAAGATTTACATGGATTTTCTTGCTCAAAGCAAAGTCTGATGTGTTAATTGTGGTGCCTCAGTTTTTCCAAATGATCAAAACATAGTTTAATGCTGATATCAAGTCTTTTAGATCTGATAATGCCCCTGAGCTTAGTTTCACTGAATTCTTTAAGACTAATGGGGTTCTTCATCAATTTTCATATGTTGAGACACCACAACAAAATTCAGTGGCAGAGAGGAAACATCAACATCTTTTAAATGTTGATAGAGCTCTTTACTTCCAGTCAAAGATCCCTTTGAGATATTGGACTGATTGTCTCCTTAAAGCAGTATATTTGATTAACAGGACACCTTTTGTTCATCTTGAGTCAAAGTCTCCATTTGATCTTCTTTATCAACATGGATTTGATTATCATTCACTCAAGGTCTTTGGTTGTTTAGCTTATGCCTCTACACTTCCTTCTCAAAGGCACAAGTTCACCCCAAGAGCAAGACCATCTGTATTTCTGGGATATCCTCCAGAGGTTAAGGGTTATAAGTTGCTTGATATTGCTACTAGAGAAGTGTTTGTGTCTAGGGATGTTGTTTTCCAAGAAACAGTTTTTCCTTTCCAAGAGAATCTGCATTTACACACTTCTCCCATAGATGATTTTCCTGATATTTCACTACCAATACCTGCTGCATCTTCTGAGTCATCAGATTCACTTCCCATCAGCACACATTCCACTACACTTCCTACTGTGACTAGGAGATCTGGAAGGCCAGTTAAAAGGCCATCTTATTTGCAAGACTTTCACTGTAACTTGCTTACTAATTCCTCATCTCCAACTTCCACGTTGTATCCTTTAAGTTCTCATCTGTCATATGACAGACTTTCTCCTTCTCATAGAGAGTTCACTTTGAACATCACTACACATTGTGAACCTTCAAATTACACAAAATTGCTTCTCAATACCCTGAATGGAGAAAGGCTATGCAAGAAGAGTTATCTGCTATAGAATCCAATAACACTTGGAGTGTTGTTCCATTACCAGCTCATTCTCACACTATATGATGCAAATGGGTGTTTAAAAATAAGTATAATGATGATGGCAGCCTAGAAAGACATAAAGCTAGGATGGTGGCCAAGGGCTATAGTCAGTTAGAGGGAGTTAATTTCATGGAAACATACTCTCCTGTTGCTAAGCTAGTCACTGTCAAGACACTTTTGGCTCTTGCTAGTGCTTATAATTGGGAATTGGCTCAATTAGATGTTAACAACGATTTCCTCAATGGAGACCTCTTTGAAGAAGTCTATATGGACTTGCCACCAGGATACACACTGCCTGTTGACTCTTCTTGCCCTAGTGGAAGACTGGTATGCAAGCTCAACAAATCTATATACGGTTTGAAACAGGCATCTAGACAATGGTATACAAAATTCTCTGCTTCATTAACTCAATATGGTTTTTCACAATCTAAGGCATATTATTCATTATTCACTAAAGGTTCTGGAGATAGTTTTATAGCTCTGTTGGTATATGTGGATGACATTGTCATCACTGGTCCAAATACAACCCTTATTAATGATTTGAAAGAATTTTTGCATGCCCAATTTAAATTGAAGGATCTTGGTTAAATGAAATATTTCCTGGGATTAGAGAGTGCTCATTCTAAATCTGGTATAGTCCTGTGTCAGAGGAAATACACTTTACAACTGTTAGAAGACTCAGGTTATCTTGGTTCCAAACCAAGTAATACTCCTATGGATTCAAATATGAAATTGAATTCCTTTGATGGTGATCCTCTGACAGATGTGAGTGTGTACAGGCAACTCATAGGGAAATTACTCTATCTCACATTATCTCGGCCAGATATATGCTTTGCAGTAAATAAACTTAGTCAATTTGTATCTCAACCCAGGACTCCTCACTTGGATACAGTACATCATCTGCTTAGGTATCTTAAAGGAACTCCTGGCCAGGGTATATTCTTACCAGCTACTTCTGATCTCAAATTAAAGGCCTTTGTTGATGCTGATTGGGATTCTTATCAAGATACACGCAGATCTACTACGGGGTTTTGTGCTTTCTTGGGTTCATCTATTTCTTGGAAATCCAAGAAGCAATCCGTGGTCTCCAGGTCTTCAGCTGAAGCTGAGTATAGGGCCTTAGCAATGGCAACAAGTGAACTTGTTTGGTTGTCCCATTTGTTAAAGGATCTTCAATTTCCTCTTATTGAACATACTATTCTTTATTATGACAACGCTGCAACATTACATCTTGCTGAAAATCCGCTATTCCATGAGTGCATCAAACATATTGAAGTGGATTGCCACTTTGTACGCGACAAGGTAGCTACAGGTTCATTGAAACTTCTGCCTATTCGTTCATCGCACCAAATTGCTGATATGTTCACCAAACCACTTCTTGCACCGTTGCTTCGAAGTCTCATGGACAAGCTAGAAATCAAGAATATCGTCTTTCCACCTTGAAGGGGGTGTTTTGTATTTGGCGCCAAAGTTTCATCGCTTTATTTCCAAGCTAAGAGTTTGTTACAGCTGTGCTAAGTTTAGTTACTGTGTTAGTTTAGAGTGTTTTGATGACTGACACGTGGATGGCTTAGATGCTCTAGACTAGATATTTATCTTTTCCCTTAGCTTCTTGTATATAAGCTTGACACGTCTGTAATTCTTCATTTATTGAATGAGAGAAATTACTTCACAATCTCTGTGTTTAGATTCTAACACCAACTAACTAAACTTTTTCTTGTAGTATTAATTTGAACTAGTAAAACATAATAGACTGTGGGTGAGAATAAGTGACTAGTTGCTCTACCATCGCGTCACCAAAGAAAGAAACGCATAAAAGCAATAAGGGGGCGTGAGGAGTAAAATATTAGACTTGCGGGCAAATTAGAGTTAGGAATAGTGCTCTTAAAGCAAATGTTTGCTTTACTATTTCCTTGTAAAATCACAAACAGACTTTGAATAATAAACGAGATGATTTTGTTCATAGGCAATCACTTCTTTATGTGCTTATTTATGTCTGTTTGGGTTGACTGTGTTTTGCATGTATTGAACTCCCCTAATCCGATGTGTCCGTTAAGAACTTTGTCGTTATGGGAACAACACATGAAACAAGTTCTTAACTCCATAGGCGAGGATTAGAAACTTCTCCAAGTCAATGAGTCCGACAGACAGTGGGAGTGTCGGCCTTGACTCTGCTGAGACTTGCTTATGTAATTATATCCTTTTGAATGATCATTCAGTTTCATGGAGTGATAAGTGCATACGTTGATGCGTTCATAATACATAAGGGTGATTGTTACAAGAACTTCATCACTGAGATGTCCCGCGTGAGAACATTCCTAAATGGGAAAGGAAGTTTCCTAAAACTTCCAGATTAGGAAATATCTCACAGGTCAATGACGTGATTCATTAATCCTTAGACTTGAGATTCTGTAATATCTCATATGAGCTAACTCTGTAATCTTTGATATAGGCTTAAAAGGGTGTCTCCATATAGACACCTGAACCATGGCCTATGTTGGGATTACACAAGTGGCATATGTGGAATTAGTAGAATCGATAAACGACCTACACTTGTTAAGAACAAGAATGATCTCTTACTGATTGAGTTGTTCGTAGTCCATTAAACATTAAACCCTTGACCAAGGTGGGTAAAAGATCAAGATATCTAGAAAATGGGGTTTTCTAAGATTGAGATCGAAATGGATATGAAACGAACTTAACTTTAAAGATCAAGAATATTTGGGCTCTGAGAATATTCCCATGCCTTAGTTCTTGATTGATAGATGGAGTTGTAGGAGGATCGTATTTCACTGATTGTCATTGACTGAAAGGTTCTTTGATTTATTTCGTTATTCAGCTAGGGGTCACACACCCATTGCTAGATTACGGTAGTGTAATCTATGAAGTGATTAATTAATTGGGGAATTAATTAATTATTGTCACTGCTAATCGAATAATGAACCTAAAGGGTCACACACAAATGCCAGAACACGAGGGTTATGGTAGGATGTTAATTTGAGTAACGAAGGATCAAAATGTTGATAGAAGAGGGCGAGACGAATCATGCCCCGCCACGTGTCACGTTTGGAATGTGACTGTCACGTGTCATGAACACGCGGCTGCCACGTGTCATGTACACGTGGCGTACACGTATGGTGACGTGGTTTCTGCGTGTGGAATTTTCCACACGCGAATTCTTTTCTAGAATTAATTAATTAATTGTAAGTAATTAATTTTGGTCTTTTAATTAATTTTGAATTAATTGTTAAGACTATTCTCAAATAAACTTAACCCAATAAATAATTAATTGGGAATTAAATTATTTATTGAATATTGACTTTTAGCTTTAGGAAAGTTGAAAAGTCCAACTTCCTATTGTAGGAGATAGAAGTCTTCTCTTGCTAGGCTTGGAGAATAAGTTAAGACATTATTATTCCAATTAAATTAAATAATTAAATGAGTTAATTAGTGAGCAAGAAAAGAAGCCCACTAGGGTTAGGAGAACCCTAGGGAATTTCGACTAGTATTTATACAAGGGTGGGTGCTTCTCTTATTCTTTAGACCAACACTCACGAAGTGTTAAGTTTTTGAGAAAATCCAAAAGAAAAGTTTTCAAAGCAAATTATCCTAGCCTTAACACAAGCCATAGAACTAGCATTCTCACTCGCTTGATCGTGTTCGAGGTCTGGTGTGGATACTGTTTGGAGGGCTTCTACTTTGGAGTCTAATTCGAAGGCCGTTCGAGGGATTTCGCTTGAAGGTTGTTCGTTAGGCGGTAACGACATAACTAGAAAGCTTCTAACTTTGTAAATTTGTAAAACACCCAACGTTACAGTATGAAAATTTCAAGACTACGATTAAACTTTTGGAAAATTTTAAACTTCCGTTGCTCGACTCTTTCATGTTTTCCAACATGTGGTATCAGAGCCACCTTGCAACGTTCGTATTGTATCTTTATTGCTTTTGGAATTTTGATGAAAATTCTTGAATTTGAGTATATGTTATGTATTCATGGTTTTTGTGTGAAATACGAAATTCCCGGATCAAAACTGTTTCTTGAAAATTTGTGAAAAATTGTTTTCGTTTAAATCTAGTTTTAAGCTGGTTAAATTCGGATTTGTTTAAACTGTTTTAATTTGAATTTGGATTGCATGAATTTGATAAAATTGCAAAATGAAAATTATGGAACGGGTCAACCCGCACGCGAACGCGCCCGGGGTTACGTGCATCAAGTACGCGCATGGGGCTGCATCACGCAGCCCCGCACCTACCGAGACTCGCCGCGCGCGGTCGCCCGGGCACGCCTAGGCGCGACTGCGCGCTGTTCCGCCCAGCGCTGTCTGGAGATCTTGCTCGCAGGCGCGCGGCGTGCACTGCCCAGCGCGTGGATGTGCGCGCTGCTGGCGGGCGTCTGTGCGCGGTGCTGCCCGCTCACGCGCGCCTCGCTCGTGCTGTCCCGGACCCGTTTTCGTTTCGTGTTTTTCCAGTTTCGTAAAATCCCTTTTGTAAAATCTGATTTTATTTTAAAATTAGATTTTAATTTCATAAAATTATTTACTTGAAATAATTATAAAATTTGGGATTTTATGAATTAAAGTCATGTTCTAATTTTTCGAGAAAAATAACAAATATCACTTGAAATTATATTTTAGACAAAAATTTAATTTTGAATTAATTGTTGTTTTGTCAAGATCCGGTGATTCGATTTTGAATAAATTCTTGAATAATGAACTATATTCAAATTACTTAAGTTAATTGTAACTTGAAGTCAAGGGAATTTTAAATTTAATTGGTAAATATAAATTCAAGCGGAATCATGCTAGTTTAGGTGATCATGGGTTATTCTTTTGTATGGTTTTAAATTCTGCACATGGATGATTTCAATTGGGGTCGGAGCCCCATAGTTGCGCGTTTTCAAATGGGGTTGGAGCCCTACTTATGTGCCTACTGTTATGTGTTTATTATGTGACTTTCCTCATTATTGTTTTTGGGCCGGGGTATGCCCCGTGTACTTGTCTATGGTCAATATGAAAATTGAGGCATATTACTTTATGTAAATAGAATAGAACTTCGGAAGTGAGGTTTTTATTTTCATTTTGGAGACAAGCACCCATGGAATAAGAAGGATCCACAAGGAGCACATGAAGAATGGTGGCCATACGAAGACTCCTCAAAATGTTTAGGAGGGTTTCTATTAATGTAATTGATAGAGCATTTTTCCATTAAATTCTGTACCCATATGTGATATGAATTGTCTTATGTGGCATGAATGTTAGAACTAGTGATTTTGGAGTGGCTTCCAAAATCACTTATAAGATAGGATACCCATGATCATCTCATAATTAGTATCCTGTTAGGACATGTTATCTGCTAATTGCTTTTGTGATGCAATTTATGTAAAACTACATTAAACAAGACAATTAAAATTTGGATAACATTATATATTGGTGAGGTCATTCGAAAATCCCATTTAAATATTGAGCAAAATTCGAATAAATAGGTGTTTTATCACGATAATAAAATCCCTAGCATTCCATCAATAGGATTTAGGACTTAATAAGTGAAACTAATCGCTGTCTCACGAGTCGTGGGTTAATTAGTATAGCTTATTAACTCTTAGTTTCCTGATTAATTATTTTAAATAATTAATATTTCTTGACCATTTTAGAATGGGCGATGTCTAACGAGTCGTGGGTCGTTCCGGACTAAGTTTGGTCGAGATCTTATGATTGATGGGTCCTGCTCAACACTAAAGTAGATATGCATGTCTCACGAGTTGTGGGTCCATGATTGAAAGATTAGTGATGCAAAAATATTACTAGGAATTCCATGGAGATGGAATCAGCAATTCGTACCCACCTAAAGATTCTTAGACCTTTGGATGTCTCATGAGTCGTGGGTCCAAAACTAAGAATGCTTGGGATCCTAGTACCCATTGAGAAAATAAGTTTCTTCTAAAGTCGTTGGCATTTCTAGACTTTCTAATAACAGTGGGAGAACATATTTCTAAAGACCTTGATAATATGTAATCGTTATTATTCAGCATGCTCATGATTTCTCTGTTTTGCCATTTAGGTTGTAGTTCTGTGATTCTCTACAATTGAAATGGCAACCAAAAACCCTTTGGTATCCATCCTTGAATTCAACAAGTTAACGGGGCCCAATTACTCTGATTGGCTTCGGAATCTAAAGATAGTTTTATATTCTGAAAAGAGAAGATATGTTCTCTTCGAGGGAGAGCCTGTCGCTGAAGGCGAGGCTCCGACTCGGGCCAAAAGAGAGGCGATCGTGAAATGGTCCGAAGATAATCTTCAAGCCCGTTGCCTCATGTTGGCCAACATGTCTCCGGACATGCAAAGGCAACACAAGTCAATGAAAAACGCTTGGGAGATTTATGACTATCTCGAGCAATTGTACCGCCCCAAAGAGCGTGTTTTAAGGGATAACACCTCTAAGGAGCTCTTTCATCTCAGAATGAAAGAAGGTACAAGTGTCCATGAGCACGGTCTCAAGTTTCTTGCTTTAAACGAGAAATTGACCTCCATGGAAATGCCACTGAGTGAAGAACTCGCTATAGATTTGTTGATCGCATCGCTTCCACCATCATTTAATCCTTTCGTACTAAACTTCAACATGAATCATCCTCATGCTACTGTAGCTGAGTTGATTAGTCAGCTTGTGACTACTGAAGACACTATCAAGAAGGATCGCAAAGTAATGATGGTAACTTCCTCTTCTAGGCCTTCTAAAGGTAAAGGGAAGAAAGTTCCCAAGAAGAAGAGATCTCTTAAACCCGATGGAGGGGTTAAAAGAGAAAGGCTAGGAAGAGAAAGGATCAGACAGAGGACGTTTGCCATCATTGTGGCAAGAAAGGGCATTGGAAGAGGAACTGCCAAGAGTACAAGGATACTCTAAAGAAAGGTGTGTTTATTGTTGAAGTAAATCTCACTACAAGAAAACCTGCGAATTCCGACAGACAGGCCTGTCGGATTTCTCTCGGATTCCCGTCGGAATTTTCGAATTCCGACGGGATTCCGAGGGAATTCTGACGGGAGTAAGTCCGTAGGAAAACCCTCCCTCGGAATCAGAATCCCGACGGAAAACCAACGACATTCCGAGGGACAAAAAAACCCAAAAAAAAAATTTAATTAAAATAATTCCGACAGGATTTCCCTCGGAATCCCGTCGGAATATTCACAAAATAAAAAAAAATTAAAATATTTCCGACGGGATTTCCCTCGGAATCCCATCGGAATATTCTTAAAATTAAAAAAAATTAATTTTCGGGGAATCCCTTCGGATTTATTAAAATAAAAATATAAAATTAAACAACTCCGACGGGATTCCCTTCGGATTTCAGTCGGAAATTATTAAAAAAATAATAAAAAAATTATTTAGATCCAATTCTTCAAATAACATTATAAATACAAACAATCCATACAAAAATTGTCTATCTTAATCTATTACACATTTAATTTTTAATAAATACTTATCCAACTTTAAACATTGTCGTCATAGTTCAAATCATATCACCTATTTCTATATGCTTGAAACTTGTCAACAGCTTCCCCGGCAATCTGCTCAAAACAATTGCTTGAATATGATGTTGTATCAAAATTTTCCTTAGCTCAACCTACCCTGCATTCATAGCAATATATAGACTCAATCCCAAAACAAAATTTGTTGAATATAATGTTCATTAGTTCACTTGCAAGAACAATTCATTTCAGAAGCAACAACAAAAAATTTGAAGTTATACTATGTTCCAAGCAGGAAAGCACGGACACGGCTCGGACACGTGTCGGACACGGCTGAAGGAGTGTCCGAAAAAAATAAATAAATAAAAATTGGGACATGGTGTCGGACATGGCGAGATGGAGTGTCCGACACGGCTCGACAAATTTGATCATTTTTTTATGCTTTTTTTAATATTTTTTGAATTTTTTGGAGAGAAAATTGAAATAACAAAACTTATTTTAGTTTTTAATATTATATATTTTTATAAATATTTTATGTTACATAGATTATACTTATAAAATATTTTTATTTCTATATAAAATATTTTTATTTCTATATAAAATATATTTATTTATATAAAATATAACGGTGTCGTGTCCTAAAATTTTGAAAAAATCCGTGTCGCCGTGTCCGTGTCGTGTCGTGTCCGTGTCGCCGTGTCCGTGCAACATAGGTTCCAAGAAATCAAGTTTCAACAACAGATTTGAAGCTATACAAAAAATATGAGACAAATATCGCTAAAGATAAGCTCATACACCAACACCATTTCAACCAAAGAACCCTATGAGACAAATATACTTGCACATATAATTAGTTCACATTGGCTCTTAGTTTTAACTAAAAAAAGTGCAATTTCCAGCAGCTTCCCTTGCATTCTTTGGATATTGCTAGAATGATGCAGTTAGGCATTTAAAGAATTAGGTATTTGGATGTTTATGTCTGATAGAAACACCAGCAACAATCTTATTAATTATTAGGTGCAACGTTGCCAGTAACTGAAAATAGAATTAGAGTTCATATTTCAATTTTCGTAATTATTACCTTTCGAGAAAATGCACACTTCTACCGAAGAAGAAAACCAAATACCAACGAACACAACTGCAAATGTTGGTGGAAACTTTACAGAAATCTGAATATGTTGAATCCAATGCGAATTAGTGCATGACCCAAAAACATGAGAAAACTAGAAACAAGCTCTAATGTAGCAAACAACATGTTTTCCAAACTTGACCCAATATGTAGCTTCCACCAAAGAGTGGGCAAAAGATACTTTATAAGTTTTCCAAACTTGACTCAATATGTGGCTTCCACCAAAGATCAACTAATCTCGATTCGTTTTTGACCCCACTAATTTCCTCCAACATCTTTAACACATCTTCACTAAAGTGCAATTTTCATTAGATATTGCTAGAATGATGCAGTTAGGCTGCATGTGGAATCAAATTGTCATAAATAATCATAACAAATCATAACAACATATATTCTAGTACAAGTGCAGTGAGGATTAAAGGCAGACTAACAATATACAACAAATACATTTATCTTTACCTTCTCAACATAAGAGAGGACCATGGTCTCAATGTCTTGGACTATACTTCTGGTTGCCCCTCTGTTAAAATTAAGTGTCTGGCATTCAGTAAAGTTCCATCTTATTTGAGTACATGTGTTACCAATTTCGAAAGAGAACGACAAACTTACCAACAGCAACCTTTGTCAAATCAGGAAGATCAATCAGAGTTAAGTTTAATCAGCACCAAAGAACCCCTTCCATAAGCAAGAACAAATTCTGAAATTGAAATTTAGCTCTAGAAAGTCGTACCATTGCGTGAGTAGATACTTAGGTGAATGGGAACAAGAGAAATTCGTTTAGCTGCAAGAAAATAAGATTGTGTCAACATTCCTTCAGTCTAGTTACTATGATTAACATTAACAATAAGAGAAGCTCAGACATTAAGCTTTAACATCAGAAATCAACTATCACTTAGTGATTAGAAATGTGTCATCTCCCAAACTAATAGCCACTATGATTATTGAAAAGAATTTGGCAGGTAAAGCAATGGAAAATTAACATAAATGTTCAGGAATCCAGAGTTTAAGATACCACTATCTTCGTCATTGTTTTAGCAGTAAAGTAGCACGCATCCATAAATACAAAAATCGCTGAATCGTCTCCGGGGCATATGTCCAAAAATATCAAAAAGCCCTCCTCGTATTTCCAACTCCTATTGCAAAATTTTCAACTATCAATACATACTTATAATCAATTCAACACTCATGATTCTATCAATACATACTTATAATCAATTCAACACTCATGATTCTACTGTACGTGTGTGTGATGGTTAAATTAAAGATTAAAAAATAATAACAGCTCCACAAGAATTAGGTATCTCATTCCATTGCAAGAGTTTGGTAAGAATTATCAGCACTTTAAGCCTATTTACTTGCCATACCACACAAATTACGCATACATGCATCATGAAAATGGAATGCACTTTAGGCCAGATTCTGCGCTCAGATCAATGGAAAACAGAGTTCACCACCAGCAACAAATTAAAATTCCACCAGATATCCACTCTTTCACACACACAAACTCACACAATCACAAACATATATGTATAAACAAAAAGGAGGGTTTAGAAGGAGCGAAGATGAGACGACGCCGATTACTGTTTTCGGATTCGCGAGCTTCAGAAGGAGCAAGAAGCGAGGGTTTTAAGAGAAACGTACCAACACTTTAAGGTCAGCAATGAAGCTGAAATGGTGAGAAAGAATGATAGAGCCGCGCTAAATCGGAAGCGAAGACGTGCGATAGAGAAGGGGTTTTCCGCGTCGGAGGCTGGCTCAGGCGAAGACGGGCGGCTGCGGGAGTTGTCGACGGTGGCGTTATCGAAGGTGTTGTGGCGCGATAGAGAAGGGTTTACACATCTGAAAATTGGGGAAGAGATCTGAAAATTAGTGAAGAAAAAGGACCCAGCTTCTTTTAAATTTTATTTTACCATTTTCGACGGGAATCCCGGATTTTTGAATTATTATTTTTTTAAATAATTTCTTATTTAATTAGAATCCCATCTCCACCCATTTTAAATTTTTATTGTAATTTTTAAATTTTATATTTGAAAAAACCGACGGGTTTTCCCTCGGTATTCTGTCGGAAATATTTATAATTAATGTTTAAATTTTAAATTGACAAAACCGACGGGATTCCGAGGGGAATCCCATCGGACATATTTAATTTGTTTTTTTATATTTTATATCTTAAATAATCCGACAGGATTCCCCTCGGAATTCCGTCGGAATTATCTAATATTATTTTTAAAGTTTATATTTTAAAAAAACCGACGGGATTCCGAGTGAAATCCCGTCGGAATTATTTATTTATTATTTTTCTTAAAAAAATCGAAGCCCGATGGAATACCGTCGGAATTCCCTCGGATTTTCCGACGGCATTCCGACGGAAGGTTTCCCTCGGAATTTTCCGTCGAAATTTGCAGGATTTCTTGTAGTGTCTATCTATTGATTCTAATTCTTTGGTACTTGATACCGGCTGTGGAGCTCATATCTGTAATGATGTACAGATGCTAAATGAGGTCCGGCAGCTTGAAGAAGGAGAATGCGTCTTGAAGTGTAATGCCCCGACTTTTCGGTTGTACAGGTATGATGTCACAAGTGGGTTTAGACCGAGTGGTAAGTGGTTTAATTATATTTTAACTGCTAAGTGATTAATTAATTTAATAATTTCTTGAACTAATTGTTATTATGTGACCTATATGACTTAAGTGATTATGTTACTTAAACTCGTTTTTAATTTGTTTACTTGTTAATTGAATGTTTTATTTCGATTATGTACTTACTTGATAGTATATGAAATCCTTGGACTCAATCGAATTTTGATTTGGACCTTAATTGTTCCCCTATTAAATCTCGGGACCTTAATGGAACACTTAAATTGTTGAGGGATTTGTTGGCAATTTTTCTCCCTTTTCCTTCCTTGTTGCACGATATATATGTATATACATACACACCCTATTTTCTTCTTCATTTTTCTCACACAAGAGCAAGAAAAACCCTCCATCCTCTCCCTCTCCAATTTGATCCAACCATGAAGCAAGAAGGCAAGATTCCAAGCTCCATTCTTCTCCCTCAAGTTCAAGCTTCAAGCTTACCATCTTCCTTCTTCTCTTCTCCTCTTCTCCTCTCTATTCCAAGGTATATGTGTATATATATAAATGTGGATTTATATAATTTGATGGATTAATTCATGAATTGATGAGTGATATGTGTATATATGTTGTATTTGGTTGTTGTTGTGTGATTTTGGGTGAATTGGGAGCTCCATTGGCATTCTTGAAGCCTTTTTCCGCCACTTCCCTATTTTCCCGATGTCATTTTTGTCACCTGGGTACCAGGGTCGCGCCCGCGACCATTTTTAAGCCATTTTTGGTCGCGGCCGTGACCAACAAGTCGAGACTTGGCTATTTTTCCTTCGCGGCCGCGACTGCTTTTCAGTACAATTTTGTCACAGCCGCAACACCCTCATATGAACTCCGATTGACCTGAATTTTGGACCACTGAAACCTTTGAAGTCTAGAATAATCTCCAATTCGAATCACTTCAATATATTTTCTCGTTTATAAGATATAAGCAATTTTTTTTGGTGTCACCATCTTACCGGAACACTGCACTCACCCAACTTCGGACCTTCGCCATTTCCACATCGCTTTGAACCATGATTTGGGCCACATATCATTCGAAAGGCCTAAGTGTCTAGTTTCATTCCCAACAAACAAAACTCCATTTCAAGTTCTAGAACTCAAGATATGTTCAATTCTTTACAGCTAGTGCATTCCCGGAAACTGTCAGCTCTCACCAAAAGCTTGCTCAATCCGTTTTCTTGCTTTCCCTCCACTTCCTCGGACTCCATATGTGGTTTGAATGAATTGTATGCTTGCTTAATTGATTATATGTGATATATCTTGATATGATTATGAATTTTATGCTATGAATGCAATGTATAAACGTGAAATGACAACATGAACGTTTATGTGCTACTTTTATACATGCATGAATGGTTTGCTTCGTTTAAATTTTTTTGTATGTTGTGTATGGCTTCTTCCATGACTTATATATTTCGTTAATATGTTATATTATGTGTTAACTTGTATATTATGGAATCATAATGTGGTTTTGTTAAACATTTTGTGAATTATGATCCTTCGGGCAAGTTTAACGGGGATGTAGTGAGTGGTAAATACTCTCTAGCTTGCATGCATAAATTGTCCCTCCATTTATTGGCCTCATATGATAACTTCTCGCTTCATTTATGACTCGCATGCATTATAAACATGTTATAGTATGAGTTATGATTAATATATAAAGCTTATGGCTCGATTTGATATGATTCATGAAAGATATGAATGAATGAACTTCAAACCTTTATGTATCGATTGAACTTAAATGAATTGCTTGTTTATGTGCTTCTGATGCATTAATTGAGCCCATGAACATCTTCATAACCTATTATTATCGTGCATGCATCTCATATCATGCTAAAGCATTACCGTGCGTCCTATATGGTTCATTTGGAAGTCTTGAGTTTCACGAGTACACTGTATTGTTCTTTGTTCAGTTCTCCAGGGTGGAGATGCCGGGTTCATAGGTTACTCCCAAGTCTTCCTTTCTTCTTGATTTTGGTTCGGTAAGATGCAACAGGTGGGTTTCTCTTCTATTAGTTATGATGACCCGATCTATCCCTTATGTGAAAAGTTTTGAGCCAAAATACTGTATATATATAAATATATCGAGTCTTTTCAAGGGTAAATGATTTCCGACGTATAATCCCCCTTTTATGTAATCCTACCTATGATTTTGGCTAGTGCATGATATGGAATGAACACGGGCCCAGGGACTTAGTGTATGTGGCTGTCCGGGGAGGCAAGGGCTGACGGTGATCCCATACACTAGTTCCAACCAAATTTATGGCGAAACCGACCTCGTTAAGGGGTTTTGACGAGAAAAGGCTAACCGAGCTTTTGAGGATTCATGTACCTCACTAGCTACATTGATATGTTTAGGTGGCCGGGTGTAGCACCCTAACCCCCTGGGCACCACATCCCCCGCACTATAGCCTCGATCCACGTATGAAATGGATAGTTCATACATAAACCAAAACTATAGCGAACGGGTGACAATAAAATGACGAGCTAGGCGGGACACTCTCCCCCAACAACACCAAAGCATACATGATAATGAAAGCGGAAGCAATGAGATCATTCGTACATATAGGTACCATATTTATCGAATAGATACGTATAGATACCAACTTAACTATCAATACATTATCATCTCTTAATAAGATACATATTCAAGTATCCAAAACGTGACAATGAGTGTCATAAAATGAAACCAGTATAAGACTATACAAGAGGGTATGAAACTAGACCCGTGGAAATGCAAGACTCGAACTGTTAGGAATAGTGCCCTAGAAAGCCGATTGTATATCCGCTTTGTGCTTTTCCTTATTGTAATCACAGACAATCTTTGAATGAAATAACGAATTGAGGCAACACTTCTTTATATGCTCTTGTTTGGTATGCGTTTACTTTATCTGTGCATGTATGAGAACTCCCCTAATCCTGATGACTTTAGGACTGTGCCATTTAGGTGAAATGGTTCATGAAACGAGCCCTATATCACATAAGTCATGATTAGTAAAATACTCCAAGCCGATGAGTCCTACAGACAGTGGGAGTGTCAACCTGACTCCTCTAAGGCTTGCTTGTGGGATCACGCCCTTAAGAAGGACCACCTTGTTTCATGGAGGTGCAAAGTGTATAGTTGATACGTGCGTGATACATGAGGGTGCTTACTTTAATAAGTGAGTTCACTGAGGCGCCCCGTGTGAGAACATTCCTAAATGGGAAAGGAAGTTTCTATTTCAGGAAATGGAAACTTCCAGATTAGAAAATATCTCACGAGTCATTGATGTGATTAATTGATCCTTAGACTTGAGGTTCCTTGTCACTTTATGAGTTAACTCTGTAGTCTTAGGTATAAGCTTTAAAGGGTGTCGCCTTAGACAACTGATTCAAGGCTTATGCTGGGGCTGCACAAGTGACTCGTGAAAGTGAATGAGAATCAAGAAAGGACCTACACTTGCATTTGCAAGGTGATCTCTTATTGTGTAAGTCATTCATATGCCATATGGAGTCCTTGGCCAAGGCAGTAGATCAAGACATCAAGAAAAGGGTTTCTTGGATTGAGATCAAATGGATATGAAATGCACTTAGCTTTAAGACCGGATTATTAGGGTTCTGATTATTCCCTTGCCCTAGATCTTGGTTGAGAGATAGTAAGTAGGAGGATTGTATCTCACATGAATCAATGACTTAAAGGTTCTGTCGAATCCGAACATTCCAATTCAGCTAGGGGTTAAACACCTGTTGCTAGACTATGGTCGTTTAATCTGTGGACTGATTAATTAATTAGTGAATTAATTAATTGGGGTCACTGCTAATTGAATTGAGAACCTAGAGGGTCACACACAACAACTTGGTTACATGAGTTGAGGCTTGAAAATGATTAAACGAGTTAATCGGGCCAAGAGGGTTCCACACGTGTGAAATCACACGTGTGGCTCACGTGAGTGACACGTGTCACTGTGACACGTGTCACACACGTGTGTGTATATATATTATATATATATATTAAATAATTAATTAGTTAATTATTTAATAGACTTTGGTTTAATTTTGAATTAAAAAGAAAGTCTAATTTTGGAGAAAATAATCTAGTTAATTAATTATGAATTAATTAATTAGATAAAAATAAGTTATTTATTTTATAATAAATAAAGTATAAAAATTATCCAAAAATAGTTTGGATATTTTTAGCTCTCTTAAAAGTTGACTAGAATTAGAATTCAAAGTCAAAGTTGGAAAATACTTGGTGATCAAGTAATAGGAGAGAGAGGAACCAAATCCTAGTCCAATAAGGACTAGTTTCGGCCGCCCCTCCCCTTTCCTATATATAGGGGAGCTCATGCTCCCCTTTAGAGCTAATAGACAATTCTTGGTTCATGTGTTGAACACCTTCCTTTCTCCAAGATTAAATTAAACCCTAGGTTAAGCCTAAACACTAACTAGAGAACTAGCATCCTTACTAGTTAGATTGTGATCAAGTTGGTGGACTTTCTCTAGAGACTTCAAGTCAGAAGTTTGAAGATTCGAGCTTTACCAAGGAGAGGGGATCAAGCCGCGAGAAGAGCGTTCTTGGGTGGCTTGAAACGCTTCAAGAAAGAATAAAAGAAAAGTAAGTTTTCTATCTTTACGAATTTGGTTACACGATTGCGAGTTCAAGGTCCTTTTGTTGGAAAATTTTTTTAAATTCCGCTGCTTTCTGATTCGTGTTTTCCAACACGAACAACTCCCGCCTAGCACGACCACGCTTAAAAGGGTACCTGAAAAGTGAAGTATCAGTCTACCGAAGACTGAGTGAGGGGCAATAATATATATATCACACGTCACATGCAAGTTGTAGCCTCGGGTGAAGACTTTAGAATAAAATAGATATATAATTCAAGAAGTTTAATCTTTGCCCGAGATTACAACCAATCATTTTAACACGTTTATTTATCCATGCTTGTCAATGTCATGAACATGTGGCCCTGGCGAGCAAGGGCAATCTCCAACCGAACTCCCAATAGTGAACAATACGTGATCATGCTTGCTTGCTTGATAAATACGTGATCATGCAATTTATTTAGTGCTCACATAAACAATTTCATGCTAGAAATCATGCAATAACCCGAGGATAACCCGACATGCCAGATTAATCCCCAGTCTCCTTCTCCCTCCGGGTGATAGCGAGTTTGCAAGGCTCGACTATCCACGACATGGTGTGTGTAGAGGACATGACCCTCTAGACACGGAACTCCTTCCACCACTAATCTCCTAGTGGCTACGGGGGTGATCCCAACAATGTGAGGATAATTCAGGAGTTACCCGTCAGCCCTTGCTTTCCCGGTTGGCTCAAGAATTACCCTCGGGCCCACGTGCAATCATGTACTCGCCAAACATGCTTGAAATCATGAATTGCTTGCTTGAAATGTTCATGGTTTTGAAATCATTCATAAATATAATACGTTTTGGCCGAAAACTAGCACATAAAGGTTATAGGGTTCGTTTTACCAAAACAAAACCTCATCTTTCTTACAAAATACAATAAAGAAGTGTTCTAAGGAGCTTGCTCCCCGTCCACGCCCTCGTGACCTGTGCAAATACGATGTATAAACATGAGACATGAACTAAAATGACTAAAATGTGACGAACGGCGGAAATATGTCGAGACGACCATGAAAATGCAATGTGGTATGATAACATGTCGTTTCACATCATATTAGCACATATTATAGCAATTCGGGGTCAAAGAAGTCGTTGGATCGAGGGGTCATTTTCGTAATTTTATGCAGAAACTTTTGTTCTGCAATCCAGGTGGGAACGGCCGTTCCGGCTCCCTTTGAAAAATGGGAACGGTCGTTCCCATGAATACCCAAAATCGCGCCAACGATTTCCATTTTAAAACGCGCCTAGCTGGGAACGGCCCTTCCGGCTTCAAGGCCAAAATGGGAACGGCCGTTCCCGGGGTCGGCCGCCTACTTTCATTTGAAAGATGGGAACGCCCGTTCCCGGAATGCCTTGAGGCTGGGAACGGCCGTTCCCTGTTTCTGCAATTTACAGAAACAGAGCAAAAACAGGGGAAGGCTACGGGAATGGCACAAAGCAACCACCAAAATCCATTTTTGATCCCCAAATGCAATAATTTCTGGGAGTATGATGCATACAACTTCAATAAATGATAATATAACACTTAGACACATAAAACCATGAAATATCATCATAAATTCATGCTCCATGCTCATGATCAAACTTGTTCATTTTTGCCAAATATCCAAGAATTTCATGAACAAACCATGCTATAATTCAATATAAGATCACATAATCACACTCTACTCACAAATACTTCATTTAGCATACCAAACTCAAACCCTAGCCTAGGAAAATATGATCAAGAATCATGGCTTCATGCAAACCCAACCTTAAAGTGAAAGAAATGGAGAAGATAGGTGAAGATGATGATGAACCCTCCAATTCCTTGAAATATTTCTGGAAATTCTTGATGCTAATGATGAAAATCACCTCCTTTTCTATTCTTCTTGGAACCGAGAGTTTGGAAGCAAAGTTGTTGGGAAATCTTTGTATGAAATGAACAATGAAGAACCTTGGAGATGTATTACGTGATTCATCTCCTTGGTTTGAGTGAAATATGCCAATTTGCCAATTAATCCTTGAAGTCTCTAAGTTATGCAATAAGGTATATAAAGTTTTGAGAAATGATCAATCATGCCCCTAAAAGATTATGCAATTAAGTCCCTAGAATTATAGAAAATATTTAACTAGGGGCAATTTGGTAATGTTATCACTCTCGGTATTGATTTCATGCAATGAATATTTTTCGTGTCATGAAATAATATTTTCAATGATATGAATTCAAAGAATTGATATAAATAATGTTTCATGAATTTTATAAAAATATGAAATGTCGCATGTGAATATATCATAAAATTAAAGAAATAAAATAAACCTACGCTCAAACTCACACGTGGCGTGCTTACCTGTTCATCCGGAAACCGGGGCGTTACACCGGGCCTTGTAATCCCGTCCACCACCCGGAGGAAAAAGGTGTAAATGATATGATTACGGTTGATTATGAACGAATATATATGAATGTGTATGATCACTAATGTAAAGATTGAATTGATATGCACACACGAGGAGAAGGTTGGAGATTATGCACGCCCCCTCGTCGGGCCATTGAACCTTATGAATGAAATGAATGAATATGACAGTTGTAATCTCGTGGATACTTTTCTTTATTTTCACTCATTTGGGAAATATCTCAAAAACCTCGCACGGGATTATAGCTTGCATGTGTGAATAGGGCTTATAATAATATTATAGCTTGCATGTGTGGGTGTTTAAATTCTGTGATAATATTATTATAAGCCCTGTTTTATACCAACCAGTCTCCTATAGACTGAACTCGGCTTTGTTTTCAGTTCTTTTGCAGGTTTTGGAGTGCTAGGTGGGATTTTGGGTCTGTCGAGTCCTGTGATTAAGTCCGAGTCACACCACACGTATTTTGTACATTAATTAAGTTTTACAATGAATTTATGAATTGTTATGATTTCATTTTATAAATTCGGGACAGGCTTCTAGGGATAGATTGAACCCGTGAATTGTAAATTATGATTTATGATTTATGTTTGGTTTCGAAGTTAGCTCCTGCCTGGCATAGCGAGTGAGTGGTCCCCGTTCACCGTGACCCGGTACGTGTATGGACTTTCCATTTCATATGCGGGTCGGGTCTCGGTGCGGGGATGTGGTGCCTTCCGTTTGGGGCGCTACGTGAAGGTTAGGAATGGATCAAGCGCTCAGGCTCAAGCCATCAGGACGTGTAGATTAGATTTAGGTGTCTTTACTTTAGTTTTGAACAAAGTCCTTTGTGTACCTTATATTATTAATATAATTTCCATTCCAATATTAGATTGTGAAGGATATGAGACTTTCTCTAGAAATTGAAACTTTTATCTTAAGGAATAAAACTTCTGTTTTGCTTGGTACATTATCTAACGGACTTTAAACAAATAAAGACACCAATATTTTGAATATACAATAATTAAACAAACGCAAAAGAGATGACAAGATCTCTCGGGTTCTTTATGGTATGCACGTTTAGGCCACATTTCTAAAGATATGATTGCTAAGTTAACTAATTTAGGATCATTCTATGATAATGAACTTAAAGAGTTAACTCATTGTGAATCATGTCTTAAAGGAAAAATGGCCAAAACTCCCTTTAATGGTAAAGTGGAACGTGCCACTAAAGTATTGGATTAAATCCATACTGATGATCGTGGACCACTTAATGTAAGTACAAGAAACAATCATTAGTATTTCATAACCTTCATAGACGACTTTAGTCGTTTTAGTTATGTGTACTCAATGAAGTATAAATCCGAAGCCTTGGAGAAATTCTTGGAATTTCAAAAGGAGGTTGAGAACCAAACTGGTCACAAGATTAAGACACTTCGATCTGATCGAGGTGGTGAGTATCTAAGTGACGAATTCCTTAGTCATCTCAGAGATAATGGAATTATATCTCAGTGGACTCCTCTAGGAACTCCTCAATTAACTGGAGTTTTGGAGAGAAGGAACAGGACTCTACTTGATATGGTTCGTTCCATGATGAGTTTCATTGAGTTGCCACCTTCATTCTGGGGATATGCCCTAGAATCAGTAGTTAAGATCCTGAATCTTGTTCCCTCCAAATCTGTACCCAAAACCCCATTTGAGATGTGGTTTAGCAAAATCCCTAATTATTCTTACTTAAGAATTTGGGGTTGTCCTACTTACGTGAAGAGGACAGTGGGAGATAAGCTTGAAGCTAGATCAAGCTTATGTAACTTCGTAGGATATTCCAAAGAGTCAATAGGATATTATTTCTACGATCCTCTTGAACAAAAGTTCTTTGTGTCAAGAAATGCTACTTTTCTTGAGGACTCGCTCCTTAAAGAAAAGAAAGGCAAGATCGCAGAACTCGAAGAGGTTCGAGACCAAGGTCCCACGCCAAGTTCGGAGAATAACGTCCCTCAGCCAATCGCAGAGAGTGATACAGGCGAAAATCCTCCTCTAGTAAGACGTTCTGAACGTATTCCTAGACAGCCAGAGAGATGGTATGGTTTTCTCCACCAAACATCTTAAATGGATAATGATCCATTAACTTATGAGGAGGCATTGTTAGATTCGGACTCTGACCAGTGGAAAGAAGCAATGAAATCCGAAATGGATTCCATGTATTCTAACCAAGTTTGGACCTTGGTTGATCCACCTGATGGGATCAGGCCCATAGGGTGCAAATGGATATATAAGCGTAAGCTTGGAGTAGATGGAAGCGTGGCAGCCTTTAAAGCAAGATTATTTGCTAAAGGTTTCACTCAAAGACCAGGTGTAGACTTTGATGAAACCTTCTCCCCAGTTGCAATGCAAAAATCCATTCGGAACTTGCTTGCAATTGCTGTATATTATGACTATGAGATATGGCAAATGGATGTGAAAACTGCTTTTCTCAATGGAGACATTGACAAAGATATTTACATGGAGCAACCCATGGGTTTCATATTCAGTGGGAGCGAACAAAAGGTTTGTAAACTCCAAAGATCAATCTACAGATTGAAACAAGCTTCTAGGAATCGGAACTTTCGATTTAATGAAGCAGTCAAATAGTTTGGCTTTATTCAAAATCCAAATGAGTCCTGTGTGTACAAGAAAGAATTGGAAACCTCGGTTCAATTTCTGATACTTTATATAGATGAAATCCTCCTCATTGAGAATGCGAAGGATGACATAAAAGTAACAAAGTCTTGGTTATCGAACCAATTTGAGATGAAGGATCTTGGTGATGCATCCTACATTCTCTGTATAAAGATCTATCGAGATAGATCTAGGAGATTGTTAGGATTATCACAGTCGGTTTACATAGACAAAATACTAAAGAGGTTTAGTATGGAAGAATCCAAACATGGTAAACTTCCAATGGGCCCGGGAACAGTCTTTTGAAGAAGCTGTGTCCCAAGACTGAACTTGAAAAGTCCAGGATGTCCAGAATTCCTGATGCATCAGCCATAGGAAACATAATATATGCGATGCTATGTACTCAAACGGATGTGGTTTATGCACTTAGCGTGACCAACCGATTCCAATCTGACCCTGGTGAAGGTCACTGGACTGTTGTAAAGAACATCCTTAAGTACTTGAGAAGAACTAAGGATTTGTTCTTGGTTTACAGAGGCCAGCAAGATCTTGTCATTAGAGGATACTGTGATGCAAGCTTTGCATCAGACTTGGATGACTTTAAATCCATGTCAGGATACATATTCTGCCTGAACGACGGAGCAATGAGTTGAAAAAGTTCCAAGCAAGCGACCACTGCAGATTCGACCACTGAGGCCGAATACTTAGCTGCAAACGATGCTGCTAAGGAAGGTGTTTGGGTAAGAAACTGTATCGATGAGCTGGGTGTAGTTCCTAGCATTAAAACCCCGTTACAGTGTTTTGTGACAACACCAGGGTGGTTGCTCAAGCAAGAGAACCAAGATCTCACCAAAGAACCAAGCACATTTTGAGGAAGTATCACTTAATCCATGATATCATAAAGAGAGGAGATGTGCAAATTGAAAGGGTCACATCGGCAGAGAACATGGCAGATCCACATACTAAAGCCCTTAGTCAACAGGCTTTCGAAGGACATCTTCAGAAGATGGGTCTTAGATTAGTACCTGAGTGGCTTTGACGGGCAAGTGGGAGATTGTTAGGAATAGTGCCCTTAAATCAGATGTCTGTTTTACTATTTCCTTGTAAAATCACAAAAAGTCTCTGAATAATAAACGAGATGATTTTGTTCATAGGCAATCACTTCTTTATGTGCTTATTTATGTCTGTTTGGGTTGACTGTATTTTGCATGTATTGAACTCCCCTAATCCGATGAGGCCGTTAAGAACTTTGTCGTTATGGGAACAACACATGAAACAAGTTCTTAACTCCATAGGCGAGGATTAGAAACTTCTCCAAGTCAATGAGTCCGACAGACAGTGGGAGTGTCGGCCTTGACTCTGCTGAGACTTGCTTATATGATTATATCCTTTTGAATGATCATTCAGTTTCATGGAGTGATAAGTGCATACGTTGATGCGTTCATAATACATAAGGGTGATTGTTACAAGAACTTCATCACTGAGATGTCCCGCGTGAGAACATTCCTAAATGGGAAAGGAAGTTTCCTAAAACTTCCAGATAAGAAAATATCTCACAGGTCAATGACGTGATTCATTAATCCTTAGACTTGAGATTCGGTAATGTTTTATATGAGCTAACTTTGTAATATTTGATATAGGCTCAAAAGGGTGTCGCCATATAGATTCCTGAACCACGGCCTATGTTGGGATTACACAAGTGGCATATGTAGAATTAGTAGAATCGATAAAGGACCTACACTTGTTAAGAACAAGAATGATCTCTTACTGATTGAGTTGTTCGTAGTCCATTAGACATTAAACCCTTGGCCAAGGTGGATAAAAGATCAAGACATCTAGAAAATGGGGTTTTCTAGGATTGAGATCGAAATGGATATGAAACGAACTTAACTTTAAAGATCAAGAATATTTGGGCTCTTAGAATATTCTCATGCCTTAGTTCTTGATTGAGAGATGGAGTTGTAGGAGGATCGTATTTCACTGATTGTCATTGACTGAAAGGTTCTTCGATTTATTTCGTTATTCGGCTAGGGGTCACACACCCATTGCTAGATTACGGTAATGTGATCTGTGAAGTGATTAATTAATTAGGGAATTAATTAATTACCGTCACTGCTAATCGAATAATGAACCTAAAGGGTCACACACAAATGCCAGGACACGAGGGTTATGGTAGGATGTTGATTTGATTAACGAAGGATCAAAATGTTGATCGAAGAGGGCGAGACGAATCACGGCCCGCCACTTGTCACGTTTGGAACATGGCTGCCACATGCATTGTACACGTGTGGCGACGTGGTTCATGCGTGTGGAATTTTTCACACGCGAATTCTTTTCTAGAATTAATTAATTAATTCTAAGTAATTAATTTTGGTCTTTTAATTAATTTTGAATTAATTGTTAAGCCTATTCTCAAATAAACTTAGCCCAATAAATAATTAATTGGGAATTAAATTATTTATTGAATATTGACTTTTAGCTTTAGGAAAGTTGAAAAGTTCAACTTCCTATTGTAGGAGAGATAAGTCTTCTTTTGCTAGACTTGGAGAATAAGTTAGACCTTATTATTCCAATTAAATTAAATAATTAAATGAGTTAATTAGTGAGTAAGAAAAGAAGCCCACTAGGGTTAGGAGAACCCTAGGGAATTTCGAACCTCCTAGTATTTATACAAGGCTGGGTGCTTCTCTTATTCTTTAGACCAACACTCACGAAGTGTTAAGTTTTTGAGAAAATCCAAAAGAAAAGTTTTCAAAGCAAATTATCCTAGCCTTAACACAAGCTATAGAACTAGCATTCTCACTCGTTTGATCGTGTTCTAGGTCTGGTGTGGATACGCTTTGGAGGGCTTCTACCTATGATGCACGGATACGAACACGACACGCCATGGATACGGCGACACAGATTATTTTTTGAATTTCCCACGTGAGGAGTGTCGGACACGGTGTCTGGCACGAGTGTCCGACACGACACGACACGGTAAAATGATATTTTTAGAAGTGTCCGTGCATCATAGGCTTCTACTTTGGAATCTAATTCGAAGGCCGTTCGAGGGATTTCGCTTGAAGGGTGTTCGTTAGGCGGTAACGGCATCACTAGAAAGCTTCTAACTTTGTAAGTTTCTAAAACACCCAACGTTACAGTACGAAAATTGCAAGACTACGTTTAAACTTTTGAAAAATTTTAAACTTCCGCTGCTCAACTCTTTCGTGTTTTTCCAACAAATAGATTTTTCAAAGGAAATCTATTAAATAAAAGGAAAACTGTCATTTACGATTCCATAATTTATGTCTTATTCTAAAGTTAATTTTATAATTGATAATTTAATTAAAATAGGCCTTAAATTTTACAAAATCAATCAAATTTCATTCTAAATAACATTTCTGATATAAAATTGAACGAATCTTTGTATAATTGTATTTACCTTTAAACATTTAAATGACACTCCGGGTTTAGCCCCAAGATATAGGGTTTTGTCCACTTTTAGTTCCAATGTATATATAAATTATAGGGTTAATTAGATCTTGTTAAAATTAGATCGAAAAATTATAAGTGGTATCTTATATCTAGATACAGTCGTCTCCTACTTAAAAATTTTTAACTATACTATCTTTCAAAAATGTCCCCATTTTTATATAACTAATATATTTTATATTGGAGTTATTTATAAATTATAATTAATGCGTTATTAGTGGAATTATGTATACCTAAAATTTTTTAAGTAGAACGTAAGTGTAATTATATCTAATATGATACAATTTCTCTTTACCACGTGTACCAACTGAGGGTTACATGAAGGGTGCAGCCAAGTGACCTCTCCAACCGTCTTCTGATTTGCACAAGGGAGACCCTCAAATTTTGTCTTAAACATCAAGGGCTTACCCCAAAAGTTGAGCAAATCCTAAAAACCTTGAGGATAGAGATCAAAGAATGCATGATCGTTTTGTGACCACTGCCAAAACTTCAAGAATGCTCTTAGAGACCGTACGACACTCGAGGAGGCTCCCGAGGACCACTCCCTTGAATGCCACAGGCAACCACCAAAAACTTGGGACCTCGCCTATCAAGCAAACTGAACCATCATCTAGACACGAGGGTAAGGGTGACTCCAAAATTGTCAATTAGTGGGATCAAAAAATATTTTTTTTTAGAACATCACTAAATATATATTATAATTGTGTGTTTAAATTTTTACAAAATAAATTAAAATATTAAAGTATATAAACTAGTAAAAAATCTCACTAAATTATTAAAAAGTAATAATTTATGAATTAATTTATTTAATCTATATAAAATGACAAAATCTATTTATCAGACATTAGCAATTAGTTTACTTGCATATATTGAATTATATTAGTTAGTTAGCATACCATAAAATGGTGTTTACTTCATTATGGAACTAGCCTGGATTTGGCCCTTAAGCCAAATTAATTTTTAATTAATTAAAACCCAAAAATAATTATATCATATAATTAACTATAAGACTTGCACATGTGTGCACATGCCACATGTGTGACTCCACCCCACACGTGTCACGCACGTGTGGCCCCATCCGACTACATTTAGTCAGTTTGATCAATTCAATTAATCAATCGAGCCTATACCCTCGTGACCGGATTTTTCTGTGCCACCCTCTAGGTTCATTATTCAATTAGCAGGAACCCTAATTAATTAATTAGCTCACAGATCACACGACCATAGTCTAGCAACAAATGTGTGGCTCCTAGCCGAATAACAAATTACTTGAAAAAACCTTTCAATTAATGACAACTCGTGAAATACGATTCTTCTACTAATTCTGTAACACCCGAAGCGCAAAGGTGCCACATCCCCCGCACTATAGCTCAGTCCACATATGAAACGGACAATCCATACATGAACTGAGCCATAGCGAACGGGGTGACAAGAAAATAAATGCTATCTAGCTAGGCGGGACTAACCCCAAACCAATTATCACAACAGGAAAAAGGTGTAATCACAAGTATGCTATTCACGAACATTTATCAAGTAAACCAAATCCTAACTTTACATATCAATACATTATCATCTCTCAAATACATAACATTTCGTAAAACAGTAGATAACAATACATATGCAACAAAGTAGGATGGACACGTGCTAGACCCGAAATGAAAGACTGGACTCGACACCAATCCCGCCTAGCACACAACCTGCAAAACTGAAAGGTGAGGTGTCAGTCTCCACAAGACTGAGCGAGGGGCATAATAGATATAAGCGCAGATAACATGCAAATCATAACCTCGGGTAAGGTTTTATAAACGAAAACAATCTAAGTTCAATAACAACATAAAGCTCGCCCGAGATTACGATTATCAGATTTAACAATCAATCATTTCAATCAATCAATCAATCAGTGGCCCGGCGAGTGAGGGCATTCTCCAACCTTACTCCGACAGTGTACAATCACGATACTTTTCATTAATTAATTAAGTGATCACGCAATCAATTACAGTGCACACGTAGCAGTTTCAATGACTCCTTCTTCCTCCAATGATGGTGGGTTTGCAAGGCCCGATCCATCCACGGTAAACACCGTGTATGTCGGGAACATGACTCCCACGCACGGGACTCCTTCCTCCACCAAACCTCCTGGTGGATTCAGGGTTCATCCCCACGGTTGAGAGGAGTGTAAGAGTTACCCGGCAGCCCATGCTTTCCCGGTTGGCTCAAACACTAACTCTTGGGCCTACAGTGCACGATACAATATACTCGCCCAAAACACGATCAATCGATACGATACAATTCGGTAAATCAGTTGCAATTCAATAGAGTTTGGAAACTATAGATATATATATACCTTTTGGCCTAAAACATCACATAGGGTTGTAATGGTTCTAGATATCTAGCAATTAAACCTCACCTGTACAGACAAAATAAAGAGAAAAGCACGGCCCAAGAAGCCCACTCCACGTCACTGGCGTGCCGGTCTGTGCAACAAAGATAAGTGTACATAAGACACGACTCAAAATGCACCAAATATGACGAACGGCGAAATGCAACGAGACGACGAGCAAAATGCAATGTGACATGAAAACATCTTGTTTCACTTCATTTTAGATCATATAATATCAAATCGGGGTCAAAGAAGCTGTTGGAACGAGGTGTTAAAAATGCAATTTTATGCAGAATATTTTGTTCTGTCAGGCATACGGGAACGGCCGTTCCGGCTTCCCTTTGAAAATGGGAAGGGCCGTTCCCGTGGCCCTTCAAAACGCGCCAGCGTTTTATTAAAATTAAAACACGCTTTGGCTGGGAACGGCCCTTCCGGCAAATAGGCCAAAGTGGGAACGGCCGTTCCCACTCTCGCTGGCCTCACCACACACAGAAGCCTGGGAACGCCCGTTCCCAAAATGCACTAAGGCGGGAACGACCGTTCCCAGTTTCTGCACATTACAGAAACACAGCAGTTACAGGGGAGTTTCGGCCAAGACAACAACAACAACAAAACACCAATTCCAAGTACCAAAATACATCTAAAACATGAAGTAACATGTATACATGCTTAGTATACAATAAAATCTAACATAAACATTCTTATCTCTCATTAATCACCAAGAATTTACACTTTGGAACCCACGTATGAACTCATGCTCCAAGCATATAAACTCCACAATATATGCATCAAATCATAGCTAGAACCATGTAATCATGCCTCCAACAACTAGAACATAAATTACCAAGCTCAACACATAACCCTAGCTCTCATATATATTCATGTATTTCACAAACTAAAGCTCATACCTTGAATGAATGAAAAGAAGGAAAAGAGATGTTGTTGTGATGATGATGATGCTTCAATTCATGCAATTAACCCTTGAATCCAAGCTTCAAATGATGAATCCTCTTCTTTCTTCTTGCTCGGGTTTGAACGAGATGAGGGAGAGAAGGGAGGGATCAAGTGTGGGTGTGTTTGATGCAATCAAAGGTATATGCTAGATATTATAAAACTAGGCACAAATTGCAATTAGATCCCTCCACTTCAAAAGTCATACAATTAAGTTCACACTCATGGAAAATGATCAATTAAGTCCAAAACTATTTCATGCAATTAGGTCCTCAAATTAATAAAATGACCACTTAAGGACAATTATGCAATTAAACAATTAAGTCATAATTGGCAATTATTTCACATTAAATCACATATCGCATAATTGACAATTTGGGGCGTTACAAATTCTATCTCCCGATTAATATCTAGAGTACGGGAATAAATAGAACCCCAATAATATTAATCTTAAAGCTAAGTTCATTTCGTATCGGTTTGATCTCGATCCAAGAAACTCATTTCTTGATCTCAATCTAACTGCCTTGGCCAATAACTACATTATGGAATACGAATAACTTATGCAATAAGGGATCTTCTTGCTCTAGGCAAGTGTAGGTCCTTTGTTGATTCTCACGTACCTTCATGTGTCACTTTTACAATCCCAACATAAGTTATAATTCGGGTTGCCCCCCATCCTTTCATTTTGGCGATTTGTCCCCTAACCTTTCAAAATTATTACACTTAACCCCTTTTCAACGTCTCCATCAAAATATTCCGGGAATATTCCGATCAAGTTGAACTTTGACAATCGATTTCTCCTCCGTCACGCCGACCCAAGAGTCAAGACCACTACTATCGTGTTCCTTTCCCTAAGAAGAACAAAATCCATATCCCATTCGACCCTATTGGGCGTCGAAAGCGTTGGAATTTGCACGCAAAGCTTCGCCACCCGTTCGTCATCTTTGACCGATGATTCCTTATTCGTTGCTTGTTGGATTTTGATTTTGAGACCACCATTTTGTTCTTTGCTTCGAGACCATCGATTTGATGTATAATATCAACACGTTTGAAATCTGATTTGTACAAATTTAGCCTTATAAATCATGAAAAAAAAATAAAAAAAATAACGGAATATTCCCAAAGATTCCACCGGAAAGTGGTTAAGTGCAACAATTTTGAAAGGTTAGAAAGGCAAATCGCCCAAAATGAAAGGATGGGGGGCAAGGCAACCCGCCTTAAACCCCAAAGGACGGGAGTTTTGTGTAATTAACCCTTTATTTAATATTATTTTTTAAACTTTATTCTATGAATTCAAACTGTAAGAATGTGATATTCTTCCAAAAACAAATTTCATCCACAAGATATATAAACTTCAATTTCCAACAATTTCTGATCCCTCGATTGTGTTTTTTTTAATTAATTAATTTATTTTTCAAATGAAATTTAGTAATTATATATAATTATAAAATTCATATCAACACAAAAACTTTATGCGAGTATATAATTGAATAATAATAATTTTTTATTTTCACGTGCAAGGTGTAAAATTATTAGTTTATGCTATGAGTTAATTCGATTATGAAATTTAGTATTTAAGTAATAATATGGAACTCAGGAATCAACTCTGAAAAGGGGTCTTTCACTAAAACTCCCCATGAGTTGAAAAAAATTCTTGTTTGCTTCTATTTTTCAAAATTATTCTTCTTCACTCCCCAGATGAGAATCATAATTCCCGTTTACTCCCCATTTTCATAAATGTGGTATAAAAACTCAAGAATCACGTACTTAAATCCCCAAATATTGTATATTTTTCGTAATATGTACGTGATTCTTGAGTTTTTATACAACGTTACGAAAAATGGGGAGTAAACGGGAATTATGATTCTCATCTGGGAGTGAAGAGGAATAATTTTGAAAATAGGGAATAAACAAAAATTTGAGTCCCCATTTAGATATTTTTCGGGAATTCCCCACTCTCAAAATAACATTTATAATTTCTTTTGAGAAACAACAGTTGCAGAAAATCAAATATCCTCCCTCGTATCCTTCCTTCCGGCGGGATAGAATATTTTTGGAGGGAAATTGAGCCTTGCAGCTTCAAAATACAGTACAAGTTTTCAAATTCTTGCAGTTTTTCAGCAACTCTGCACACGCAATATCACATGGAACTGACACTGACTAAAGAAATATAAGCAAAAGCCTTTCGATCTCTTTAAACGTAATCCCATTTCCACTTCTTTCTCTGAAAATGTCGGACACTCCTTCCGAAGCGTACCGTGAAATGCTCCTCCGAGTGCCGGCGGAATCCCTCCTCCGCTTTAGAGCCGTCTGCAAGAAATGGCGCCTCATCATCGATGACCCATCCTTCATCAGATCACACACCAACAATCAACTTTTCACCTCCAATATCCTTATCAGAAGCAACAATGACAAATGCTTTTATTCCTTATCTTTAGACTCCATCGACTTTGCCAAGAGCAGCCAAATCATCGAAGCAACCCCTGTCAAGGCAGTGGTCCGTCATCCGTGACCCTCACAAGTCTTTTTTCGTTATGTAACCCATAGTTTCTAAAGAATTAGGTATATGACCCTCCGCTTCATTAAGGTGTAATTAGGCCTTAATTAATTACTCAGACTAATCAAATCATTGCCACATCATTTTTTTGGAGCTTCTTTTTGACCCCAGTATTTACACAAAATTAGGATCTGACCCAAAAGCACATTCAACCTAATTCCTCTCCTCTCTCCTGGCTCTGCGACGAAAAACCCAAACCCCAATTTTTCTATAATTTCTTCTCCTATTTGTGCTGTTCGTTTGATTATTCGAAGAACCCTAAAGTACCAACACCTATATCTGATTACACGGACAATGGCAAATGACGATAATCAAAGGTAAGATAGATTTCGGTTCGTACGAAGTGTTTTCGGAACCCTATTATGCGTTTTCACTCTCTACCCACCTGGGTTTGGCTTTGTTATCTTCGTGGGTTTAATACAGAACAACTTCTAACCTGTTTTGGACGCCAATACAACATGTCCATATGGTATTTGAACTCATCCTTGATTGATTCGATGTTAAAAAATGATCGTGGGCTTTCTTCATTCTCTTAACAGTGGTCGATTACTAGATTAAAAGTATCTATTGATAGATCATATATCTACTGATAGATCATACCAATGTCGAGTGATAGATCTTTTTTTCTTTTTTTTTTTTTTACTGCATGCATGGTTTATTTTTTCCATGCAACGTGTTTCTATAGGGTTTTCTTAATTCAATAGCCCATAATTCATTTGATCGCTTGCTGGATTGATATATATCTAGTGGTCTACCATGAGATTCTAGTGCTAGATCATGTATCGCGCACTGGAATACATATATCTAGCATTCGATCCTTTTTTTCTCTTTTTTTTTTCACTGCATGCATGGTTTATTTTTTCCATGCAACATGTTTCTATAGTGTTTTCTTAATTCAATAGCCCATGATTCATTTGATCGTGTGATTGATTGATATATATCTAGTGCTAGATCATGATATTCTAGTGCTAGATCATGTATCGCGCACTGGAATACGTATATCTAGCATTCGATCCCTTTATTTTCTTTTTTTTTTTTTATTGCATGCATGGTTTATTTTTTCCATGCGACGTGTTTCTATAGGGTTTTCCTTATTTAATAGCCCATGATTCATTTGATCGCGTGCTGGATGACTCTTATGCATGTATGGATAATTAAATATTCTTTCCTACTGTGTACATGACGTTTGTTGTTGGAGTTGAATTTGGAGCGTGGCAAGAAGAATCCACTCGTTGCAATTGGGTTGCGGACAAAAAGCAAACAACTGCTCTTGTTGTCACCAATCAGACTACACTTCGAATGTTGATAAGTGATGTTCTTGAACAATCAGGACTTGCTTGCTCCCATGATGACGTACATGTGAAATATTTTCTTTCAAGTGCACCTCCAACTTGTTAGGAATAGTGCCCTAGAAAGCCTATTATATATCCGCTTAGTGCTTTTCCTTATTGTAATCACAAACAATCTTTGAATGAAATAACGAATTGTGGCAACACTTCTTTATATGCTCTTGTTTGGTATGCGTTTACTTTAGCTGTGCATGTATAAGAACTCCCCTAATCCTGATGACTTTAGGACTCTACCATTTAGGTGAAATGGTTCATGAAACGAGCCCTATATCACATAAGTTATGATTAGTAAAATACTCCAAGCCGATGAGTCCTACAGACAGTGGGAGTGTCAACCTGACTCCTCTAAGGCTTGCTTGTGGGATCACGCCCTTAAGAAGGACCACCTTGTTTCATGGAGGTGCAAAGTGTATAGTTGATACGTGCGTGATACATGAGGGTGCTTACTTCAATAAGTAAGTTCACTGAGGTGCCCCGTGTGAGAAGATTCCTAAATGGGAAAGGAAGTTTCTATTTCAGGAAATGGAAACTTCCAGATTAGGAAATATCTCACGAGTCATTGATGTGATTAATTGATCCTTAAGACTTGAGGTTCCTTGTCACTTTATGAGTTAACTCTGTAGTCTTAGGTATAAGCTTTAAAGGGTGTCGCCTTAGACAACTGATTCAAGGCTTATGCTGGGGCTGCACAAGTGATTCATGAAAGTGAATGAGAATCAAGAAGGACCTACACTTGCATATGCAAGGTGATGTCTTATTGTGTAAGTCATTCATATGCCATATGGAGTCCTTGGCCAAGACAGTAGATCAAGACATCAAGAAAAGGGTTTCTTGGATTGAGATCAAATGTATATGAAATGCACTTAGCTTTAAGACCGGATTATTAGGGTTCTGATTATTCCCTTGCTCTAGATCTTGGTTGAGAGATAGTAAGTAGGAGGATTGTATCTCACATGAATCAATGACTTAAAGGTTCTGTCGAATCCGAACATTCCAATTCAGCTAGGGGTTAAACACCTGTTGCTAGACTATGGTCGTTTAATCTGTGGACTGATTAATTAATTAGTGAATTAATTAACTGGGGTCACTGCTAATTGAATTGAGAACCTAGAGGGTCACACACAACAACTTGGTTACATGAGTTGAGGCTTGAAAATGATTAAACGAGTTAATCGGGCCAAGAGGGTTCCACACGTGTGGGTCACGTGAGTGACACGTGTCCTTGTGACACGTGTCCCACACATGTATAAATATATATATTGTATATATATGTTAAATAATTAAATGTGTTAATTATTTAATAGATTTTGGTTTAATTTTGAATTAAAAAGAAAGTCTAATTTTGGAGAAAAATAATCTAGTTAATTAATTATGAATTAATTAATTAGATAAAATAAGTTATTTATTTAAAATAAATAAAGTATAAAATTATCCAAAAATAGTTTGGATATTTTTAGCTCTCTTGAAAGTTGATTTGAATTTGAATTAAAAGTCAAAGTGAAATTACTTGATGATCAAGTAATAGGAGAGAGAGGGACTAAATCCTTAGTCCATAAGGACTAAGAATTTCGGCCATCCCCTTCTTATAAATAGGGGAGCTCGAGTTCCCTTTAGAGCGAATTGGCAATTCTTTTGGTTCATGTGTTGAACACCATCCTTTCTCTAAGATAAACGAAACCCTAGGTTAAGCCTAAACACTAACTAGAGAACTAGCATCCTTACTAGTTAGATTGTGATCAAGTTGGTGGACTATCTCTAGAGAGCTTCAAGTTAGAAGTTTGAAGATTCGAGCTTTACGGAGAGGGGATCAAGCCACGAGAAAAGCGTTCTTGGGTGGCTTGAAACGCTTCAAGAAAGAATAAAAGAAAAGTAAGTTTCTTAACTCTACGAATTTGGATACACGATTGCGAGTCCAAGATCCTTTTGTTGGAATTTTTTTTTAAATTCTGCTGCTTTCTGATTCGTGTTTTCCAACAAGTGGTATCAGAGCCACCTCGTTAATCGTGTTTCTGATTCGTCTTAATTATTCTGAATTTGGTAGAAATTCTTAGGCTTAGATGCGAATTAGGTATTCATGAGTTCTTTTAGAAAGCCTGAAATACGAAACTGTAATTTTTCCTGAATTTCTAAAACTGTTTTCTCAAATCGTGTTTTTGAAAATTGTTTTAGTTGAAATTTATCTAAATCGAATTTTAATTGAATTGGTTTTGAGAAACCTAGACACGAAACGAGACGCGAAGCAAATGCGCGGGATTAGGACGTGCCAATGTGTAGCAGGCCCCAGGCCTTCGCGCGCACGTCGCCCAGCCCCTCCCGCAACCGCGCGGGAGCCATCCCGAGCGTGCCTAGGCACGCCCGCCCAGTCCGTCCCGCAACCGCGCGAGATGCCTGCACAACCCGCCTAGTCGCGACGGCGCGCATGATGCACGAGAGCGGCAACTGCCGCGCGCTGTGCGCGGCTGGGCCGTTTTCGGGCTCGTTTTCGTGTTTCTTGTTTTTCGTGTTTTCAGTCCTTAAAATCCCGATTTAATTTTATTTTAATTTTATCTTTTAAAATCAGTTTTGCCAAAATAAAATTATTTTAAAATTTTTGATTAAATTGGGATTTTTGAGAAATTAAAGCGATTTGGATTTTGGGAAAATTATGAACTTTATTTTCTGAAAATAATGAAAGAATAAAATTATTAATTTTGGAAATTAATTGGAATTTTATTGGTTTATTATTTTTCGGGTTTTATTGAAAGACTCTTGAACAAGAATTGCATCTAAGTCGTGTTTTGAGTCATTAGGACTTAAAACGAGAATTTTAATTTATTGGCTAAATTTAAATTCTCGCAAAAGCATGTTAGGTGATCATGGGTTTAGACTTATGTATGGTTTTAATTTATGCACATGGATGGTTTAAATTGGGGTTGGAGCCCTATAGTTGCGTTTTTCAATTGAGGTTGGAGCCTCACTTATGTGCGTACTATTATGTGATTTATTATGTGGCTTTCCATATTACTGTTTTTGAGGCCGAGGTATGCCTCGTGTAATTATCTAAGGTCAATATGAAGATTGAGCCTTATTACTTTATCTCTTTTTCTTTTTATTGTAATTTGAGAGTAGAGATAGGTGGTGAGGTTTTATTTTCATTTTGGAGACAATGCACCCATGGAGTAAGATGGACCACATTCAAGTAACAAGGAGGCCATAAGTGAAGACCCCTCAAAATGTTAGGGAGGGGAATCTCAATTGTTAATTGTAATAGAGATAGGGCTCGTATTTTGTTACCGCTTTCCCTTATGTGATTTAAACTATTTATGTGGCATGTATGTTAGAACTTGTGATTGTGGAGTGGCTCCCACATATCACGCATAAGATAGGTAGAACCTATGATCATTACATGTTAGTATCATGCTAGGACATGTTATCTGTTTATGTGCTTGTTTGAAATGCATTTAAGTGTACTTGCATTAATCAAGACTAATAAAATTGGATAACATATATGTTGGTGAGGTCGAACCGAACAACTCTTCGGTTGATTCGAAAATTCCCATTAAATATTAAGCTAATTTCGAATAAATAGGTATTTAATTCGAGATGCAAATTTTGAATTAAATTCCTAGCATTCCATCAATAGGTTTTAAGTTTAGTAAGTGAAACTAGTTATTGTCCGCGAGTCGTGGGATAGCTAGTGGAGCTTATTAGTTCTTAGTTACCTAATTGATCATTTTAGATGATCAATATTTCATGGTCAATTTTAGCAAGGGCGATGTCCGTGAGTCGTGGGTCGTTCGATCTAAGTTTTGATCGTGATCTTATGATTGATGGGTCTAGCTTAACGCCTAAGTTTATATGGATGTCGCACGAGTCGTGGGTCCATATTGAAAGATAGGTGATGCAAAAATAATTACTAAGAGTTCTAAAGGTGTTAGAATTGGTAAGTTGTACCTACCTAGGGTTCTTACTTAGAATGTCCGCGAGTCGTGGGTTCGAGGTAAAATGCCTAGGATCTTAGTACCCATTAGGAAACGTGTTCCTCTTAGATCTTTGGGAATTATAGATCTTTGAAAAATAGTGGGAGCTACATTAGATTAAAGACCTTATCTTTTGTATATCGTTATATTCAACATGCTCACTAGTTCTCTGTTTTACCATTTAGGTCGTAGATTCTGTGATTCTCTACGTGTTTTGAAATGGCAACCAAAAACCCTCTTGTATCGATCCTCGAGTCAAACAAGTTGACTGGTCCCAACTATTCTGATTGGCTGAGGAATCTGAAAATCATTTTAGATTCTGAGAAGAGAACTTATGTTCTCTTCGAAGGGGAGCCTAGTCCCGAAGGGGAGGCTCCCACTCGGGCCGAGCGGGACGCGATTCAGAAGTGGAAGGATGATAATCTCCAAGCCCGTTGCCTTATGTTGGCTAACATGTCTCCGGACTTGCAAAGGAACATGAGGCCATGGAATTCGCTTGGGAGATTTACGACCACTTAGAGCAACTTTACCGCCCTCATGAACGTGTTACAAGGTATAACACTTCAAAGGAATTGTTCCACTCGAGAATGAGGGAAGGTTCAAGTGTCCATGAATATGGACTCAAGTTTCTTGCCCTTAGTGAGAAACTTGCCTCCATGGACATGCCATTGAAAGATGAGCTTTCAGTGGATTTATTGCTAGCTTCGCTCCCACCATCATTCAACCCATTTGTCCTTAACTTCAATATGAATCATGCTGGTGCTACTGTAGCTGAGCTGATTAGTCAGCTTGTGACTGCTGAAAGCATGATCAAGAAGGACAATAAGGTTTTGATGGTGAATGCTCCATCTTCCTCTTCTGGGCCTTCTAAAGGTAAGGGCAAGAAAGCCCAAAAGAAGAAGAAGAAACCCCTTAGGCCCAGTGGTGGCGTTTCGAAGGGGAAGGCCCAAAAGAAGAAGCGTGTTCAGAAAGAGGATGTTTGCTTCCATTGTGCAAAGCGGGACACTGGAGGAGAAATTGCCCAGAGTACAAGGCTACTCTAAAGAAAGGTATCTTTCTCGTTGAAATAAATCTTTCTATTAATTCTAGTTCTTGGGTACTTGATACCGGTTGTGGAACTCATATCTGTAATGATGTACAGATGCTAAGTGAAGTCCAACAACTCAAAGAAGGAGAATGTGTCTTGAAGATCGGCGATGGCTCAAACGTTGAAGCTCGAGCTTTAGGCACAATTAGATTAGATTTAGGTAGTTTTGAGTTAGTCTTAAATAAAGTCCTTTATGTACCGAGCATTATTCGTAATATAATTTATGTTCCAATTTTAGATTGTGAAGGTTATGAAACTTATATTAAGAATGGTAAATACTTTATCAAATGGAACAACTCTTCCGTTCACATCGGTACTCTAAGTAATGGACTTTATCTAACTCAGAATATCAATATCATGAATATACAACGAGAAACGAAGCGTAAGAGAGATGGCAAAGTTTCAGCTCCCTTATGGCACGCTAGATTAGGACACATTTCCAAGAACAGAATTAGCAAGATAAACACTTTAGGATCATTCTCTGAAAATGATCTTAAGGAATTAACTTCTTGCGAATCCTGTCTCAAAGGAAAGATGTCCAAAGTTCCTTTTAAAGGAACTGTGGAACGTGCTACTAAGGTTTTGGATTTGATCCATACTGATGTTTGTGGACCGCTTAGTGTAAGCACAAGAAACAATCATCAGTATTTCATAACCTTTACTGATGACTTCAGTCGGTATGGTTATGTATACTTGATGAAGTATAAATCTGAAGCTTTTGAGAAATTCTTAGAATTTCAAAAGGAGGTTGAGAACCAAACTGGTCATAAGATCAAAGCACTTCGATCTGATCGAGGAGGCGAGTATCTTAGTGAAGAATTCCTTAATCATCTCAAAGATAATGGGATTATCCCTCAGTGGACTCCTCCGGGAAATCCTCAGCTTAATGGAGTTTCTGAGAGAAGGAATCGAACCTTACTTGATATGGTTCGTTCCATGATGAGTTTCACTGACTTACCACCTTCTTTCTGGGGTTATGCCCTAGAAAGTGCAGCAAAGATTTTGAATCTAGTTCCCTCTAAGTCAGTCTCTAAAACGCCCTATGAAATGTGGCATGGTAAAATCCCTAGCTATTCTTACTTAAGAATTTGGGGTTGTCCTGCTTACGTGAAGAGGACAGTGGGAGATAAGTTAGAATCTCGTTCTAACTTATGCTACTTTGTAGGTTATCCTAAGGAATCCATAGGATACTACTTCTATGATCAATCTGAGCAAAAGGTGTTTGTTTCCAGAAATGCCATTTTTCTTGAGGAACCGTTCCTTAAAGAAAAGAAAGGCAAGATCATAGAATTAGAAGAAGTACAAAGTGATCCCACACCACCCACTGAAGAAACGTATCCTTCTGATCAACAACAACCAATCACGAATTTCGATACACATGAAAATCCTCCTCTAAGGCGTTCTGAACGCACTCCTAGACAACCGGAGAGATGGTATGGATTCTTCCATGAAATCTCTCAAAAGGATAATGATCCTTTAACATATGAGGAGACACTTTCAGATTCTGACTCTAAACAGTGGATAGAAGCCATGAAATCCGAAATGGACTCCATGAACTCCAACCAAGTTTGGACCTTGGTAGATTCGCCTGATGGGGTCAAACCCATAGGTTGCAAATGGATCTTTAAGAGAAAGCTTGGAGTTGATGGAAGCATTGCAGCCTACAAAGCAAGACTGGTTGCAAAAGGATTCACTCAAAGACCCGGCGTGGACTTTGATGAAACTTTTTCGCCAGTTGCAATTCAAAAGTCTATTCGGATCATGCTTGCCATTGCTGCATATTATGACTATGAGATATGGCAAATGGATGTGAAAACTGCCTTTCTCAATGGTGACATTGACAAAGACATTTATATGGAGCAACCCATAGGTTTCACATTCAGTGGGAGTGAGCAAAAGGTTTGCAAACTCCAAAGATCAATCTATGGATTGAAACAGGCTTCTAGGAATTGGAACATTCGATTTGATGAATCAGTCAAAGCGTTTGGCTTCATTCAAATTTCGAATGAGTCCTGTGTGTATAGAAAGGAATTGGAGACCTCAGTGCAATTCTCAGTACTTTATGTTGATGACATCCTTCTTATTGGGAATTCGAAGGATGACATGAAAGTAACTAAGTTATGGTTATCGAACCAATTCGAGATGAAAGATCTTGGTGATGCGTCCTATATCCTTGGAATTAAAATCTATAAAGATAGATCTAGAAGGTGAATAGGACTATCACAGTCGATGTACATTGACAAAGTATTGAAGAGATTCAATATGGAGTCAGCAAAGGTTAAGAACCTTCCTATGAGTGTAGGAACATGTCTTTCAAAGAAGATGTGTCCTAAGACTAACCTTGAGAAGGAAAGAATGACTTATGCACCTTATGTATCAGCAATAGGTAGCATAATGTATGCAATGTTATGTACTCGACCGGATGTGGCTTATGCACTTAGTGTAACAAGTCGTTTCCAATCTGACCCTGGAGATGGTCACTGGGCTGCCGTGAAGAATATTCTTAAGTACTTGAAAAGTACTAAAGATTTATTCTTAGTTTACGGAGGTCAGAAAGATCTTACTATCGAAGGATACTGCGATGCAAGCTTTGCATCTGACTTAGATGATTTTAAGTCAATGTCAGGATACATTTTCTGCCTAAACGGCGGAGCAGTGAGTTGGAAGAGTTCCAAGCAAACAACCACTGCAGATTCGACCACTGAGGCCGAATACTTAGCTGCAAATGATGCAGCTAAGGAAGGTGTTTGGATTAGAAACTTCATTCAAGAATTGAATGCTGTTCCTAGCATGAAAGACCCCATTTCTGTGTTTTGTGACAACATTGGGGCGGTTGCTCAAGCAAGAGAACCAAGATCTCACCAACGGACCAAGCACATTATGAGGAAGTATCACCTAATCCGTGATATTATCAAAAGAGGAGATGTGCAAATTGAGAGGGTCACATCAGCAGAGAACGTGGCAGATCCACTTGCTAAACCCCTTAGTCGAGAAGCTTTCCAAGGTCATCTTCAGAAGATGGGACTTAGAGTAGCTTTAGAATGGCTTTGACGGGCAAGTGGGAGATTGTTAGGAATAGTGCCCTAGAAAGCCGATTGTATATCCGCTTAGTGCTTTTCCTTATTGTAATCACAAACAATCTTTGAATGAAATAACGAATTGTGGCAACATTTCTTTATATGCTCTTGTTTGGTATGCGTTTTGTAACAGCCCGAAACAGGGGCAAGTTAAAAATTACGAAAATACCCCTACAGCTCAAAAATATTCCTACATTTCCCGAAACACTTTCACTACCCAATATTTTAACCAAAAGAATCCTCACATTATTTCGAGGATCGTGATACTCTCCGTAAACCATAATTCCCATCCTAACTCCCGTAGTATCAAAAACCGGCAAAAACCCTAGCTTATGATTCGATCATCAATAAATCCCTACTCATCTACCTTTTGATATCCAAAATTATAACTAAAACGATCCTTAAATTATTTTATGAATTTTCATGCATTTGCCAAAAACTCGATCTCACCATAGCATATTTTATAAATATTTTCCTTTCTAAAAATCATCATTTTATTTTGAACAAATTAGCTTTTATTCAATAGTCGAAATTATACTTGAAACGATCCTTGAAGTTTTCTCTACATTATAGTGATTTTTCCCAACTTTAAACTCTATCATAGCTTCGTTTATATAATTTTCCTATGATTTTCATCATCTTTAATATTTATAATTTATAAACAAAAGCTCTAAATATTTCACATTTATAATCAAAACAAAGCTCATTTTTCACTCATTCTTTCATTAATTCACTACTTCAATCTTTTACCTCTCGACTCTTGAATAAATTTTATATTATTTTTATATTTATTTTTATTCAAAATGACATCATCCATGACCACATGATCTTCTAGAAGGATTAAACAAATGAGCATAATTTCTCCACATTTCCTAAGTTATTACCAAGCATTTGTTCATAATGTAATTTAACCACATCTCCTAATTTATTACCAAGCATTTGTTGAAATATTAGGCAACCACATCTCCCATAAACTTTCATTTATTGCTTAGAAACCCCTCATGACTACCTATAAATACCCCCCTTAAGTCTCATTTATACCTCACAAATCAACACACAAAATCACTCTCTTCTCTCCATTTCTCACGCCATTCTCCCTCTCTCTCTCTAAGGTATGTTTTTCTTTTATTATTTCATGCTTTATATTATGTTCTTAGTATAATATAGTCATAGCATACTTAGATTTAATTAAATTATGCTTTAGGAATTTATTTTATGGAATATATGCTATTTATGCTAGTTTAGGAAAAATGTGATAAGATATATGCATTTTATTTAATTAAATGCATGAGTTATGATATGATATGATATGAATATGTGTTTAAATAATTATGATCTTGTTTGATTAAATTCATGCCTAGAATAATTTATTTAGAATTATTCTCATAGAGAATTCATATATTTTGCTATATTATGCTTTAATCTTATGTTATGAATATGAATGTGATAGAACATGTTACACACCCTCTTTGAATATTCAAATAGGCTCAAGAACATGTTCATGTTGTTCTTGAACAATTTTAAGTGCACGTGTGATAGTGTGTGAGTGTGTGTGTTCGATTTTGTGTTATAAAGTGTTTAATTCATAAGAAATTGAATAGTAAATGTTTTCAATAGTAACTTTGACTTTTTGGTCAACCCATAAGCTGATAATTTCGAAAATATTATTAAAATAATTATAAAATTAGTTTTGGAATTTTTAAATAAAGATTTTATCCGAATTTTCCAAAAATCGGTAAATTATGGATTATTTTCAAAATATAACCTACATTGTCAAATTAAATTCTAAGTTCCATTTCTAATGTTATAATTAAGATTATAATGTGATTAATAAATATTTAAGTGGTTAAAGAATTCATGAAACCTGATTAATTGCTTAATTTCCCTTAAACGGTTGAAATTAGAGTCTACCGGAAATTCTCTAACATGATATAGTTTATGTGTTTACTTGATGTAACCCTTTTATGCATGAACATTATGTGTTTTATGTGCTTATTTGATTAATATAAGAAACCTAGTTCTAAGTCTATAGTAGTTAATACTTTCAGGCGCACTGGAATCCACGTTACAATGTCTGACTACCGGTATAGGTGAGGGTTAAAATGTTTTCAACTGGAATCATGCTATACATATGTATCTATATAAAAACTATTTCCAAGCCTACCTATCATTTTGATTTACTACCCTATATACATATTATTGTACTACAATGTCCCTCTTAAGGGAAAAATACTTTCATGCCGGAATCAACGTTTAACTAGAACATTATATATATTTCAAGTCCATTTTATCAAAACATTGATTCCGGGTTATGCAAGCAAAATATTATTATTGATTCCTGTTATGGGCCCCGGCTGTAGCCGTAGCGAGCAATTACCCGGAAGGTATCGGGCCGAGGGTATTGTTGGTGCTGCGGACTGCCACCACCTCTTGGTAGTGGTTTAACTGGAGGTTAGTTACTCCACGCCAAGGGATGAGGGAGAGATAGCTGCCTCCCGAATCTAGTTCGTGGTCTCTAGGGTTTGATTCCCTATTGACATCAAGGAGTAGTGGAGTTAATATACTTGGTTTTATTGAAGTATCGGAGCCTGATCAGCCCGATACTATTTTACCAACTATTCAAGGAGTTATGGGTGGAAAGGCCTAGCTTGCAGGCAATAATGTTCTTGTTACAAACGGTTCATATTTCTACAAATATTCCAAACTACCCCTATCCCTGTTTTATAATTATTATGAACCGTTTCCTATTTGCTATATCCTATTGCTATTATTTCAGATCAAGATCTTCTTGATCATATACATATATATATATATACACATATACATATAAGTTATTATACCCCCCTTCACTTAGTCACTTTGACTAACCCTCTCGCCTATTTTTAAAATGCATGATTTCAGGAATCAATGAATGACAACTAGAGGTATCTTGAAGCACTACAACCGTAGGTTGGATCCTATCCTAAGAGTACACTGTCTTGAGCCTACTCTCTGTAGAAACAAACCATCTCATACTTTGTCCTTGCATGTCAACCTGTTGTACTCTTCTGCAAACTACTTTGATCAATAATGATAATCCTTGCTCATTGTACGTTATCCTCCCCGTTCATTGGTAAAGTTGAATCTCTTTATCTTCCGCTGCACTGTGTCACATACTCCATTCATATTATCCTGACCGTTCGCCGTAGTATTTCCTGGGTGTTGGGTCTAACCTCCACTCAGGGAGTATTGCGGTGCGGGGTTGTAGTGTTGGGGAGGCACTACAATTAAAGTGGTATCAGAGCCCCAGGTTGCGGAAATCTGGGGTTCATCATTCATAGAATCTCATATGTACTCTCGTGTCTTTAGTGCTTAAATTGTGATCAATCACTGTTGGGGCGGCCGACAACATGTGATTTGTTACAATTGTAGTACTAAACCCTTCCTTGATCAAGTCAAGCATACAGTCTTAATCCACACCAAAATCTCAAGTTCTATCAAATCCTTCAATTATCAAATTCTTGGTAGATTCGGTTATAAGATCTACATCTCCTTCATCATACTAGTATTCCTAAGTCATGGAAACACTTCACTTATTCGTTCAAATCCTAAGTTATTAGAATTGCTTCAAGATACCAGTAGGACCGAAAACTAACTTATTAATTTCCTGTGCCTTTATATTGCTTTATCTTCGCTAAGGATGTTTTATCTGTTAATTGCTATTACTTGCAAATTTTAATTTTGCGATCATCTGCACATCATTCTCAACTACCATGCATTATATTATCTCTATAAGGGTGGTTGCAGCTTAAAATTGTCATCCCCAAAGTTGTTAAAGGTATGCATTCTAAACACGCCAGTTACTGATCCTGGCGCCATGCATTCATTGCATCACTTATGTGAGCATTCAAATTTCTTACTTGAACAATTGCCTTATGTGTTTAAAAGTAAGTTCTCTTTTGGAAACCTGCTTATCATGGATAGCGGATACAAACATTACTTTAAGTTATTATGAAACATGAGGAGAATCTGAGGACAGATTCTTTTTAAGGGGGAAGGATTGTAACAGCCCGAAACAGGGGCAAGTTGAAAATTACGAAAATACCCCTACAGCTCAAAAATATTCCTACATTTCCCGAAACACTTTCACTACCCAATATTTTAACCAAAAGAATCCTCACATTATTTCGAGGATCGTGATACTCTCCGTAAACCATAATTCCCATCCTAACTCCCGTAGTATCAAAAACCGGCAAAAACCCTAGCTTATGATTCGATCATCAATAAATCCCTACTCATCTACCTTTTGATATCCAAAATTATAACTAAAACGATCCTTAAATTATTTTATGAATTTTCATGCATTTGCCAAAAACTCGATCTCACCATAGCATATTTTATACATATTTTCCTTTCTAAAAATCATCATTTTATTTTGAACAAATTAGCTTTTATTCAATAGTCGAAATTATACTTGAAACGATCCTTGAAGTTTTCTCTACATTATAGTGATTTTTCCCAACTTTAAACTCTATCATAGCTTCGTTTATATAATTTTCCTATGATTTTCATCATCTTTAATATTTATAATTTATAAACAAAAGCTCTAAATATTTCACATTTATAATCAAAACAAAGCTCATTTTTCACTCATTCTTTCATTAATTCACTACTTCAATCTTTTACCTCTCGACTCTTGAATAAATTTTATATTATTTTTATATTTATTTTTATTCAAAATGACATCATCCATGACCACATGATCTTCTAGAAGGATTAAACAAATGAGCATAATTTCTCCACATTTCCTAAGTTATTACCAAGCATTTGTTCATAATGTAATTTAACCACATCTCCTAATTTATTACCAAGCATTTGTTGAAATATTAGGCAACCACATCTCCCATAAACTTTCATTTATTGCTTAGAAACCCTCATGACTACCTATAAATACCCCCCTTAAGTCTCATTTATACCTCACAAATCAACACACAAAATCACTCTCTTCTCTCCATTTCTCACGCCATTCTCCCTCTCTCTCTCTAAGGTATGTTTTTCTTTTATTATTTCATGTTTTATATTATGTTCTTAGTATAATATAGTCATAGCATACTTAGATTTAATTAAATTATGCTCTAGGAATTTATTTTATGGAATATATGCTATTTATGCTAGTTTAGGAAAAATGTGATAAGATATATGCATTTTATTTAATTAAATGCATGAGTTATGATATGATATGATATGAATATGTGTTTAAATAATTATGATCTTGTTTGATTAAATTCATGCCTAGAATAATTTATTTAGAATTATTCTCATAGAGAATTCATATATTTTGCTATATTATGCTTTAATCTTATGTTATGAATATGAATGTGATAGAATATGTTACACACCCTCTTTGAATATTCAAATAGGCTCAATAACATGTTCATGTTGTTCTTGAACAATTTTAAGTGCACGTGTGATAGTGTGTGAGTGTGTGTGTTCGATTTTGTGTTATAAAGTGTTTAATTCATAAGAAATTGAATAGTAAATGTTTTCAATAGTAACTTTGACTTTTTGGTCAACCCATAATAGCTGATAATTTCGAAAATATTATTAAAATAATTATAAAATTAGTTTTGGAATTTTTAAATAAAGATTTTATCCGAATTTTCCAAAAATCGGTAAATTATGGATTATTTTCAAAATATAACCTACATTGTCAAATTAAATTCTGAGTTCCATTTCTAATATTATAATTAAGATTATAATGTGATTAATAAATATTTAAGTGGTTAAAGAATTCATGAAACCTGATTAATTACTTAATTTCCCTTAAACGGTTGAAATTAGAGTCTACCGGAAATTCTCTAACATGATATAGTTTATGTGTTTACTTGATGTAACCCTTTTATGCATGAACATTATGTGTTTTATGTGCTTATTTGATTAATATAAGGAACCTAGTTCTAAGTCTATAGTAGTTAATACTTTCAGGCGCACTAGAATCCACGTTACAATGTCTGACTACCGGTATAGGTGAGGGTTAAAATGTTTTCAACTGGAATCATGCTATACATATGTATCTATATAAAAACTATTTCCAAGCCTACCTATCATTTTGATTTACTACCCTATATACATATTATTGTACTACAATGTCCCTCTTAAGGGAAAAATACTTTCATGCCGGAATCAACGTTTAACTAGAACATTATATATATTTCAAGTCCATTTTATCAAAACATTGATTCCGGGTTATGCAAGCAAAATATTGTTATTGATTCCTGTTATGGGCCCCGGCTGTAGCCGTAGCGAGCAATTACCCGGAAGGTATCGGGCCGAGGGTATTGTTGGTGCTGCGGACTGCCACCACCTCTTGGTAGTGGTTTAACTGGAGGTTAGTTACTCCACGCCAAGGGATGAGGGAGAGATAGCTGCCTCCCGAATCTAGTTCGTGGTCTCTAGGGTTTGATTCCCTATTGACATCAAGGAGTAGTGGAGTTAATATTCTTGGTTTTATTGAAGTATCGGAGCCTGATCAGCCCGATACTATTTTACCAACTATTCAAGGAGTTATGGGTGGAAAGGCCTAGCTTGCGGGCAATAATGTTCTTGTTACAAACGGTTCATATTTCTACAAATATTCCAAACTACCCCTATCCCTGTTTTACAATTATTATGAACCGTTTCCTATTTGCTATATCCTATTGCTATTATTTCAGATCAAGATCTTCTTGATCATATACATATATATATATACACATATACATATAAGTTATTATACCCCCCTTCACTTAGTCACTTTGACTAACCCTCTCGCCTATTTTTAAAATGCATGATTTCAGGAATCAATGAACGACAACTAGAGGTATCTTGAAGCACTACAACCGTAGGTTGGATCCGATCCTAAGAGTACACTGTCTTGAGCCTACTCTCTGTAGAAACAAACCATCTCATACTTTGTCCTTGCATGTCAACCTATTGTACTCTTCTGCAAACTACTTTGATCAATAATGATAATCCTTGCTCATTGTACGTTATCCTCCCCGTTCATTGGTAAAGTTGAATCTCTTTATCTTCCGCTGCACTGTGTCACATACTCCATTCATATTATCCTGACCGTTCGCCGTAGTATTTCCTGGGTGTTGGGTCTAACCTCCACTCAGGGAGTATTGCGGTGCGGGGTTGTAGTGTTGGGGAGGCGCTACACGTTTACTTTAGCTGTGCATGTATAAGAACTCCCCTAATCCTGATGACTTTAGGACTCTACCATTTAGGTGAAATGGTTCATGAAACGAGCCCTATATCACATAATTCATGATTAGTAAAATACTCCAAGCCGATGAGTCCTACAGACAGTGGGAGTGTCAACCTGACTCCTCTAAGGCTTGCTTGTGGGGTCACGCCCTTAAGAAGGACCACCTTGTTTCATGGAGGTGCAAAGTGTATAGTTGATACGTGCGTGATACATGAGGGTGCTTACTTCAATAAGTAAGTTCACTGAGGTGCCCCGTGTGAGAAGACTCCTAAATGGGAAATGAAGTTTCTATTTCAGGAAATGGAAACTTCCAGATTAGGAAATATCTCACGAGTCATTGATGTGATTAATTGATCCTTAAGACTTGAGGTTCCTTGTCACTTTATGAGTTAACTCTGTAGTCTTAGGTATAAGCTTTAAAGGGTGTCGCCTTAGACAACTGATTCAAGGCTTATGCTGGGGCTGCACAAGTGATTCATGAAAGTGAATGAGAATCAAGAAAGGACCTACACTTGCATATGCAAGGTGATCTCTTATTGTGTAAGTCATTCATATGCCATATGGAGTCCTTGGCCAAGGCAGTAGATCAAGACATCAAGAAAAGGGTTTCTTGGATTGAGATCAAATGGATATGAAATGCACTTAGCTTTAAGACCGGATTATTAGGGTTCTGATTATTCCCTTGCCCTAGATCTTGGTTGAGAGATACTAAGTAGGAGGATTGTATCTCACATGAATCAATGACTTAAAGGTTCTGTCGAATCCGAACATTCCAATTCAGCTAGGGGTTAAACACCTGTTGCTAGACTATGGTCGTTTAATCTGTGGACTGATTAATTAATTAGTGAATTAATTAATTGGGGTCACTGCTAATTGAATTGAGAACCTAGAGGGTCACACACAACAACTTGGTTACATGAGTTGAGGCTTGAAAATGATTAAACGAGTTAATCGGGCCAAGAGGGTTCCACACGTGTGGGTCACGTGAGTGACACGTGTCCCACACGTGTATAAATATATATATTGTATATATATGTTAAATAATTAAATGTGTTAATTATTTAATAGACTTTGGTTTAATTTTGAATTAAAAAGAAAGTCTAATTTTGGAGAAAAATAATCTAGTTAATTAATTATGAATTAATTAATTAGATAAAATAAGTTATTTATTTAAAATAAATAAAGTATAAAATTATCCAAAAATAGTTTGGATATTTTTAGCTCTCTTGAAAGTTGATTTGAATTTGAATTCAAAGTCAAAGTCAAATTACTTGATGATCAAGTAATAGGAGAGAGAGGGACCAAATCCGTAGTCCATAAGGACTAAGAATTTCGGCCATCCCCTTCTTATAAATAGGGGAGCTCGAGCTCCCCTTAGAGCGAATTGGCAATTCTTTTGGTTCATGTGTTGAACACCATCCTTTCTCCAAGATAAACGAAACCCTAGGTTAAGCCTAAACACTAACTAGAGAACTAGCATTCTTACTAGTTTGATTGTGATCAAGTTGGTGGACTATCTCTAGAGAGCTTCAAGTTAGAAGTTTGAAGATTCGAGCTTTACCAAGGAGAGGGGATCAAGCCACGAGAAGAGCGTTCTTGGGTGGCTTGAAACGCTTCAAGAAAGAATAAAAGAAAAGTAAGTTTCTTAACTCTCTGAATTTGGATACACGATTGCGAGTCCAAGATCCTTTTGTTGGAAAATTTTTTTAAATTCCGCTGCTTTCTGATTCGTGTTTTCCAACACAACTAGTCATCCAACTGAAATAAAGTCTGATCGTGACCTTCAAGTTTACTTCGCAGATATCCATCCTCAGGGCTGGAGGCCGATCTTGAATGTTTCTTTTGATAGGAGGGAGAGTCAAACAGAATCCGTACGGGTTGGGACAACAATGTTCACTACATCTGAGGATGACAATGATCAATACGAACATAATTATGAGGATTTCACCCTTCCTGATAACAACGATGACGACTGGACTCTTCGTGATAACAACGATGAAGACTGTACCCCAGCTCTTCGTGATAACAATGATGAAAACTGGATCCCAACTCTTCCTGATAACAACGACGAAGACGTCTCTCAGCCTGATGGTGTAAACGAAGAAATTGTAAAGTGTGGGACCGAAGCAGATCTTCAACATCCCTCTGAGGAAGAAGTGCCCAATGAATATATTAATGAGGAAGAAGCCATCGTCTGTTATTATAATCCAGAGGTCGGGATTGAAAGACATATGTGGGATGATGGTTCAGGTTTTAAGGATGACGAAGAGTTTAAAAACAAACAAGAAGCCGTTCTGAAATTCAACATAGTTGCATGTAAGGGAAGCTTCCAATTCAGAACACTAAAATCATCAAAGTCCCTTCTAGTTCTGCGATGCTGTTGCAATGATTGCAAATGGCGGGTTCGGTGTGTTAAATCTCACAATTCTGACAGATTTTACCTTCGAAAGTATATTCGAACTCATAATTGTGGGTTGAAGGAGATAACTAATCATCATCATCAGGCCACAACCCAAATGATAGGGGAGTTAGTGCAGCATATGTTTCTTGACGGGAAAGACCCCACACCAGGCGATATTAAGAAGCACATCGAACTTCAATTGGGCGTGAAGGTTAGATACTGGAAGTGTTGGATGGGCAGAAATCATGCTAAGAATATTGTCAGAGGCTCACCGGAGCATGGATATGAAATAATAGATGCATATTGGTATATGCTAACAAGAACGAATGAAGAAAGCATCACTGATTTGGTTCTTGACACCGAAGGCAGGTTTCTGCATTTTTTTGTTGCATTTGGCCCTTGCATACGGGGTTTTAAATACATGCGCAAGGTGTTAGCCATTGACGGTTGCTTCTTGAAGGGTAAATATGACGGTACATTGCTTGTGGCTATTGCACAAGATAGTGAGAACCATACGTTTCCTCTTGCATGGGCAGTGGTCGATTCAGAGAATAATGCATCGTGGGAATGGTTTTATAACAATCTAAAAAGCATTGTACCTGATAGTTCCGATCTCTGTATAATATCCGATAGACACGGTTCCATAAAAAATGCGATTGCTAAGGTTTATCCTACTGCACACCATGGATTTTGTGCAAAGCACTTGTCGGAGAACTTGAAACAACGGTTTAAAAAGAGTGTGATCCTTGATCCATTTTTCAGGGCAGTGAAAGCATACACTGTCGGAGATTTCATGGAGCACTACAAAAAGATAGAAAGTCTTCACAAACGTGCTGCGGAATACTTGAAAGATGAGGTTGGTTTTGAGTTATGGAGCCGGGTACATTCTAAATCAAACAGGTTTGATGTCCTGACCAGCAACATCGCCGAGTCCATTAATTCTAGGCTACGTGCTAAAAGAGGGTATCCTATCCATTCTTTGATTGAGTCTATCATACTAATTTTGGGAAAATGGTTACGAACCGATATGTAGAAATGCAGTAGAATCTTGGTGCCTTCAAAAGAGAAAGTTTTGCGGATTAATTTGGACAAATCTAAAGGTTGCGTTGCACAACAGTTCAACGCTTATGTATTTTCTGTCCGCGGCCTTGGAGATCCGGTTATGGTTGACTTGAACAATATGACATGCACATGTGGTGTCTTCCAGGCGGAGAAGATTCCCTGTCCCCATGCATTGTCGGCTTTAAAGAAGTGCAACGAAGAACATTTTGGACAAAGAATATATGACGTATGCTCCAAATTTTACACAGTTGATTATTACATACTTGCATATTCTGAGACAATATTCCCAACACCTCCTGAGTTCGAGTGGGATTTGCCTGAAGACACAGGGATAAAACAAGTAAAACCACCAACACTAAACTCTTGCGTCGGAAGAAAAAGGATGATGCGTTTTCTGGCTCCTTATGAGGGAAGGAAAAGATACAATACTTGTTCAAAATGTGGAGGAAATGGACATAAAAAAACTACCTGCGACCTGGGTGTCGAGGAAACGAATAATTAATCACAAGTAAAAGGGTGTCGGATATATTTTTTGTGTTTTCTTGTAATTAAAGAAAGTTGATTATGTAATATAGTGATAGATCATTTAAATGAAGTACACGAACTTATTGATCTAGCAGTAGATTCAACGGATCTACCACTAGATCCAAAGGATCTATCAGTAGATCAAGCAGTGCGTCCAAGGTTCTATCACTCGATGTATGTGATCTAGTACTAGAAAGCCGGTTGCAAAGAAACCCGACTTTTTTCCCTTGTGATAGGTTGATCTCCAAGAGCTACATATGATGTTACTAAATTACGCTTTGGATTTTTTCCAATTAATTTTTTTACGTCTTGATTTTTTCCCTGTATTATGTAGATCCCAAAGATATTTAAAGGATCCAGTACTAGATTCAACGGATCTATCACTAGGATTCAAAGGATCTATCAGTAGATCAAGCAGTGCGTCTCAGGATCTATCACTCGATTTATTTGATCTAGTACTAGAAACCCAACTGCAAAAAAAGAGTTTAAGGATCTAGCACTAGATTCAAAGGATCTAGCACTAGAATTTAATAACATATAACTTCTAATAAAATACAATATTAACAAAAGAAAATATTAACATGTAAAATATTAAGTTGATCTGGTCTTCTTCCTTTAACACAAAATCTGCCGTATTTGATTGAAATGTTCATGAAAATCGTCATTTCCATAGGACTTGTTGCCAAACAGTAACAATCAATAGATTTCTTTGTTTGGCCTTGCAATAGATCGTTATACATTGTAGATGTAGCGCCCCTTAACACTACAACCCCGCACCGTTGTACTTCCCGAGTGGATGTGAGACCTAGCACTCGAGAAATACTCCGGCGAACGGACAAGACTATACAATACCAGAGTATGAAATTTAATTGCAACGGAAATAAACTTAAACATGAGCGATGAAAGGGGACAATATATATAACGAGACACATATTATTAAGTTGGATATGTAATTACAACGATAGGGCTATTTCACAGGAGAGAGTGCTTATGGAGAGATGTACATGCACTCGTGATTAATCTAAATGACTGAAAAGTGACACCTTAAAGCTTCAAGATACCTCTAAGGCGTCGCTGTAACGATTCCTGAAATCATGAATTAAAAGAGTAGGAGGGTTAGTCAAAATGACTAAGTGACGGGGGGTTTGAGGTATAGGATTATAAGTAAGATTTTGAAAATGTTTTGACCAAGAAAATCTTGGTTTGAAATGTATATACTATATAATAACAAATAGGTACATGACAATAATATCCGGTTCATATTTGTTTGAAATAGGAGTAGGGGGAATATAGGCTATACTTTAGAAACTTTATGAACAGTTTTGAAAATGATTTATGCCCGCAAGCTAGGCGTCTCCAACCTTAACTCCGTAAAATCCGAGAAAAATGGTAACGACACTGATCAAGGTGTCGGTACTTAATAAAACAAATACGAGAGTACCATCCTTCTTCCTCCGGTGTCACGTAGGGTTGCAAGCCCTAGTGACGATGAACAAGATTGTGGGAGGGGCGTACCTTTTCCCGTCATTTGGTGTGGAATAACTAACCTCCAGTTAGACCACCACCAAGATCTAGTTGGCGGCTGGTATAATAGTAGACCTCGGCCCGTGCCTCCCGGACTACTACTTCTACCAATACCACCGGGCCCATAGGAAAAACAATAATTTTTACTTGCAAGACGAGAATATTTACCCGTAAGAAAGTACTAAGTACTTTTCGGGTAAGTATATGTTTTCAATAATTAACAAGAATTATTTTCCCATAAAGGGAAGAATAACTTGAAAGGAAATTCAAGAAAATAAAGTAAAGTATTTTATCATGATTTCAGTTGAAAAGATTTAAACCCTCACCGGTATCGAGACTTAAGTGGAACTGTGAGGATTCCACTCTTCGATCCTATGTTCGTCTGAAAGTAATAACTACTACTGACTTAGAACTAGGTTCTTAGTTCTTAACTAATCTAATTGCACATAATATTGTAACAAATAATTATAGGAGGTACACATTATGTATTGTGTTAAAGATTTCCCGGTAAACCCTAAATTCACCCGTTTAATTAATAAATTCAGGGTTTATGGAATCTTTAACTAATCAAATATTTATTAACTATATTATAATTTTAATTGTAAGGTTTGAAATGAAATTCAAGGTTTAATTTGACAATGTAGGTTATCTTTTGAAAAATATTACATAGTTTATTGATTTTTGGAAAATTTGGGAAAATTATTTCTTTAAAAATTCCAAAACTTATTTTATAATTATTTTTGAAATAATTTCGAAATAAAGGGTATTTTAGTTGACCAAAAAGTCAAAATTACTATTAAAAACATTTACTATTCAATTTCATATGAATTAAACACTTTATAACACAAAATCAAATTCATACACACACACACATAACTCACGGCACACACATGCACACACACTCATCCAAGAACATTATGAACATGTTCTTGAGCTCATTTGAATATTCAAAGAGGGTGTGTAACATGTTCTATCACATTCATATTCATAACATAAGATTAAAGCATAATATAACAAAATATATGTACTTTCTATGAAAAATAATTCTAAATAAATTACTATAGGCATGAATTTAATCAAACAAGATCATAAGCATTTAAATACATAAGCACATTATATCATATCATAATTCATGCATCTAATTAAATAAAATTCCATAATGTACACACATTGTTATTTAAACTAACAATTATGCACATATTTCATAAAATAAATTCCTAAAGCATAATTTAATTAATTCTAGACATGCTACTAATATTATTATACTAAGAGCATTATATAAAACATGAAATAATAGAAGAAAACATACCTTGTAGAGAGAGAGAGGGTTGTGGCGTGAGAATGGAGAGGGAGAGAGTGATTTTGTGTGTTGAATTGTGAGGTATAAATGAGGCTTAAGGGGGGTATTTATAGGTAGTCATGAGGGGTTTCTAAGCAATAAATGAAAGTTTATGGGAGATGTGGTTGCCTAAGATTTCAACAAATGCTTGGTAATTAAGTTGGAGATGTGGTTAAATTATTTCATGAACAAATGCTTGGTAATTAACTAGGAATTGTGGAGAAATTATGCTCATTTGTTTAATCCTTCTAGAAGACCATGAGGTCATGGATGATGTCATTTTGATTAAAAATAAATGTAAAAATAATATAAAATTTATTCAAGAGTCGAGAGATAAAATTTTGATGTAGTGAATTAATAATAGAATGAGTGAAAAGTGAGCTTCGTTTTGATTATAAATATGAAATATTTGGAGTTTTTGTTTATAAATTATGAATACTAAAGATGATGAAAATCATAAGAAAATTATATAAACGAAGCTATGATAAAGTTTAGAGTTTGGAAAAATCATTATAATGTAGAGGAAAATTCAAGGATCGTTTTAAGTATAATTTTGACTATTGATCACAAGCTAATTGTTTTAAAATAAAATGATGATTTTTAAATAGGAAAATATTTATAAATATGCTAGGGGTGAAATCGAGTTTTTGGTAAATGCATGAAAATTCATGAAATAATTTGAGGGTCGTTTTGGTTATAATTTTGAATATCAAAAAGTAGATGAGTAAGGATTTATTGATGATCGAATCATAAGCTAGGGTTTTTTGCCGGTTTCTGATACTACGGGAGTTAGGATGGGAATTGTGGTTTACAGAGAGTATCACGATCCTCGAAATAATGTGAGGATTCTTTTGGTTAAAATATTGGGTAGTGAAAGTATTTCGGGAAATGTAGGAATGTTTTTGAGCTGTAGGGGTATTTTCGTAATTTCCAACCTAAAAATGTAGGAATGGGTTTTGAAGTATATGAAGGGGTTTTAGGTGCTAGAAAGGAATGAATACTAGAATTCTAGGATTTTATGAGAAGAGTTTCAAAGTACAAATTAAATAGAGAAAAGAATTAAATTGACGAACATTTAATTAAATTATAACATATAAAAACATATAAGTCACATAAAATGCAATGCATGAAGTGAATTATTAAGGATTGAGATTATAAACGCTTCCTGAGTTACCCTTTACTTACCTTTCTCAACTTGGCCCTGAGTCGGGCTGTTACAATCTTCCCCCCTTTAAAAGAATCTGTCCTCAGATTCTATTACTGTCCTTGAACAGTCCTGGATAATGTTTCAACATCTTTTCCTCTGTTTCCCAAGTCTGTTCTTCTGTACCATTTCTTTTCCATAAGATTCTAACGAGGGGAATTCTTCTGTTCCTCAACTCTTGGAATTTCCTATCCAAGATTCTGACTGGTTTTACTTCATAAGTAAGGTCGTGTTCTAGTGGTACTTCTTCAACAGGTAGGATATGTGAATCATCAGCAAAGTATTTTCGGAGTTGGGACACATGGAATACGTTATGTATCCCAGTAAGACTTGCTGGTAGGTCTAGGCGATAGGCTGTTGGACCGATACGTTCCAGTATCTCAAAAGGTCCTATATATCGAGGGTTTAGCTTTCCTCCTTTCCCAATTCGTGTAAACCCTTTTCTTGGAGATGCTTTCAAGAATACCTTTTCGCCCACTGCGAATTCTATGTCCCTTCTTCGATTATCAGCATAACTTTTCTGCCGATCTTGGGCAGCTTTCATTTTCTGCTTGATGATTTCAACTTTCTCTGTTGCTTCTTCCACCCATCTTTTAGCAATATTCCCTCGGGGTTTCCTTTTAATTTCCTTGGTTTCATCCATATCCCAGTATAATGGGGATCTACATTTTCTTCCATATAAAGCCTCGTAAGGTGCAACTTGGATAGAAGCTTGATAGCTGTTGTTGTATGCAAACTCCACAAGGGGTAGGCAATCCTTCCAATTATCTTGGAAATCTAAGGCACAAGCCCTTAACATATCTTCCAGGTATAGGATGGTTCTTTCAGATTGCCCGTCTGTCTGAGGATGTGCTGCTGTGCTGAAGTTTAACTTGGTACCCATCATTTCTTGAATGTTTTGCCAAAGTTGTGAAGTGAACTTTGGGTCCCTGTCTGAAACTATTCCAAGAGGTACTCCATGCAACCGAATAATTTCCTTTTGATAGAGCTTGGCTAGCGAGTTAACTTTATCAGTTGCTTTGACAGGTAAGAAATGTGCGGATTTTGTTAATCTATCGATGACAACCCAAATACCATCAAATCCTCCTTTAACCTTGGGTAATCCATAAACAAAATCCATGGTTACCTGATCCCATTTCCAAGTAGGGATAGATAATGGTTGCAACAATCCTCCAGGTCTCTGATGTTCTGCTTTAACTCGTTGACAAGTTAGACATTTCTTGATGTAATTGGCTATGTCTCTTTTCATGCCGTTCCACCAGAAATGTTTCTTGAGGTCTTGATACATCTTAGTTCCTCCGGGATGTATCGAGTAACGAGTTTTGTGTGCCTCGTCCAATATTTCCTTTCGAATGACATTAGGCATGCAGACCCGATCCTTGTATCTCAAAATCCCTTGATTATCGGTTTTGAATTTTTCTTCAAGATCCTTTTCTTTGGATTTGAGACATTTCTGAATCCATTCATCCTGAGCCTGAGCTTCTTTTATCTTTTCCTTTAGTGGCGGCAATACCACTAAATTTGCTAATCGAGCTCGTGAGATTACTTTCACCGATTTTCGTGGGTTACTTGAAGGCTTCCTTGAGAGTGATGCTAAGCTTGATTTCCGACTTAGAGCATCAGCCACTACGTTAGCTTTTCCTGGATGGTACTGGATTACACAGTCGTAATCTTCCAGAAATTCCATCCATCTCCTTTGCCTCATATTCAACTCCTTTTGAGTAAAAAGATACCGTAGGCTCTTGTGATCAGTGAAAACTTCAAAGGTAACCCCGTAAAGATAATGTCTCCACTTGGTAAGAGCAAACACAATTGCTGCTAATTCCAAGTCATGAGTAGGGTAGTTTTCCTCATGAGGTTTGAGCTTTCTTGAGGCATAGGCTATAACTTTTCCGTGCTGCATCAATACACAACCTAGCCCTTCTTTAGAGGCATCGGTATAAACTGTATAACCTTCCTTCCCTTCAGGTAAGGTTAGTACTGGTGCAGATGTCAATCGTCGCTTTAATTCTTGAAAATTTTGTTCGCATTGTTCAGTCCATTCAAACTTTCTTTCCTTCTTCGTTAACTTTGTAAGAGGCGTGGCTATCTTAGAGAAGTCCTTTACAAATCTGCGATAATAGCCTGCAAGTCCTAGGAAACTTCTCACCTCTGATGGATTCCTTGGTATTTTCCAATTTGTAATTGCTTCAATTTTCGAAGGATCTACCTCAACACCTGATCCCGAGATTATATGTCCGAGGAATGCAATCCAGAACTCACATTTACTGAACTTAGCATATAGCTTATGATCTCGCAAAGTACTTAACACTATGCGGAGATGTTCAGCATGTTCCTCTGGCGTTTTGGAAAATACCAGTATGTCATCGATGAAAATGACCACAAATTTACCCAAACATGGTCGGAATATCCGGTGCATCATGTCCATGAATGCAGCAAGTGCATTGGTCAATCCAAAAGGCATTACTATGAATTCAAAGTGTCCATAGCGGGTATTGAAAGCTGTTTTAGGGATATCTTCCTCCCTAATCTTTAATTGATAATACCCTTGCCTTAAGTCTAACTTGGAATAGACTCGAGATCCTTGAAGGACATCAAATAACTCCTCTATATGGGGTAGAGGGTATTTGTTCTTTATGGTCATTCGATTAAGTTCTCGGTAATCGATGCACATCCGTAATGTCCCATCTTTCTTCTTTACAAATAACACTGGTGCTCCCCAAGGTGACGTACTGGGACGGATATATCTTGATTCAACCAAATCATCAAGTTGTTTTCTCAACTCCTGAAGTTCGGCTGGGGCCATTCGATAAGGGGTTTTAGAGAAAGGCTCTGCCCCAGGGATCGTATCGATTACAAATTCTAACTCGCGATCTGGTGGTAGCGAGTTTAGATGTTCTGGGAAAACGTCGAGAAACTCATTTACCACTTCTACCTCCTCAACCTTAAGTTGGTCCTTTGGCCTATTTAGGAGATAGGCAACGAACCCTGTAGCTCCCTTTTGAACCAACTTCTTAGCTTCTGTCATAGAAATGATTGCTACGGATCTCTTGTCTTCAGGAATCCAACTTTCATCTTGTCCTAAGATGATTTCTTTCTTGAAACAATCCAACTTAGCATGGTAATTGTAGAGCCAATCCATTCCCAGAATAATTCCATATCTTGTTATCGGAAGTTCGATGAGATCCATTGGGTAGTAACGATCACCGATTTGTATAGGGCAGCGTTTATATACTCGATCCGTTATTAAACAAGCTCCCAAAGGGAAACTTATCTTAATTATATGATGAGCATTCAAGTGGAAAATTTAAACGCGCACATAAATTTGATGCAATGAATGAATGCGTGGCACCAGGGTCATATAAGACCTTAACTGGCGTGTTTAGGATGTGTACCGTACCTTCGACAACATCCGAAGGGTCTGGATCCTCGTTTCCTTCCAACGCGTAAGCTTTTCCTTTGACAAGTGGCTTTCTGGATTTTCCCACAGTCTTCTCCTTTTCCTTAAGTCCCGGTCTCTTTGGGCATGTATTAAACTGATGATTAGGGTCTCCACACCACAAACATGTGCCAGCTTTCTTTCGACAGTCTTGTTCAGTATGTCCCGGTTTGTGAGAATATTCACAAGTGATCTCCTCTTGTGAATTGAATGGGACTGACTTAGGCTTTTGCTGGGCTAGTGTGGGTTTCTTCCCAAATTTCTGGCTGGATGGTCCAGCGGGTCGTTTCATTCCTTGAGAGGGCTTATTTTGAGGGGGACCAGGGCGATTGGCTGCCAGACGAATGTTCTTGTGAGCTGCTTCGGTTTTCAGGGCTTTATCGACCGCTTTATTATAAGTTTCAATATCTAATGAAGCTAAAGCCCATCGAAGGTCTGGCTTTAATCCATCAATGAATCGCTTGGTCTTCCTTCGTTCATCATTCAAAATATGTGGAGCATACTGAATTAACCTCACAAACTTTGCCTCGTATTCTGCTACTGACATATAACCCTGTGTTAAAGTCATGAATTCAGCCTCTCTAGTGTCCCTTACCACTTGAGGAATATACTTATTCTGAAATTCCTTCACAAACTCCGCCCAACTGTAATCAGTGTGGTCTTCTATCCAGGTTAGCTTGACGTGTTTCCACCAACTCAAAGCGGGTCCTTCTAAGAGAAAGGCCGCATACTGCACTCGTTCCCGTTCCTCGGGAAATATATCCATAGCCTCATAAATCTTTTCCAAACTGGCTATCCAGTTTTCAGCCTTCAGGTCGTTAGGTTCTCCAAAGAATTTTGGGGGATTCATTCGGAGAAACCTTTCTAGGGATCGCTCGTTGGTAGGGTTATTCCCAGGTGTACAAGTTCGAACGAATTGTCTTAAGGCTTCTACAAGTTCGGGGTGTCCAGGTGGATCTTGTGGTGATGGGGAGTTGTTTCGTGGTGCTCTTCGTTGAGGCATTGTGAATGCTGAAATTACAATCACATAGGAAATATAATGCATGTGGGGTAAGAATGTCTCAAAGATCATTTCAGAACAATAATCACCAAATAACATCAATCATCAAACATAAAGTGCAGAAAGAAATAACATTAGTACTCACGGTCCTGTTGGTATCTTGAAGCGACTCTAAGACTCATGATGCAGAAATGTAAAGTAACAAGAAATAACAGTGTAAAATGATCAAAATGTGTCATATATATATGCATCAAGGTTAGTATGCTTCAAGAGCTACAAAAGTAAAAGCAAAAAGAAAAGAGGGGTGGACCCGATCTACCTCGAGTTACACCCTACAAGTACTGTCACTCCTAGTAAGTCAAAGCTGCTACTGTCCGCTGCTGCTACTATGTACTGCTGCAAAAATGGGGAGTGTCTCCACTGGCTACTATATACATACCCCTGGATAACTATCCTATATACTGTACCTCGTATCTCATGGCCAGAACTCAATCCTCTGTAGCACTGCCTGCCTCGAGGTCGACCGTATCATCTGAATCTGGAACTCTAATAGGACTCCACTCCTCGCTAGGCTCAACACTATCCTCCTCCTCCGGAACAACCTGTAGTCCGTCAACATCCTCGCCAATCTCCTCGTCCTGCTGGGGCTCCTCCTCCTCGTCATCATCAGAATGGGCTACAGCCTCTGAAGCCTCACTGTCACCGGAATGGGCTACCGCGGGTCCGGGATGCATCTCTAAAACCTGCTCCATAACCTGAGTATCATTCAGGTGAAGTGCATCCTCTAAACGGCTCCTCATCTGGGCTCGGTACTGGTCATGAATCACTATAGAAGCCTCACGATCCAGAGTCAAACTAAGCACGTCCTTCTCGAGCTCGGCTACTCGTGATGCTAACTGGGAGATAGCGATCTGAGATGCGGCTAACTGGTCCCGAGCATGGTCTCGATCCACCGCTGTCTGTCTAGCCATCTCTCGGTTCCTCTCAGCCTCCAGTCGATACTCACCGGTCCTCTGATACTCATAAAAGTAGGCATCTCTCTCGGCCTCTAATAAGTGAACTGCTCTGTTCGGGTAGGCATACCCGGGAAAGGCCTCCTGATGTGAATCCTGACTATGCTGCCTAATCCTCTGCCAGGGATAGTATATAGGACCCCCACTACGAGTAACTACTAAGGTCCTAGGAGGCTCATACTGATCAAGCCACTCAATGTTATCAGAATGTGGAAGCTCACCATAGCCAGCCATTTTACTCTAGAAAAACACTTTACAAATTATTAGAGCAGAAAAATTATAGTGAAATACTTTCTCTATCTAATGTTTAAATTAAGTTCTGTCTATCTAAACCTGACGCTCTGATACCACCTTAGCTGTAGCGCCCCTTAACACTATAACCCCGCACCGTTGTACTTCCCGAGTGGATGTGAGACCTAGCACTCGAGAAATACTCCGGCGAACGGACAAGACTATACAATACCAGAGTATGAAATTTAATTGCAACGGAAATAAACTTAAACATGAGCGATGAAAGGGGACAATATATATAACGAGACACATATTATTAAGTTGGATATGTAATTACAACGATAGGGCTATTTCACAGGAGAGAGTGCTTATGGAGAGATGTACATGCACTCGTGATTAATCTAAATGACTAAAAAGTGACACCTTAAAGCTTCAAGATACCTCTAAGGCGTCGTTGTAACGATTCCTGAAATCATGAATTAAAAGAGTAGGAGGGTTAGTCAAAATGACTAAGTGACGGGGGGTTTGAGGTATAAGATTATAAGTAAGATTTTGAAAATGTTTTGACCAAGAAAATCTTGGTTTGAAATGTATATACTATATAATAACAAATAGGTATATGACAATAATATCCGGTTCATATTTGTTTGAAATAGGAGTAGGGGGAATATAGGCTATACTTTAGAAACTTTATGAACCGTTTTGAAAATGATTTTATGCCCGCAAGCTAGGCGTCTCCAACCTTAACTCCGTAAAATCCGAGAAAAATGGTAACGACACTGATCAAGGTGTCGGTACTTAATAAAACAAATACGAGAGTACCATCCTTCTTCCTCCGGTGTCACGTAGGGTTGCAAGCCCTAGTGACGATGAACAAGATTGTGGGAGGGACGTACCTTTTCCCGTCACTTGGTGTGGAATAACTAACCTCCAGTTAGACCACCACCAAGATCTAGTTGGCGGCTGGTATAATAGTAGACCTCGGCCCGTGCCTCCCGGACTACTACTTCTACCAATACCACCGGGCCCATAGGAAAAACAATAATTTTTACTTGCAAGACGAGAATATTTACCCGTAAGAAAGTACTAAGTACTTTTCGGGTAAGTATATGTTTTCAATAATTAACAAGAATTATTTTCCCATAAAGGGAAGAATAACTTGAAAGGAAATTCAAGAAAATAAAGTAAAGTATTTTATCATGATTTCAGTTGAAAAGATTTAAACCCTCACCGGTATCGAGACTTAAGTGGAACTGTGAGGATTCCACTCTTCGATCCTATGTTCGCCTGAAAGTAATAACTACTACTGACTTAGAACTAGGTTCTTAGTTCTTAACTAATCTAATTGCACATAATATTGTAACAAATAATTATAGGAGGTACACATTATGTATTGTGTTAAAGATTTCCCGGTAAACCCTAAATTCACCCGTTTAATTAATAAATTCAGGGTTTATGGAATCTTTAACTAATCTAATATTTATTAACTATATTATAATTTTAATTGTAAGGTTTGAAATGAAATTCAAGGTTTAATTTGACAATGTAGGTTATCTTTTGAAAAATATTACATAGTTTATTGATTTTTGGAAAATTTGGGAAAATTATTTCTTTAAAAATTCCAAAACTTATTTTATAATTATTTTTGAAATAATTTCGAAATAAAGGGTATTTTAGTTGACCAAAAAGTCAAAATTACTATTAAAAACATTTACTATTCAATTTCATATGAATTAAACACTTTATAACACAAAATCAAATTCATACACACACACACACATAACTCACGGCACACACATGCACACACACTCATCCAAGAACATTATGAACATGTTCTTGAGCTCATTTGAATATTCAAAGAGGGTGTGTAACATGTTCTATCACATTCATATTCATAACATAAGATTAAAGCATAATATAACAAAATATATGTACTTTCTATGAAAAATAATTCTAAATAAATTACTATAGGCATGAATTTAATCAAACAAGATCATAAGCATTTAAATACATAAGCACATTATATCATATCATAATTCATGCATCTAATTAAATAAAATTCCATAATGTACACACATTGTTATTTAAACTAACAATTATGCACATATTTCATAAAATAAATTCCTAAAGCATAATTTAATTAATTCTAGACATGCTACTAATATTATTATACTAAGAGCATTATATAAAACATGAAATAATAGAAGAAAACATACCTTGTAGAGAGAGAGAGGGTTGTGGCGTGAGAATGGAGAGGGAGAGAGTGATTTTGTGTGTTGAATTGTGAGGTATAAATGAGGCTTAAGGGGGGTATTTATAGGTAGTCATGAGGGGTTTCTAAGCAATAAATGAAAGTTTATGGGAGATGTGGTTGCCTAAGATTTCAACAAATGCTTGGTAATTAAGTTGGAGATGTGGTTAAATTATTTCATGAACAAATGCTTGGTAATTAACTAGGAATTGTGGAGAAATTATGCTCATTTGTTTAATCCTTCTAGAAGACCATGAGGTCATGGATGATGTCATTTTGATTAAAAATAAATGTAAAAATAATATAAAATTTATTCAAGAGTCGAGAGATAAAATTTTGATGTAGTGAATTAATAATAGAATGAGTGAAAAGTGAGCTTCGTTTTGATTATAAATATGAAATATTTGGAGTTTTTGTTTATAAATTATGAATACTAAAGATGATGAAAATCATAAGAAAATTATATAAACGAAGCTATGATAAAGTTTAGAGTTTGGAAAAATCATTATAATGTAGAGGAAAATTCAAGGATCGTTTTAAGTATAATTTTGACTATTGATCACAAGCTAATTGTTTTAAAATAAAATGATGATTTTTAAATAGGAAAATATTTATAAATATGCTAGGGGTGAAATCGAGTTTTTGGTAAATGCATGAAAATTCATGAAATAATTTGAGGGTCGTTTTGGTTATAATTTTGAATATCAAAAAGTAGATGAGTAAGGATTTATTGATGATCGAATCATAAGCTAGGGTTTTTTGCCGGTTTCTGATACTACGGGAGTTAGGATGGGAATTGTGGTTTACAGAGAGTATCACGATCCTCGAAATAATGTGAGGATTCTTTTGGTTAAAATATTGGGTAGTGAAAGTATTTCGGGAAATGTAGGAATGTTTTTGAGCTGTAGGGGTATTTTCGTAATTTCCAACCTAAAAATGTAGGAATGGGTTTTGAAGTATATGAAGGGGTTTTAGGTGCTAGAAAGGAATGAATACTAGAATTCTAGGATTTTATGAGAAGAGTTTCAAAGTACAAATTAAATAGAGAAAAGAATTAAATTGACGAACATTTAATTAAATTATAACATATAAAAACATATAAGTCACATAAAATGCAATGCATGAAGTGAATTATTAAGGATCGAGATTATAAACGCTTCCTGAGTTACCCTTTACTTACCTTTCTCAACTTGGCCCTGAGTCGGGCTGTTACAGTAGAAGAACTATGCAATGTGCAATACAGGAGATAGTTTTGAGATGCTTCGTGCAACCTTTGCATAACAATGGAAAGAAACCCTTGAAAATGCAATTGAAGATTTATTATATATAATAAATCTTCAATTGCATTTTCAAGGGTTTCTTTCCATTGTTATGCAAAGGTTGCACGAAGCATCTTAAAACTATCTCCTGTATTGCCCATCGTATAGTTCATCTACAACGAGTAAACACTACATGGACCAAATAAAGAAACACCTATTGATTCCTACTGTATGGCGAAAATCATACAACAAACATGATAATTTTCAATAGCAATTCAAACTAATAGGGCAGACTCTCAAAGATTTGCGCAGGATTTTTGGCCTTAAGCGGGGGAGGAAGAGAGAGAGGATGAGGAGTAGAGGCAGAGGAAGAGGAAGAGGAGGGGGGAGCAGAAGCAAGGAATGCCGGCGGCTACGGCAGAGAAAAAAAAAGATGGAATTGAAAGGAATTTAGGGCTTAGTGTGGTTTAAATACTTAACTTTTTGGGTGTTTACAAAAGCGCCCCTGAAAGTTCTTAATATTACAAAATATTTATAACCGTTAATATAGTAGCCGTTATTATAGCCGTTGGTGGGTTCCTTGGATTTATATTTATATAGGTCATTTGATTATCATTTAACGAATTTAAAGATCATGGCAAGTTCAGCTAGCTCTACTTATACCCAGAAAAAAACACTGAGATATAGAAAGGAGAAGTGCAGGGAATGCGATCAGTGGACTACAATAAAGGTGGTAGAGAGAGATAATTTTAATCGGGGAAGACTATTTTATTGGTGCAATCAATATGGCTTTTCTCATTGGTGTAACCCCGTGGTCGAAGATCAGTACCCATATAATGACGAAGGTGGTGACGTTTCGAGCCGGAGGACACCAATCGTTACAGCTGGAAGAGAACAGAATATGGTGTACAAGTTGGTAGTAGGCCAGATGCTTCTTTTAACAGTAATTCTGGTTATCTGGATTGTAAAACTCACAATGTAACTGGTGTTGTATTGTCTAATAAAATCAAATGTAGCACTCGATCGTGGGTATCTACCAATAGATCCTCCATCGGAATGGCCGCTTTTAATTTTTTTTTTAAATATTTTTCCAAGCTTCTACGCACCAACCGTAGGCTTTTCCACATACACTGAATGTTGATCCTGATAAATTTGGATTTTTCTGGTGCAACATTGGGGTGTAACCCCAAAACCCAAGCCATTATCATAGACTAGTTCCTTGGGAGTTGGGAGGAACCCCACGCTTGGGTTCGCCAGGATTGCACACAACCGGTCAAACGTGATGGAACAGACTCCCCAAGGGTGTAGGGCAAGATAAGGGACGCTGATCTTCATTTTTGGGCCAAAGAGAGGGGCATATCTATCGAGCGATCTCCGATATCTATCACTAGATCCTCCATCAGAATGGCCGCTTTTAATTTTTTTCATATTTTCCCAAGCTTCCACGCACCAACCGTAGGCTTTTCCACACACACAACCGCCCAAACATAATGGAACAGACTCCCCAAGGCGGGCCAAAAGTTGTATGATTGGGATGTTCAAAAAAAGGCGGCAAGCTTTAAATGCATCTGCAATTATGCGATTTTTTATAAATGAAGTAGTGCTTTTCTCTGACATTTATGCGATTTTTTATTATTTTATTGTCATTTGGTCAATCCAATCGCAATCATTTCCTTGTTTGTGTAAGAGAGAAAAAGAGAAAAAAGACTGTTCAACATCTCATACTTTTCTGTTCATCGTCTTCATCTTTGAATCTTCTGAGATCATTTTTAAAAAAAACTAGGGTTTTCTCCATTTCTGTCCAGTTGACTTCACCCCTTTTTTATCAAAATTTCCAAAAAGTAGATATGGCATGAGAGGAAGTGAACGTTAACCCCGTCGTAGATTCAGAAAAAACTACAGCGCCCATGCAAGATTCCCATGCGCATGATGATAATCACAGTACCAGTACCAGTTCTAGTAACAATGAAGAAGATGTAGCGGCGAGATTTTTTATTCAAGAAAATAGGAGTAAGCGCCGCCAAGATGATTCTAGAACTGAGAATGTCATGACCATGACGCCATATATAGAGGCGGTGCGGAACGAATCTGATATGCAGTCGGAGGACATGGAGTCGGAGGTTACCCGCGGCATCGATTTCTCAAAATTCCATTTGCTCCCTCTCTGTCACCGTTGCTTCTTCTCCTCAAAAGTGAGGATTACAATCCGTGCTTCATGGGAACACATTAACCCCATTACAAGATTCCTTAAAAAAACCGTATAAGGCTCGCAAGAGTGTTTAGAAAATATACGGAGAAGCTTCCTCTAGGTTGGAATAAAGGTTTCTCAGGCACCCTCTTCCATTTTCTCATGATGTACTCCCTTCCAACAGAAAAACAAAATGAACTTTGGTTCTTGATAGGAGGAAAGCCTGTCAGATTTGGCTTAAGGGAGTTTGCTCTGGTTACCGGGCTTAATTGTGGTTCTGGTGTAATCCCAGAAGGAATTGAGGTTGAAAACGTTAAAAAGGAGTCGGAGGATTTTCGTAAGAGGGTGCTCAGAGATAAATGGGATAAGACGGTCAAGGATACGGAGTTAGAGCCCCTGTTAAAAAATACGAATATTGATGTGAGCGATCGCAAGAAAATTGCTCTTGTGCTCTTCATTCAATATATTTTGCTTGGGGTTGAGAAGGGAAGAGTGGTGAAAATGGATTATATTTGTTTTGCCAGTGATTTGAAGTTTTTCTACAGATACCCATGGGGTCTATTGTCATTCAAAGCGACAATGGACACATTAAAAAAGAGGTTAAGTGATATTGCCAAATGGGATCCTGTGGAAGTGCCTAAACAGAGGACCTATCATCTTAGCGGTTTTCCTTGGGCGTTGCAGGTGAACCTTCGACTCTTCATGATAATAATTTGCATTCGTTAATTTTCTGAGTGGTTTTGTGTTTTGTGATTAGGCTTGGGCTTACGAAATGTGCCCAACTATAGCAAGTTATGGGAGTGGACTACAACCTCAAGATGGAAGGTCCATGCTGCCACTCCCCAGGCTATTTAGATGGATGCAGTCCAAAGGTCTGCCCTTGGAAATGGAGGATCTGTGTGCCCAAATAGATAATCATGGGCTCGAGGTTTGATCTCTAAAACTAATGAAATTTATATACAAAAATAATCTAGTTATCGAACATTTCAATCGCGTGCTAGTACTAGAACTCTAGTACTAGAACACCTCAATCGCGAGCTAGATTATTGAGCAAAAACTTTTTTACAAATGTAATCTAGTACTAGAACACCTCATTCGCGTACTAGATTATTAAGTAAAAAATTTTATTACAAATGTAATCTAGTACTAGAACCTTCTTTTCGCTTACTCGATCTATTTGGTTTTTGATAGCCATTTTTTTTTTAAAATTATGTATCAGAATTAGGTAGCCGTCTGTCCATTCTTGTTTCCATCCACCAGGGAGAAAACAATGAGTTATATGTCTGGATTGCAAGAACCTACGGATGTTGACGATGCACCCATTGATGATCTGAAACAAATTTTGGAGGGGTGTACCCAGTTGATCATTGGAAATGAATTACCCCCTCCGCCACTGTATTCAAAGGAGCCAGATCATGATGATGGCAATGATTGGTGCCCATCAGTACCTCTATCACTCGCTGCAGAACATACCGATTGGGGCAATTATTGGTGCACACCACCCCCACCAGACACAACAACCAACCCACCCGGTCCAACAACCCCCCCAAATGTCACTAGATCCCCCACAACACCCTCAGGAGCTGCTACATTTAAACTTCCTCCAGAAATTCAACAGTTTATGGATAACCTTCTCTCCAAAACAGATGCTAATTACGAATCTACAAAGGTATTTTTGGATAAAATATTGCAGCATTTGGAGAAAGCAGCCCAAGACAAGGCCCGCGGTAATGAAATGGTGCAGCAGGAGTTGGAGGCCCCTAAAAGTAAAAGTAGAACAAGACCAAAGAGAACTAAAAGAAGGGCCGCATGCCTCCTCTCTCCATATACTGCGGCCCAATATAAACGGATTTGCACGGCTAGAGCCAGAGCCATAGCCAGAGCTACACAGTCAACCAGCTTGGAGGCTCAGCCACAGGTTGTCCATCAGCCTTTTCCGGAAGAGGAAGAAACTGCAGCTGACATTCCTCTTACTCTCGCCAAATGGTTTTCCAAAATGGCAGAGAATTCAACTTCCAGCTCCTTATACCACTGGGCATTCAGTGCCAACCCACAAGAGCGAATTCGAGGAAAGACTCATGAGTTTAACAATGAAGAACTGCAAGTCCTCCTCGCAACGGGAAAATGGTTGCACTCCGAGGTAAACAAATTTACAATAACAAATATAGCAAAACATAATTGTGTAGTAGTACTAGATTTCCCCTATCTATCACTATACCCTTATGTATCGAGTAATAGATTTCCCCTATCTATCACTAGATCCTTATGTATCGAGTACTAGATTTACCATATCTATCACTAGATCCTTATCTATCTAACACTAGATTTCCCATATCTATCAGTAGATCCTTATCTATCTAATGCTATATTGCCCCTATATATCAATCGATCCCTTTATTTATTATTTTTTTGTTTTGGCCTAACAAATTATTTTCGTTCACACCATTTCAGCATGTGACAAAGTGTTTGGCCAATTTAAGGATTAAACAGAAGACACGCGTGAATCTATATGCTCAGGATTGTAGGGTCCTTGATGAGACCTTCTTCCAAGATCTTAAGGTGAATTACTACGTGGCAAGGGGGTTCATTGATGAGGATGATTCTGTAGGGATTGGCGAGGATGGCAATATCGTGATTCTCAGAAGGGCAAATAAGACGAAGAGTGTCAGGGGTGCTGCCAGGGGTGGCAAGGCTGGCAGGAGTGTGAAGAATACAGAGAACATTGACCTCGAAACTGCGGATCATTCAATGGAGGCGGTGAAGGGCATTTGGAATGTTCCCTTCAAATGGCAGTCCAATGTTCTGGATCACACAAGACCTGCTGCATCACCATCACTGCATAGACAGCCATGGGACGGAGCAAATAAATTTTACGGTGCAGTAAATGTTGGAAACTCTCACTGGATTGCCGTGGAGATTCTGATTAATGAGGAAACGATCAGGATATATAACAACACCTCTGCACCACTTGATGCAAGGAACTACCAAATTGCCTTGAATCATCTATGTGTCTTCTTCCCCAGACTATTGGCACAGACTGGAAAGTTCCAGCATTTGGGCAGCAAGCTCACCAGCATCTGGAAGCTGAAACTTGTGGAGAACAGCCCAAAAAATACACGAAGGTACATAAAGAATACTTATTAACTGAAAATAATATAGAAAAAACTTCCATATCTAGTACTAGATTATCCTTATCTAGTACTAGATTGCATCTTTCTATAACTTGGTCACACTGTTCTCGTAGTAGATTGCCCTTATCGATCAAGCGATCCTTGAACTTTGATTTAATTTCATTTGCTACTTTGCAGTGGAGATTGTGGAATCTACACGTTGTGTTGCATTGAACTTCTTATGCGGGGGAAGTCACTAGATCTGCTGAAGGACGATCATATCCCCTTTTTCAGACACCGTTTTGCCTCCGAGATATATTTTGGATTAGATAATTTCAAATACTAGAATATTTCTTTTTATTATCAATAATAATAAAAGTAGGCATATTACAAAAAACATAAATTATGGGAGAGGAGGATGAAACTGATTCACTTCATCCGGATCACAATGAGGGTTGTTGGAATTAACACTTTCCTCGCCAGCAATTCCAACAGTGTCTGAGTTCCTATCCTCAATACGGTCTGCGTGGAGGTGGTCCTCTTCGCCTTCCAACAGGTGTGCCTCACGCACCTTGAAGATAAAACGAAGTTCGTCGTAGAAAGGGCATCCGCGCACCCTGATCTTCGAATGCGATCGAATTACCTATGTAAATACGTTACATTAGTACAGTAAAAAAATGAACAACATCTAAAGAAATTGATTGAGTATGATTTCGCCTTACATCCATAGTATTCCCATTCTTATATGCATCGAAAACAATTCGGCCATTTTTGCGATCCTCAGCCAAGTACACACCAGGACAAGCCAAGTAACTACGTAAGTTGTAAAAATTTTTTCGCTTTGCTTTCACCCACGCTATAACATCTTCGGGGCCAATATCTTCGTTTGAATCGATCTGACAATTCAATGGACAATAGAACAAGGCCTGGATAGAAGACTTCTAGTTGCGAAACTTGGTTATCTGCGGCGTACTGCCGAAGAAGTTCAACCATGTACACTTCAACTGCTCCCTCAATGGGTGCTACCATGACTTTGATTCTGATTATCAAGTATATGAAATATGGTAGAGCGTGAGAAGAAGACAACATATATTTATACAGGTAAGAGGTAGAAAGAAAGAAAGTGTAACCCAATCGTCGCGCCCTTTTGGTATTCAAAATTGGTCAGCCAAACTACGGGAAAGTGTGATTGCAGCTTTTTATTTAATGTAGACGCCCTTTCGGCTTTCTGGGAACTTCACAATCTAACGTATAAAAATCAACCGATTTACTTTATTTTAAGCCTTGTAAATATTTAATTTATTATATTGCAAGTGAATGAAATGTATTTGAACAACAGCAGAAGTTATTGCATTAAATAAAATCAACAAAGGGCACTTAGTCCAGTGATAGATTGAACCCTTCTATCACCCGATCTTCTGTGTCCTTTTTACAAATTAATGAGACTACCAACATCAAAACTTAAGGGGGAGGATTAATTTGATTAACTTCATCATTATCATTCTGAGGGATGTTTGAATTAGCACTATCCTCAGAGTCCTCAGGGTGATCGTCGCCCTCAAGGGACTGGGACTCGGGGTCCGAGTTCCTACCATCAATGTTGTCCGCGTGGAGGTGGTGCTCTTCGCCTTCCAAGAGGTGTGCTTGCCGCACTTTGAAGATAAACCTAAGGTGATCGTAATGACGGCATCCCTGAAACCTGGGTTCATCATCCCGGCGAACGACCTATGGAATGTAATTGTATATTAAATTATGAACATAAATTAAAAAGAACATGATTTCGGTATTAGTTGACTTACAGCTATGGGATTCGAACTATAATATTCCACGACGTCCCATTTGGCGCGAAAACCATCATCTGAAATTCCTTCAACCCCAGGACAGCCCAAGAATCTACGAAAGTTGTAAAATTTAATCCGCAGACCTCTGACCGCTTCTATAACATCTTGGGGCAAGTGTTGTTGTTGGAAACGCTGTGACAATTCAACAGACACGTTAAACAGTCCTGTCTGGAAGACTTCTAGTTGGGAAATTTGGTTTTCTGCGGCATATTACCGAAGACGTTCAACCATGCAGGCTTCAACCTCGCCCTGAATGGGTGCTACTGCCATGACTTTATTTATCAACCAAGTATATGAAATATGGGAGAGATTGAGAAGAAGGCAACGTATAAATACAGGTGATTAGACATTATGGTGTAAAGTGGATATATATCGTCGCACACCTTCGTTGTCTCACCTATTCAATATTGGTCGGTCAAACTACGGGAAGTGTGCAATCTTTTCAATTAATTCATTGGCACCTTATGGTTTAGGGTTCTTTAGAACCAGCTTGTCCAAACCCTAAACCCTAATATCCAATGATAATAATAAATATTTGAAGTACTGAAAAGACGCCAAATGTAATAATAACAAATCATGCTGGACTTGTGGTACAAAGGCAACACCTGGTATTATGAGAAATGCATCTGGCACCCAATTGAATTTAATGCATCTGCCAACACAATTGAATTTAATGCATCTGCCAACCACCTGAATTTAATGCATTTAGGAAACAAACTCAACCTAATTTTTGCTTATAAATGCTTCAATGTAACAACAAGTATTGCAGTAAACCTATCCGCACAACCCTACCCGTTTTCTCCTTCTTTCTTTCGTATCTTCTTCTTCTTGTTCTTCTTCAAGAGAGGCAGATTGGGGTCATGAAGCTCAATAAGTCACCTTATTCTCGTTGATAAGATCATTCGTGAACCCCAATCCTGGACATTTCATCTTCAAGCTCCACTCCTGTTCTGGCTAATTGAATGCATGTATCACTATTTATTTTCTATAAATTGTCCAATTACCAGGCTCATCCTCACACCATCGAGCAAAAGCAAAACCAAACCCTAGCGGCGAAAACATGCCAGTATTGGACTGGAGCTTGGAGATGGATATCGAGGATTGGGGTTCATGAAGCTCAATAAGATCATTCATCTATTTCAATCCTCGATATTTCATCTTCAAGCTCTACTCCTGTGCTGGCTCAACCATATTTTAATAAAATAAGGCTGATTATAGAGGTGCAGACGACTAAAATAATCCGCCGGTTTGGAGCTTGGATTCGGCATTTAAGTATTGGGCTTCATGAATCTCAAAAAGTCACCTTATTGTTATTAAAGAGATGGATAATGAATCTCTGCATTCATGAATCTAGTATTAGATTCAAAAAAATATGGGAAATTCATTTGAACTGATTAATCTAGTACTAGATTATTCAATATCTAGTACTAGATTAATTTAATCTAGTACTAGATTATTCTTTACAAATGACTTATCTAGTACTGGATTATTCGTTATTGACTTAAAATATGGATTTTAAAAGGTAAAACAATTAATATCACTGCTAGGTTACACAAATTATGTACGCCAACGTATAATGAGTTCAAAGAATAAGCAAACTTCGTTTCAAAAGATTAATCTAGTACTAGATATTATTCATTACTGGGATGAAATAGAGATTTTAAAAGGTAAACAAGAAATATTATTGCTACATTACACATATTACGTACCCCAACAAATAATGGGTTGAAAAAAATAAGTGAAATTCGTTTCAAGTGATTGATCTAGTACTAGATTACATGAATCTTGAACTCGATTCTAGCAAGATTTCGATTTCTCAATATTGGACCAGGATTTCGAATTCTCCATTTAGTTGGGATTTCTTGCCAACATCATGTTCCACAAATGTTTGAAGAGTGGCCACAGGCGAGGCAATACGTTTTCAGAATGGATACAGGGGAGTCAATTGCAGATTTGTTCAAACTCGGTTAAATAATACAGTTGATATTGATGATTCGGTGTTATATACAAACACAGAATCATCAATACCAGCATTATTATTTAAAGTTTGGCAGATTATTCCATACGCTTTTCAAAGCAGCAGCGGAAAGAAGTGACCAGAATTTTGTCATTGCTCTAGAAAGTAACATGCGCTTCGTAATTTTTTATCAAAATTTGTGTGGAATTGTGTGCAAAAATTACAAAGCAGCATGTTACTATCTAGAGATAAGACACACTGGCAGCCGGAGAGGAGATCTGGTGGAATAAGTTAGAGGGCGGCGGCGAGAAGTATGAAGAAGAAAGAGAGATTAGGGTTTCGTTTGTTATTGGGTCATGGCTATGGAGTTATAAATAAAGCGAATGGAACTTATCAAATTTTACAGCGGCGGCGACGAAGAAGGAGAGAAGAGAGAAGAGAGGAAAATGAAGAGAATTAGGGTTTTGAGGGAATTTGTGTACAACTGATACATTTATTATATTTTGCAAAATAGCCCCAACGGTTTCTTCTTTTACAAATCGAGCTAAACACATTTGGTTTATGATTTAATAGTGCCACATCAGATAATAGGCGAGAAAGAAAAGGGGAAAAGAAATTGAGGGTTATATCCCTAAAAAAAGAGTTTGGCGTCCCTTGGGGCCTAATTCCCTCGTGGGATTCTTGGAATTGAGTTATTCCTATGGGTTTGAGTTGGACGTATGGATTTTGAAAGAAAAGGCGTGGATGAAGTTGTTTTCATATAGGGCTATGAATGTTCTGGCCAGGCCAATAGCTTATAATAAGAGCAAAGGGAAGGTTGTTCTGCAGTATGATAACAAATTCATTTTGTTGGATATTGAGACGAATTCTGCAAGGAAGGTAAGAGTTTGTGGATTCCGCGGCGTCGATCATGTTAATTTCTCATCTCAAATTTGTCCAGGAAGTATTTTTCGACTCGATGAGAATTATGATGTTTGTAGAAGAGTTGGGACGAAAAGAAGTAAAGCTCAGAGGAAGAGGGCCAACGCAAGGTAAAACCATTCTTGCATAAATTCTATATATTTTTCCATTGAAATTTATTAGCTGCTTTAAACAGTCCAGCTGCTTATGATAAGCTATGGCATGAGATTTGGAACTTGGGAGAGTTCTATTGATTTTCTTGAGTTTAAGGAGGGGTCTATTGGTGAGAGTTTCCTTCCATTTGCAATTCTTAGTTTCTATTAGAACTTTGATTACCAGGACTTTTGAAGGTATTTGTGTTTTCTTGTGGCAATTTATGGTCTCGATAATTACAGATCCCATATAAAATATATTCATTGCAGAAAAGGGGGAATTTTACAGGTTATGTGTAAATAAAACTCTCTTAGTAGAGTGTTAGTGTAATTATTTTTAATTGTATGTATCACTTGTAATTACTCAATCTAATTTATTTTTCCTTCCGAGAATCGAACTTGGGAATTACTCAATTTAATAAGGAGCACCGGATGTAATTAACTCTTCTATTATTGTGTCACTTTTTACCTGCTTAATGTGGTTTTCTCAATATCATCTTCTATTCATTTTAGTAGCACAAACTTGCTAAGTTACCTGTGATTGTTTGTGCGGCGAGGAACATATTTGTGTGTTTAACGTGAACCCATGAAGATTGTCTCTACTTGCAATTTGTGCTGCGAGGATCATATTTGTAGCACCCAAGCGCAAGGTACCACATCCCCCGCACCGAGACCCGACCCGAATATGAAATAGACAATCCATACCCGAGTTAAATTACGGCGAACGGGGACAAACCCTTACGCTATGCTAGGCGGGACTAACCCTTGAACTATATAATCAGAGTTAAACATTAAAGCGGAAGCAATCACTTAACATATATCATATATATACCATGAGCATCAAAGCTCCAAAAATAATTCATTTACATCATTCACATGCCGTCACGGCCCAAAACATGTACGCTCCACATCAATATTCATATACAAGTATCACAAATAGAGTATGCAAGTGTAAGACCAAAATACAAGAGCTAGAGACGAATGCAAGACCTATGACTCGAATTCCCGGCTAGCTCCCGGACACCTGCATAAAACAACTGAAAACCAAACGGGTTCAGTCCAAAAGGGACTGGTGGGTATGAAAACAGGGCATAAATATAATATACGACGATATTTAAACAGTCACATACAAGCTATAATCCCGAGTGAGGTTTTAAAGAATTTCCCAAGTGGGTGAAATAGAGGAATCATCAAAAGGGATTATAAAGGTTCATTTACATTAGGTCATTATTGGCCCGGCGAGTGGGCGTGCATTATCTCCAACCAACACCTTGTGTAGTTCATTAAACATTCATTCATTCTTTCTTTTCATGCATAACATTCTTTCGTGCAAATTCAATAACATTTACACCTTCTTCCTCCGGGTTGGTGGTGGGTTTGTAAGGCCCGACCACCAATTCATTGACCAAAAGGGGTTACATGACTCCCTTAGTGGTACTCAGCGTCCATTCCTCGCTAACTGCTAACGAGGTCCGGTTACGCCGTTAATTGGTAGAACTAGTGTGAGGGATCACTATCGGCCCATGCCTCCCCGGATAGCCACGCACACTAAGTCCCTGGGCCCCATTCGTGCATTCATTCATTTCTCGCCAAAACATTTGGTAGGATTTATAAAATAAAGGCTTTACGTTGTAAACATTTACTCTTTAAAACGACTCTATATATATATATTCATTTTGGTTGAAAACTTTTCACATTGAAGGTATGTATAGGGTCATATAACTAAATAGAAGAGAAACCCACCTTGAAACGACTAAAGAAGAGCACAAGAGCCTCACTGACCGGCCTCGTCTCCAACTGGATCGAAATCTATGCAAGGAAGGTGAAGTGAGACTCAAATGACCATATAAGACGCTCGGCAATGTAATGATCATGATATGAATGCATAAAAGATAATATTATGTAATGAACACGTTCATGTGCACGATTAATATCTTAAAGATATATAAACACTCAATTCATCCATTCAATGAAGCGTTTATACTCAAATGAGTTCATATCTTTCACATTTCACGTCAAATGAATTCATAAATTTAATAAAATGCTCAAAACACCTCATTTAACGTATTAACAATTTACAAATATCATGAAGGAATAAAGAAAATATTAAACGAATTAATTAAGCAACGTATTAATTCATGCATTGCAAACAAGGGAGCATATGATCATATTTCACATATAAGCATCGAAACCACATCAAAATTTCGAAATCCCGAATTGTAGCAAGTAGTGTAGCAAGTTAACAACATATACGAGGCATAAAAAAAGCTAAAAAACCAATTAAACCACAACAAAGCCAAGAAAAAGATGCAACAGCAGCAGCAGCTCATGAACGGGGGTTCAAAATGCCATGCACGGTCGTTCGTCAACACAGAAACAATTCTGGGCCAAAAAGGGGGCTGAACGGTCGTTCAGTCCCATGCATGAAGAGCCTGAACGGGGTTTTAGGTGTACAGACCCAGCAGCCATGGACTGAACAACCGTTCAGTCCATTCCTTCACTTCAGCGAACAACCGTTCACGTAGGCGACAATAGTTTCTCCTTCATCTTTGTAGCTGAGAACCGACCCAAAAGCTAAGGCAAAACAGGGGATACACATAAAGCAACATATATACTTCAAAGCCATGCCATAATACATGAAAAAGAACACAAAAACCCATCAATTCAGTCCCCAAAAACGTGACAGCAACAAGGCATGGAAGAGCAGATTATTTTTTGCACTTTCTTTCAAGTTTTCATGAAAATCAACAATGGTAATTCATGCTAGGCTCAAGTACCATGAAATATAAGGCAAATACTGAAGTTAGGAAGTTCAAAAACTCAACAAACATGCATCAGTTCAGCTCATAAAGCAAGCAACATCATGGATTCAAGAAATGAAGCCAAACCTAACTATTTCTTCATCATCTCCAAACTCTATCAATATGTGCTCAAATTTAGGGATGCATGGATCAAAATGACTCATAATGAATGTATATTAACACCCTAAGCTTACCTTGTGGATTGGATGAAGGTTGGAGGAGATTTGAGCTTGAATCTCCAAGAATGGCTTGAGTTATGGGATTTTCTGGAATGCAGAGGAAGTTTGGCTGATTTTCTCCAAGTGAGAGGGTGTGGTTCGGTTAAAGAGAGTATGATCAGCTAGATGGTTGAGTTAGGGTTCCATAGGCTCAAACCATGGTTAATTTGGTCAAGATTTGAATAAGTTATGACTTATTTAGTAGAATGTGGCAGTTTAGGCGTCCGTTGCGTGTTTCGGTTGAATTTCGGAGGTCCAAATGACTTTGAAAAAAATATGAGGCTAAGTTCATTATACTCAAATTTTCGTTACGAGTTCAGCGAAGTTGACGAAACTCGAATCCGAGTTTCCTAGCTCAAGTTATCAAATACGGAACCAAGGGTGCGCTAATTGCTCGTTAGCCCCCGTCTTGGATTCCAAAATCAAAATAAATTCGAAACTCATGCAAATGGACCCGAAAATACGAAACGAACATAAATCCATATTGAAGACACATATATCTCCGACATATTAAATTTGCACGAAACTTCGGTATCAAATCATATAAAAACGAAGCACGTTTATATTACTCATGAGCAATGCATAAATATATTCAAAAAATTTCATAATATAAAACAAAATTTAAATTTCATAATTAAATATAACTAAAGTGCACTATTTTGATATCATTTAAAACAAAGTGTACACATTTATTGAATTAACAGTCAAATTGCGCAGATTAATACAATATAATTTAAAATTCAAATGCATGAGCTAATATTGAATACAATAAAATGCATGAATTCATATATATTTCGTTAATTCAACTTGTATAAATTTAATATATATATATATATATATATATATATATATATATATATATAATATTATTAACATTAAAATATGAAAATTAACTTTTAATATAAAATTAAATATACAAATCACTTATAAACAATTAATTAGCGCAATTTGGTAAACATATACGTCATACCTGTACGACCGAAATATCGGGGCGTCACAATATTTGTGTGTTTAACGTGAACTCGTGAAGATTGTCTCTACTTGCAATTTCTGCTGCGAGGATCACATTTGTGTGTTTAACGTGAACTCGTGAAGATTGTCTGTACGAACATATTTGTATGTTTAGTGTGAACTTGTGAAGATTATCTCACTCGCAATTTGTGCGGCGAGGAACATATTTGTGTGTTTAACGTGAATTCGTGAAGATTGTTTCTACTCACAATTTGTTTGTGGGCGAGGAAAATATTTGTGTGTTTAACGTGAACTCGTGAAGATTGTCTCTACGCGCAATTTGTGCGGTGAGGAACATATTCGTTTGTTTAACATGAACTCGTGATGATTGTCTCTACTCGCAGGCTGAAGCTATCTGCAACAACCACTGATGTATGGAATGGTTCATATCCAGATTATTAGTATTTTGATCTATGATGCATGAAAGAAGACTTCCAAATCCCTTTGTAAATTTGTCTCCTTTCATGGATGGATATGCTAGTACATATTATGGACTTAAACTTTTTGTAGTTCAGTCTATGTTCTGTCATGGCCATTGCTTCTTCTATTATGGTATGGAACTATAAATCAACTCATTGTTCTTGTTTCTGTAATGTCTATTGTTTAGTAAACTTCTTACTTTTTGTTATATATTTCATTTAATTATGATGTTTGAGCGGTGTAACTATTGTGTTATGAACTGTTAATATGTTTCAACTAATTATACTTTTTTACAATATACTTGCTTATTTTGTCGAGCAAGGGATGATGCGATAATGTTTTGGTCCTAAAATTTGGGCTATTTTCCAACAAAAGTTTACTAGCAGACCAACTAGAATTATTTGACCGACATTCGGCTAGAGCTTGAGGTTTCAGAATTAACTCTAAATTTTTATTGATCGAATTGACTTAGTTCATATGTGTTGCTAAGTTAAAAAGTCGTTTAATTTAATTGAATGAAGAGTTGAAAAGAATTGGAGGAAAGAAAAAATTGGAAAAATATTATTTTTCGTCCTCTAAAAATATTAATTTTGGATTTTGATCCTAATCTTTTGATTTTTATCACATTGAATCCTTTTTATTTTGATTTTTCTCAATTTTCGTCATTCGTATCCTAGGTGGCAAAATTTTGGGGTTTTTTTTCAATTTTCCCTCTAAAATTTGAGATGGCGTGTTACGTCGATTTTTAATGATTATAAAAAAAAATTAAAAAAAGCTAAGTAATTAATTAAGTTATTCTTTTAATGATAGGCGGTGGGCGGAGGGTACTGGGATGGTGGCGGAGGCAGCGGCTTCAGCTGGGTAGTGGTGGTGGTTGTTAGGATTTCCTTTTAAATTGGGAAAGAAGATGGGATTGGGGTACAATATAAAAGAATTTATAATAATGGGGTGTTTTATGAAATAAGAAGAAGGGATTGGGGTACAATATAAAAGAATTTATCATAGTGGGGTGTTTTGTGAAATATGAAATTGAGAGAAATAATAGAAAAAATTATGATAGTGGAGTGTTTTTTAAGTAATCAAAATTTAGTTAATTACGTTACATTTTTTTTAAGGTCATTAATAATCCACATCATATACCGACTCAAATTTTGGAGGGAAAATTAAGAAAAATCCTTAAATTTGTGCCACGTAAGCAAGAGGGGACCAAAATTGAGAAAAATCAAAATAAAAAGAATTAAATGTGATAAAAGTCAAAAGGTCGAGACCAAAATCGAAAAATGGCATTTTTAGAGGACGAAAAATAATATTTTCCCTAAATTTTTTTTGCATTAATTAATTTCAATCGTTTATTAATATTCTTATCATATATAAGTAAATAAAATAAAAGAACAAACATTCAGATCCGACTGAATGAAGTTAGTAAAGTTAGTGCGGTTGAACAAGTAACCTAGATGTGTAACAGCCCGAAAACCCGCCTGTTGATATTGTCCGCTTTGGTGGGCTAAGCGACACCACCCTCACGGTTTTGTTTCTCCCGGTGGAATTTAAGCCCGAAGGCGCCCACCCAGGAAAAGGCCTCAACAAGGGAAAGGTATCCACCCCCTTATAAAGGAGGCTTTGTTCCCCTCTCCAACCGATGTGGGACAAGCACTTTGAGCTTTACAGTCAGTTGTGACGCCCCGTATTCTCGAAGGGCGTCTTGACGACATTAACAAGTAAGTCTCTACACATATGTGTGTTTAATTTAAGAGTTCTTGAATTATGTGATTTAATGTAAATCCAATTTAATATGTGTTCATTCGAATTATTCTAAGATTAATTGTCAACTTGATTAATTATGCGCATATTTAACCTTAACTGTCTAATTTGATTTAATTCAAATTTATTCCATGAAATAATTGTCAAGTTGCTTTTAAATCCATCATGTTGCTTAACTTGTTTAATTTCGGTTTACTTGAATTCCTTGAGATTAATTGTCAATCATGTGTTTATGAGTGTCGTTAAATTATACGAAAAGTTTCTAAAATTAAATTGAATTAAACTCTAATTGGTAAATCTCTATTTCATTTTAATTTGTAAAATTAATTCGGAGCTTGAATGTTTATTCGCTTTACCAATTTATTTACGATTAATTGTACGCGATATTTCTCTTTGCTACGCGATAAGGATACCCGGTTGTATATAGCTTGTGCACAAGACACATTTCTCCCAATCCCTTTTCTCTCTCTCTCTCTCTCTCCTCTCCCACTCTCTCTCTCCCGTGGGTCACTATGCACGGCTTCGGTTACGAGCCCATAACTCGATCGTTTCTCGACGGAATTCAACAAACGAATAGTCCATTTTGATTATCTCGGCGAGACGTACGCAAGAGTACCAATTTCATGGCCTAACGACAAACGGTGGTGGAGTTATGGCCGGATTTCAGTAGCAGCAGCAGAGCTGTCAGACCGCCGCCACTTCGCCGGCGTCCCGCGGCGGTTTCCGGCCACCATTTGAGGCACGCGCCCTAGATCCAGGAAGTAGACATCCCGGCATACCACTTGACGTCGGCGGCACGGCCATCGGAGCAGCAACGGAGCTGCACGCGCCGCCTGAAGCTCACGGCGGCGGCGTTGGTTATTGTAGCGGCGCAATTCCGCCGCTTCCGGCGGTGGTTTTTGACGGGGCTTAATGGTTTCCAAGGTTTTTCGACCCCCTGTGTTCATTTCCGGCATCAATTTCACCAGATCTTGGCCGTAGGTGGTGGTTCCGGCGACGTAGGCGGCGGCAGAAACTTCGGCGGCCAACGGGGGCCTTTTTCGGCCATCTTTTGGTCTTGGGCTTTTCACGAAAGTTGTTCGGAACGACGAGAACTAGTGGACTGTGATCAGGTGACTCCAGATTCTGTGGTTTGGCGGTGGATCACGGCGGCAAAGTGGCGGTGCAACGGCAGCGCTAGCTCCGAGGATTTTTCCGGCGAGCTACCTTAGGGCTTTCGAAGAGTTCGTCATGGGTAAGACAATGCCTTTTACGGATCGCATTTTGGTTCACCGGTTTGGAAGTAATTTGAGTTTGAAGATTTAGGGTTTTCGTGTTCGTAGATCTGAAATTGGAGGAGATTGACTTGGAATTTCCAGAAATTGATCGAGGATTCGGAACGGGCACGAAGACTTCATTCAGGACTGAACTTTTGGGATTTTTCCGGCGACCTTCGGCGGCGGCCCGACGGCGGTCCTGCCAAATTCCGGCAGCTACAGTGGTGGCGTTCCGGCGGCGTTTGGTCAGAATGTTTGTCTCGTTGTGATGAAGTCAACGCCACATTCCGTTCGTTAATCGGACACTCGGTTTATTTATTACGAATTATTTTGCGTAATTGTGATTATTTGAATTAATTATTTTAAGTGCAAATAAATTGGTTATTGTTGGTTTGTTGATCGAGATGTATTCCAATCGTATACGAAAACATGTGTTGAATGGATTGTGATATGCATGAATGTTTTGATTTACAATTTGAATGCCGATGTGATGAATTTATACTATGTGTTTAGATATGAAGGGGTGTTAGTGTAATATCTAGAAACTAATCTTTTATGTGAGTAAATGAACTTGAATGATATTTTAGAAGAACTAACATGTTGTGATTTCCGTATATGGATTTGAGACGTTCTCAATGTTATGTTTGTTGTAAATTGGGTTTCCAATATTAAATTGAGATACATGAAAGATGTTTGAACAACTTGAGACTTTATGCATGATAGGAGTTAGAATTGTAATATCTTGATTTACTCTTATTACTTGAAAATGGTATATTATGAATTATGATAAATTGATAATTGTCATTCTTGTAAGTAATTAATTCCTAGTTGAATAATTGTATAAACACTTTAAACGAACAATTATGCTTAGTAATCAACTTAGGGGATGTAAGTGTAATATTTATGAAACTATCAATGTGACTTGAGCTTGTGTACAAAACATGTTGTGAAGTTGTAAAGTATGATCTTAAGTGAATTAGATGCACTCTTTAATTGTATCAAGCATGCCATCTACGTACAACAACTTTGTACGTTTATATGATCATGTTGCTCTTACTTATGCACTTTATAACTCGACATGAACTTGATGCTTAATTCTAATATTATAATTGAACCCTGTGACATTGGATGATTTAATATGCATTTTGTGAATACATTGACTGCCTAAATTGATCTTGCATCTTTGTATATGGAATTACGTGTCGGTTGCTTGTAAATATGACCTTGTTGAGCATTGATATGCCTTGAATGACCACGACACCTTCTCCAAGCACAACATGAACACTTATGCATAACCACGATCATGTTGAGCAACGCCGTGCGTCTTGTTTGGTTCATATAGAGTCTAAGTCTGGGCTTCTGTATGTCTTGTCACAGAGTTTGGTGGTGCCGGTGGGCCCGAGGTTTAGGGTGTTTGGCCCTTCACACTCTCAGGCTCTACTTTCACGAGGTGAGGTTTAGGATTTTGTATAGTTATGTGACCTATGGCCTTAATATGCTGATTTCAACCCTTGCCTGCGAGTATATCTATTATCAATACGTATGTGTTGGATATGATATGTTTATGGCCTTGTGAATCAGCTCTGTTTTGGAAAATTAGATATGAAAGCATATGTAAGCTGTTTTGAAAAGTTATGTTATGTTATGATCTGTTCTGTAGCGAGTTAGCCATGATATATGGTATCTGTTCTATTCTGTTATGGATCCGAGGAGCTATGGGTAAGGAATCCCTGGGACGGTATAGGGCCGTCAGGGCTCGGCCTGTGCATAGTCTCCATTTGAGATATCATCAAGCGACCAAGGGAGATAGGGGAGGCGTGATATCTTGAGCCTTCGGTGTACAGCCGGGGAGGACTCTTGTGTGTTCGCTACCCCTTGAGGGTTTGTCTGTTCTGGATGGTTTGGGGACGGTACATCCCCTCCATCATTGGTGTGACGGTTGGATTGGATTTTGTGTTTATGATTTGATATGTTCTGAGGAGTAAAGGTTGGAAGCTCGTACTCGCCGAGCATGTGTTCTGTTCTGTCTGGGAATCATGAATCGAGATAGAGTTTCTGAAATGTTTTCTAAAGCTTATACTTATAACTATCTTTTGGGTACTTTTGGAAATGTCTTTGGTTTGCAACACCTATCTCCGGTTCATGAGTCCACCATTCTGATATGTGCTATGCTCTATATATATACAGTGGGTGTGCGTTAGCCCCCTCACTCAGTCAGTTGACTGACACCTCATTTTATCTTTTAGTTGCAGGTTTCTTTTGGCTTGAGCTAGGCGGATGTGAGTCTTCTGGGTCAGACTTGTCGGTTTAGTTGGTGTTAAGATGCATTTGTCACATACTCTATTTATGTTATGTATTCTTATTTCGGTTTTGGAGATTATGTTTTATGCTCTACTTAGACTTATACCCGTGTGGGGTTAGTATGCTAGCATTTGGATGTAATTAGCTATTTTGCTGATACTTATGTTGGTTTATTACGTTGCGATGATTTGAGATTCGGGACTAGGTATCTATGCTAGTTGAACCCGTCACCTGTTATGTATGCTGATATTCGGGACTAGGTATCTATGCTAGTTGAACCCGTCACTTATTTTGTACGTTGATTTAATTGCTTCCGCTATCTGATGATAATTGTTTAAATTGCTTCCGCGCTCTGAGTCTGTCAAGTTAGATCCGCCTAGCCTAGTGTGTGAGTTGTTCTCCCGTTCGCTTTGATTCGGATTCGGGCATGGACTTTTCATTTCGTGACCGGGTCTGGGTCTTAGTGCGGGGGATGTGGCATCCTCCGTTTGGGGTGTTATATCCTTAAGTGGTATCAGAGCTCTAGGTCGCAAAACCGAGCTCTTGAGTCGTGTTGAGTCTGTCTAGGGCGTATGGCATAGGAATAACTGCACATTGCATTTGTTTGACTTGCTATTGTGATCCTTCGGCATGAATTGTTTCGTGATTATATGATTGTGTGCACATTTTGACTTTGATTATGCAACATCTTTTTTTATGTGCTATATAAATTGTAAATAATTATTGCATTTACGTGATATACGTGTTACATTTCATTTGCATCCTAATCCGCATGCATCGAATTTAGTGTTTGAATTTCAGGGTGCCCTATGAGTCAACACTAAGATTTCCCTCCGTCAACACTACCTATTAGCACTACAACGAAAACACACCATAATTCGAAGATGAAAGGATTCTTTACCAAGATCAATGGTCATGAAAAGGTTCAGAGTTGAAGGAATGAGATTTGCTATGTTGACTTACTATCTTAAAGTCAATTGAAAGATGGAGTTAGATGAATTTTCACCTTGAGGATTCGTTCATTTGGAAGTAGTCACCTTGTTGAGGAAATGAGTCAATGGAGGAGAATCTAATCAAGTAGATGAAGGAGTTTGATGAGCTTTTGCCTTGATGATTCATTTATTTGGGAGTAGTCACCTTGTTGATGGAAACGAGTTAATGTAGAAGAATCCGATCAAATAAGATCCGATCAAGTTCAAGGGATGTGGATAGGTAACCATGTTACATAAACAACGAGCTACAAACCATCGGTGAGTGTTGAAGGATTTGGCGTCGTTTAGAGTTAACAAACGACAAAACAAGATTGGTTGCTAGCTCTCTGGGTGTCTTCTTTCTGCTGAGGTGGAAGATTCTGCTAAGATCGAAGATTCTACTGAGATGGGAATAGAACACTTAGATGCCGAAAGACTTTATCGAAGTTTCAGGATCATATACCATGGATTTCTTTGGGAAGTGCTTAGCCCCACGATCACTCAACGAAACTCTAAGGTACATATCTAATTGACAAACGAACCATGAACAACTCGTTGAAGATGAGCAGACTAAGATTTAACACATGAATGAGAATTCTTGGGAGAAACTGAAGATGATTCTAGTTGAGCAAGGATTACGGTCTAGTAAGGGCTTTGGTGATAAACGAGCTTTGCTGAGTTACCACTTTATTAAAAGACTCAAGACAAGAGGTTCAGATGACGAGGGTTGCATTATTATCGGTTTAAACAACTCCTACTGCTTTATCTCAACTTTCTTGTCAAGATTTTTACACTTTGGTTAACGGTACGCCAAGCATTCATGGCATTTGCATACATGCATCGTTTAAATACTCTTACCTTGTTTTGCTTAATGTGGGTGATGACTATTGCTATTTTAATTGTGATAACTTGGATACCTGATCTAGTATTTGTAAATTGAAATTTCTACTTGTTATGAACTATTGCTGAAATGAATGAGTTATGTACTTATGTGAACTGTTCATGCTTATGTGATTTAAAACTCTTTTGGTTGCTCACTAACTTCCCATATAACATACATACATACTGTAACCTTGTTTTACAGGGGTTCCATCGCGATATCCCCCTTGAGTTGAGGTATGAGCGTTGAATCTATACTCGAGGGACACCGATATCAGTTGTATAAGGTACACCAAACATGCATCGCATACTTTTCGTCAAGTGTTACTATGATGTGTGTATGTATGAATAACTGATCAGTGGATTTATGTGCAAGAGAGACCTTAGGTTCCCTCTTTCTACGTGTTGGAGAGATGCATGATTTTCTCTATTTATGTGATAGAAAGATGCTGGAATCTTTCTAAGTTTTGTGCACGAGAGATGTTGGATTCTCTTGTACTTAGATATTTGGAGATGCTGGATTCTCTTGAATCTAGGGGTTTGAGGAATGCTGGATTTTCTCAAACTAGAATGTTGGGAGATGTTGGAATCTGCCCGACTTAGGTTGAGAGACGGGGTTCTCTCAATTATGTGCTTGAGAGACGGGGTTCTCTCTTTTATATGTGCTCGAGAGACGGGGTTCTCTCTTGTGGGTGCTGAGGGACGGGGCTCTCTCTCTTACGTGTTGAGAGATGGGATTCTCTCTTATTTGTTGTGGTTGCGTTACGCGTTGTTTTGACTACGGGTTGCAATGGTAAGTCTGAGACGACATCGAGGTTGGGTGCAGTTGCAGCTATCCGATCATGGGAATGACCGACCGAGTTCTAAACCACTAACCGATCAAGTACTCGCACGGACCTCGACGATAACAAGACATCCTAAAGGAGGTTCGGTGTAGATGACAGGAGTAAGCCTCACCATTAGAGTTATGTTCTTACGTGAGTTCCGGAGAAGGGTTGGAGCACTACTACTCGAGGATCTACATTTTTGCAGTTGAACCTGGGGACCAGGTTCTCTTAAGGGGGGAAGGTTGTGATGCCCCGTATTCTCGAAGGGCGTCTTGACGACATTAACAAATAAGTCTCTACACTTATGTGTGTTTAATTTAAGAGTTCTTGAATTATGTGATTTAATGTAAATCCAATTTAATATGTGTTCATTCGAATTATTCTAAGATTAATTGTCAAATTGATTAATTACGAGCATATTTAACCCTAACTGTCTAATTTGATTTAATTCAAATTTATTCCATGAAATAATTGTCAAGTTGCTTTCAAATCCATCATGTTGCTTAACTTGTTTAATTTCGGTTTACTTGAATTCCTTGAGATTAATTGTCGATCATGTATTTACAAGTGTCGTTAAATTATACGAAAAGTTTCTAAAATTAAATTGAATTAAACTCTAATTGGTAAATCTCTATTTCATTTCAATTTGTAAAATTAATTCGGAGCTTGAATGTTTATTCGTAACTTTACCAGTTTTATTTACGATTAATTGTACGCGATATTTCTCTTTGCTACGCGATAAGGATACCCGGTTGTATATAGCTTGTGCACAAGACACATTTCTCCCAATCCCTTTTCTCTCTCTCTCTCTCTCCTCTCCCACTCTCTCTCTCCCATGGGTCACTATGCACGGCTTCGGTTACGAGCCCATAACTCGATCGTTTCTCGACGGAATTCAACAAACGAATAGTCCATTTTGATTATCTCGGCGAGACGTACGCAAGAGTACCAATTTCATGGCCTAACGACAAACGGTGGTGGAGTTATGGCCGGATTTCAGTAGCAGCAGCAGAGCTGTCAGACCGCCGCCACTTCGCCGGCGTCCCGCGGCGGTTTCCGGCCACCATTTGAGGCACGCGCCCTAGATCCAGGAAGTAGACATCCCGGCATACCACTTGACGTCGGCGGCACGGCCATCGGAGCAGCGACGGAGCTGCACGCGCCGCCTGAAGCTCACGGCGGCGGCGTTGGTTATTGTAGCGGCGCAATTCCGCCACTTCCGGCGGTGGTTTTTGACGGGGCTTAATGGTTTCCAAGGTTTTTCGACCCCCTGTGTTCATTTCCGGCATCAATTTCACCAGATCTTGGCCGTAGGTGGTGGTTCCGGTGACGTAGGTGGTGGTTCCGGCGACGTAGGCGGCGGCAGAAACTTCGGCGGCCAACGGGGGCCTTTTCCGGCCATCTTTTGGTCTTGGGCTCTTCACGAAAGTTTTTCGGAACGACGAGAACTAGTGGACTGTGATCAGGTGACTCCAGATTCTGTGGTTTGGCGGCGGATCGCGGCGGCAAAGTGGCGGTGCAACGGCGGCGCTAGCTCTGAGGATTTTTCCGGCGAGCTACCTTAGGGCTTTCGAAGAGCTCGTCATGGGTAAGACAATGCCTTTTACGGATCGCATTTTGGTTAACTGGTTTGGAAGTAATTTGAGTTTGAAGATTTAGGGTTTTCGTGTTCGTAGATCTGAAATTGGAGGAGATTGACTTGGAATTTCCAGAAATTGATAGAGGATTCGGAACGGGCACGAAGACTTTATTCAGGACTGAATTTTTGGGATTTTTCCGGCGACCTTCGGTGGCGGCGTTCCGGCGGCGTTTGGTCAGAATGTTTGTCTCGTTGTGGTGAGTTCAACGCCACATTCCGTTCGTTAATCGGACACTCGGTTTATTTATTACGAATTATTTTGCGTAATTGTGATTATTTGAATTAATTGTTTTAAGTGTAAATAAATTGGTTATTGTTGGTTTGTTGATCGAGATGTATTCCAATCGTATACGAAAACATGTGTTGAATGGATTGTGATATGCATGAATGTTTCGATTTACAATTTGAATGCCGATGTGATGAATTTATACTATGTGTTTAGATATGAAGGGGTGTTAGTGTAATATCTAGAAACTAATCTTTTATGTGACTAAATGAACTTGAATGATATTTTAGAAGAACGAACATGTTGTGATTTCTGTATATGGATTTGAGACGTTCTCAATGTTATGTTTGTTGTAAATTGTGTTTCCAATATTAAATTGAGATACATGAAAGATGTTTGAACAACTTGAGACTTTATGCATGATAGGAGTTAGAATTGTAATATCTTGATTTACTCTTATTACTTGAAAATGGTATATTATGAATTATGATAAATTGATAATTGTCATGCTTGTAAGTAATTAATTCCTAGTTGAATAATTGTATAAACACTTTAAACGAACAATTATGCTTAGTAATCAACTTAGGGGATGTAAGTGTAATATTTATGAAACTATGAATGTGACTTGAGCTTGTGTACCAAACATGTTGTGAAGTTGTAAAGTATGATCTTAAGTGAATTAGATGCACTCTTTAATTGTATCAAGCATGCCATCTACGTACAACAACTTTGTACGTTTATATGATCATGTTGCTCTTACTTATGCACTTTATAACTCGACATGAACTTGATGCTTAATTATAATATTATAATTGAACCCTGTGGCATTGGATGATTTAATATGCATTTTGTGAATACATTGACTTCCTAAATTGATCTTGCATCTTTGGATATGGAATTACGTGTCGGTTGCTTGTAAATATGACCTTGTTGAGCATTGATATGCCTTGAATGACCACGACACCATATCTAAGCACAACATGAACACTTATGCATAACCACGATCATGTTGAGCAATGCCGTGCGTCTTGTTTGGTTCATATAGAGTCTAAGTCTGGGCTTCTGTATGTCTTGTCACAGAGTTTGGTGGTGCCGGTGGGCCCGAGGTTTAGGGTGTTTGGCCCTTCACACTCTCAGACTCTACTTTCACGAGGTGAGGTTTAGGATTTTGTATAGTTATGCGACCTATGGCCTTAATATGCTGATTTCAACCCTTGCATGCGAGTATATCTATTATAAATACGTATGTGTTGGATATGATATGTTTATGACCTTGTGAATCAGCTCTGCTTTGGAAAATTAGATATGAAAGCATATGTAAGCTGTTTTGAAAAGTTATGTTATGTTATGATCTGTTCTGTAGCGAGTTAGCCATGATATGTGGTATCTGTTCTGTTCTGTTCTGTTATGGATCCGAGGAGCTATGGGTAAGGAATCCCTGGGACGGTATAGGGCCGTCAGGGCTCGGCCTGTGAATAGTCTCCATTTGAGATATCATCACGTGACTCAGGGAGATAGGGGAGGCGTGATATCTTGAGCCTTCGGTGTACAGCCGGGGAGGACTCTTGTGGGTTCGCTACCCCTTGAGGGTTTGTCTGTTCTGGATGGTTTGGGGACGGTACATCCCCTCCATCATTGGTGTGACGGTTGGATTGGATTTTGTGTTTATGATTTGATATGTTCTGAGGAGTAAAGGTTGGAAGCTCGTACTCGCCGAGCATGTGTTCTGTTCTGTCTGGGAATCATGAATCGAGATAGATTTTCTGAAATGTTTTCTAAAGCTTATACTTATAACTATCTTTTGGGTACTTTTGGAAATGTCTTTTGTATGCAACACCTATCTCCGGTTCATGAGTCCACCCTTCTGATATGTGCTATGCTCTATATATATACAGTGGGTGTGCGTTAGCCCCCTCACTCAGTCAGTTGACTGACACCTCATTTTATCTTTTAGTTGCAGGTTTCTTTTGGCTTGAGCTAGGCGGATGTGAGTCTTCTGGGTCACACTTGTCGGTTTAGTTGGTGTTAAGATGCATTTGTCACATACTCTATTTATGTTATGTATTCTTATTTCGCTTTTGGAGATTATGTTTTATGCTCTACTCAGACTTATACCCGTGTGGGGTTAGTATGCTAGCATTTGGATGTAATTAGATATTTTGCTGATACTTATGTTGGTTTATTACGTTGCGATGATTTGAGATTCGGGACTAGGTATCTATGCTAGTTGAACCCGTCACCTGTTATGTATGCTGATATTCGGGACTAGGTATCTATGCTAGTTGAACCCGTCACTTATTTTGTACGTTGATTTAATTGCTTCCACTATCTGATGATAATTGTTTAAATTGCTTCCGCGCTCTGAGTCTGTCGAGTTAGATCCGCCTAGCCTAGTGTGTGAGTTGGTCTCCCGTTCGCTTTGATTCGGATTCGGGCATGGACTTTCCATTTCGTGACCGGGTCTGGGTCTTAGTGCGGGGGATGTGGCATCCTCCGTTTGGGGTGTTACAAGATGCGTTTGAACTTTAAATTATACGGGAAATTCTTGCTTGCACCGGGTGTGGGCCCTTGTAGCACCCGAGCGCAAGGTACCACATCCCCGCACCGAGACCAGACCCGACCCGAATATGAAATGGACAATCCATACCCGAGCTAAATCACGGCGAACGGGGACATACACACTCGGTATGCTAGGCGGGAGCTAACTTTCGCAACCAAAGAAGCATTCCAACCAAAATAAAACCAGTGCAGAAGCAAAGTACATTAAAAAATAACAAGATAAGCAAAGAGTAACATGTTCAACTAGCATAGATACCTAATCCCGAAATTCAATAAAATCATAAAACATCAATTGCGGGTTCTTTCTGTTACTAAAAACTCATTCAGAATCCATGATAGTGGTAATAATCAATACAAATCTTACATTTTCATAACTACAACAATCATAGTTCAAAATGCATATGAATAGACCCTGACTTAACCGAAAGACTTAACAGACTTGACTTCCCGCCTAGCACTCCAAACCTACAAGAACACTGAAAACAATCCGGGTTCAGTCTATACGAGACTGGTGGGTATAAAATGAGGCATAAGTATAGTATAAGATAATATTTAAACATTCACATGCAAGTTATAATCCCAAATGAGGTTTTTAGAGCATTTCCCAAGTGGGTGAAATAAAGAAGTCATCAAAAGGGATTATAACATTCATTTTTTTATTCTTTAGGTCTTTCGTGGCCCGGCGAGTAGGCGTACATTATCTCCAACCAACACCTCGTGTAGTTCATTAAACATTCATTCATTCTTTCTTTCTTTCATGCATTACATTCTTTTGTGCACATTCATGAACATTTACACCTTCCTCCGGGAGATGGCCGGGTGATCGGCCCGAACCATCCATTCATTGACCAAAAGGGGAACATGACTCCCCAGATGGCGCTCAGTGTCCATTCCTCGCTAACTCCTAGCGAGGTCCGGTTACGCCGTTCATTGATGGAACTAGTGTGAGGGATCACCGTCGGCCCATGCCTCCCCGGGTCACCACTCACACCAAGTCCCTGGGCCCCATTCTGTGCATTCGTTCATTCTTTCTCGCCAAAACTTTTGGTAGGTTCATAAAAGAAGGGCTTTACTTTTAAAATCATTGACTCATGAAAACGACTCTATATACATATATACTTTTGGCTGAAATCTTTACATGTTGGGAGTATATAGGTCCATTTAACTAAATAGAAGAGAAACCCACTTGTACACCTCTTAACAACAATACCAAGAAGAAAAGGAGACTTGAAAGTGTCCTATGAACCCGGCATCTCCGCCCTGGAGAAAACTATACAAAGGACAACGTAACGTGTTCGTGAGACTCAAGACTCCAAATGAACCAAATATGACGCACGACATGCAATGAACATGATATGAATGCATAAAAGATGATGTTATGTCATTAACATGTTTATGTGCACGATTAACGTATTTAAATCATATAAACGAGCCATTCATTCGTTTAAGAAAGCGTTCATATTCATTCAAGTTCAATCCAAGAATTCAAATAACGGTCATATCACGTACTATAACACATTTACAATTATAGAATAGACAAATAATTACATTCAATTCATGATTGGAAATTAAAAAGGAACATGAAATAGGTAACAGTTTAATTTCTATAATTCAATTAAATCAATTAATATTTAATATAGAATAAACATATATATATATATATATATACGTACCATACCATGCATGCATTAACATATACATAATCATGCACAAAATAATAAACTTCATGCATGTAAATTTTATAAATCAAACATGCATGCAATATTTATAAATAACCATATGCATGCATGCATTTAAACCATGCACAACTAATATTTAAATGCATGCACAAGCAATTATATTAATCATATATATATATATATATATCCATACGTACCTATACATGCATGCCTCAATATATATATATATATAATATATGTGTATACTTTATACATGCACAAACACAACACCAAGAACATATATATATATATATACACACGTTACATTACACAAACACACACCTGCATGCCTAAGAAATGAGTTCATGCACCAACCAAGGCCAAACACACAAAATCAATATGCATGCACAAAATGAAAGAAAGATGCAGTATCTTCTGCACAACAGCTACTCGGTCGGGCCGTTTTCATGCATAAAATCTCCCCGGCCGTGGAGTTACAGTATAGACCCGAGACAGCAGCAGCACAAAGCTAAGTCCCTGTTCTAAATGCATGAACACATAGCAGCAATTAAGGCAAACCTTCAGCAGCAAAACAACACCAACAACTCCCACAAATCGGCTGATAATTGATAGCAATTTAACAAGGAAATGAGCAGCAACTGACAGCAACAATACACAGCAAACAAGGCAAGAAAAACAGGGCAAATGGATGTAAAAACAGAGCAGAAGCTCAAGCACACTTCAACCATCAATCCAACAACAAAAAGGCGAGAATAAGGCACCAGCAAGAAATCAGTCCCAAACGTAGCAACAACAGTTCAACGTGAGGGAGGAAGATTCAGTTCCATTTTCATGTATTTCATAACAAGTTCATTAATGGTAACTCATTTAATAGCCAACTACCACAAAATACATGATCATAAATGAAATAAGGAAGTTAAGATGATCACTTTCAAGCTTTAAAGTCAACAAAAGCATCAAGGAATGCATGAGATCAAGAATTTATGTTAAAACCTAACTATTCAGTCATGCCTTCAAATCTCCATGGATTCAAGCTCAAAATTAGGGATGTATGGTTTAAAATGACACGTATTGAATGTATATCACAACCCTAAGCTTACCTTGTGGATTGGATGAAGTTTGGAAGAGATTTGAGCTTAAAATCTCCAAGTAGGGCATGGTGACGGGATTTTCTGGAGAGCAGGGGCTTTTTGCTGATTTTTCCTTATGTGTGAGGGTTGGTTCGGTTGAGGGAGATAAGGATCAGATATTGGGTTTAACTGGGGTTCCAATGCCTCCAACCATGGTTAATTTGGTCAAGGTTTGAATGAGTTATGGCATTTTTAGTAAACGGTGGCAGATTTGCATTCGTTTCGGTTTTCGGTTGAATTTCGGGGATTCAAATGGTCTTAGAAAAATATGAGGATAAGTTTATTGAACCTGAATTTTCATTACGAGTTCAACGAAGTTGACGAAACTCGATTTCGAGTTTCCGAGCTCAAGATAACAGATACGGAACCAAGGGTGTGCTAAGTGCTCGTTAGCCCCCGGTTTGGTTCCAATCACACGAAATAAATTTAAAACGCAATCAAACGAATCCGAAAACATGAAACGAGAATACTTACACATTCATGACACACATATCTTCAACATATTAAATTTCCACAAAATTTTGAATTCATTTCATATAAAAACGAAGCACGTTTATAAAACTCATGAGTGATGTATAAAAAAAAAATCCATAACATTCCAAAATAAATACAAAATTTAAATGAATTTTAAACATATATATAGAAGTGCACGAATTTAATATACAACTAGTATTAATCAAATTTAGATATAAATCAAAGTGATAAATTTAAATTTAATTGAAATCAAAGTGCACAATTTAAATTGAGTTTAATATTAATTAACTTAAATTATAATTAATTAACATTTTAATATTTAATATAAAATTTAAATATAGAAAACACTTATAGCCTATTAATTAGCGTAAATTGGTAAACACATATGTCATTTTAAAATACGGAAAAAGTTGGGGCGTTACAGCCCCGGTGCATGCACCCTCCCTTTTTTTATTCAAGAAAAATAATAAAACAATGAAAAAAAATTCAAAAATAAATAAAATTTCTTTTTTTTCATTTTTTTTAATTGAGGGTGTATGCAACACCCGGTGTACCCAAGAATTTTCCGAATTATATAATACACCAAATATTACTCCTTCCGTATGTAAAATTTTTGTGTTGATAGTTATGTTTGATTTGTGGTGATCCACGGGATAGGGGCAATAGTTGCATGCTAAATTTATGATAAGTTAAAACTAAATTATATAACTAAAAGTACTTAATATAAAAAAAGTGTTTGGAATACTTTGAGTAAATAAGAGCGTGATTTTATTATGATTATTACAAAGTTTGGGGTGAGAGTTCCACGTTCTTTTTTTAAGATGAATTTGTCCCACTTGAGTGCTTAAGAGTTAACAGTAAACGTCTTCCAAGATATAACGGTCACTTCTCGTAATAATAACACTAAAAATTACGATATCAACGAACTTTAAGTGTTTCAAACTCTCTTATAACATAGATGCTAGAATATGCACTAGTATGTAATTGTGAGTATGTATTGAATGAATTATGATTAATGAAATGCATAATAGTGTGGTCTGATAGGGGAAAATCTCGTTTTACTGACGAGGTTAAACGCGTCATCACTGGATACCTTGGTACAAGCCCAGTTAGCTATTTCATCCATGTCAACATCTCGACCCAGCTGTTACTCTCATTTGAGCCAACACTTGTACCAATAGTTTGGGAAGTTTTGTCTCCTTGTTTTACCTGATCCCACACTCCCCGACATAGAAGGGGCCTCCGACCCATGAGCCTCTCGACCGAGCTATTGATCCAAAGTGCGCAAATATAAGAACATTAAATGCGGACACCGTTCCTTGTAGGTGCATTAAATGCAACCCATACCATGTACTTGTTACCCAACCACTCTAACAGGGCAGCTACAGGAAGCCATGCCGGAAAGGACTAGCGCCATGCTCCGCCATGCCTGTTTGACCACACCTTTGACTTCGTGTACTTACACATACAAGGCTCCCAACTGTAAATAACGCTTCATTTATTGCTAAGGTACGTTACTATTATAGCATTTAATACACTCCCACCTACTCAACTATATCTACCTAGTTCGACCCAATAGTCTGACTTGAGCGTCAGAGTGCCAAAACAGGTCCAACCTCCATATTCCCCCATTTTGACCTTTGAGCTTACGTTTGCTCCCTCTACATACCTTTAGGAGGCCCAGAGCTTTCCCGACTACAAAATTTTTGGGTGATTTGGGAGTCCACGTCTGTCATTTCATACACAGTCGGATTCGGACACCATCAAAGTCAAACGATTTGACTGCTTTATTGAATCGAATGTTTGAATTCCTAGAAGCCTGTTTCAATCCATAGATTGACCTTTGGAGTTAACAAACCTTTTGCTCGCTCCCACTGAATGCGAAACCCCTTGGTTGTTTTGTGTTTATGTCTTTATCAATGTTTCCATTGAGAAAGACGGTTTTCACATTCATTTGACATATCTCAATGTCATAATAAGCAGCTATGACAAGCATGATTCGAATGATATTTTATATTACAACCGGGGAGAAAGTTTCATCAAAGTCTACTCCCGGTCTTTGAGTGAAACCTTTAGCAACTAGCCTTGCTTTAAAGGCTGTAACACTTCCATCTACTCCAAGCTTCCGCTTGTAGAACCATTTGCACCGTATGGGTCTAATCCCATCAGGTGGATCAACCAAGATCCAAACTTGATTGAGTACATGGAACCAATTTCTGACTTCATGGCTTTTTCCCACTGTTCAGAGTCTAAATCTGACAGTGTCTCCTCATATGTTAGTGGATCATTATCCACTTGAGATGTTTAATGGAGAAATCCATACCATCTCTCAGGCTGTCTAGGGGTGCATTCAGAACGCCTTACTGTAGGAGGATTTTGGTGTGTACTATTCTCTGTGATTAGTTAAGTCATATCAGATGGGTCCGTTTATTCTATGTGTGACCTTGGGACTTCATCTAAAATTTCTTCGAGTTTCATGATCCTACCTTTTTTCTCACTTAGAAACGATCCTTCTAGAAAGGTTGCATTCCTTGAAACAAACACCTTTTGTTCAAGGGAATCATAGAAATTGTTGGGAAAAACGAAACAGTCACGCAACGGAATTTAAATTTTTTTTCCCAAAAGCAAGATTTAGGCTTGCAATTTCTATTCCCGATTCGTAAGGATTTCAAGAACTTACTTAAATCGATGCTTTTTTGACACGTTTTGAGCCGCCCTCAAACGCGCTTCAAGCGGCAAGTCCCTCGAACTTCTTCAAATCTTCAAGACTCTGAAATCGCAGTCCTCTAGAGTAATAATCCACATCAACCTCGATCACGATCTAAATAGGGAGGATGCTAGTACTATATTTAGTGTTTAGGCTCTAGGGGATTTATGCGTAGTGATTTGGAGAATTTTTGCTATCAAACTTTCATGGGGTTCAAACCCCACCCTAAAATAGGCTCGAGGGTTCGAAGCCCTTGTCTTGTTGCCCAAGGATTCCAAATCCTCCAAAACTTTGAATTACTTGCTAGGTAAGAAAGGTATTCTACTTTAACCAAAAGACTCCTTAGATCAACTTGCCTTACAGGAAATTCTATCTAACTCTATTAGATATTTTCATGGGATATTTTATTTATTCGTAATAAATAAATTAATGTCAATAATTAATTAATTCACAATTAATTATTTATTGGACATTTAAACTCCAAATTTGGACTTAATAATAATTCATAATTAAATTAAAGTCCATTAAATAATTAATAAAAATTAATTATTTAATTAATCACATAAGGTGACACGTGTGGCTCCTCTCTCCAATCCTTGATTGGTTCGATCAACTTGTTTAATCGATTCGAGCCTTAACCCTCGTGATCGGGCATTTGTGTTAGGAATAGTGCCCTCAAAGCAGATGTTTGCTTTAGTATTTCCTTGTAAAATCACAAACAGTCTCTGAATAATAAACGAGATGATTTTGTTCATAGGCAATCACTTCTTTATCGGCTTATTTATGTCTGTTTGGGTTGACTGTGTTTTGCATATATTGAACTCCCCTAATCCGATGAGGCCGTTAAGAACTTTGCCCTTATGGGAACGGCACATGAAACAAGTTCTTAACTCCATAAGCGAGGATTAGAAACTTCTCCAAGTCGATGAATCCGACGGACAGTGGGAGTGTCGACCTTGACTCTGCTGAGACTTGCTTATGTGATTATGTCCTTTTGAGGGATCACTCAGTTTCATGGAGTGATAAGTGCATACGTTGATGCATTCATAATACATAAGAGTGATTGTTACAAGAACTTCATCACTGAGATGTCTCGCGTGATAACATTCCTAAATGGGAAAGGAAGTTTCCTGAAACTTCCAGATTTGGAAATATCTCAAAGGTCAATGACGTGATTCGTTAATCCTTAGACTTGCGATTCGGTAATGTCTCTTATGAGCGAACTCTGTAATCTTTGATATAGGCTCAAAAGGCTGTCGCCATATAGACACTTGAACCACGGCCTATGTTGGGATTACACAAGTGGCATATATAGAATTAGTAGAATCGATAAAGGACCTACACTTGTTAAGAACAAGAATGGTCTCTTACTGATTGAGTTGTTCGTAATCCATTAGACATTAAACCCTTGGTCAAGGTGGATAAAAGATCAAGACATCTAGAAAATGGGGTTTTCTAGGATTGAGATCGAAATGGATATGAAACGAACTTAACTTTAAAGATCAAGAATATTTAGGCTCTGAGAATATTCCCATGCCTTAGTTCTTGATTGAGAGATGGAGTTGTAGGAGGATCGTATTTTACTGATTATCATTGACTGAAAGGTTCTTTGATTCATTTCGTTATTCGGCTACGGGTCACACACCCATTACTAGATTATGGTAGTGTGATCTGTGATGTGATTAATTAATTAGAGAATTAATTAATTGTTGTCACTGCTAATCGAATAATGAACCTAAACGGTCACACACAAATACCAGAACACGAGGGTTATGGTAGGATGTTAATTTGATTAACAAAGGATCAAAATGTTGATCGAAGAGGGCGAGACAAATCACGACCCGCCACGTGTCATGTACACGTGGCTGCCACGCGCATTGTATACGTGTGGTGACGTGGCTCATGCGTGTGGAATTTTCCACATGCAAATTCTTTTCTAGAATTAATTAATTAATTGTAATTAATTAATTTTGGTCTTGTAATTAATTATTGAATTAATTGTTAAGACTATTCTCAAATAAACTTAACCCAATAAATAATTAATTGAGAATTAATTTATTTATTGAATATTGACTTTTAACTTTGGGAAAGTTGAAAAGTCCAACTTCCTATTGTAGGAGAGAGAAGTCTTCTCTTGCTAGACTTGGAGAATAAGTTAGGAACTTATTATTCCAATTAAATTAAATAATTAAATGAGTTAATTAGTGAGCATTGAGCAAGAAAAGAAGCCCACTAGGGTTAGGAGAACCCTAGGGAATTTCGAACCCCCTAGTATAAATACAAGGGTGGGTGCTTCTCTTATTCTTTAGACCAACACTCACGAAGTGTTAGTTTTTTAGAAAAACCAAAAGAAAAGTTTTCAAAGAAAAATTATCCTAGCCTTAACACAAGCCTTAGAACTAGCATTCTCACTCGCTTGATCGTGTTCCGCTTGAGGGCTTTGGAGGGCTTATACTTTGGAGTCTAATTCAAAGACCGTTTGAGGGATTCCGCTTGAAGGGTGTTTGTTAGGGGGTAACGACATCACTAGAAAGCTTCTAACTTAGCAAGTTTCTTTACACCCAACTTTACAGTACGAAAATTGCAAGACAACGATTAAACTTTTGGAAAAATTTTAAACTTCTGCTACTCAACTTTTTCGCGTTTCCAACAAGTGGTATCAGAGCCACCTTGCAACGTTCGTATTGTATCTTTACTGATTTGGAATTTTGATGAAAATTCTTGAATTTGAGTATATGTTGTATATTCATGGTTTTTGCTTGAAATACGAAGTTGACGGATCAAAACTGTTTCTTGAAAAATTTTGCGAAAATTGTTTCCGGATTAATCTGGTTTTAAACTGTTTTAATTTAGATTGATTTGAACTATTTTAATTCGAAATTGGATTACATGAATTTGGTGAAATTGTGAAACGAAAAATTGGATTGCGCACAACATGTATGCACACTCCGCCCCGCCTGCCAAGACCCGCGGTGCGCTGTCGCTCGGGCACGCCTAGGCGCGACCACGCGCTTTTCCGCCTAGCGTTGCCGGGAGCTTTGCTGCACGGCGTGTGCGCCGTTGGCGGGCATCTCCTGCACCCGCTTAGCGCAGCCGCGTGGACTGTGTGCACGGTGTCGCGCGTGCGCTTGAATGCGGCGGCCGCGGGCCTCGAGTGTGCTGTCCAGGGCCCGTTTTGTTCGTGTTTTTTTCCAGTTTCGTAAAATCCCTTTTGTAAAATCTGATTTTATTTTAAAATTAGACTTTAATTTTATAAAATTATTTATTTGAAATAATTATAACATTTGGGATTTTATGAATTATAGTCATGTTCTATTTTTCGATAAAAATAATAAATATCACTTTGAATGATATTTTAGACAAAAATTTAATTTTGAATTAATTGTTATTTTGTCAAGATCCGGTGATTCGATTTTGAATAAATTCTTGAATAATGAACTATATTCAAATTACTTAAGTTAATTGTAACTTGAAGTCAAGGGAATTTTAAATTTAGTTGGTAAATTTAAATTCGAGCGGAATCATGCTAGTTTAGGTGATCATGGGCTAGTCTTATGTATGGTTTTAAATTCTGCACATGGATAATTTCAATTGGGGTCGGAGCCCCATTGCTGCGCATTTTCAATTGGGGTTGGAGCCCTACTTATGTGCGTACTGTTATGTGTTTATTATGTAGCTTTCCTTATTATTGTTTTTGGGCCGGGGTATGCCCCGTGTACTTGTCTATGGTCAATATGAAAATTGAGCCATATTACTTTATGTAAAGAGAGTAGAACTTAGGAAGTGAGGTTTTTATTTTCATTCTGGAGACAAGCACCTAGGGAATAAAAAGGATCCCTAAGGAGCACTTGAAGAACGATGGCCATAAGAAGACCCCTCAAAATGTTTAGAAGGGTTTCTATTAAATGTAATAGATATGGCATTTTTCCATTAAATTCTGTACCCCTATGTGATATGAATTTTTCTTATGTGGCATGAATGTTAGAACTAGTGATTTTGGAGTGGCTCCCAAATTCACATATAAGATAGGATACCCATGATCATCTCATAATTAGTATCATGGTAGGACATGTTATCTGCTAATTGCTTCTATGATGCACTTTATGTGAAACTGCATTAAACAAGACAATTAAAATTTGGATAACATTATATGTTGGTGAGGTCATTCGAAAATCCCATTTAAATATTGAGCAAAAATCGAATAAATAGGTGTTTTATCACGGTAATAAAATTCCTAGCATTCCATCAATAGGATTTAGGACTTAATAAGTGAAACTAATTGCTGTCTCACAAGTCGTGGGGTAATTAATGTAGCTTATTAACTCTTAGTTTCCTGATTAATTATTTTAAATAATTAATATTTCTTGACAATTTTAGAATGAGCGATGTCTCATGAGTCGAGGGTCGTTCCGGACTAAGTTTGGTTGAGATCTTATGATTGATGGGTCCTGCTCAACACTAAAGTAGATATGGATGTCTCACGAGTCGTGGATCCATGATTGAAAGATTAGTCATGCAAAAATATTACTAGGAATTCCATGGGGATGGAATCGGCAATTCGTACCCACCTAAAGATTCTTAGACCTTTGGATGTCTCCCGAGTCGTGGGTCCAAAACTAAGAATGCTTGGGATCCTAGTACCCATTGAGAAAATAAGTTTCTTCTAAAGTCGTTGGGATTTCTAGACTTTCTAAAAATAGTGGGAGAACATATTTCTAAAGACATTGATAATATGTAATCGTTATTATTCAGCATGCTCATGATTTCTCTGTTTTTCATTTAGGTTGTAGTTCTGTGATTCTCTACAATTGAAATGACAACCAAAAACCCTTTGGTATCCATCCTCGAATCAAACAAGTTGACTGGACCCAATTACTCTGATTGGCTTCGGAATCTAAAGATAGTTTTAGATTCTGAAAAGAGAAGATATGTTCTCTTCGACGGAGAGCCTGTCGCTGAAGGCGAGGCTCCAACTCGGGCTGAAAGAGAGACGATTGCGAAATGGTCTGAAGATAATCTTCAAGCCCGTTGCCTCATGTTGGCCAACATGTATCCGGATATGCAACGGCAACACGAGTCTATAGAAAACGCTTGGGAGATTTATGACCATCTCGAGCAATTATACCGCCCCAAAAAGCGTGTTCTAAGGTACAACATCTCTAAGGAGCTTTTTCATCTCAGAATGAAAGAAGGTACAAGTGTCCATGAGCACGGTCTCAAGTTTCTTGCTTTAAACGAGAAACTGACCTCCATGGAAATGCCACTGAGTGACAAACTCGTTGTGGATTTGTTGCTCGCATCGCTTCCACCATCATTCAATCCTTTCGTGTTAAACTTCAACATGAATCATCCTCATGCTACTGTAGCTGAGTTGATTAGTCAGCTTGTGACTACTGAAGACACGATCAAGAAGGATCACAAAGTAATGATAGTCACTTCCTCTTCTAGGCCTTCTAAAGGCAAAGGGAAGAAAGTTCCCAAGAAGAAGGGATCTCTTAAACCAGATAGAGGGGTTAAAAAGAGAAAGGCCAGGAAGAGAAAGGATCAGACAGAGGACATTTGCCATCATTGTGGCAAGAAAAGGCATTGGAAGAGAAACTGCCAAGAGTACAAGGATACTCTTAAGAAAGGTTTGTTTATTGTTGAAGTAAATCTATCTATTGATTCTAATTCTTGGGTACTTGATACCGGCTGTGGAGCTCATATCTATAATGATGTACAGATGCTAAATGAGGTTCGGCAGCTTGAAGAAGGAGAATGCGTCCTGAAGGTTGGGAATGGATCAAGCGTTCAAGCTCAAGCCATCGGGACGTGTAGATTAGATTTAGGTGTCTTTACTTTAGTTTTGAACAAAGTCCTTTAAGTACCTTCTATTATTCGTAATATAATTTCCATTCCAATATTAGATTGTGAAGGATATGAGACTTTCTCTAGAAATGGAAACTTTTATCTTAAGAAGAATAAAACTTCCGTTTTGCTTGGTACATTATCTAATAGACTTTATACAACTAAAGACACCAATATTCTGAATATACAATAATTAAACAAACGCAAGAGAGATGACAAGATCTCGGCTTCTTTATGGCACGTACGTTTAGGGCACATTTCCAAAGATAGGATTGCTAAGTTAACTAATTTAGGATCATTCTACGACAATGAACTGAAAGAGTTAACTCATTTTGAATCATGTTTTAAAGGTAAGATGTCCAAAACTCCCTTTAATGGTAAAGTGGAATGTGCCACTAAAGTATTGGATTTAATCCATACTAACATTTGTGGACCATCAGTATTTCATAACCTTCATAGATGACTTTAGTCGTTTTGGTTATGTGTATTTAATGAAGTATAAATCCGAAGCTTTTGAGAAATTCTTGGAATTTCAAAAGGAGGTTGAGAACCAAATTGGTCACAAGATTAAGACACTTCAATCTGATCGAGGTGGCAAGTATCTAAGTGACGAATTCCTTAGTCATCTCAGAGATAATGGAATTATCTCTTAGTGGACTCCTCCGGGAACTCCTCAACTAAATGGAGTTTCAGAGAGAAGGAATAGAACCCTATATGATATGGTTCGTTCCATGATGAGTAGTTAGGATTCTGAATCTTGTTTCCTCCAAATCTGTACCCAAAACCCAATTTGAGATGTGGTGGCAAAATCCCTAATTATTCCTACTTAAGAATTTGGGGTTGTCCTGCTTATGCAAAGAGGATAGTGGGAGATAAGCTTGAAGCTAGATCAAGCTTATACAACTTCGTAGGATATCCTAAAGACTCAATAGGATATTATTTCTACGATCCTCTTTAACAAAAGGTCTTTGTGTCAAGAAATGCTACTTTTCTAGAGGACTCGTTCCTTAAAGAAAAGAAAGGCGAGATCGCAGAACTTGAAGAGGTTCGAGACCAAGGTCCCACGCCAAGTTTGGAGACTAACGTCCCTCAACCAATCGCAGAGAGTGATACACGCGAAAATCCTCCTCAAATAAGACGTTCTGAATGCATTCCTAGACAACCAGAGAGATGGTATGGTTTTCTCCACCAAACATCTCAAATGGATAATGATCCATTAACTTATGAGGAGGCATTATTAGATTCGGACTTTGAACAGTGGAAAGAAGCAATGAAATCCGAGATGGATTCCATGTACTCTAACCAAGTTTGGACCTTGGTTGATCCACTTGATTGGATCAGGCCCATAGGGTGCAAATGGATATATAAGCGCAAGCTTGGAGTAGATGGAAGTGTGGCAGCCTTTAAAGCAAGATTAGTTGCTAAGGGTTTCACTCAAAGACTAAGTGTAGACTTTGATGAAACCTTTTCCCTGGTTGCAATGCAAAAGTCCATTCGGATCTTGCTTGCCATTGCTGCATATTATGACTATGAGATATGACAAATGGATGTGAAAACTGCCTTTCTCAATGGAGACATTGACAAAGATATTTACATGGAGTAACCAATGAGTCCGGCGTATACAAGAAAGAATTGGAAACCTCGGTTCAATTTCTGATACTTTATGTAGATGACATCCTTCTCATTGGGAATGCGTAGGATGACATGAAAGTAACAAAGTCTTGGTTATCGAACCAATTTGAGATGAAGGATCTTGGTGATGCATCCTACATTCTCGAGATATAGATCTTTCGGGATAGATCTAGGAGATTGTTAGGATTATCACAGTCGGTTTACATAGACAAAGTACTAAAGAGGTTTAGTATGGAAGAATCCAAATGTGGACCAAGATCTCACCAAAGGACCAAGCACATTTTGAGAAAATATCACTTAATTCGTGTTATCATCAAGAGAGGAGATGTGCAAATTGAAAGGGTCACATCGGCAGAGAACATGGTAGATCCACTTACTAAAGCCCTTAGTTAACAGGCTTTCGAAGGACATCTTCAGAAGATGGGTCTTAGATTAGCACCTGAGTGGCTTTGACGGGCAAGTGGGAGATTGTTAGGAATATTGCCCTTAATGCAGATGTTTGCTTTATATTTCCTTGTAAAATCACAAACAGTCTCTGAATAATAAACGAGATGATTTTGTTCATAGGCAATCACTTCTTTATGTGCTTATTTATGTCTGTTTGGGTTGACTGTGTTTTGCATGTATTGAACTCCCCTAATCCGATGAGGCGTTTAAGAACTTTGCCCTTATGGGAACGACACATGAAACAAGTTCTTAACTCCATAGGCGAGGATTAGAAACTTCTCCAAGTCGATGAGTCCGACAAATAGTGGGAGTGTCGACCTTGACTCTGCTGAGACTTGCTTATGTGATTATGTCCTTTTGAAGGATCACTCAGTTTCATAGAGTGATAAGTGCATACGTTGATGCGTTCATAGTACATAAGGGTGATTGTTACAAGAACTTCATCACTGAGATGTCCCGCGTGAGAACATTCCTAAATGGGAAAGGAAGTTTCCAGAAACTTCCAGATTAGGAAATATCTCACAAGTCAATAACGTGATTCATTAATCCTTAGACTTGAGCTTCTGCAATGTCTCATATGAGCTAACTTTGTAATATTTGATATAGGCTCAAAAGGGTGCCACCATATAGACACCTGAACCACGACCTATGTTGGGACTACACAAGTGGCATATGTGGAATTAGTAGAATCGATAAAGGACCTACACTTGTTAAGAGCAAGAATGATCTCTTACTGATTGAGTTGTTAGTTATCCATTAGACATTAAACCCTTGGCCAAGGTGGATAAAAGATCAAGACATCTAGAAAATGGGGTTTTCTAGGATTGAGATCGAAATGGATATGAAACGAATTTAACTTTAAAGATCAAGAATATTTGGGCTTTGATAATATTCCCATGCCTTAGTTCTTGATTGAGAGATGGAGTTGTAGGAGGATCGTATTTCATTGATTGTCATTGACTGAAAGGTTCTTCGATTCATTTAGTTATTCGGCTAGGGGCCACACACCCATTGCTAGATTACGGTAGTGTGATCTGTGAAGTGATTAATTAATTAGGGAATTAATTAATTGCTGTCAGTTCTAATCGAACAATGAACCTAAAGGGTCACACACAAATTCCAGAACACGAGGATTATGGTAAGATGTTAATTTGATTAACGAAGGATCAAAATGTTGATCGAAGAGGGCGAGACGAATCACGTCCCGCCACGTGTTATGTTTGGAATGTGACTGCCACGTGTCATGAACACGTGACTGCCAACGTGGCCTGCACGCGCATTGTACACGTGTGGTGACGTGGCTCATGCTTGTGGAATTTTCCACACGCGAATTCTTTTATAGAATTAATTAATTAATTGTAATTAATTAATTTTGGTCTTTTAATTAATTATTAAATTAATTCTTAAGACTATTCTCAAATAAACTTAACCCAATAAATAATTAATTGGGAATTAATTTATTTATTGAATATTGACTTTTAACTTTGGGAAAGTTGAAAAGTCCAACTTCATATTATAGGAGAGAGAAGTCTTCTCTGGCTAGACTTGGAGAATAAGTTAGGAACTTATTATTCCAATTAAATTAAATAATTAAATGAGTTAATTAGTGAGCAAGAAAAGAAGCCCACTAGGGTTAGGAGAACCCTAGGGAATTTCGAACCCCCTAGTATAAATACATGGGTGGATGCTGCTCTTATTCTTTAAACCAACACTCATGAAGTGTTAAGCTTTTGAGAAAAACCAAAAGAAAAGTTTTCAAAGCAAAATTATTTTAGCCTTAACACAAGCCATAGAACAAGCATTCTCACTCGCTTGATCGTGTTCTAGGTCTGGTGTGGATACGCTTCGGAGGGCTTCTACTTTGGAGTCTAATTCGAAGGCTGGCAGTAACAACATCACTAGAAAGCTTCTAACTTAGTAAGTTTCTTTACACCCAATGTCACAGTACGAAAATTGCAAGACAACGATTAAACTTTTGGAAAAAATTTAAACTTCCGCTGCTCAACTCTTTCGTGTTTTCCAACAATTTGTGTGTGACCCTCTAGGTTCTTTATTCAATTAGCAATGACCCTGATTAATTAATTCCTAATTAATTAATCAGTTCATAGATCATACTACCATAGTCTAGCAGCAGGTGTGCGACCCCTAGCTGAATAAGAATGTATCAAGTCAAGAACCTTTAAGTCGTTGACATATGTGAAATAAGGTCCTCCTACAACCTATCTTTCAACCAAGATCTAGTGTAGCACCCCGCACGGTGGGTCACAAAATCCCCAGCACCAAAGCCCAATCCATATACGAAATGTGAAGTTCGTATTTGAACCAAGCAGTGGCGCACGGGAGACTGACAGACTCACACCTAAGCTAGATGGAACGTAGACCTTGAACAACAACTTCAAACAACAAGAATGCAGAAGCGAAAGCAAACCAAACAAAAATTCAGACATGTATAAGCAGGTGACGGGTTCAACTAGCATAAATTCGAATATCAAACAATAATCATAATTCCAACGGGTTCAACTATCCCCAGAAGCCTGTCCCTAATAACATATCATTCCAAATTTAATCCAAAGTAAACATTCATTCATACATAACATACACCGAAGTCCGAATGTAATGCAGGACAACCTTAAACGTAAACAATAGACCCGACACGACAATTGACTCCAAGGACTGACTCACTCTGCCTAGCACAAACTCCAAGTGAAACCTGCAAGTTAAAAACATGGGGAGGGGGAGGATCAATCACATTGACTTAGTGAGGGGCTACCCACACACGATATATATATAAGAGAGCAAGGCACGTACAAAATCATAATATTCATGAACTCGGGGATAGTTTTTGCACACCAAAATGTTTTCCCGTGATATATACATATGGGGCTTACTTAACAAAATCAAATAAAGCAAACTTATTTTATACATAGCATATATACGTTCATAACTTAGCTTATCAACATTTCTTATCGAAACTTATCATTTCCTAACATATTTCAAAACTTGACTTAACTTATTAAAACATTCCAAATTTTTCTTAATTTAGAATTTATCCCCGTTTTACGAACCTTAACAGAACAGACAGAACAGAAGGCTCGGCGGCCACCAGTTCAAGCTCCTCTTAACTCCTCAGAACATATCAGAACAGAAATAAAACGAAAAACTTACAGACAGAACATATCAGACTAACCTCAACTCTGGTGATGGAAGGGTGTATAAGCCTTAACCATCCAAACATGTATGTGTGGGTCGTGAGTGCATGATTCTCACGCCTGAGGATTCCATCACCCAACCAAACCTCCTGGTGGGTTCCGGGTTGATCCTTATCAAGTAAAAACTATGCCCAGGCCGAGCCAGACGACCCGATGCCATCCCGGGATTCCTAACCCACAGTCTCCGGGGTCCAACATTCACAGAACAAAACATTCACTTAGCCCGCTACAAAAGGGACATAATTCATGTATATCGTACTTATCATATCGTACGTATATTTCACACACATACATACTTACCACATGCATACATACCACACATACTCACATACCTTATCCAAAGCAGCATACATAGGCTCATACATAGCGTTCATACTTTCAAACATAAGACAACACCATCAAAATACGTACTTCACACTTATTTACTTATATATAAAGGCTTACAAATCACATGCAGTCGAAAACGGATATATTTTATTAGGGTTTAACTATATTCTAACCTCAACTTACACCAACGAGGACGAAGACAAGACGGTTGATCCACCCCGAAATCAACACGGCCAACAAAACACCACCCCGTGTGCACCTGAGCAAACTGAACACAATAACAAGACTTAGACAAAAGAATGAATCACATAGATACACGACGTATGCTTATGATCGGCATGAAGTCATGGGCCACGTATACATGCATGAAACGATCACACATAAACATGAAATCAAATTAAATGTAGAAGAAGGAATTTCATAACATAACATACTCATAAATCACGCTAATAGATGTTCATGTGTACAACTGATGTATTTAAGTATAAATGAAAAGCACACGATGCGAGTGCATATGAAACATGCAATTAAATTGAAGTAATAAAGCTTAGAACGCGAAATAAAGTCATAATGTAACATATAAAGCACAAAACGGCTGGGAACGGCTGGGAACGGCCTCGCCCCTGGTGAGAAGGGCCGTTCCCGCGAACGCCCACCAAGTCTGGAGAACGGGAACGGCCGTTCTGTGGTTTAGTACAACATGGGAACGACGGTTCCCAGATACCCGACTTGCTCCCCGAGTGTCTGTAAAGAAGTGCCAAAAACGCCTCTTGGGAACGGCCGTTCCGAGCTTAGTGCAATCTGGGAACAACCCTTCCTGTTTTCGGAAGCTGACACCAGCAAAACCCGTGAAGGGCCATTTCGGTTCTCAAGCTGAGATGGGAACAGCCGTTCTGGCCTGGTTCAACTGAAAAGAAGCAGCAGTTCGAAAATGGCGTATGGGGAAGGCAACAACCAAGCAACAATAGCAAATAACACCAAAAATGCATGAAAATTATACAACAAGTCAAGCTTGACATGGAGAACACATAAGTACACGTTAGAGCTCACAAAACGAGCTTAAACAAACAAAACCCCCATTCGACACTTCATCATCATCCCCAAACAAGCCACATAACACTTATCCATGGCACGAAAGAGATATTAAATCGAAATACATAACAAGGGATTACAAATCTTACCTTGGATCGTCGATCGAACGGTTGGATGTCACAATCTTGAGCTCCGAAGCTTTTAGGCCAAATGGGAAATTTTCTCTTCTTCTCCTTCCTTCTCTTCTTGTCACATGAAAAATGGAAAAAGAAAGTAAGGGAAGGGGCCCCTTTTTGGTCCGGTCAAATGGGACGGTTAAAATGGGGCCTGGTCCGTTTGAATCAGATTTTAAAATGGTAGGGCGATCAAATGGCTTTAGAAAAATATAAAGTTAATTCCATTGAATCTGAATCGTCGAAACGAATCCAATGGTGGGGTTGAAATTCAAATTCGAATTTTCGAGCTCAAAATAGCTACAAGGCCCAAAACACCCTATTATAATTAGGTCCCTAATTTCAAAATATTAGACAATTGAGTCCAAGTACATTTAATTAAATTCTAAGGCACACATAGTTAAAATTAAATCTACGTTGACACTTAGGGCATGCTAGTCACATAATTCACAAATATACAGGAATAAACTCTCTCGTGATGCCGTACCTGGATTACCGAAGAGGCGGGGTGTCACAATCTCCCCCCTTAAGAGAACCTGGTCCCCAAATTCTACCGCTCGAGTTAGAAATACGAACAACTCTCTCATATTCATCCAAGTTCAGGGTTCGCGACATTCCTACGATTGTTAGCCTGAGAAAGGTTTTCAAGCACGAAGAGGGTTCAATTGTTTACTTCAAGCTTCACACGAACTCGTTCCCAATTAGGAGTAGCTCAGACGTCTCGCACGATATGAGGGTCAAAAGTGATTCAACTCTCACCGCTCGAATCCATCCAAAACTAACACACAACTCGGAATCACGAGTGGAGTTGTTAAAGAACTTTCACCAATCGTTCTCTAACCCAAATGGGCCTTCTATCATCACCTCAACTCGTGGTTTGAAGTTGACTTTTGAACCGTTGCTTACCTCTAACTGTAGTCTCTTGGAACTCGTTGTGAAGACCGTTGCAAAGCACGACCCTCAACTTACCTCGTGGCAAAAACACTCGTTCACTCAAGCTACCCCATAAGGCAACTACCAACTAACAACAACACATACATAGTAAAATTAAAAGATGAATAATGTACGTGATATGTATGTTCATTGTACCGTTCACCGAAGTAGTGGAATCTTGTCTTTAAGGTGATTTGATCAATGTTGAAGTTCCTTTGCCCACGGTTATGCCTTGAAATTCCCGATATGTCCTATGCTTCAAATATCATCCTAGTCTTCATACTACGGTTGTTGTCTTCCTTGATAATTCTTCTAATTTAATCTTCCATTCTTGTAGCACCCCGGAGCGAAAGGTACCACATCCCCCGCACCATAACCCGACATGTGTAACGAAAAAGGAACTCCGTACACGCACCAAGCCATGGCGAACGAGTGACAAACAAAATACATAACCTAGCTAGGCGGTCTAGACCCTAATACAGAGCACGCAATAAAGAAATTCACGAAGCGATAAATTTCAAATCATAGTCATGCTAGCTCAAACCTCCAAAAGCACCTGCAACTTAAATAAAAAGGGGAAAAAAGAGAAACAAAAATGAGGGTCAGTCCTAAAGACTGGTGAGGGGGCTAACACACATACCCATATATACGTATAGAGCATATCACTTATCAAATTCGGAAAGATCCATGAACCGGGGATGGTTTTGGCAAGCTAAAACATTTCCCCGTGTTAATAAATATATAACTTAAAAGAAGTTAAAGGCCATAGGCTAAAATCACCAATTTTAAGTACTTATGTGTCCATTCTCGTTTCATAGATTTATACATAACCACACTAACTCGGCGAGTACGAGTTCTCCATCCAAACTCCTTTCAAAATCAAAGATATAACCGTAATCAAACATAAATCATAAACCTCATTCTCCGGGTGATAGAAGGGTAGCAAGCCCTAGCTATCGGTTATAAATTGAAAACGATACAGGGATTAATTACTTCCTTATACCTTCGGCGGGGATACCACCGGCTCAAGAGCACAACCCTTCCTCAAAACTCCTAAGGTTAGGTGAAACTCTCAAATGGAAAGTGTTGATAGGGGAGCTCGGTGACCCCACGGCCGTTCCGAGATGCCATACCACTATTTGGGGCCCATTTCTTAATTTGAAAAAATCATAATTTTCATAACTTATCTTTCAAAGTTCAAAGCTCGCTACACACTCACACATATTCAAAGATTTTCAAAACGAAAACCAAAATAGAACTTAGATACGTATAAAAGCCTTTTCAAAGTCTTATAACAAAATGGGACGAGCCCTCAAATTACATATCATACACGTATTTATCATATGATAAACCTAATTCACATGCGAGCTTCAAAACACATAGGGTTGTAGGTCATAATAGCTAAAAGGAAGAAAACCTCACCTTTCCAACGTAGTGGAGCAAAAGGATATAAAAGCGGATGCAAACGGATGCTTACGGGACCTCCTCGTTACCTACGGGACCAAACTCTGAACAAAGAAAACAACAAAGGACGTTCTTAGACTCAAAATGTACCAAATAGACACTCGACAAATGCATATGATGTATAAAATGCATATGAAATGCAACACTTAGGCATATGCGTTCATATTTCACATATTTCATATTAAACGGTCCTATAAATGCAATACTATGAAGGTAATATAAAACTTAACATGTTAACATATCATTCAAGGCATAAAAGAAGCAAGAGAATGACATACCAAACAATTAAATGAAGTACTAGTTCATTCATGCATGTTAGAAGGCAATTAGGTCACATAAGAGCACATGAGAGCATAACTAAAAAACGAGCGTCCAAAATCAATCATAAATTCATATTATACAAGGTAACACATATTACAACATGTTATCTATACATGCATACAATAATAGTAGCAAGAAGAGGTCATACGAGGCAAATAAATGGAGCATGGATTCAAGTATGCTCTTAAGGTAACATATGGTGTAGCACCCGGGACGATAGGCACCACATCCCTCGCACTATGAGTCTAATCCACATATGAAATAGGCAGTCCATACATGAATCGGACTCACAGCGAACGAGTGACAAACAAAAGAACAGTCCTGACTAGGCGGAAGCTAACCCCGGAACAATCAACAAAACCCAAAATGCGGAAACAAGGAAATCATTCATATAACATCAAAGAAATAAATGAAATCCAACAAGAACATAAATACGGGTTCCACTAATCAATACACATGCCCTAACCTGTCCCGAATCAAAATCAATTCAATAAATGGCACACCGACCAACAATAATAGGTTAATACAATACTTAGAAACAATGTAGTATGCAGTGAGTGCAAGAGAGTAAGACTAGAACAATGACTCGACAATTCTAACTCCGCCTAGTAACCAACACCTGCAAAAGAAACTGGAAAAGTGGGAAAGAGGGGTCAGTCTCTAGAAGACTGAGTGAGCAGGAGCGATACATAACTATAGAAACATACGCATGCAAGTCATAAATCCCGAGCAAAGTTTTATTTAAAGTTAGTTCTCAAGAGGACAAGAAAATAACGAAGCGATGCTCGGACTTTACGACTAATCATATTAAATTCATTATGTTCATAAATCATACATAAGCATTAAGGCTCGGTGAGTGAGCGTGCATTATCTCCAACCAAACTCCGACCGTGTACGACAAATATCATTAATACATTGAATATGTGATCATGCAGTATATAATAATACACACAAATCATATAACATAGTCGTTTGGGCGATCCGTGTCCCGGCCTCCCCGCACGGTGCTTAACAATCATACCATAATCATAATCATAATCATAATCATAAAATAAGTTCCAACCTTCTTCCTCCGGGTGGTGGACGGGTTTGCAAGGCCCGACCACCCAAACATATCAATGTGGCAATTGAGGTTCATGAGTCCTCAATGCCCGGTTAGCATTTCCTTGTCAAAAACTCCTTAACGAGGTCCATTTCGCCGTAATCAATGTGGGACTAATGTACGGGATCACCGTCGGCCCGATGCCTCCTCGGATAACCACATACACTAAGTCCCTAGGCCCGTGTTCAATACATGTTCTCGCCAACATATTCAATTCATGAGAAACACAATACCTTTGAAACATAATTAATACATTTCATAACCCTTGAGAAAACATTTACTCGACGACTCCATTTGAAAACAATATATAGGTATATTTTAGGTTTTTGGCCAAAACTTGTCATATAAGGTTGTAGGGTTCAATATGTAACTAGAACAAAAACACCCTCACCTGAAATACCACGAGACATAAAGCATGAGCAATACGGGTGCCTATTCAATTCGGAAGTCTCCGCCCTGGACACGAACTGTACAAGAGAATGAACAATGTGTACCAGTGAGAGGAGACTCAATATGAACCAAATAGGACGCTCGGCAATGCAATGATCATGATATGAATGTTAAAAGATAAGATTATGTCATGAAAATGTTCATGTACACTATTAAAGAATTTCAATCATATAATCAAGTCATTCAATCAATCGTTCACGTTCATTCGAATTCATAATTTCACATTTCCAATCAATTCAATTCAAGAAATTCAAATATAATCATAGCACAAGTTAAATCACATTTCTAATTAGAAAATAAACAATTACATACATTCAATTTAAAATCGAAAATTAAATAAAACATGAAATAGATAACAATTAAATTCTATAATTCGATTAAATCAAATAACATTTAATATTCAATAAATAAATATATATATATATATATATATATATATATACGTACACAACATGCATGCAAATTATTTAAGTGTATTTATATATGTATATGTGCATACGTACAGCAACATATAACAACAATGCATGCAAATCCCTAAATCATGCATGTAAATCTCATGTATTGACATATGTATATATATATTGATACGTATGCATGCAACAACAACATATGCATAAAATTCAGAAGGTGACACGCCCGTGTCACCAATATAGAGCAAACCGGGACACCCTCGTGTCTCGGTACAGTGATATCAGACAGTCTTGCACCCCCGTGTCATGCTGAAAAGGAAAAGGTTGACACGCCCGTGTCAAATGCATGCAACAGCTCAACATATAACCCCTTTTTCATGGCTTAAAACACAGCAGCAACTAAAGCAACATTTAGGCAAGATATGCAGCAACAAATGGCATGAAATGCAACAACAAACCAGCCCTAACAATTCACAAAACTGACAGCAACAAGAACAAGAAGACGCAGCAGCTGACAGTAGAAGATTCAGTAAAAAAACAGGGCACCAATTCCACGAAAAAAATAGGGCATGACTGAACTCCTTTAACTTAACAAATTCAGGTCAGTTTAGGCTATCCAAAACGCAGCAAAACAACACAAATTCAACGTATATATCAGTCCCAAGAGAGCTCAAACGCAGAAAGAAAGCATACGTGACATTACATGAAAATTTTCTCAAAGAACCATAAATGATATCTCATAAATACTTCAGCTACCATGTAATCAATGATCATAATTAAGAAGAGGATGTCAAAACAATCATATTCAAGCTTGGAATCACTCAAATCCATCAAGAATCGAAAGAGATCATCAAAATTGCTCAAACCTAACTATTCATAGAAGCAGCCGAAAATACATGAAAACATGCTCAAATTCAGGGATGAAAGGATGAAAATGACCAGAAATGAACATATATTACAACCATAAGTTTACCTTGTTGATTAATGAAGGTTTGGAGGAGATTTGAGCTTTGAATCTCCAAGATGCTCAAGGGTTACGGGAGAAACTGGAAGTTCAGTGACTTTGGCTGAGATTTGTGGTTTGTGTGAGGATAAGTTCGGTTAGGGCATGGTATAGAAGGTTAGGTGGTTGAGTTAGGGTTCCATAGCATCAAACCATGGTTAATTTGGTTAAAGTTTGGATGAGTTATGGCCATTTTAGTAAAACATGGTCAGTTTCGTCGCCGTTTCGTTTTTCGGTTGAATTTCGGAGGTTCAAATGATTTCGGAAAAATATAAGGCTAAGTTTATTAAACCTGAATCTTCGATACGAGTTCAAAGAATTTGACGGAACACAAATCCGAGTTCCCGAGCTCAAGATATTAAATACGGAACCAAGGGTGCGCTAATTGCTCGTTAGACGACTTGGATTCCAAAAATAAAATAAATCCGAAACACATGCAAATGAATCCGAAAATACGAAGCGAACATATATTCATATACAAGACACGTATAAGTCCAACATATTAAATCTGCACGAAATTTCGGTATCGATTTATATAAAAACGAAGCACGTAAATGTGGCTCATAAACAATGTAACAATAAAATTCATAACATTATAAATAATATAAAAATTAAATGCGTATATAATTATAAATACATGCATGCATCAATTATGAATTAATAACAAATTCTCTAATTAAGTTCAATTAGCGCATTAACATATTAATATTATATAAATTAATATTAATAAAACTTAAAATATAATAATTAACATAATTAACATTAATTATAATTAAAATTAAATTAAATATATAAAACACGTATAATAATTATTTCGCGCAATTTGGTAAACACATACGTCATGTTGTACTACTTACTAAAAAAAAAAAACTGGGGCGTTACAACCTCTCCCCCTTAAAAGAATCCGTCCTCGGATTCACTATCTATCTGAAAACAATTAATGAAGGAACCCCGTTCCTCACAAACAAGAAGGAGAGAATCCTCGTCTCTCAAACAACAATGAGAGAACCTTCTCTCAAAAGCAACAAAGAGAGAACCCCGTCTCCCGAAAGCAATAAAGAGAGAACCCCGTCTCTCGCAAACAGGTAACGAAGTTCAAAATACAAAATACAGCCACAACGAAGAACAAACACCAAGGAGAAAACATCAAAATATCCAATTACGGCAACTTAGTCAAAACAATCACATAAAGCCAGGGAACAATCATCACTTACTTACATCCAATATCGATTATACAACCATAATTAATAAATCAAATAGTCAAAGCGCAAATTAGCAAAATTATTTAAATTAACAATGCGTGTATGCGTATGCCATGGATGTCTGAGGTACCGTTCACCGTGGAAATGAATTTGAAACCCAAAGCCTTCCTGGTCCCAAGGTATGGTCTGAACCCAAAAGCTAGCTCGACTCTTGGCATGTCTTTAATATCTTCAATGTGTCCACCTTCTTCCATTTCTCGGTTATACGTTAACCCTAACCCAATCAACCTGCCCTTCCAAAATGAGTTTTACCCTACATCTTCAGATTTCGGACCGGTCTTCTTCACGGTTCATGTCTCCTTCTATAATTTAGTGAAACCTCTGAAATTCAATAACCTTTTAGATTAATAATCACAGCCTTCTTGACGAGTTCTTTCCAAATCGGATTGTGATCATCGGTTCACAAAAATTTTAGATTAATCTCTTCGTGGATCGTTTACTCATCCTTTCATCCTCTTAAAGCCATTAAGCATGCATTAAATTTTGGTCCACCCAAATTTCAATCGAGGGAAAACTTCCTTAATACTTCTTGATATTCAATTTAAGTCCTTCCTTAGTCACTTCTTTCTGATTCCTTTCTGCTCAAATTCCTTCTAACTTGTTATGGAAAAACGACTAGCGATGCAGTAGGGTTTTATTTTGTTAAGTGATGTCCGAATTCCTCCAATCCTTAGTCAAATTACCCTCTATGGTTGCCATCACGAACATGTTAATTTGATTTAATTTCTGTTCCATGAGGCAATTTAATGGTCTCGCAGAAGCTCTTCAACCATTCCATTATTTTCCAAAATCTAAATCCCATGTATAGAAATGCTTGCCAAACCCTCTCAATATCCCGTGGTGGCCTTCAACATTAACTTAATACTTAACGCTTACTTTAACGGTTTAACCGTTGAGGCTCTTTTATTTATTTTCGATCACCACCATTAGAACTTCCAGATCTTCCTTAATTTGAAATTTCGTTATTCCTACTAAAATATTTCTTCGAGCACCACTTCAATCTTCCAATCTGTTTCTTGGTCGTTCTCTCCCCCTTAAATTTCTACTGTCATGTGTTGAACTCCATCGGTTCTTCTTTTGTCGAAATTCTGGATAAATAATTTCCATCAGGGAGGATTTAATCAAAAGGGAACCCCCAAATTTTTGCTTTTAACTTCCCTTCTAATTCGCTTACTTTCCGAAACCCCTTTCCTATTCTTGTCCGATTCACACACCCCACAATCAACTCTAATCTCGCTTCTCCTTATGAATTCCGGTTTCCATTAACCTATCCCTTACTTGAAATTCTTTATTTTTCCGACATCACCTTCATTGTAACGTACCGTCCCATTATTTCTTTGTTCTTAACTCAGATGTGGGCCGATCGAAGGAATACTTGATAAGTGAGATAAAAGAATTTCCTATCAAATAAACACTAGAATGCATGTCGGGTTAAAATGATAATGCACGTGGCATACTTGCAACAATTAAATATGCAGCACATTAAAGCAACAAAAGCAAATAGGAATGCGCGCACAAACATAAGTAAAGAAAATAATAATTTGACGCGAAATATGATGCACGTGCCATGAATGTTTTGGAACCTGTCACCAATATAGTAAGTTATTAGCTCGGTAGCTTTTCCTCGTTCCTCCAATCACGAGGTTACTTTAACTTGCTAATCATGCCTTGTCTTTTCCCACGGTCTTCAAGTTTTCCATGAATCTTTTCGCATCACTTGTATCTTCTACTATCTGGAAGTGCAATTTCACGATCCCGGATTTCTTCGACATCCACTGAATTGGCCTCTGCATTTCTCCTCGAGAATCACCCTTCAACATTGCCCAAATTCTCTTACAAACTTGAACCCTAATGTAATTCTGAACCCTACTTCTCGCCATCACCGTGATCAAGACTCCCGTGCTTATCCTTTATGAGTTGAGATTAGTGAAATAAACTCATTTTCCGATTGCTTATACTTAAGCACATGATTTCCTCCCAAAGAGTCTTTGCCTTTCTTTACCGTTTCCATTTGTTGCTCCATATCCCCCAATTCAACCTCACAACTCAGCAATTTAACTTGGATTTGGAAAACGAACTCAATTCTCTTCCTTCACATCACCACCTTCCCTAAATTTGTATTTACCCCATCAATTGCCTTTCTCTATTCCCTTCCCCACTCGTTTCTATCTTAGTAGCAATCCAGAGCACCTAACTTTAAACTCTTCTCGATCTTCACCTCCACAATCTCGATTTCTAATTTTTAGGTTTATTTGGAAACCCTTCTTTGACAACTCTTGGTGCTCAATTCCCATCGAATTTATTTTACCTTGACTCCTCCCAGTCCTCGGTACCTCTTCGATGGTCCGAACCCTGCACCAAAATACCTTCAAGGTTCATTTACTTCATTCCTTAGGTTGAACAGTCCTGTTGAATCCAATTATGGCATCTTATGGAGGAGAGCCATATATATATCCATATTAGGAGTCATAAATATTTCCCGATCAATTCCTATTTCTACGAATATCCCTCTTTAGTTGCATCTCTTAAGTCGAACTTCCATTTCAGCTCCTATCCCTTGAACTCTAGCTCTATCTATGAGGACTACGCCTCTCGAATTCTCTATATCTTTCCCCGATGCATCATTCCTATCCTCCATGCCTCAGAAAGAACTTGCAGTAAGGCGTTGTTAGCATGATTCTTGGCCGTGGTTTGATAGTATCTTCATAACCTGTAATTCATAACTTATTTCAAGGATATACGCATGCGATTAGTACATGCATATGGCACATATTCAACACGAAAGGTACGGATCAAATATAAAATGCAACAGATAATTCGACAAGATTAAAAGAAAGACAATTTTATATTCAAGATCGATGCAATGCACACATTATCACATAGTTCCTATGCCGAACGACCTAGACTGACCCACACGACACGAGAACCCGAGTTTTGCAACCCGAGGCTCTGATACCACTTATAGATGTAGCACCCGGGACAATAGGCACCACATCCCCCGCACTATGAGTCTAATCCACATATGAAATAGGCAATCCATACATGAATCGGACTCACAGCGAACGGGTGACAAACAAAAGAACAGTCCTGACTAGGCGGAAGCTAACCCCGGAACAATCAACAAAACCCAAAATGCGAAAGCAAGGAAATCATTCATATAATATCAAAGAAATAAATGAAATCCAACAAGATATAAATACGGGTTCCACTAATCAATACACCTGTCCTAACCTATCCCGAATCAAAATCAATTCAATAAATGGCACACCGGCCAACAATAATAGGTTAATACAATACTTAGAAACAATGTAGTATGCAGTGAGTGCAAGAGAGTAAGACTAGAACAATGACTCGATAATTCTAACTCCGCCTAGTAACCAACACCTGCAAAAGAAACTGGAAAAGTGGGAAAGAGAGGTCAGTCTCTAGAAGACTGAGTGAGCAGGAGCGATACATAACTATAGAAACATGCGCATGCAAGTCATACATCCCGAGCAAAGTTTTCTTTAAAGTTAGTTCTCAAGAGGACAAGAAAATAACGAAGCGATGCTCAGACTTTACGACTAATCATATTAAATTCATTAAGTTCATAAATCATACATAAGCATTAAGGCTCGGCGAGTGAGCGTGCATTATCTCCAACCAAACTCCGGCCGTGTACGACAAATATCATTAATACATTGAATATGTGATCATGCAGTATATAATAATACACACAAATCATATAACATAGTCGTTTGGGCAATCCGTGTCCCGGCCTTCCGCACGGTGCATAACAATCATACCATAATCATAATCATAAAATAAGTTCTAACCTTCTTCCTCCGGGTGGTGGACAGGTTTGCAAGGCCCGACCACCCAAACATATAAATGTGGCAATTGAGGTTCATGAGTCCTCAATGCCCGGTTAGCGTTTCCTCATCAAAAACTCCTTAACGAGGTCCGTTTCGCCGTAATCATTGTGGGACTAATGTACGGGATCACCGTCGGCCCGATGCGTCCCCGGATAACCACATACACTAAGTCCCTGGGCCTGTGTTCAATACATGTTCTCGCCAACATATTCAATTCATGAGAAACACAATACCTTTGAAACATAATTAATACATTTCATAACCCTTGAGAAAACATTTACTCGACGACTCCATTTGAAAACAATATATAGGTATATTTTAGGTTTTTGGCCAAAACTTGTCATATAAGGTTGTAGGGTTCAATACGTAACTAGAACGAAAACACCCTCACCTGGAATACCACGAGACATAAAGCATGAGTAATACGGGTGCCTATTCAATTCGGAAGTCTCCGCCCTGGACACAAACTGTACAAGAGAATGAACAATGTATACCAGTGAGAGGAGACTCAATATGAACCAAATCGGACGCTCGGAATGCAATGATCATGATATGAATGTTAAAAGATAAGATTATGTCATGACAATGTTCATGTACACTATTAAAGAATTTAAATCATATAATCAAGTCATTCAATCAATCGTTCACGTTCATTCGAATTCATAATTTCACATTTCCAATCAATTCAATTCAAGAAATTCAAATATAATCATAGCACAAGTTAAATCACATTTCTAATTAGAAAATAAACAATTACATACATTCAATTTAAAATCGGAAATTAAATAAAACATGAAATAGATAAGAATTAAATTCTATAATTCGATTAAATCAAATAACATTTAATATTTAATAAACATATATATATATATATATATATATATATATATATATATATATATATATATACATGCACACGTACACAACATGCATGCAAATTATTTAAGTGTATATATATATGTATATGTGCATACGTACAGCAACATATAACAACAATGCATGCAAATCCCTAAATCATGCATGTAAATCTCATGCATTGACATATGTATATATATATTGATACGTACGCTTGCAACAAAAACACATGCATAAAATTCAGAAGGTGACACGCCCATGTCACCAATATAGAGCAAACCGGGACACCCCCGTGTCTCGGTACAGTGATATCAGATAGTCTTGCACCCCCGTGTCATGCTGAAAAGGAAAAGGTTGACACGCCCGTGTCAAATGCATAACATATAACCCCTGTTTCATGGCTTAAAACGCAGCAGCAACTAAAGCAACATTTAGGCAAGATATGCAGCAACAAATGGCATGAAATGCAACAACAAACCAGCCCTAACAATTCACAAAACTGACAGTAACGAGAATAAGAAGACGCAGCAGCTGACAGTAGAAGATTCAGTCCAAAAACAGGGCACCAATTCCACGAAAAAAACAGGGCATGACTGAACTCCTTTAACTTAACAAATTCAGGTCAGTTTAGGCTATCCAAAACGCAGTAAAACAACACAAATTCAACTTATAAATCAGTCCCAAGAGAGCTCAAACGCAGAAAGAAAGCATACGTGACATTACATGAAAATTTTCTCAAAGAACCATAAATGATATCTCATAAATACTTCAGCTACCATGTAATCAATGACCATAATTGAGAAGAGGATGTCGAAACAATCATATTCAAGCTTGGAATCACTCAAATCCATCAAGAATCGAAAGAGATCATCAAAATTGCTCAAACCTAACTATTCATAGAAGTAGCCGAAAATCCATGAAAACATGCTCAAATTCAGGGATGAAAGGATGAAAATGACCAGCAATGAACATATATTACAACCCTAAGCTTACCTTGTTGATTAATGAAGGTTTGGAGGAGATTTGAGCTTTGAATCTCCAAGATGCTCAAGGGTTACGGGAGAAACTGGAAGTTCAGTGACTTTGGCTGAGATTTGTGGTTTGCGTTAGGATAAGTTCGGTTAGGGCATGGTATAGCAGGTTAGGTGGTTGAGTTAGGGTTCCATAGCATCAAACCATGGTTAATTTGGTTAAAGTTTGGATGAGTTATGGCCATTTTAGTAAAACATGGTCAGTTTCGTAGCCGTTTCGTTTTTCGGTTGAATTTCGGAGGTTCAAATGATTTCGGAAAAATATAAGGCTAAGTTTATTAAACCCGAATCTTCGATACAAGTTCAAGGAAGTTGACGGAACTAGAATCCGAGTTCCCGAGCTCAAGATATTAAATACGGAACCAAGGGTGCGCTAATTGCTCGTTAGCCCCCGACTTGGATTCCAAAAATAAAATAAATCCGAAACACATGCAAATGAATCCGAAAATACGAAACGAACATATATTCATATACAAGACACGTATAGGTCCAACATATTAAATTTTCACGAAATTTCGATATCGATTTATATAAAAATGAAGCACGTAAATGTGGCTCATAAACAATGTAACAATAAAATTCATAACATTATACATAATATAAAAATTAAATGCGTATATAATTATAAATACATGCACGCATCAATTACGAATTAATAACAAATTCACTAATTAAGTTCAATTAGCGCATTAACATATTAATATTATATAAATTAATATTAATAAAACTTAAAATATAATAATTAACATAATTAACATTAATTATAATTAAAATAAAATTAAATATATAAAACACGTATAATAATTATTTCGCGCAATTTGGTAAACACATACGTCATGCTGTACTACTTACTAAAAAAAAAAACTGGGGCGTTACATATGGAACATATGAGATCATAACTTGGAAACGAGCGTGTAAAACGAGCTATAAATTCACAACATACATCCTAACACATAATATTACATATTAAAACATCAAATTCATGAAATCAATTCATAACAAATCATATAACACATAATTCATCAAGTATATATTGCATAAGGAGTGAAAAAAGAGAAAGAATTCACGAAAAATGCAAACGAAGTGAAAACAACACAATACACAAGAACAACTCGAATGTAGGGCAAAACAGGGTCGTCCCCACGACCAAAAAATGACCTAAAAATGGTCACGGTCACGACCAAGGTCGAGGTATGAGAAAAAAGTGGTGAACTGGTCGCGATTGCGGCTGCGACCACTGGCGGCAACAGTTCAAAACATGAAAGAATAGGCTCAAGACCACCCAAAACTCTTCCTAATTCATGCAAAAATGTAAAGGTCGGATAGGAGCATATAATACATACATAAAGAGCCCAAAATCTGACCTAAAACAGCTGCAAATTGAGGTAGAAAGGCAAGAAACGAAAATCCATTTTTACATTCATATAAAACCTTCATGCTCTTCAAATGAAACCTAAAAATTCCTAAACCATCTTGCAATATAAGTTCATAGAGATGAAAATAGATGTCTTAGGTTCATATAAGATGCATCAAATCCAAAGGAAGAGCAAGGAATCAAGCAAATTCATGAAATGGGTCTCAAACCCTTACTATTCATCCAACTATCAATATCTCACTCATTCTTCCATGAAAATCAGTAAATAAGATGTCAAATTAAAAAGGAAAGGATGGATAATACATTCATAAGCTTACCTTTCAAATTTGAGGCGATTTGGTGAAGTATTGAGCTTAAAACTTGAAAAAGGAATAGTATCTCTCTTCCTCTCTTTGGGGTTTCGGCCAGCAGATGCAAAAACCCCATTTTTCCTTCTCTTCCTATGCCTTGGTCGAAATGAATGTATGATGGGGTGTTAGGGGATTAATTCACAAGAATGTGGGTCCAAGAATCACTTAATTTGGTCAAGATTTGATCAAGTTATGGGCAAAATAGTCAACAAAGGTACAAAGTGCGCGTGAGGCTCGGTTCGGTAAAATTTCGGAGATTCAAACGGGCTTAGAAAATTACAAGTTTAGATTTCTTGGTTTCCTTTCTTCGTTATGAGTCTGAATCTTCTTCTAGAATTTGAATCCGAATTCCCGAGCTCCAATTACGGCGTCCGGAACCCAAGGCACTACGCTAGTTAGGCCCTCGAGTCCCTCACAAATCCCGTTTCATAAAAACGAGCCAAGAACCAAAATAAACGAACTCTAAAACACATAATGGGCATGCAAACACGTTCATAACTCACATATGTCACATATATCAAGATTTCACAAATATCAAAATTAAATTCGGGCGCAAATAGAGCAAATTAAACCACACGTAAACATAAACGTTTAAAATTCAAGTTCATAAGTTAAACAAATAATTTCATATAATTTTAATTAATCACATAATCATTAAAATAGCACATAATTGCATATTTAAATAATTTAAATGTGCAAATAACACTCTCGTTACGCCATACCTGTACGGCCGGACGAGCGGGATGTTACAATTCTTAAGTGTTCTCTTGGTTTTGTTCTCATTCCTAGGAATTTGAATTCCTCGGACTTGAGTTAGTCGTTATGATTCTTTGTATGATTTATAAGCCCTTTAAATCATCATCCACTTCACAACTTTACTTCCTTCGTCGTACGTTTCCTTGTAGAAATTCCAAGAGATAACCTTGCTTCGTAATTATAATTCCTTCCCGTTAAGGCTTCCTCGAATGTGGTATCGATTCCCCCACGGTTAGCACCCTTCTTCTTTGGAAATTTGAAGTCCACTAGGAGCTCGTCCAAAGTCTTCCAATAATTTTCATTAAATCTTCTTCTCCAAAGGCACGGTTATGTAGTAAGTCAATCACCATGCCCCCGGAATTGTAGTTGATTATATTTGTTCCCAAGTTCCAAGTCGAACTCCTGTTCTAACCCTCGTTGTTTTTATTTTAAATTACACACCATTTGTAGGACTCCTTGATGCCTTTCCTTCATTATTTCCCATGAATCAATCCCGGCTCCTTCATTATTCCTTGAGCCCAAATTCTTCGATCAACCGTGCTCTAAGTCCAATAATTTAAACCTCCTTGGGAAGCTTAACCTTTCTTCAAAGTGTGTCCCAATTTCCAAACCTTTAATCTTGCATGTAGACTTCTCAAACCGACCCCTTCTTCTAATTTTCGTTGAACAAAACTTGGTGGTATGAGAGAAGCAACATCCTAAAAATAAATGCTAAATATGCATGTCGGGTTAAAATGCAATTGACATGCATCACTTAGTTACCATTTAAACACATAGTAGCAACAATTAACAAATAGCAACAAGTTACAATTATGGCATGGGGTATAATAAATTGCAAAATTTAAATGTGGAATGGATGCACGTGCCATGAATGCAATTACCTCAATTTCCGGGTTCATGTTGGTCTCCAATTTGAAGCCGATGATCCCATGCCCGTTGTCTATTATCCCTTGCTTGCCCACAATCGGAAAACTTGTGCTCCGAAGACCCGCAAACATAACATCTCTTTAATCTAATCCAATATCCTGCATAGGTATGATTGGTTCCTCCACAATGAGCACATGGTTGAAATTCTCTCTAGACTCGTGGGATCTTTTGGGACTTTTGCTTCTTCTTCCTCCTTTTCTCAACTTGTGTACCATGCCGAGAGGGCCTCTCATCCACTTATGGATTGGAGCACGAACCTAGCCTGAATGTTAGCTCTGATGTATTTTCCTCTTTGTCTCTTGTTAAAATTCATGTTTCAACTCTTAAAGCTCTCTTCGTGGCCTTATCCCACGTTCTCTTATCCTTTGCAATTAAGGCTTCCTTGAATTCATCCCGAAGGCCTTCCATGAAGTATCTGGCCTTCATATCATCGTTAACCGTAATGTGGGGCACATACATGCTCAACCTCTCGAATTCCTCTATGTATTCCACAATGGTTCTAGCTCCTTGTTTCAAAGAGAAAAATTCTTCAAGTTTTCGTTCTTGTAAGATAGCTGGTGCAAACCTCTTTCGGAATTCCCAAACAAAGACATCCCACGTCAACTCCTCGCCCGTTGCCTGTAATTGTTGGACAACTCTTTTCCACCATTGCTTTGCTTGACTTTGTAGGAGAAACGTAGTAAGGCGAGCCATGTCTTGAGAGTTACATGACCATATTTCAAAAATACCCTCTATTTTCGAAAGCCACTCTTCAGCCTTTATATCATCTCCTTCTCGAAATTGGGTAGGATTAAATGCTATAAATTCTCGGTACATCATCGCCATCGGATTCATTGGTGGTACTTCGGTTGAAGATTGTCCTTGGTTGAACATATTTGGATGAGAAGGTTGATCGTAGTGTTGTCGACGCTGTGGCATCCTGAAAATCTCAACAACTACAATATAGGTGTATGTCGATTAGTAAGTGCTCATGTCACGAAGTAAATCAAGTAAAAACATCAAAGAGATGATGTGTATCACGTAATATAAATCCAACAAGGTAGTGAAAATTCTAAGACATAGCTTATCAAATCGTGATCCAAATGCACACATAATCATATTGTCCTATGTCGTTCGACTTAGACAAACACAACCTGACACTGAACCCCGGTTTTACAACCTACTGGGGCTTTGATACCACTTAAGGATGTAGCACCTCGCAAGGTGGGTCACCACATCCCCCGCACCAAAGCCCAATCCACATACGAAATGTGAAGTCCGTACATGAACCAAAGCAGTGGTGAACGGGAGACTAACAGACTCACACCTAAGCTAGGCTGAACGTAGACCCTGAACAACAACTTCAAACAACAAGAATGCGGAAGTGAAAGCAAGCCATACAAAAATTTAAACATACATAAGCAGGTGACGGGTTCAACTAGCATAAATACCTAATCTCAAATATCAAACAATAATCATAATTCCAATGGGTTCAACTATCCCCAGAAGCCTGTCCCGAATAACATATCATTCCAAAATTCATCCAAAGTAAACATTCATTCATACATAACGTATACCGAGGTCCGAATGTAATGTAGGATAACTTTAAACGTAAACAACAGACCCAACACGATAACTGACTCTAAGGACGGACTCACTCCGCCTAGCACGAACTCCAAGGGAAACCTATAAGCTAAAAACATGGGGAGGGGGATGACGTACAAAATCATAATATTCATGAACTCGGGGATAGTTTTTGCACACCAAAATATTTTCCTATGATATATACATATAGGGCTTACTTAACAAAATCAAATAAAGCAAACTTATCTTATACAAAGCATACATACGTTCATAACTTAGCTTATTAACATTTCTTATCGAAACTTATCATTTCCTAACATATTTCAAAACATGACTTAACTTATTAAAACATTCCAAATTTTGTCTTAATTTAGAATCTATCTCCGTTTCACGAACCTTAATAGAACAGACAGAACAGAATGCTCAGAGAGTACGAGCTCAAACTCCTCCTAACTCCTCAGAACATATCAGAACTGTAGCACCCCAAGCAGTGGGCACCATATCCCCCGCACTATAACTCGACACGTGTAACGAACAAGGACTCCGTACACGCACCAAGCCATAGTGAACGGGAGGCAAACAAAATCAAACCTAAGCTAGGCAGAACATAGACCCTAAGCTTCACGAAACAAACAACAAATATGCGGAAGCATGAACATGGCATACAAAATTCAAAGCAATAAAAATAGGTGACAGGTTCAAACATCATAAATCCCTAATCCCGAATATCAAAACATAACATAATTCATATATGCAAATGGGTTCAAACTATCCCTAGAAACCTGTCCCGAAATGTATAACATAATTAATACGAATCATACTTATACAAACGTGCAATCATAACAACCAAACGTAATCGGATACAAAATACGAAGTGCCAATTGCAGACTTAACAAAAGACCCGACTCGAAACGGACTGCATAGACTGACTAACTCCGCCTAGCTCGAACCTCCAAAGTAGACCTGCAAACTAAAACCATAAAGAGAGAGGGGTCAGTCACACTGACTGAGTGAGGGGTTAACACCCGTAAACTATACATATATACAGAGCAGAGCACGTCAAAAGTAGATGTTCGTGAATCCGGGATTAGTTTTTGCACTCCAAAACATTTACCCGTGATAATATATATATATAGGGAGATTTACATATAAGACAAAACATGGCTTAGCTTACATATCAAGGTGTACATTCATAACTAAGCAGACTTAGCATACGTTTCAAGCAAATTTTATTAGATTATTAATATTCCAAATTTTATCTTAATTTATGAATCTACCCCCGTTTCACGAACTCAAGACAAACGTAACAAGACTTGGCATGCACGAGTTCAAACCAACCTTACTCCCAAGACATGGCGTGCCAAAACAAGGAAACAAAACAAGACAAGGCATACCAAGCAAGTCAAGACGTGCCAAACCTCTTCTCCGGGTGATGGAAGGGTTGCGCGACCCTAACATTGTTGGAAAACACGAAAGAGTTGAGCAGCGGAAGTTTAAAATTTTCCAAAAGTTTAATCATTGTCTTGCAATTTTTGTACTGTAACTTTGGCTGTTTTAGAAACTTACGAAGTTAGAAGCTTTCTAGTGATTTCGTTACCGCCTAACGAACACCCTTCAAGCAAAATCCTCGAACGGCCTTCGAATTAGACTCCAAAGTAGAAGCCCTCCAAAGCGTATCTACACTAGACCTAGAACACGATCAAGCGAGTGGGAGCGCTAGTTCTATGGCTTGTGTTAAGGCTAGGATTTTTGCTTTGAAAACTTTTCTTTTGGATTTTCTCAAAAACTTAACACTTCGTGAGTGTTGGTCTAAACAATAAGAGAAGCACCCACCCTTATATGTATACAAGGGGGTTTGGCCACTTAGGGTTTCCCTAAACCTAGTGGGCTTCTTTTCTTGCTCACTAATTAACTCACTTAATTATTTAATTTAATTGGAATAATAAGGTCTCAACTTGTTCTCCAAGTCTGGCAAGAAAAGACTTCTCTCTCATCCGATAGGAAGTTGGACTTTTCAACTTTCCTAAAGTTAAAAGTTAATATTCAATAAATAATTTAATTCCCAATTAATTATTTATTGGGTTAAGTTTATTTGAGAATAGTCTTAACAATTAATTCAATAATTAATTAAAAGACCAAAATGAATTAATTATAATTTAATTAATTAATTAATTCTAGAAAAGAATTCGTGTGTGAAATAAATCACACGAAATGGGACACGTGCGAAGCCACGTGTGCATGACACGTGGCATCAGTCTCGTTTTATGCTGTAGCACCCTAGAGTAAAGGGCACCACATCCCCTGCACCATAGCCCGACACGTGTAACGAAATGGAACTCCACACAGGCGCCAAGCCATGGCGAACGGAAGACAAATAAAACACACCCCTAGGCTGGGCGGTCTAGACCCTAAAACAGAGTGCGTCACAAATACAAAATCAAATGCGGAAGCAACAGGATCACAAATACATTCAATCATGCAAGATCTCAAATAGAAACAAGCGACGGGTTCAACAAGCATAGATACCTAATCCCGTAAATCAAACATAAAACATACATACATAAATACATGACGAGTTCATTCTTATCCTAGAAACTTGTCCCGAGTCATATCAAATCAACGAGATTCATTAACTACAAAATCATAGGCTTATACATATTTAAAATTCCAAGGCATAATGATAAAGATGCAGAATGCAAAAAGACTCGAACAACTTGACTCAAAAGACCCAAAAGACAACCGCAGCCTAACTCGACCCGAACCCTACACCTGCAACTAAAGGGGGAAAAGGAGAGGGGTCAGTCTACAACTCGACTGAGTGAGGCGGCTGAACACACACACACAATACATAAATATAGAGCATAACACGTATTAAACAAAAGACTATAAATTGGGAATAGGGTTTTGCATACCAAAATCCATTTTTAAAATAAACGTATACATATCGTAGAAAAGCATAGCGTATCTTTGACTTAAAAGTCCTATCCCGTTTCATAATCAACATACGTATAAAAAGCTCGGCGAGTACGAGCAGAAATCCCATCCCAGGCTCCCTAAGACTTACATTACAAATCAAACAAAAGTAACATTAAAGAACAAACCTCCTTCTTCGATGATGGAAAGGTTGCGCGACCCTAACCATCCATTACGTTATGTATGGGTCGTGAGTTTCATGACGCTCACGCCCGAGGATTCCATCCCCCACCAAACCTTCTAGTGGGTTCCGGGTTGATCCTATCCAACAAGAAAATGTGCACAGGGGTCATAACTGGCGACCCTATGGCCGTCCCGGGTCTCCCTTACTCACACCCCCTGTAACGCCCCAGTTTTTCAGTTTAAAATAATGTGGCGTATTTGTTTATAAATTGCGCAATTTAATTATTTAATTATATGATTAATTGTCTATAAATGTTTATATTTGATTTAAACTATAAACTATTGTTACTTTAATTTAATTCATTTTATTTTGCTTTGATACTTAGTGTTAAATTTTTAATTAAGGTTTCATGTTACCCTAACTATTTCGGTAATGCTGTTAATTAATTTCAACATGTTATTAGTTGGTTGTAATTTAATTAAAATGGAATTTAAGTTTTAGTAATTAATTTATAACGTTATGAATTCATTCATGTGCATGAGTGTTCTATTTGTACTTCGTTCTTATATGTAACGATATCGAAATGTCGTGAAAATTTAATATGTCATAAATATGTGTGTTATGAACATGCCTATATGCTTGGTTTATGTTTTCGGATTCATTTGACGTGTTAACGAATTTAATTTTGATTGTGGAACCAAATCAGGGGCTAACGAGCAATTAGCACACCCTTGGTTCCGTACGTGATATCTTGAGCTCGGGAATTCGGATTCGAATTCCGTCACCTCCGTTACCTTCGTATCGACGATTCGGAGACAATGGAACAAGCCTCATACCTTTTTGAAATCATTAAAACCTTCAAAATCCAACCGTAACGGACAACTCGTGCAAGAAGAGCTCCTTTTGTTGACTAGTCTTCATGGTGGGACCCTTTTTACTTAACCTAACCTAACCAAAGCTTAACCATGACTTGTGTACCTTGAGTTAACCCTTTCTCCTCCCTTTTAGCAGTAAAAACCGATCCAAACTTGCCCCTTTTCAGCTGGAACTGATCGAGAGAGAGGGAGAGAAGAAAGGAAGAGAAAACCCTTGGCCATTCTTGTGATTTTGGAGCTCAAATCACCTCCCTTCTTCTTCTAATCTTCAAGGTATGAATATTTATGTCTTCTCTACTCTATTCTGCTTGATTTCATCTACTTACATCATGATTTGGATCAGATTTGATTAGGGTTTGGGTGATGAGTTTGGTATGAACTTTTAGGGATTTTTGTTCTTGAGACCTATTTGCTTGTGTAGCTGATTTTATTGCTTAAACATGATTATATGAGCTTGTTTCTTGATCTATTTCTTTCCTAACTGATAGTATATGATATTAGGAAGATTTTATCTCTTGACCCTTTTATGAAATTATGAGATATGGAGCTCCAAACTAGATGATCAAACTGCTTCCCCTGTTTTTCGAACTGCTGCTGTTCATTTTGCTTTTTGCTTGATCAAATGATCTTCTTTTCATGTGAATTTGCATGGATCTTATGTACGCTCATTTCTCTATATGTTAACATTCATGTTTCAAGTATTTGGATCCATTTTAAGCCTCAAAACCGAAAGACATGGCCTGTTCTTATGCATGATCTATGACAGACTTGTTGCTGTTGCAATTGTGTGGTTGTTGGTCACCCTAATGTGCTTTAAATTGTGCCATTTTGCATATATATGAAGTATATTAGTTTTTTAGTATGTTAGCAGGCATTCCCCAAGGTTTCAGATCCAAATTCAACCCCTAAGTACTTGATCATGGCTGATTGAAACAATAGAGCTCTTATATGCGATTTTGGCGACCCAGTTTTGTTGTATGATTTAGATACTGATAATGTGTGATTTAGCCTTTGTATTCTAAATGAAATATGTTCCTTACATGCTAAATATGTTTTATATTAAGTTTCATAACATTTGGAGTTGATTTGGTATGCTTTTGGATTGATTTGGTGTGAGATCAGTTTTGCCGGTAAAACTCTATGAACGTTTTAAGTTCTGTACCGTGACACCCCCGTGTCTCATTTACACTTAAGTGTGAGACACGGGCGTGTCACACCTTCTGGGCAGGTCTGTACTGAGCCACGGTCGTGGCTCAGTTTGGCTAAGGAGGGTGACACCCCCGTGTCCCTTCCCTTGTGCAGTCCTTGTTGCTTCCTTATCGGTTTTTGAATTGTTTCACCTCTTTAATGACTTGATCTCCTTTTCTGATGAACTATGAACTTGTTTTGCTATATGTTGGGAGCATTATGGTGTAATTTCATGGCATTTGGATGAGTTTTAGGCATGCTTTTGCTTAATGCCGTTTATGTGTGTTTATATGTCGTTTATGAATCGCGTAACTCATTTTCTATATCATATGATTCCTTCTTGTTGTCAAACCTTGGAAATATGCTATCTTATATGATATGAAGTATGTGGTAGCATTTTGGGAGAGCTTGAATATGTTCTATGCTCCTATTTGAATTCTTGAATTAATTGGATTGGAGATATGAATTGATGAATTTGAATGAAAATGAATGAATGAGTGAATGAATTGGTTATACGATTTAAATGCCTTAATAGTGCACATGAACACTTTCATGACATAATATCATCTTTGTGCATTCATATCATGCTTGAGCATTGCCGTGCGTCATATGTGGTTCATTTAGAGTCTTGAGTCTCACGAACACGTCATGTTGTCTTTTGTACAGTTATCTCCAGGGTGGAGAGATCTTGATCCTTCGGGCACTTGGTAACTCGTATCCTCGTATCGTCTTGTACCAGGTGAGGGTGGTTTTGTTTTAGCTATGTAACAAACCCTACAACCCTTATGTGAAAAGCTTTGGCCAAAACCTTATGATTATATATATATGGTTTTCAAATGAAGTTATCGAGTAAATTCTTCTGAATTATACGTATGAGCGTATATAAGCTTAAAAATGGTTTTGTAATGAGGCTATGCTCCAAACCGTGTGTCTTCATGCTAGCTACGGATTCGGATGACATGGAGAGGTACGTATATAGCATATGCCGAGTTACACGGTAAAGTATGATTTCTTATAGTATGTATCCTATGTATGCATTGTTATGTTTTGGCGAGATCATGTTATGTATGTTATGATTGCACGGGCCCCGGGACTTAGTATATGTGGCTAACCGAGGAGGCAAGGGCTGACGGGGATCCCATATACTAGTTCCAACTTACGGCGAAACGGACTTCGTCAAGGGAGGTTCTTGACGGGGAAACGCTAACCGGGCTTTGAGGCCTCATGAACCTCATTGCCACATTGATATGTTAGGTGGCCGGGTCTTGCAAACCCATCCACCACCCGGAGGAAGAAGGTTGGTCATGATTTATGCTTATGCTTATGCTATGTTATGATATGATTATGCACCGTGCGGGAATGCCGGGACACGGATTGCCCAAACGAATATGTTTATGATATGATTTATGGTCTGTGTATATTATGATATATTGCATGATCGCCTAATCAACATATTAATGATAATTGTCGTACACGGTCAGAGTTTGGTTGGAGATTGTGCACGCTCACTCGCCGAGCCTTATGTATATGTATGATTTATGAATGTAATGAATTTAATATGAATTAGTCGTAAAGTTCGAGCATTATTTATCTATTTTCTTGCCCTTCGTGGGAACTAATTTCAAATAAAACCTTGCTCGGGATTTATGACTTGCATGTGCATGTTTTTATATATATATATCGCTCCTGCTCACTCAGTCTTCTAGAGACTGACCCCTTTCCCTCCCCAATCTTTTAGTGTGCAGGTTTAACTTTGGAGTTTCGGGCTAGACGGAGGTGTTTGGAGTCTTTAAGTGGGTCGAGTTTGGTTAGGAGAGTCTCTACACTCACTCATGTATTGGAATTATGTATGATTCGATCCTATAGCATCATGGACTTGAATATTTATGTAATTATTATTGAATTGACCTTACTGGGAACTGCTATGATGTAAAAGAGGCCTGAAGAGCCCAAATTCTGCTTATGGTTGGTATGATTGAACTTTGGCTTTGCTATGCATTATATTATGTTGTATGGTTATCATTGCAGGGTCTAGCTCCGCCTGGCTTAGGAAGGTTTTTATGTTCGTCTCCCGTTCGCTATGGTTTGATACGGGTGTGGATTTACTGTTTCGTTACTCGTGTTGAGCCATAGTGCGGGGGATGTGGTGCCTCACGTGCGGGGTGCTACATCCTTAAGTGGTATCAGAGCCCGGTTGCAAAACCGGTGTTCTTGAGTCATGTTTGAGTCAGTTAGGTCGCATGGAATAGGAACAACTTGTTAATGTGTACATTGCATCGATTTGGCATGAATATTTGATACTAATTGTTGGAAATTGCTTAACACATGTATACGATCTATTCTCTCATTTAGTTGCTTTAAATGTTGCATTTTGCATTCTATGTGCATTGATTCATTTAACTACGTGCCATAAGCGTACACTAATCTTCATGCATCCATATTTGAGTTGTTCTTTCTTATATAGGCTACTATCATGCAAACAAAGCTACAATTCACACCAACTACAATTGACAAAGTAACTTGAAGGCCGAGTGTTCAAATTCCACGGTTTGCATAATGGAACTAGCTACCATGGCTCGTATCATGGGAGGAAGCTTGGATCACGGGAAGGTTCATCAATCATGCCCTACCTACAAACCTTGAAGGTTCTCAACATACCAGAATTGCAAAGACTCAAGTTCTAACTTGAGGGATGCGTGAGACAACGAGAGGGGTGTGGAACTCTTCACCACCCCGATTTTGAAGACACTTAATACAAGATTAGATGCTCCAAGGTTCACCGTTGAAGCTCCGAGTTTGGAATGGTTGGATGATTAGAAGACCAAATTGGGAAGCTTCAAGGGATCGGATGCGAGATGTGTTAAAAAGGTTCGACTCAACTCAGATGCAAGGATTGGGAGCCGCTAATCATAAAGCTCACCATGAGGTCAAATATGGAAGCTCACTTGATACGAATATAAGCGTGAGAATCGAGGAATACAAATTACGTCGTCTTCCTAGAACCTTGAAGCATGGAGACATCAAGAAGCAAGCAAGAATGGAAAGCGTTATCATGGGTGAATTATACGCGTAGATCGGAAACAAAGGATAAGCTAAAGGAACTTTAACCGGAGAGGACATCAAGATGAAGATTCGGACGACCTTTGGAGGTCGATGCTTGGAAGTACGTTGAGGTGTAAACTCCATTGACAAAGAAGACCTTGGGTTCAAGAATAGCAAGTTCGGGCCATGGGATATACAAATGGATGAAGAAGATTAGGGAGATTCGAAAACCATGGAAAGCTAAGGAGTTATCAATGTCTCCAAAGAAAGTTACAATTATGGGAATGAGGAACACGTCATCAAGCTAAAAGCTTACCACCTCGGTGACAGGTTCTGCATATTCATGGCATGAGCATCATGCATCGATTTAAATTAATTGCTTTCTTTATCTATATGTACGTTTATGTTTAATTAATGTAATTGCTCCAACGTGTTGCATCGTTGCATCTTTAATTGTTTACTATGTGCATTGACATGTTAATCCAACATGCATGGCTTAGTGTTTAATTGATAGGGAATGGCTACACCTTGTCCATCAAGCGATTCTTTGATCAAGGCTTACTCGAATCAAGACGAGAAGAATAGTTGGGTTATATCTTGGGAGTTCCGGGCATATAGCTTAGCTAGCACAATCTACACCGAAGAACTAAGTTGAAAAGTTTTAGGAGAAACCTTAATCTCAGAGGGATTATCTTTAGTTGAAAGAATGAAAATACAAGAGGGGGATTAAATTATTCTAGATTTCAAGAAGAGCAAGAAAGAGAAAAGTTGGGGATTAGAAGAAGTAATTATTGAAGGGTTTAAATTGAACCTTAGGAGTGAATTAAAGAAACAGAAGTGGTTCAGCAAAAAAAAAAAAAAAAAAAATTTCAATGAAAGAAGGATTCATGGAGTTTGACATGTAAGAGCAAAAATTTTAAGGGGGAGAGCACGACCGAGAGGTGAATTGGAGGAAGGGAGTGGTGCTCGAATGAATATGTTAGGAGTAATGACGAGGATGCAAATTAAGGAGAATCTGGGAGTCCTGAGGGTGGTGATTAGGAATGAATAAGACGGCGGTTATGGTTAAACTGTTAAGAGAGAAGCTACGTATGGAATTCTGATCTGGAGATGATGGAATCATAAGAGAGTTTCTATAAACTTCTAAGTTAGAATTAACAAGGGGAAAACCGAATCAAGCTATCATATAAGGGGATGGTGTCGATCAAGATTTATTCTATGAAGTATGAAGGGGTCCAAGACAATATTATCGAGTTATTAGTTATATCAACGATAATCAAGAAGGAAGCTTAAATAGAGACCAAATAGAAGAGAATGATAATTGGAGAGTTGGCCTCAAATTTCAAGAATCATTAAGAACCTTCTATCTTCGGTTAAGGAAATATGGGACCAGTTATCGAATATAACATTGAGGGGGTCAAAGGGAATAAACGGACAATAGGAACGGAAGGTGGGAAAAGATTTGTGTTGAGAGAGAGACCATAAGAATAAACATCGTAAAGTCAGGATCGAATCATCAAGTTTGCCCGGAGTGGTTATCCTCGGGATATGTTGAGCACCGAGTTGGATAAGGATTGAAGAAGTTGGGTAGCAGTACAAGTGAGAAAGGATCTAAGAATATACTCCTTAAAGAATTCATCAATCGCTTCACCGGGGAACCCTGAAGAGGTTCAAAACAAGATGGGCATTGAGTTACATTCAGGACAGATCATACCTTGGACAACGACAACTCACAAATCTGAATTTTGCAACTACGGTGAACGGTACTTATAGCATTCATGATACATGCATCCATGCAAATTTAACCTACAAAATTTTATGCTAGGTGCTTTGATCTTGTACAGTGTTAAATTACTTGGAGTATTTGAATATCAATGTGGGCGACATTTATTACTTGCGTTGGGTGCCTTACGTGATTTTAAATTTGGTTTTGCGTGAGTTGCTTGGGAGTATTGGAGACTTCCTTGCTTTATTTTCGGTTGAGAGACGGGGTGCTCTCTTTGTTTAGAAAAGACGGGGATTCTCTTATTTTGTTCGAGAGACGGGGTACTCTCTTTACTTGCGAGAGACGGGGTTCTCTCATTGCTGCCCGAGAGACGGGGCTCTCTCCTTGTTGCTTGTGAGAGACGGGGAATCTCTCATTGTTTCTTTTCAGGCGTGTTATGAATCCGAGGACGGATTCTTTTTAAGGGGGAGAGATTGTAACGCCCCAGTTTTTCAGTTTAAAATAATGTGGCGTATTTGTTTATAAATTGCGCAATTTAATTATTTAATTATATGATTAATTGTCTATAAATGTTTATATTTGATTTAAACTATAAACTATTGTTACTTTAATTTAATTCATTTTATTTTGCTTTGATACTTAGTGTTAAATTCTTAATTAAGGTTTCATGTTACCCTAACTATTCCGGTAATGCTGTTAATTAATTTCAACATGTTATTAGTTGGTTGTAATTTAATTAAAATGGAATTTAAGTTTTAGTAATTAATTTACAACGTTATGAATTCATTCATGCGCATGAGTGTTCTATTTGTACTTCGTTCTTATATGTAACGATATCGAAATGTCGTGAAAATTTAATATGTCGTAAATATGTGTGTTATGAACATGCCTATATGCTCGGTTTATGTTTTCGGATTCATTTGACGTGTTAACGAATTTAATTTTGATTGTGGAACCAAATCGGGGGCTAACGAGCAATTAGCACACCCTTGGTTCCGTACGTGATATCTTGAGCTCGGGAATTCGGATTCGAATTCCGTCACCTCCGTTGCCTTCGTATCGACGATTCGGAGACAATGGAACAAGCCTCATACCTTTTTGAAATCATTAAAACCTTCGAAATCCAACGGTAACGGACGACTCGTGCAAGAAGAGCTCCTTTTGTTGACTAGTCTTCATGGTGGGACCCTTTTTACTTAACCTAACCTAACCAAAGCTTAACCATGACTTGTGTACCTTGAGTTAACCCTTTCTCCTCCATTTTAGCAGCAAAAACCGATCCAAACTTGCCCCTTTTCAGCTGGAACTGATCGAGAGAGAGGGAGAGAAGAAAGGAAGAGAAAACCCTTGGCCATTCTTGTGATTTTGGAGCTCAAATCACCTCCCTTCTTCTTCTAATCTTCAAGGTATAAATATTTATGTCTTATCTACTCTATTATGCTTGATTTCATCTACTTACATCATGATTTGGATCAGATTTGATTAGGGTTTGGGTGATGAGTTTGGTATGAACTTTTAGGGATTTTTGTTCTTGAGACCTATTTGCTTGTGTAGCTGATTTTATTGCTTAAACATGATTATATGAGCTTGTTTCTTGACCTATTTCTTTCCTAACTGATAGTATATGATATTAGGAGGATTTTATCTCTTTACCCTTTTATGAAATTATGAGATATGGAGCTCCAAACTAGATGATCAAACTGCTTCCCCTGTTTTTCGAACTGCTGCTGTTCATTTTGCTTTGTTGCTTGATCAAATGATCTTCTTTTCATGTGAATTTGCATGGATCTTATGTACACTCATTTCTCTATATGTTAACATTCATGTTTCAAGTATTTGGATCCATTTTAAGCCTCAAAACCGAAAGACATGGCCTGTTCTTATACATGATCTATGACAGACTTGTTGTTGTTGCAATTGTGTGGATGTTGGTCACCCTAATGTGCTTTAAATTGTGCCATTTTGCATATATATGAAGTATATTAGTTTTTTAGTATGTTAGTATGCATTCCCCAAGGTTTCAGATCCAAATTCAACCCCTAAGTACTTGATCATGGCTGATTGAAACAATAGAGCTCTTATGTGCGATTTTGGCGACCCAGTTTTGTTGCATGATTTAGATACTGATAATGTCTGCTTTAGCCTTTGTACTCTAAATGAAATATGTTCCTTACATGCTAAATATGTTTTATATTAAGTTTCATAACATTTGGAGTTGATTTGGTATGCTTTTGGATTGATTTGGTGTGAGATCAGTTTTGCCGATAAAACTCTGTGAACGTTTTAAGTTCTGTACCGTGACACCCCCGTGTCTCATTTACACTTAAGTGTGAGACACGGGCGTGTCACACCTTCTGGGCAGGTCTGTACTGATCCACGGTCGTGGCTCAGTTTGGCTAAGGAGGGTGACACCCCGGTGTCCCTTCCCTTGTGCAGTCCTTGTTGCTTCCTTTTCGGTTTTTGAATTGTTTCACCTCTTTAATGACTTGATCTCCTTTTGTGATGAACTATGAACTTGTTTTGCTATATGTTGGGAGCATTATGGTGTAATTTCATGGCATTTGGATGAGTTTTAGGCATGCTTTTGCTTAATGCCGTTTATGTGTGTTTATATGTCGTTTATGAATCGCGTAACTCATTTTCTATATCATATGATTCCTTCTTGTTGCCAAACCTTGGAAATATGCTATCTTATGTGATATGAAGTATGTGGTAGCATTTTGGGAGAGCTTGAATATGTTCTATGCTCCTATTTGAATTCTTGAATTAATTGGATTGGAGATATGAATTGATGAATTTGAATGAAAATGAATGAATGAGTGAATGACTTGGTTATACGATTTAAATGCCTTAATAGTGCACATGAACACTTTCATGACATAATATCATCTTTGTGCATTCATATCATGCTTGAGCATTACCGTGCGTCATATGTGGTTCATTTAGAGTCTTGAGTCTCACGAACACGTCATGTTGTCTTTTGTACAGTTATCTCCAGGGTGGAGAGATCTTGATCCTTCGGGCAGTTGGTAACTCGTATCCTTGTATCGTCTTGTACCAGGTGAGGGTGGTTTTGTTTTAGCTATGTAACAAACCCTACAACCCTTATGTGAAAAGCTTTGGCCAAAACCTTATGATTATATATATATATGGTTTTCAAATGAAGTTATCGAGTAAATTCTTCTGAATTATACGTATGAGCGTATATAAGCTTAAAAATGGTTTTGTAATGAGGCTATGCTCCAAACCGTGTGTCTTCATGCTAGCTACGGATTCGGATGACACGGAGAGGTACGTATATAGCATATGCCGAGTTACACGGTAAAGTATGATTTCTTATAGTATGTATCCTATGTATGCATTGTTATGTTTTGGCGAGATCATGTTATGTATGTTATGATTGCACGGGCCCCGGGACTTAGTATATATGGCTAACCGAGGAGGCAAGGGCTGACGGGGATCCCATATACTAGTTCCAACTTACGGCGAAACGGACTTCGTCAAGGGAGGTTCTTGACGGGAAAACGCTAACCGGGCTTTGAGGCCTCATGAACCTCATTGCCACATTGATATGTTAGGTGTCCGGGTCTTACAAACCCATCCACCACCCGGAGGAAGAAGGTTGGTCATGATTTATGCTTATGCTTATGCTATGTTATGATATGATTATGCACCGTGCGGGAATGCCGGGACACGGATTGCCCAAACGAATATGTTTATGATATGATTTATGGTTTGTGTGTATTATGATATATTGCATGATCGCCTAATCAACATATTAATGATAATTGTCATACACGGTCGGAGTTTGGTTGGAGATTGTGCACGCTCACTCGCCGAGCCTTATGTATATGTATGATTTATGAATGTAATGAATTTAATATGAATTAGTCGTAAAGTTCGAGCATTGTTTATCTATTTTCTTGCCCTTCGTGGGAACTAATTTCAAATAAAACCTTGCTCGGGATTTATGACTTGCATGTGCATGTTTTTATATATATATATCGCTCCTGCTCACTCAGTCTTCTAGAGACTGACCCCTTTCCCTCCCCAATCTTTTAGTGTGCAGGTTTGACTTTGGAGTTTCGGGCTAGACGGAGGTGTTTGGAGTCTTTAAGTAGGTCGAGTTAGGTTAGGAGAGTCTCTGCACTCACTCATGTATTGGAATTATGTATGATTCGATCCTATAGCATCATGGACTTGAATATTTATGTAATTATTATTGAATTGACCTTACTGGGAATTGCTATGATGTAAAAGAGGCCTGAAGAGCCCAAATTCTGCTTATGGTTGGTATGATTGAACTTTGGCTTTGCTATGCATTATATTATGTTGTATGGTTATCATTGCAGGGTCTAGCTCCGCCTGGCTTAGGAAGGTTTTTATATTCGTCTCCCGTTCGCTATGGTTTGATACGGGTGCGGATTTACTGTTTCGTTACTCGTGTTGAGCCATAGTGCGGGGGATGTGGTGCCTCAAGTGCGGGGTGCTACACCTCCGGGGCCCAACATTACCGTTACATTACATTACCATTACATTACATTCTCGCTCAATACGAATCATTAACATTACCAAACTTACGTACCTTATCGAAGCGTACCTTACCTTGAAACTTAGCGTATGCTATAAATGTACCTCTCCGTGTCATCCTAACCCATAGCTAGCATGAAGACACACGGTTTGGAGCATAGCCTCATTGCCAAACATTTTCAAGCTTACATACGCTCGTATATATAGTTTAAAACATTTAATCGTATGACAAAGTCATAAACATATCATATATACACATATCTATTATATAAATATAATAATATAATCGCATGCGGGCTTGAAAACGAATATATAGGGTTGTAGGTCGCATTAACTATAACAAACCTAAAACCTCACCTTGACGTACAAACCGAACGGACTGTCCAAAGCACCCCATGAGCAACTCCCTTCGAACCATCTAAACACAAGAAACAAGGCTAAGACTCCATATGAACCATAGAAATGCTCGGCTAATGCATATGTATGCAAATGATGCAATGCATGTCATATAAATTCGCACTTCGGCATATCAAAGAAAATAACATAATATCACACGAATAATTCAAGAATCAAACTCATATCACGTCAAATAAATTCATAACATATCAAACCAGCTCATAACATGTCGTATAATAGCATACCACATTCATTCTTAAGGTTAAAATTCATATATAAGATCAAATTATTAAAATCATACTATATAAAATAAATCAAGTGCTTAAATAACTAATTACATAATACATATTATAATATATACATATATATATCACGTACATGCATAATATATATATTACATATATATATATACACATTATACTCATTCACGTAGCATACACTATATATATATTACATATATATATATACACATTACATGCAAATTACATGGGGCACACACCTAGTCTCACACACATGCGTGCACTATATATACATAATCTACTAACATAAATATATATATGCTCATGCATGCACGTACACAAGCACACATGCATAAAATAAAACCATCCTGCACAAAAAAATGGCATGCATGCATAACAAATCACAACACACACAAAAACAAGGAAAGAAAGATGCAGAAAGCTACTGCATATAGCCTCCCCGGCCGGGTGTACAATCAAAGCAAAATCTCCCCGCCCGGGAGATGTTCCAATCGCGAAAAGTAGCAGCAACAGCCCCTGTTTTCTCCTCCTTTCTTCAAGCACAGCAGCAACATACGAAAGGCAACACATAGGGCAGTAACACGGCAGCAAAACACACAAGAATCTAGCCTAAATCATGCACAACAGCCACAACAACTCATACGCAACAACAAAGGAGCAATTTCAGTCATAAAGCTTCCAAAAATCACATTTTCAGCCATGGTGGATCCACACACTCCTCATATAAATCAAATTCAAGTTCATGAATGTCTAAAGGAAGCTAAAGTGAACATATTTCATGCCTCAAATCAAACAAAACCGAACAGCAGGCATGGATTAAAAAATTCAAGCTAAAACCTAACTATTCATTCTCTTCATCAAAGCATACTCAAATCTCCATGGAAATTAGAAAATAAACACTTAAAAGAAAGATGAGAGGGTAGAGAATAAAACCATGGACTTACCTTTCAAATTTGAGGCGAAATGGTGGAGTATTGATCTTGAAAAGGCAAAATGAACTGTGCAGATTTCATTTTCCCCCTTTCTCTCTCATTCAGCTGCTTCTCTGTCTCTCTCCTAGCCTGAATTCGAAGTGAGGGGGTAAGGGATGGTTAAAGGGTTTAACTAGGGTTAATTTGGCTCAAGAATCAAGTGATTTGGTCAAGAAATGAATTAGTTATGGCTAATATACTCCAAGGTGGCGAATATGCTCGTACAACTCGTTTTGGACAAATTTCGGAGGCTCAAATGGGCTTACAAAAATACAAGGCTAGGTTCCTTAGCTCCCATTCTTCGTTACAAATCCAGTGCCACTTTCGAAATTCGAATCCGAATTCCTGATCTCAAGTTACGGTCTCCGGAACCGAAGGCGCGCTAAAACTAGTTAGGCCCTCGAATCCTTAACAATTAAAATATGGTACGTTACCATATCGAACAAGTCCGAAAAATTAAAACGAGCACGTAAATGAATTTATAAACACGTATAATTCATGCATATCAAATTTTCACGAAATTTCGAAACAAATTGAAACTCAAACGAATTAAAAACAAGTTCAAAAGCTTAAAAACGTTTAAATATACAATTATATATTTTAACAAATAATTAAATAAATTTAAAATAATTCAAGAATAATAAATAAACATTAAAACAAACATACAATTACATAAATAAATAATTTAAATGCACATTTAACTCTCTCGTAAGTGCGTACCTGTACGGCCGAAAAACCGGGGTGTCACAATCTCTCCCCCTTAAAAAGGACCTGTCCTCAGGTCCGAATCAGGGTCTTGATCAACGCCGGAAAAGCTCAACCCCACGTTTTCATTGCGCTACTCTGATTCGGTTCTTAAGTGGCTTCTCGGATTTTTAAATCCCGCCACAAGAACTCTCACCGAAGGAAAACTTCTAATCTACGACTCGAACCTCAACCGAACCCCAAAACTCCGACCGGTTGATCATGAACGACGAACCCCTTTGTAGGAGATGCTTCTGAGAGGTCTCGATCTCCCACTTCGACTCTAGGGGCCTTCATCTCCAAACTGCGAAGCTCTCGAACCCTAGACGAACAACGAAACTATGAGACAATGGCCAACTCATTGAAATGAGCGACCGCTCCAAATCTCATTGAAATCTCCTTAACTCTAGCAAACCGGACACAAAGTCCTTAACCATTTGCTCCCACTTCAAATTAGAATATGGAAGTAGTTAGAGAATCGTTCTAGAAGGATCTCGGTGCTCGGTCTTCAACCGACGGCATATTAGACATTGCTACACAAAGTTTGCAACGTCTCTTCTTACACCGATACACATTTACCGGTTCTTCAAGTCCTCGAACAACCTCGAACCCAAGAGTGAGGTAAGTCTCATGACCTTGCCCATCACGAGACGTAGGCTAAACTCTCTTCTACCGCCCCTTCCCACTCTGAAACCGTACCTCTTTCTTGTCAAGCGAATCAACGGTTTGGCAATCTTAAGGGAAAGAATTGCCTAATATACCCCGTCAACACGAGAGACTTCTTACTTTGAGGTAATTCTCGGCTCTTCTACCCAAATACGTAGTCGGTTATACCCTTGCTAAACTAAACTCGGTGCGAACCACGGAACTCTGGGGCAGAATGAACAACTCTTCGAAGCGAGCAGAAGGTATTTATCTTCCACAGTTAACCTGTGTAGCTCACGGTAGTCGATATTCACCCTAAAGTCCCGTTACTTCATAGACAGGATTTAACCACTCCACGAAGAAGTACTCAATGGATGCAACCACCTTCTAAGAGCTCATTGAACTATGCTTTCAACCCCAACAACCACGCTAGAGCCATTCGGTAGGGAGTCTTCGAACAAGTTCAACTCCGGGATAAAGATCAACGACATCTCAACGTCCCTATCAAGTAGTAGAGAATCCCAACTTTCAAGGAACCATCAAAATGCCCTACTCCGACCTTTATCTCCTTGAGCTTGGCTCGATCCCTCAATTAACCCAAAGGTAAGCCACAAAGCTCATCGCACCGTCCCGGATTAAACGACCGCTTCCACGAAAGATACAAACGGGCTAGCCTTCAATCTATTACATGAAAATATCGTTGAGTCCAAATGGACCTCCTAAAGCACACACTAACTCAACTCGGTGCCCAAACAACCAACCCACGCCTAAGGTAGCTTCGTACTTCACTAGGCGCCTTCAAGCAAGACCATCGGACAACCTCAACCGTCACAACTCACCAACCACTCGAGCACTCTCCTCACGAAAACTCCCTCCAAAAGAGAGTTCACAACAAAGAAAGCACAACAACAACAACAAGAAGAAACATCAAGAAGCAACGAGAAAGAAAAGTAAACAAGTGGGTTTCCCTGAGATTAAAATATGCATGTATGAGATGCCATGAATGCTTTGTGTACCGTTCACCATAATGGTAGAGTTGAGCTCGACGTCAATTTCTTTTCCTTCTAAAGTATCATCTTGAGCTTGGACCGGGATCTTGAAATTACGGTGTTTTGAAGGCCTCGGATTCTTGTTGCTCGAACAACCGTTCCCCAAATATCCGAACTCTTCACACTTGAAGTATCCTTCCAATTATTCCTACGAATTCCTCCATATAACTCGAACCTCGGTGAGAGAGTGTTGAATCAATTCCATTGGGGAGGGGGAGGACATCGATTCTATCTTTGGTAGAAAATCTCCTTGTCCTTGATATTGCTAACATTTTGAAGTGTTGAAGATTTTCTTGAAATTTGGATCCTTCTCTTGTTCTAGAACTCAAACCGTGTTCTTATCCCACATAAGAAATGTGGAATTTTGAGCATTGTTAACTCATTTCCACTCGAACCGTATTCCTTGTTTTCTCGGACCGAATATGCGTGGTTGAAACTGGAAAAACTCTTGAATTCCATGTCGATCCCTTGAAAAATCTCCTGGTTTTAAGGCAATCTTGATCGGCTCCCTATTTCTTGAGTTCCCAAATAAAATCACCTATCTTTTCCAATTCTTGTTCAAGAACTAGGAATTCTTGAAATCTTCTTACCGTTGTACTAGAATGGAGGTACTCGGGTTAAATCTCTCGAAAAATTTCCTCCATACGATCTCTTTCAATTTTAGCCTCATCTTCTTGAACTATTTGAAACTCGGCCTTGAAATAAATGAGAATTGTTTCTCATTTCTTTTGTAAATTTCGAACTTCCCAATCCCATCATCTCGAATAACCTTCCCTCAATCCTGACATCTTCCACATCGAATAACCCTGAAGGATCAAAATTGTAACACCCGAAGCGCAAAGGTGCCACATCCCCCGCACTACAGCTCAATCCACATATGAAATGGACAATCCATACATGAACTAAGCTATAGCGAACGGGAGACAAGAAAGCAAAAGACTAACTAGCTAGATATTATAAGTCTAGGCACAAATTGCAATTTACTCCCTCTGAATCCTAAGTCATGCAATTAGGTTCACACTCATAGTAAATGATCATTTAAGTCCCAAGCCAAGTTAATGCAATTAGATCCTCCAATTAAGAAAAAAGATCACTTAAGGACAATTAAGTAATTAAACAATTAAGTCATAATTGGCAATTATTTCACATTATGTCACATATGTTGCATAATTGAAAAAATTAGGGTGTTACAATCTCCCCTCCTTAAGAGGACCTGGTCCCCAGGTCCACTACTCGAACTACAAATTTAAAACACATGACGAGAGAGCCCTGTCTTCCCAAACAATTAATGAGAAAACCCCGTTTCTCAACAAACAAGAGAGCACCCCATCTCTCGAGCAAAGAAGAGAGCACCCCGTCTCTCGCACAATCACACCAAGCACAAACTTAAATAAACACTTACATACACCATCACGTAATAAGCAAGCAGGAAAGATTAACACTCCAATTATTCACACAAGAGCAAATAACAAACACAAGGAATGCAAATATATAAAATAAGAAAACGCATGATGCACGTGGTATGCATGTTTAGAGGTACCGTTCACCGTTGTTCTTGCCTGTTAAATGGTCGTTGACCCCCGGTGGATAGCTCTTGTTGCTCCGGACATGTATCTATTCGATGCTCAGAACTCCCACAACGGAAACACAACCGCAACCGCTTCCTACAACCATCGTAAGTGTGGTTGTCAAGTCCACAATAAGTGCAGAGGGGTCTTTCCGGAGATGGTGACGAGGCCGGTTTAGGTGGAGCTTTATGAGTTGATCCCGCTCGTGAGGTAGAACTCCTAGCATTTACGGCATCCTCAACTTTCAAAGCTTTGGCCCAAGTGCTTGTATTGACCGCTTCAATTGCTTCCTGTATGTCCGGTCGAAGTCCTTGCACAAACTACATTGCTTTATGAAAGTCATCACTCGCTATATTAGGTCCATAGCGAGAGAGCCTTTCATACTCGGCTATATACTCCGAAACTGACATCCTTCCCTGCTTTAATTATGTGAACTCCTTCAATCTCCTAGTACGCGCTGACGGTGGAATGAACTTGTTCTTGAACTCTCGAGTGAAGACCTCCCAATTTATCTCCTCCCCGGCGGCATCCAATACAATTTTTGTACTCTCCCACCAAGAGTAGGCTTCTCTCTGAATCAAAGTAATGGTGCAACGGGCTTTCTCTCGGGACTCACATGGAATGAGCTCCCAAATTCTCTCTACTTCCTTTAACCACATCTCCACCTCAGTATCATTGCCGTTGAAGAATTTAGGAGGGTGTTGATTCTGGAATTCCCAAAGTATAGCTGAGATAGGTGCTTCTAATTGCACCGGTGGAGTAGGCGATGCCGGAGGAACATACTCTCTCATCCTCTGATCTATAAGACCAACCACCGCATTCATGAAGTCCTGTGGCTGAACTAGAGGGGGTGGAGGTGGAGGAGAATGATCACGACGATGACCCGGACAACGCTCACGACGATGGTGGCCTCGGTGCATCCTGTATTCAAGACACTAAGGATGCATGTGGAATTAGTGGATGCAAATGGTGGCAATTGAGTCTCAAGTTACAGATAATTCACATAATTCAAGGACTTCAAGTTATTCAAATAAGTCAAATAATTTCAAATAAAGGTGCAAGACTCTCAAGTTGACAATTAATTCCTATGCCGCACGACCTAGACGACACGACACGACACGACACGACACTAGAAACCCGGTTTTGCAACCGGGCTCTGATACCACCTAAGATGTAACACCCGAAGAGCAAAGGTTCCACATCCCCCGCACTACAGCTCAATCCACATATGAAATGGATAATCCATACATGAACTAAGTTGTAGCGAACGGGAGACAAGAGAGCAAAAGACTAACTAGCTAGATATTATAAGTCTAGGCACAAATTGCAATTTACTCCCTCCAAATCCTAAGTCATGCAATTAGGTTCACAGTCATGGTAAATGATCATTTAAGTCCCAAGCAAAGTTAATGCAATTAGATCCTCAAATTAAGAAAAAAGATCACTTACGGACAATTAAGTAATTAAACAATTAAGTCATAATTGGCAATTATTTCACATTATGTCACATAAGTTGCATAATTGAAAAAATTGGGGTGTTACAAAAATTCTCAAACTTCTTTGTATCCCGTGGACTCTTGTTTCTTTTGCCCAATTCCCGGTGATATCCATCGATATTGGGAGAGCATCCTGAAATAGAATACAAATCCAGGAAATATCGATGCATGGGGTTTAGTAAATGCATGTTCATGTGAACAATTAATGTAAATAATACAATTAATTCACATATATGGTGCAAATGAATACAGACAAACAAATAATCCTAAACCGAACGACCTAGATAGACCCACAACGACACTAGAGCTCCGGTTTTGCAACCAAGAGCTCTGATATCACTTTACGATGTAGCACCCCGGAGCGAAGGGCACCACATCCCCCGCACCATAGGCCGACACGTGTAACGAAATGGAACTCCGCACACGCGCCAAGACATGGCGAACGAAAGACCAATAAAACACACCCCTAGGCTAGGTAGTCTAGACCCTAAAACAGAGTGCGCCAGAAGTACAAAATCAAATGTGGAAGCAACAGGATCACAACTACATTCAATCATGCAAGATCTCAAATAGAAACAGGCGACGGGTTAAACTAGCATAGATACCTAATCCCGTAAATCAAACATAAAACATAAATACATAACGGGTATTCTTATCCTAGAAACCTGTCCCAAGTCATATCAAATCAACGAGATATATTAAATACAAAATCATAGGCTTATACATATTTAAAATTCCAAGGCATAATGATAAAGATGCAGAATGCAAAAAGACTCGAACAACTTGACTCAAAAGACCCAAAAGACAACCGCCGCCTAGCTCGACCCGAACCCTGCACCTGCAACAAAAGGGGGAAAAGGAGAGGGGTCAGTCTACAACTCGACTGAGTGAGGGGGCTGAACACACATACACGATACATAAATATAGAGCATAACACGTATTAAACAAAAGACTATGAACTGGGAATAGGGTTTTGCACACCAAAATCCGTTTTTAAAATAAATGTATACATATTGTAGAAAAGCATAGCGTATCTTTAACTTAAAAGTCCTATCCCGTTTCATAATCAACATACGTATAAAAAGCTCGGCGAGTACGAGCAGAAATCCCATCCCGGGCTCCCTGAGACTTACATTACAAATCAAGCAAAAGTAACATTAAAGAACAAACCTCCTTCTCTGGTGATGAAAGGGTTGCGCGACCCTAACCATCCATTATGTTATGTATGGGTCGTGAGTTTCATGACGCTCACGCCCGAGGATTCCATGTTGGAAAACGGGAATCAGAAAGCAGCGGAAATTTAAAAATTTTCCAACAAAAAGAATCGAAACTCGCAATCGTGAATCCGAATTCGTAAAGATTAGAAAGTTACTTTTCAATAATCTTTCTTGAAGCGTTTCAAGCCACCCAGGAACGCTCTTCTCGCGGCTTGATCCCCTCTCCTTGGTAAAGCTCGAATCTTAAAAAAACTTCTAACTTGAAGCTCTCTAGAGATAGTCCACCAACTTGACTACAATCTAACTAGTAAGGATGTCAGTTCTCTAGTTAGTGTTTAGGCTTAACCTAGGGTTTATTTGATCTTGGAGAAAGGATGGTGTTCAACACATGAACCAAAAGAATTTGCAATTACTCTCTAAGGGGAGTTCGAGCTCCCCTATATATAAGTAGAAAGGGGCAGCCGAAATCCTAGTCCTTATGGACTAAGGATTTGGTCCCTCTCTCTTATTACTTGATCATCAAGTAATTTTAAACTTTGACTTTGAATTCTAATTCAAATCAACTTTTAAGAGAGCCAAAAATATCCAAACTCCTTTTGGATAATTTTTATACTTTATTTATAAATAAATAACTTATTTTATCTAATTTAATTAATTCATAATTAATTAAATAGATTTATTTTTCCAAAATAAGACTTTCTTTTTAATTCAAAATTAAACCAAAGTCTATTAAATAATTAACACATTAATTATTTAATGCACAAATAATTATACACGTGCGGCACACGTGTCCCAAGGACATGTGTCCAGTCACGTGACCCACATGTGTGGTTTCACACGTGTGGAACCCTCTTGCCCCGATTAACTCGTTTAATCATTTTAAAGCCTTAACTCATGTAACCAAGTAGTTGTGTGTGACCCTCTAGGTTCTTAATTCAATTAGCAGTGACCCTAATTAATTAATTCACTAATTAATTAATCAGTCCACAGATTAAACGACCATAGTCTAGCAACAGGTGTTTAACCCCTAGCTGAATTGGAATGTCACGATTCGATAGAACCTTTAAGTCATTGATTCATGTGAGATACAATCCTCCTACTTACTATCTCTCGACCAAGATCTAGGGTAAGGGAATAATCAGAACCCTAATAATCTGGTCTTAAAGCTAAGTGCATTTCATATCCATTTGATCTCAATCCAAGAAACCCTTTTTCTTGATGTCTTGATCTACTGCCTTGGCCAAGGACTCCATATAGCATATGAATGACTTACACAATAAGAGATCACCTTGCATATGCAAGTGTAGGTCCTTTCTTGATTCTCATTCACTTTCATGAATCACTTGTGTAGCCCCAGCATAAGCCTTGAATCAGTTGTCTAAGGCGACACCCTTTAAAGCTTATACCTAAGACTACTGAGTTAACTCATAAAGTGACAAGGAACCTCAAGTCTTAAGGATCAATTAATCACATCAATGACTCGTGAGATATTTCCTAATCTGGAAGTTTCCATTTCCTAAAATAGAAAATTCCTTTCCCATTTAGGAATCTTCTCACACGGGGCACCTCAGTGAACTTACTTATTGAAGTAAGCACCCTCATGTATCACGCACGTATCAACTATACACTTTGCACCTCCATGAAACAAGGTGGTCCTTCTTAAGGGCGTGATCCCACAAGCAAGCCTTAGAGGAGTCAGGTTGACACTCCCACTGTCTATAGGACTCATCGGCTTGGAGTATTTTACTAATCATGACTTATGTGATATAGGGCTCGTTTCATGAACCATTTCACCTAAATGGTAGAGTCCTAAAGTCATCAGGATTAGGGGAGTTCTTATACATGCACAGCTAAAGTAAACTCATACCAAACAAGAGCATATAAAGAAGTGTTGCCACAATTCGTTATTTCATTCAAAGATTGTTTGTGATTACAATAAGGAAAAGCACTAAGCGGATATACAATTGGCTTTCTAGGGCACTATTCCTAACAATCTCCCACTTGCCCGTCAAAGCCATTCTAAAGCTACTCTAAGTCCCATCTTCTGAAGATGACCTTGGAAAGCTTCTCAACTAAGGGGTTTAGTAAGTGGATCTGCCACGTTCTCTGTTGATGTGACCCTCTCAATTTGCACATCTCCTCTTTTGATAATATCACGGATTAGGTGATACTTCCTCATAATGTGTTTGGTCCGTTGGTGAGATCTTGGTTCTCTTGCTTGCGCAACTGCCCCAGTGTTGTCACAAAACACAGAAATGGGGTCTTTCATGCTAGGAACAACATTCAATTCTTGAATGAAGTTTCTAATCCAAACACCTTCCTTAGCTGCATCATTTGCAGCTAAGTATTCAGCCTTAGTGGTCGAATCTGCAGTGGTTGTTTGCTTGGAACTCTTCCAACTCACTGCTCCGCCGTTTAGGCAGAAAATGTATCCTGACATTGACTTAAAATCATCTAAGTCAGATGTAAAGCTTGCATCGCAGTATCCTTCGATAGTAAGATCTTTATTACCTCCGTAAACTAAGAATAAATCTTTAGTACTTTTCAAGTACTTAAGAATATTCTTCACGGTAGCCCAGTGACCATCTCCAGGGTCAGATTGGAAACGACTTGTTACACTAAGTGCATAAGCCACATCCGGTCGAGTACATAACATTGCATACATTATGCTACCTATTGCTGATGCATAAGGTGTATGAGTCATTCTTTCCTTCTCAAGGTTAGTCTTAGGACACATCTTCTTAGAAAGACATGTTTCTACACTTATAGGAAGGTTCTTAACCTTTGCTGACTCCATATTGAATCTCTTCAATACTTTGTCAATGTACATCGACTGTGATAGTCCTATTAACCTTCTAGATCTATCTCGATAGATTTTATTTCCAAGGATATAGGATGCATCACCAAGATCTTTCATCTCGAATTGGTTTGATAACCATAACTTAGTTACTTTCATGTCATCCTTCGAATTCCCAATAAGAAGGATGTCATCAACATAAAGTACTAAGAATTGTACTGAGGTCTCCAATTCCTTTCTATACACACATGATTCATTCGAAATTTGAATGAAGCCAAACGCTTTGACTGATTCATCAAATCGAATGTTCCAATTCCTAGAAGCCTGTTTCAATCCATAGATTGACCTTTGGAGTTTGCAAACCTTTTGCTCACTCCCACTGAATGTGAAGCCTATGGGTTGCTCCATATAAATGTCTTTATCAATGTCACCATTGAGAAAGGCAGTTTTCACATCCATTTGTCATATCTCATAGTCATAATATGCAGCAATGGCAAGCATGATCCAAATAGACTTTTGCATTGCAACTGGTGAAAAGGTTTCATCAAAGTCTGCCGGGTCTTTGAGTGAATCCTTTTGCAACCAGTCATGCTTTATAGGCTGCAATGCTTCCATCAACTCTGAGATTTCTCTTAAAGATCCATTTGCAATGTAACACCCCAAACGGAGGATGCCACATCCCCCGCACTATGACCCAGACCCAGAACATGAAATGGAAATCCATGCCCGAATCCGAATCAGAGCGAACGGGAGACCAACTCACACACTAGGCTAGGCGGATCTAACTTGACAAAAACTCAGAGTGCGGAAGCAATTAAAACCAACAACAATAGATAGCGGAAGCATTTAAAACAAAACATGCAAAGTAGGTGACGGGTTCAACTAGCATAGATACCTAATCCTGAATATCGACATACATAATCCAACATAATAAACAACATAAATATCATCAATATCTAGTAACAACCAAATACTATCTTACTAACCCCACACGGGTTGAAGTCTAAATAGAACATAAACATAATCTGCAAATGTGAAACATAAATACATAAAATAAGTAGAGTATGCGACAAATGCATCCTAACACCTACTAGACTGACAAGTGTGACTCAGAAGACTCACTTCCGCCTAGCTCAAGCCAAAAGAACCTGCAACTGAAAGATAAAATGAGGTGTCAGTCAACTGACTGAGTGAGGGGGGCTAACGCACACCCACAATATATATATAGAGCACAGCACATATCATAAGGGTGGACTCATGAACCGGGATTAGGGTTTTGCACGCTAAAATAGTTGAAATACCCAAAATAGTATAAGTTTGGAAAACCATTTAGAGAAGCCTATCCCGTTTCACAAATCCCATATATTCATAACATATACCCGGCGAGTACGGGCTTCCAACCTTTACTCCTCATAACTGAACAGAACATAAAGCAGAATCAATCCATCCTCTACTCCAATGATGGAAGAGCCACGCGTTGGCCCTAACCATCAATAACATACATACAAACCCTCAAGGGGTAGCGAACCCACAAGAGTCCTCCCCGGCTGTACACCGAAGGCTCAAGATATCACGCCTCCCTCATCGCCCTAAGGTCGCGCAATGATGTCTCAAATGGAACTAGCACAGTGGCTTATCCGACGGCCCTATGCCGTGCCGGTCTCCACTCGTTCCAGCTCCTGGATCCACATAACATAACATACATACATATGCCAATATTTCATGGCAACTCGCTGCAGAATCATAATATATTAGAGTTTTCCAAAATAGCTTACATATGCCTTAATACTTAATTTTTCTTCAAAACCAAGGATGGTCCACAAGGTCATAATCATATCATATCCAACACATATCTAATCATACATAGTATATAACCGCATGCAAGGATTGAAATCATCATTTTAAGGCCATAGGTCGCTTAACTATACAAAATCCTAAACCTCACCTCGTGAAAGTAGAGTCTGAGAGTGTGAAGGGCCAAACACTTTAAACCTCGGGCCCACCGGCACCACCAAACTCTGTGACAAGACATACAGAAGCCCAGACTTAGACTCTATATATGAACCAAACAAGACGCACGGCGTTGCTCAACATGATCGTGGTTATGCATAAGTGTTCATGTTGTGCTTGGATAAGGTGCCGTGGTCATTCAAGGCATATCAATGCTCAATAAGGTCATATTTACAAGCAACCATCACGTAATTCCATATCCAAAGATGCACAATCAATTTAGGAAGTCAATGTATTCACAAAATGCATATTAAATCATCCAATGTCACAGGGTTCAATTATAATATTAGAATTAAGCATCAAGTTCATGTCGAGTTATAAAGTGCATAAGTAAGAGCAACTTGATCGTATAAACATACAAAGTTGTTGTGCGTAGATGGCATGCTTGCTACAAATAAAGAGTACATTTAATTCACTTAAGATCATACTTTACAACTTCACAACATGTTTGGTACACAAGCTCAAGTCACATTCGTAGTTTCATAAATATTACACTTACATCCCCTAAGTTATTTATAAAAGTTTAGAATTATTACACATACATCCCCTTAGTTGATTACTAAGCATAATTGTTCGTTTAAAGTGTTTATATAGTTATTCCACTAGGAACTAATTACTTACAAACATGACAATTATCAATTTATCGTAATTCATAATATACCATTTTCAAGTAGTAAGAGTAAATCAAGATATTACAATTCTAACTCCTATCATGCATAAAGTCTCAAGTTGTTCAAGCATCCTTCATGTATCTAAATTTAATATTGGAAACACAATTTACAACAAACATAACATTGAGAACGTCTCAAATTCATATAGAGAAATCACAACATGTTCGTTCTTCTAAAATATCATTCAAGTTCATTTAGTCACATAAAAGATTAGTTTCTAGATATTACACTAACACCCCTTCGTACTTAACAAATAGCGTAAATTCATCACATCGGGATTCAAATTATAAATCGAAACATTCATACATATCACAATCCATTCAACACATGTTTTCATATACGATTAGAATACATCTCGATCAACAAACCAACAATAACCAATTTATTTGCACTTAAAACAATTAATTCAAATAATCACAATTACGCAAAATAATTCGTAATAAATAGATCGAGTGTCCGATTAACGAACGGAAGGTGGCATTGAACTCACCACAACGAGACGAACATTCTGACCAAACGCCGCCGGAACGCCACCACTGTAGCTGCCGGAATTTGGCCGGGCCGCTGCCGAAGGTCGCCGGAAAAATCCCAAAAAATCATTCCTGAATGAAGTCTTCGAGCCCGTTCCGAATCCTCAATCAATTTCTGGAAATTCCAAGCCGATTGTCGTAGATCTGAAATCTAAGAGCACGAAAACCCTAAATCTTCAAACTCAAATTACTTCCAAACCGGTGAACCAAAATACGATCTGTAAAAGCCATTGTCTTACCCATGACGAGCTCTTCGAAAGCCCTAAGGTATCTCACCGGAAAATTCCTCGGAGCTAGTGCCGCCATTGCACCGCCACTTTGCCGCCGCCGATCCGCCACCAAACCACCGAATCTGGAGTCGCCTGATCACAGGTCACTAGTTCTCGTCGTTCCGAACAACTTTCGTGAAGAGCCCGAGACCAAAAGATGGCCGGAAAAGGCCCCCGTTGGCCGCTGAAGTTTCTGCCGCTGCTGTTACAGTAACTCGCACCGCCGCCGCGAGCTTTGGGCGGCGCGTGCGGCGTCGTCTCTGCTCCGATGGCCATGCCTCCAACGTCAAACGAAGTGGCTGGAAGTCCTCTGTCTGGGCATGGGGCGCGTGCATCAAGGAGGTGGCCGGAAAACACCGCGAAACGCCGGCGAAGTGGCGGCGGTCTGACAGCTCCGCCGCTGCCACTGAAATCCGGCCATAACTCCGCCACCGTTCATTGTTAGGCTGTGAAATTGGTACTCTTACATCGGTCTCGCCGAGATAATCAAAATGGACTATTCGTTTGTTGAATTCCGTCAAGAAACGATCGAGTTATGGGCTCGTAACCGAAGCCGCGATAGTAACCCGCAGGAGAGAGAAAGTGGGAGAGGAGAGAGAGAGAGAGAGAGAAAAAGGGATTGGGAGAAATGTGTCTTGTGCACAAGCTATATACAACCGGGTATCCTTATCGCGTAGCAAGTAATAGCGCATACAAATAATCGTAAATAAAATTGGTAAAGTTACGAATAAACATTCAAGCTCCGAATTAATTTTACAAATTAAAATGAAAGAGATAGATTTACCAATTAGAGTTTAATTCAATTTAATTTTAGAAACCTTTCGTACAATTTAACGACACTTCGTAAACACATAATTAACAATTAATCTCAAGGAATTCAAGTAAACCGAAATTAAACAAGTTAAGTAACATGATGAATTTAAAATCAACTTGACAATTATTTCATGGAATAAATTTGAATTAAATCAAATTATATAGTTAGGGTTAAATATGTTCGTAATTAATCAAGTTGACAATTAATCTTAGAATAATTCGAATGAACACATATTAAATTGGATTTACATTAAATCACATAATTCAAGAACTCTTAAATTAAACACACATAAGTGTAGAGACTTACTTGTTGATGTCGTAAGGACGCCCTTCGAGAAAACGAGGCGTCACATGCAACCTATGGGTTTGACCCCATCAGGCAAATCTACCAAGGTCCAAACTTGGTTGGAGTTCATGGAATCCATTTCGGATTTCATGGCTTCTATCCACTGTTCAGAGTCAGAATCTGAAAGTGCCTCCTCATATGTTAGAGGATCATTATCCTTTTGAGAGATCTCATGGAAGAATCCATACCATCTCTCCGGCTGTCTAGGAGTGCGTTCAGAACGCCTTAGAGGAGGATTTACGTGTGTATCGAAATTCGTGATTGGTTGTGGTTGATCAGAAGGGGACGTTTCTTCAGTGGGTGGCGTGGGGTCACTTTGTACTTCCTCTAATTCTATGATCTTGCCTTTCTTTTCTTTAAGGAACGGTTCCTCAAGAAAAGTAGCATTTCAGGAAACAAACACCTTTTGCTCAGATTGATCATAGAAGTAGTACCCTATGGATTCCTTAGGATAACCTACAAAGTAGCATAAGTTAGAACGAGATTCTAACTTATCTCCCGCAGCCCTCTTCACGTAAGCAGGACAACCCCAAATTCTTAAGTAAGAATAACTAGGGATTTTACCATGCCACATTTCATAGGGCATTTTAGGGACTGACTTAGAGGGAACTAGATTCAAAATCTTTGCTGCACTTTCTAGGGCATAACCCCAGAAAGAAGGTGGTAAGTCAGTGAAACTCATCATGGAACGAACCATATCGAGTAGGGTTTGATTCCTTCTCTCAGAAACTTCATTGAGTTGAGGAGTTCCCGAAGGTGTCCACTGAGAGATAATCCCATTATCTTTGAGATGATTAAGGAATTCTTCACTAAGATACTCGCCTCCTCGATCAGATCGAAGTGCTTTGATCTTGTGACCAGTTTGGTTCTCAACCTCCTTTTGAAATTCTAGGAATTTCTCAAAAGCTTTAGATTTATACTTCATTAAGTATACATAACCATACCGACTAAAGTCATCGGTAAAGGTTATGAAATACTGATGATTGTTTCTTGTGCTTACACTAAGCGGTCCACAGACATCACAATGGATCAAATCCAAGACCTTAGTAGCACGTTGCACAGTTCCTGTAAAAGGAACTTTGGACATCTTTCCTTTGAGACAGGACTCGCAAGAAGTTAACTCTTTGAGATCATTTTCAGAGAATGATCCTAAAGTGTTTATCTTGCTAATTTTGTTCTTGGAAATGTGTCCTAATCTAGCGTGCCATAAGGGAGCTGAAACTTTTTCATCTCTCTTACGTTTTGTTTCTCGTTGTATTTTCATAATATTGATATTTCGAGTTAGATAAAGTTCATTACTTAGAGTACCGATATGAACGGAAGAGTTGTTTCGTTTGATAAAGTATTTACCATTCTTAGTATAAGTTTTGATAACCTTCACAATCTAAAATTGGAACTAAAATTATATTATGAATAATGTTCGGTACATAAAGGACTTTATTTAAAGCTAACTCAAAACTACCTAAATCTAATCTAATTGTACCTAAAGCTCGAGCTTCAACATTTGAGCCATCGTCGATCTTCAAGACACATTCTCCTTCTCTGAGTTGTTGGACCTCATTTAGCATCTGTACATCATTACAGATATGAGCTCCACAACTGGTATCAAGTACCCAAGAACTAGAATTAATAGAAAGATTTACTTCAACGAGAAACATACCTTTCTTTAGAGTAGCCTTGTACTCTGGGCAGTTTCTCCTCCAATGTCCCGCTTTGCCACAATGGAAGCAAACATCGTCTTTCTGATCACGCTTCTTCTTTTGGGTCCCTTCGAAATGCCACCAGTGGGTCTAAGGGGTTTCTTCTTCTTCTTTTGGGCTTTCTTGCCCTTACCTTTAGAAGGCCAAGAAGAGGAAGATGGAGCATTCACCATCAGAACCTTATTGTCCTTCTTGATCGTGCTTTCAGTAGTCACAAGCTGACTAATCAGCTCAGCTACAGTAGCACCAGCATGATTCGTATTGAAGTTAAGGACAAATTGATTGAATGATGGTGGGAGCGAGGCTAGCAACAAGTCCACTGAAAGCTCATCTTTCAGTGGCATGTCCATGGAAGCAAGTTTCTCAGTAAGGGCGAGAAACTTGAGTCCATACTCATGGACACTAGAACCTTCCCTCATTCTCAAGTGGAACAATTCCTTTGAAGTGTTATACCTTGGAACAAGTTCATGAGGGTGGTAAAGTTGCTCTAAGTGGTCGTAAATCTCCCATGCGAATTCTATGGCCTCATGTTGCCTTTGCAAGTCCGGAGACATGTTAGCCAACATAAGGCAACGGGCTTGAAGATTATCATCCTTCCACTTCTGGATCGCTTCCCGCTCGGTCCGAGTGGGAGCCTCCCCTTCGGGACTAGGCTCCCCTTCGAAGAGAACATAAGTTCTCTTCTCAGAATCTAAAATGATTTTCAGATTCCTCAGCCAATCAGAATAGTTAGGATCAGTCAACTTGTTTGACTCGAGGATCGATACAAGAGGGTTTTTGGTTGCCATTTCAAAACATGTAGAGAATCACAGAATCTACGACCTAAATGGTAAAACAAAGAACTAGTGAGCATGCTGAATTATAACGATATACAAAAGATAAGGTCTTTAATCTAATGTAGCTCCCACTGTTTTTCAAAGATCTAGAATTCCCAAAGATCTAAGAGGAACACGTTTCCCAATGGGTACTAAGATCCTAAGCATTTTACCTCGAACCCACGACTCGCGGACATTCTAAGTAAAACCCTAGGTAGGTACAACTTACCAATTCTAACACCTTTAGAACTCTTAGTAATTGTTTTTGCATCAGATATCTTTCAATATGGACCCACGACTCGTGCGACATCCATATTTACTTAGGCGTTAAGCTAGACCCATCAATCATAAGATCATGATCAAAACTTAGTTCGAACGACCCACGACTAGCGGACATCGCCCTTGCCAAAATTTACCACGAAATATTGATCATTTAAAATGATCAATTAGGTAACTAAGAACTAATAAGCTCCATTAGCTATCCCACGACTCGCGGACAATAACTAGATTCACTTACTAAACTTAAAACCTATTGATGGAATGCTAGGAATTTAATTCAAAATTTGCATCTCGAATTAAACACCTATTGTTCGAAATTAGCTTAATATTTAATGGGAATTTTCGAATCAACCGGAGAGTTGTCCGGTTCGACCTAACCAACAAATATGTTATCCAATTTTAATTAGTCTTGATTAATGCAAGTACAACTTAAATGCATTTCACACAAGCACTTAGCAGATAACATGTCCTAGCATGATAATAATATATGATGATCATGGGTTCTACCTATCTTATGCGTGATATATGGGAGCCACTCCACAATCACAAGTTCTAACATATATGCCACATAAACAGTTTAAATCATATAAGGGAAAACAGTAACAAAATACGAGCCCTATCTCTATTACATTTTTCAATCGAGATTTCCCTCCCTAACATATTGAGGGGTCTTCACTTATGGCCTCCTTGTTACTTTAATGTGGTCCATCTTACTCCATGGGTGCATTGTCTCCAAAATGAAAATAAAACCTCACCACCTATTCTACTCTTAAAAAAATAAAAAAGTACTGAAAAGTAATAAGGCTCAATCTTCATATTGGCCTTAGACAAATACACAGGGCATACCCCCGCCTCAAAACAGTAATATGGAAAACCACATAATAAATCACATAACAGTACGCACATAAGTGAGGCTCCAACCTCAATTGAAAAACGCAACTACGGGGCTCCAACCCCAATTTAAACCATTCATGTGCATAAATTAAAACCATACATAAGTCTAAACCCATGATCACCTAACATGCTTAAATTGCAAGAATTTAAATTTAACCAATAAATTAAAATTCTCGCTTTAAGCTCTAATAGCTTAAAACACGACTTAGATGCAATTCTTGTTCAAGAGCCTTTTCTATAAAACCCAAAAAACTATAAGCTAATAAAATTCCAATTAATTTCTGAAAATTAATAATTTTATTCTTTCAATATTTTCATAAAATAAAGTTTGCAATTTTCCCAAAATTTAAATCGCTTAATTTTTCAAAATCCCAATTTAAACAATTATTTCAAAAATAATTCAAATTTAATAAAACAAAATTTTATAGAAAAATTAAATTGCGATTGGATTGGACTAAACACGAAAATCAACTCGTCGCGCACGCACCTCGTCGTGCACGCCAGAAACAAGGCTGCCAGCACGCGCGCGCAGCACGTACGCCTTCTCGAGCGCATCGTGCGCGCTCGCCTAGGCGGGGAGGCTGGCTGGTGACGGGAGGCTCCCGCGCGGTTGCGGGAGGGGCAGGCGGGCCCGCCTAGGCGCTGGCGGGCGGCCTCCCGCGTGGCTGCGGGAGGGATGGACGGGCAGTCCCGCGTGGCTGCGAGACTGCTGTGCGGGACGGTGCGGGCCTGGGCGTACGACACCCTAGCACGCCTAGGCTCGCGTTTTCGTAACGCGATTTTCGTGTTTCGTGTTTCAGTTCAAAACCAACAGCAATCCAAAATTTAAAAACACGATTTAAATATATTTGATCCAAAATAATTTCAATCAAATTTTCAAAAATGTTGTTCAGAAACTTTTAGGAAAAATACTGTTTCGTAATTTAGGCTTTCTAAAAGAACTCAAGAATATCTAATTCGCATCTAAACCTAATAATTTCTACGAAATTCAGTTAAGTGGAGACGAATCAGAAACACGATTAACGAGGTGGCTCTGATACCACTTGTTGGAAAACGGGAATCAGAAAGTAGCGGAAATTTAAAAATTTTCCAACAAAAAGAATCGAAACTCGCAATCGTCAAACCGAATTCGTAAAGATTAGAAACTTACTTTTTAATAATCTTTATTGAAGCGTTTCAAGCCACCCAAGAACGCTCTTCTCGCGGCTTGATCCCCTCTCCTTGGTAAAGCTCGAATCTTCAAAAAACTTCTAACTTGAAGCTCTCTAGAGATAGTCCACCAACTTGACTACAATCTAACTAGTAAGGATGTTAGTTCTCTAGTTAGTGTTTAGGCTTAACCTAGGGTTTATTTGATCTTGGAGAAAGGATGGTGTTCAATACATGAACCAAAAGAATTTGCAATTACTCTCTAAGGGGAGCTCGAGCTCCCCTATATACAAGTAGAGAGGGGCGGCCGAAATCCCAGTCCTTATGGACTAAGGATTTGGTCCCTCTCTCTTATTACTTGATCATCAAGTAATTTTAAACTTTGACTTTGAATTCTAATTCAAATCAACTTTTAAGAGAGCCAAAAATATCCAAACTCCTTTTGGATAATTTTTATACTTTATTTATAAATAAATAACTTAATTGATCTAATTTAATTAATTCATAATTAATTAAATAGATTTATTTCACCAAAATAAAATTTTCTTTTTAATTCAAAATTAAACCAAAGTCTATTAAATAATTAACACATTAATTATTTAATACACAATACGTGTCCAGTCACGTGACCCACACGTGTGGTTTCACACGTGTGGAACCCTCTTGGCCCGATTAACTCGTTTAATCATTTTAAAGCCTTAACTCATGTAACCAAGTTGTTGTGTGTGACCCTCTAGGTTCTCAATTCAATTAGCAGTGACCCTAATTAATTAATTCACTAATTAATTAATCAGTCCACAGATTAAACGACCATAGTCTAGCAACAGGTGTTTAACCCCTAGCTGAATTGGAATGTCACGATTCGACAGAACCTTTAAGTCATTGATTCATGTGAGATACAATCCTCCTACTTACTATCTCTCGACCAAGATCTAGGGTAAGGGAATAATCAGAACCCTAATAATCTGGTCTTAAAGCTAAGTGCATTTCATATCCATTTGATCTCAATCCAAGAAACCCTTTTTCTTGATGTCTTGATCTACTGCCTTGGCCAAGGACTCCATATGGCATATGAATGACTTACACAATAAGAGATCACCTTGCATATGCAAGTGTAGGTCCTTTCTTGATTCTCATTCACTTTCATGAGTCACTTGTGCAGCCCCAGCATAAGCCTTGAATCAGTTGTCTAAGGCGACACCCTTTAGAGCTTATACCTAAGACTACAGAGTTAACTCATAAAGTGACATGGAACCTCAAGTCTAAGGATCAATTAATCACATCAATGACTCGTGAGATATTTCCTGATCTGGAAGTTTCCATATCCTGAAATAGAAACTTCCTTTCCCATTTAGGAATCTTCTCACACGGGGCACCTCAGTGAACTTAATTATGGAAGTAAGCACCCTCATGTATCACGCACGTATCAACTATACACTTTGCACCTCCATGAAACAAGGTGGTCCTTGTTAAGGGTGTGATCCCACAAGCAAGCCTTAGAGGAGTCAGGTTGACACTCCCACAGTCTGTAGGACTCATAGGCTTGGAGCATTTTACTAATCATGACTTATGTGATATAGGGCTCGTTTCATGAACCATTTCACCTAAATGGTAGAGTCCTAAAGTCATCAGGATTAGGGGAGTTCTCATACATGCACGGCTAAAGTAAACACATACCAAACAAGAGCATATAAAGAAGTGTTGCCTTAATTCGTTATTTTATTCAAAGATTGTCTGTGATTACAATAAGGAAAAGTACAAAGCGGATATACAATCGGCTTTCTAGGGCACTATTCCTAACAATCTCCCACTTGCCCGTCAAAGCCATTCTAAAGCTACTCTAAGTCCCATCTTCTCAAGATGACCTTCGAAAGCTTCTCGACTAAGGGGTTTAGTAAGTGGAGCTGCCACGTTCTCTGCTGATGTGATCCTCTCAATTTGCACATCTCCTCTTTTGATAATATCACAGATCAGGTGATACTTTCTCATAATGTGCTTGGTCCGTTGGTGAGATCTTGGTTCTCTTGCTTGAGCAACCGCCCCAGTGTTGTCACAAAACACAGTAATGGGGTCTTTCATGCTAGGAACAACATTCAACTGTTGAATGAAGTTTCCAATCCAAACACCTTCCTTAGCTGCATCATTCGCAGCTAAGTATTCGGCCTCAGTGGTCGAATCTGCAGTGGTCGTTTGCTTGGAACTCTTCCAACTCACCGCTCCACCGTTTAGGCAGAAAATGTATCCTGATATTGACTTAAAATCATCTAAGTCACATGCAAAGCTTGTGTAACGCCCCGGTTCCGGATGAACAGGTAAGCACGCCACGTGTGCGTTTGAGCGTAGGATTTTATTTTATTTCTTTAACTTTATAATATATTCGTACGTGGCATTCATAATTTTATAAAATTCCCGAAACATTATTTGTATCAATTATTTGAATTCATATCATTGAAAATATTATTTCACGACACGAAAAATATTTATTGCATGAAATAATTACCGAGAGTGTTTTAAATTACCAAATTGTCCCTACTTGCTCATTTTTCTAACTTTAGGGACTTAAGTGCATAACTTTCCAAGGACATAATTGAATATATTTTAAATTGTTGTATACTTGGTGGCATAAACTCACAAAATGAGGGATTAATTGGCAAATTGGACATTTCACTCATTTCAAAATGTGATGAATCGTTATATCACCTCAAAGGTTCCATACTCTCATTTCATTCAAGAATTTTCCAACATATTCATCTCCTTTCCCTCTCGGTTCATCAAGCTAAAAAGAAAGAAGAGATTTTCATCCATTTTATCAAGAATTTCAAGAAATCTTCCAAGGAATTGGAAGTTCATCATCATCATCTTCTTCTTCATCCATTTCTTAGTTTTCAAGGTGGGTTTGGCATGAGTTGATGATCTTTGATCATATATGTATAAGTTAGGGTTTTACTTGGGTGTGCTAGATGAATTAATTCTAGTTGGAAGCATGATTGGTTGATTATATCACGAATTATAACATGATTTATTCATGAAATCATCGAAAATTTGGCATGAATGATCAAGTGTGATCATGAACTTGAAATCATGAATTCTTGAGGATATTTTGTGCTTTAAGTGTTTAGGTGTTATAATATCATTTCTTGAGCATATATGCATGTATATTTCCAGAAAATACATGCTGGTGTTGATCAAAATGGATTTTTGGTGCTTGCTTTGTTGTTTCCCGTAGCCTTCCCCTGTTTCTGCTCTGTTCTTCAAAGTTTCAGAAACTGGGAACGACCGTTCCCAGCCTCAAGGTATTGTGGGAACGGGCGTTCCCACCTTTTCAAATGAACTGGGCGGCCGAGCATGGGAACGGTCGTTCCCACTTTGGCCTTGCTGCCGGAAGGGCCATTCCCAGCTAAAAGGCGCGCTTTTATTTTAAAATCGCTGGCACGTTTTGGGGAACTCATGGGAACGACCGTTCCCATTTTACAAAGGGGACCGGAACGGCCGTTCCCACCTGGATTGCAGAACAAAAGTTTCTGCATAAAATTACGAAAATAACCCCTCGATCCAACGACTTCTTTGACCCCGAATTGCTATAATATGTGCTAATATGATGTGAAACGACATGTTATCATACCACATTGCATTTTCATGGTCGTCTCGATACATTTCCGTCGTTCGTCATATTTTGGTCATTTTAGGTCATGTCTCACGAATATACATCGTGTTTGCACAGGTCACGAGGGCGTGGACGGGGAGCAAGCTCCTTAGAACACTGTTTTATTGTATTTACAAGAAAAGGTGAGGTTTTGTTTTTGTAAAACGAACCCTATAACCCTTATGTGCTAGTTTTCGGCCAAAACGTATTATACTTATGAATGATTTCCAAACCATGAACATTTCAAGCAAGCAATTCATGATTTCAAGCATGTTTGGCGAGTACATGATTGCACGTGGGCCCGAGGGTAATTCTTGAGCCAACCGGGAAAGCAAGGGCTGATGGGTAACTCCTGAATTATCCTCACATTGTTGGGATCACCCCCGAAGCCACTAGGAGATTAGTGGTGGAAGGAGTTCCGTGTCTAGAGGGTCATGTCCTCTACACACACCATGTCGTGGATAGTCGAGCCTTGCAAACTCGCTATCACCCGGAGGAAGAAGGAGACTGGGGATTAATCCGGCATGTCGGGTTATCCTCGGGTTATTGCATGATTTCAAGCATGAAGTTGTTTATGTGAGCACTAAATGAATTGCATGACCATGTATTTATCAAGCAAGCAAGCATGATCACGTATTGTTCACGATTGGGAGTTCGGTTGGAGATTGCCCTTGCTCGCCAGGGCCACATGTTCATGACATTGACAAGCATGATTAAATAAATGCGATAAAATGATTGGTTGTAATCTCGGGCAAAGATTAAACTTCTTCAATTATATATCTATTTTATTCCAAAGTCTTCACCCGAGGCTACAACTTGCATGTGATGTGTGTATATATATATTTATTGCCCCCTCACTCAGTCTTCGGTAGACTGATACTTCACTTTTCAGGTACCCTTTGAGCGTGGTCGTGCTAGGCGGGAGTTGTTCGAGTCTTGCATTTCCACGGGTCTAGTTTCATACCCTTTTTGTATAGTACTTTTGGGGCATTTCATGTTATCGATCGTTATTAGTATTGTCACGTTTTGGATACTTGAATATGTATATTATCAAGAGATGATAATGTATTGATAGTTAAATTGGTATCTATAAGTATCTATTCGGTAAATATGGTACCTCTATGTATGAATGATTTAATTGCTTCCGCTTTCATTATCATGGTTGCTTTGGTGTTGTTGGGGAGAGTGTCCCGCCTAGCTCGTCATTTTTATTGTCACCCGTTCGCTATAGTTTTGGTTTATGTATGGACTTTCCATTTCATACGTGGATCGAGGCTATAGTGCGGGGGATGTGGTGCCCTGGGGGTTAGGGTGCTATATCTACAGGTGGTATCAGAGCCCGGTTGCAAAACCGAGGTTCTCGAGTCGTGTCAAGTCAGTCTAGGTCTCACGGTATAGGATTATGTGGTATTTGGGAGTCTGCATTTGGTTGACTTACCTGATTTACTCGTTTCTTTGCGCTAATTGAGCTACTTGATCCTCCTTGAACATGTGCTACTTGATATTATGGAAATTGTATGCACACATTTGCATTTATTGATCAAGCCACGCATGTTTAGTGATCTAATTTCAGGATGGAGCACGATAGACGTTCCAGTGACCGATCCTCGAGGCACAGGCATCATCATCGCCGACATCATCGCTGCGAGAGATCACCACCTCCTCCTCCTGCTCAGGCACAGCCCCAGGATTTTATGAATGCGGTAGTGGGGCTAATCGATCAGAGGCTACAGGAAAGGGTTCCTCCACCACCTCCAGCGCCGGTAGCACCTCAGGAGAACCCCATTTCTGCCATTTTACGAGAGTTTCAGAACCAGCGTCCCCCGAAGTTCTATAAGGGAGACGATATACAGGCAGAGATGTGGCTAAAAGAGATCGAAAGGATTTGGCAGCTTATTCCTTGTGACAGTCAGGAGAAGGCTCGCTGTACACTTACTCTTATTCAGGGCGAGGCCTATTCTTGGTGGGAAAGCACACAGATTGTTCTGGAGGCAGCCGGGACCGAGATTACTTGGGAGGTATTTGTACGGGAGTTCAGAAACAAGTATATTCCTCTAGCTTCCCGTACTCGCAGGTTGAGAGAGTTCACCGAGCTAAAGCAGGGAGGCAGGTCTGTGGGTCAGTATATCGCCGAGTTCGAGAGACTTTCTCGCTATGCACCCAACATAGCGAATGATGACTTTCACAAGGCGATGCAGTTCGTCCAAGGACTCAGACCGGATATTCAGGATGCCCTGAAAGCAGCTAATACGAGAACCTGGGCAAAAGCTACCACCAAGGCCCTAAAAGTTGAGGATTCGGATATTGCTAGGAAAGCTACTTCGCGGACTGGACAGGCTTCGGGCTCGAGAGCAGGTCAGGGATCGAGCTCAGGGAAGAGGCCGATGATTTACTCTGCACCTCCATCTCAGAAGAACCCCGGGAAGAAGCTTAAGGCGACAGGGCCATTACCGAGAGGTCCAAGAGCTCCAGCACCACCCCAGCCACCTCAGAGACCGGGCTGCCGATGGTGTGGACTTCCTACACATACCTACGACAACTGCAGGCGCCGGTTAGGTTTGTGTTTGATCTGCGGGAGTGACGAGCACATGGTTGACGGTTGTCCGCATCGTCAGGATCCACCACCTGCAGGACCGAGGCCACTGGTGAGAGCTCGGGCTTATGCACTCGCTGGAGAGGAGCAGGATGCAGAGATAGACCCCGCCGCAGTAGTTGAAGGTATTATTTGCATTCATGGCACGAACATCCATACATTATTTGATCCAGGAGCTACACACTCCTTTCTTGCGCACTCTATTGCTATTACTTTGTCTTTGCCTGCTATGTGTACTTCTGTGCGCTATCTAGTTAGTACTCCTTTCGGTAGTAGGCGAGAGACGGATCAGGTTTACAGGGATGTTCCAGTGGTTATACAGAGCTATATTGGGGATGGAATGGTTATACAGGCATTGTGCTACAGTTGATTGTAGGGCTAAGAAGGTTCAGTTGGGATCAGAGGTTACTACGGGTTGTACTTCAAAGACCGTACCCCTACTTTCGTTTTCAGAGGCTCAGAAGTTAGTCAGAGACGGGGCTACAGGGTGGGTTCATTGCCTATATTCTGAACAAGCCAAAAGATCAGGTGAAGTTAGAGGACACCGAGGTAGTAAAGGAATTTCCCGAGGTATTCCCAGAAAAATTGGATTCCTTGCCTCCTGAATGAGAGATTGAATTTGTGATCGATCTTTTTCCGAATGCTGAGCCGTATTCAAAGACACCTTACCGGATGGCTCCAGCTGAATTAAAAGAATTAAAAGTCCAGCTGGAAGCATTGTTGGAAGTTGGGTACATTCGGCCAAGTTCTTCGCCGTGGGGAGCACCGGTTTTATTTGTAAAGAAAAAGGACAGGACTTTAAGAATGTGCATCGATTACAGAGAGTTGAACAGGATGACTATTAAGAACAAGTATCCCCTCCCACATATCGAGGAGTTATTCGATATACTTCAGGGTTCCAAGGTTTATTCAAAATTGGATTTAAGACAGGGATACTACCAGCTGCGAATCCGAGCAGAGGATATTCCTAAGACAGGATTCAATACTCGGTATGGGCACTATGAGTTCGTGGTTATGCCATTTGGATTAACTAACGCCCCTGTAGCTTTTATGGATATGATGCATCGGATATTCAGGCCTTTCCTCGACAAGTTCGTGGTGATTTTTATCGATGATATTCTGGTTTTCTCAAAATCAGCCGAGGAGCACGCGAGACACCTCAGGCTCGTTCTTCAGACTCTGAAAGAGCATCAGTTGTTTGCTAAGTTCAGTAAGTGCAAATTTTGGATCGATCGGGTTTCATTCTTGGGACATGTAATTTCAGGAAAAGGGTTGGAAGTCGATCCCTCGAAAATCGAGGCCGTGCTTAAGTGGGAGAAACCAAAGAATGCCTCGGAAATTAGAAGCTTCTTGGGATTGGCCGGTTACTATAGAAGATTTGTCCAGGACTTCTCCAAGATTGCGGCGTCGTTAACCCGATTGACAAAGAAGGATGTTAAGTTTGTCTGGGACGAGAAGTGTGATCAAAGCTTTAATTTTCTGAAAGAAAAGTTAGTCTCAGCTCCGGTGTTAACTTTACCCGAGGGTTCAGAGGGATATGCAGTGTACACCGATGCTTCTAAAGAAGGCTTAGGTTGTGTTTTGACTCAGAAAGGAAAAGTGATCGCTTATGCTTCTCGAAAGCTAAAGGAATATGAAAGGAATTATCCAACACACGACCTAGAGCTTGCAGCCGTGATCTTTGCTCTCGGGAAATGGAGATATTATCTTTACGGGACTTCTTTTGAAATTTTCACCGACCATAAGAGCCTCCAGTATTTATTCACACAGAAGGATTTGAATATGAGGCAACGGCGTTGGATGGAAAAGTTGGAAGATTATGATTATACAATTAAATACCATCCCGGGAAAGCAAATGTGGTCGCCGATGCACTTAGCAGAAAGGCGAGTGTATCGAGCTTGGAAATAAAGGAAAGTGAGGAAGTTGCCCCGATTGTGTTAAAGGCTCGGGTTTCTAATATCACAATTCAGCCGGAATTAAAGTATCAGTTATTTGAGGCTCAGAATAAGGATCCGGAAGTGCAGAAGCTTGTAAGTAAAGCTAAGGATGACCCGGAGAGTCCGTTTGGGTTTGATGAGACCGGGTTGCTTCGGTTTAAAAACAGAGTAGTAGTACCTGAAGAATTGAGACGGGTCCTACTTTAAGAAGCTCACAAGTCAGCCTACTCGATCCACCCAGGAGGAAATAAAATGTATAAGGATTTGAAGCAATACTATTGGTGGAACGGGATGAAAAGAGACGTGGCGGAATACGTGAAACATTGCTTGACTTGTCAGAAAGTGAAAGCTGAGCACCAAAAGCCCAAGGGACTTCTACAACCGTTACCTATTCCCGAGTGGAAGTGGGAACAAGTAACGATGGACTTTGTTTCCGGATTACCGAAGGTTAAAGGTGGGTTTGATGGAATTTGGGTAATCGTGGACAGATTTACGAAGTCTGCTCACTTTCTACCGGTCCGGATGTCTTATAAGATCCTGAAGTTGGCCGAGATTTATAACAGAGAGATTATTCGACTTCATGGTATTCCGGTGAGCATAGTTTCAGACCGAGACCCGAGGTTTACTTCTAAGTTGTGGCAGGAATTACAGGCCGTCTTGGGAACGAAACTTAAGTTCAGTACAGCATTCCACCCGCAAACAGACGGTCAAACTGAAAGGTTAATCAGGTATTTGGAAGATCTTCTTCGGGCTTGTGCGATGGATTTTCAGAACTCGTGGGCAGAACAGCTTCCCTTGATCGAGTTTGCTTATAATAACAGCTTTCAGGCTTCGATCGGGATGGCTCCTTACGAGTTACTTTATGGAAGAAAGTGCCGATCTCCGTTGTTCTTCGACTTGGAAGAATGGAAATGGTCAAAACAGGAAGGGGTAAAGAAAGGTGAAAGATTCGAAAAGCCTTCCAAAGTCGTTCAAGCTATGATTGAGAAAGTTCAAATGATTCAACAACGGATGAAAGTCGCGCAAGATAGGCAAAAGAGCTATGCCGATAAGCGCCGAAGGGATCTAGAATTTGAAGTTGGTGACCGGGTATTCTTGAAGGTGTCACCAAGGAAGGGTTTCACCCGAATCGGGAAAGGAGGAAAACTTAATCCTCGCTACTTAGGTCCGTTCGAGATTCTTGAAAGAATAGGCGAGGTAGCCTATCGACTGGACCTACCACCGAGTTTTACGGGGATTCACAACGTATTTCATGTTTCACAATTACAGAAATATTACCCCGATGAGACCACGATTCTCCCCGTGGAAGAAGTTGAACTGGAACCGAATTTGACATTTATTCAGAGGCCGGTTAGAATCATGGATCGGAAATTTCAAGAATTGAGGAACCGGAGAATTCCCATGGTTAAGGTTTTGTGGAGAAGCGATAAAACCGAGGAAGCTACGTGGGAAACGGAAGATAAAATGAAACGGTTCCACCCGGAGTTGTTCGAGCAAGGCTAGAGAATCTGGGGACCAGATTCTTCTAAGGGGGGGAGAGTTGTAACACCCCGGTTCCGGATGAACAGGTAAGCACGCCACGTGTGCGTTTGAGCTTAGGATTTTATTTTATTTCTTTAACTTTATAATATATTCGTACTTGGCATTCATAATTTTATAAAATTCCAGAAACATTATTTGTATCAATTATTTGAATTCATATCATTGAAAATATTATTTCACGAACACGAAAAATATTTATTGCATGAAATAATTACCGAGAGTGTTTTAAATTACCAAATTGTCCCTACTTGCTCATTTTTCTAACTTTAGGGACTTAAGTGCATAACTTTCCAAGGACATAATTGAATATATTTTAAATTGTTGTATACTTGGTGGCATAAACTCACAAAATGAGGGATTAATTGGCAAATTGGACATTTCACTCATTTCAAAATGTGATGAGTCGTTATATCACCTCAAAGCTTCCATACTCTCATTTCATTCAATAATTTTCCAACATATTCATCTCCTTTCCCTCTCGGTTCATCAAGCTAAAAAGAAAGAAGAGATTTTCATCCATTTTATCAAGAATTTCAAGAAATCTTCCAAGGAATTGGAAGTTCATCATCATCATCTTCTTCTTCATCCATTTCTTAGTTTTCAAGCTGGGTTTGGCATGAGTTGATGATCTTTGATCATATATGTATAAGTTAGGGTTTTACTTGGGTGTGCTAGATGAATTAATTCTAGTTGGAAGCATGATTGGTTGATTATATCACGAATTATAACATGATTTATTCATGAAATCATTGAAAATTTGGCATGAATGATCAAGTGTGATCATGAACTTGAAATCATGAATTCTTCAGGATATTTTGTGCTTTAAGTGTTTAGGTGTTATAATATCATTTCTTCAGCATATATGCATGTATATTTCCAGAAAATACATGCTGGTGTTGATCAAAATGGATTTTTGGTGCTTGCTTTGTTGTTTCCCGTAGCCTTCCCCTGTTTCTGCTCTGTTCTTCAAAGTTTCAGAAACTGGGAACGACCGTTCCCAGCCTCAAGGTATTGTGGGAACGGGCGTTCCCACCTTTTCAAATGAACTGGGCGGCCGAGCATGGGAACGGCCGTTCCCACTTTGGCCTTGCTACCGGAAGGGTCGTTCCCAGCTAAAAGGCGTGCTTTTATTTTAAAATCACTGGCACGTTTTGGGGAACTCATGGGAACGACCGTTCCCATTTTACAAAGGGGACCGGAACGGCCGTTCCCACCTGGATTGCAGAACAAAAGTTTCTGCATAAAATTACGAAAATAGCCCCTCGATCCAACGACTTCTTTGACCCCGAATTGCTATAATATGTGCTAATATGATGTGAAACGACATGTTATCATACCACATTGCATTTTAGGTCATTTTAGGTCATGTCTCACGAATATACATCGTGTTTGCACAGGTCACGAGGGCGTGGACGGGGAGCAAGCTCCTTAGAACACTGTTTTATTGTATTTACAAGAAAATGTGAGGTTTTGTTTTGGTAAAACGAACCCTATAACCCTTATGTGCTAGTTTTCGGCCAAAACGTATTATACTTATGAATGATTTCCAAACCATGAACATTTCAAGCAAGCAATTCATGATTTCAAGCATGTTTGGCGAGTACATGATTGCATGTGGGCCCGAGGGTAATTCTTGAGCCAACCGGGAAAGCAAGGGCTGACGGGTAACTCCTGAATTATCCTCACATTGTTGGGATCACCCCCGAAGCCACTAGGAGATTAGTGGTGGAAGGAGTTCCGTGTCTAGAGGGTCATGTCCTCTACACACACCATGTCGTGGATAGTCGAGCCTTGCAAACTCGCTATCACCCGGAGAAAGAAGGAGACTGGGGATTAATCCGGCATGTCGGGTTATCCTCGGGTTATTGCATGATTTCAAGCATGAAGTTGTTTATATGAGCACTAAATGAATTGCATGACCATGTATTTATCAAGAAAGCAAGCATGATCACGTATTGTTCACGATTGGGAGTTCGGTTGGAGATTGCCCTTGCTCGCCAGGGCCACATGTTCATGACATTGACAAGCATGATTAAATAAATGCGATAAAATGATTGGTTGTAATCTCGGGCAAAGATTAAACTTCTTGAATTATATATCTATTTTATTCCAAAGTCTTCACCCGAGGCTACAACTTGCATGTGATGTGTGTATATATATATTTATTGCCCCTCACTCAGTCTTCGGTAGACTGATACTTCACTTTTCAGGTACCCTTTGAGCGTGGTCGTGCTAGGCGGGAGTTGTTCGAGTCTTGCATTTCCACGGGTCTAGTTTCATACCCTTTTTGTATAGTACTTTTGGGGCATTTCATGTTATCGATCGTTATTAGTATTGTCACGTTTTGGATACTTGAGTATGTATATTATAAAGAGATGATAATGTATTGATAGTTAAATTGGTATCTATAAGTATCTATTCGGTAAATATGGTACCTCTATGTATGAATGATTTAATTGCTTCCGCTTTCATTATCATGGTTGCTTTGGTGTTGTTGGGGAGAGTGTCCCGCCTAGCTCGTCATTTTTATTGTCACCCGTTCGCTATAGTTTTGGTTTATGTATGGACTTTCCATTTCATACGTGGATCGAGGCTATAGTGCGGGGGATGTGGTGCCCTGGGGGTTAGGGTGCTACAGCTTGCATCGCAGTATCCTTCGACAGTAAGATCTTTCTGACCTCCGTAAACTAAGAATAAATCTTTAGTACTTTTCAAGTACTTAAGAATATTCTTCACGGCAGCCCAGTGACCATCTCCAAGGTCAGATTGGAAACGACTTGTTACACTAAGTGCATAAGCCACATCCGGTCGAGTACATAACATTGCATACATTATGCTACCAATTGTTGATGCATAAGGTGTATGAGTCATTCTTTCCTTCTCAAGGTTAGTCTTAGGACACATCTTCTTAGAAAGACATGTTCCTACACTCATAGGAAGGTACTTAACCTTTGCTAACTCCATATTGAATCTCTTCAATACTTTGTCAATGTACATCGACTGTGATAGTCCTATTAACCTTCTAGATCTATCTCGATAGATTTTAAATCCAAGGATATAGGACTCATCACCAAGATCTTTCATCTCGAATTGGTTTGATAACCAAGATCTTTCATCTCCATATGAACCATAGAAAAGCTCGGCTAATGCATATGGATGCAAATGATGCAATGCACGTCATATAAATTCACACTTCGGCCTATCAAAGTAAATAACATAATATCACACGAATAATTTAAGAATCGAACTCATATTACGTCAAATAAATTCATAACATATCAAACAAGCTCATAACATGTCGTATAATAGCATACCACATTCATTCTTAAGGTTAAAATTCATATATAAGATCGAATTATTAAAATCATACTATATAAAATAAATCAAGTGCTTAAATAACTAATTACATAATACATATTATAATATATACATATATATATCATGTACATGCATAATATATATATTACATATATATATACACATTATATGCATTCACGTAGCATACACTATATATATTACATATATATACACATTATATGCATTCACGTAGCGTACACTATATATATTACATGTATATATATATATATATACATATTACATGCAAATCACATACAGCATACACCTAGTCTCACACACATGCATACACTATAAATACATAATCTACTAACATAAATATATATATGCTCATGCATGTACGTACACAAGCACACAAGTACACATGCATAAAATAAAACCATCCAGCACCTTAAAAAAATCACATGCATGCATAACAAATCACAACACACACAAAAACAAGGAAAGAAAGATGCAGAAAGCTACTGTATATAGCCTCCCCGGCCGGGTACACAATCAAAGCAAAATCTCCCCGCCCGGGAGATGTTCCAGTCGCGAAAAGTAGCAGCAACAGCCCCTGTTTTCTCCTCCTTTCTTCAAGCACAGCAGCACATACGAAAGGCAACACATAGGGCAATAACACGGCAGTAAAAAACACAAGAATCTAGCCTAAATCATGCGCAACAGCCACAACAACTCGTACATAACAACAAAGGAGCAATTTCAGTCATAAAGCTTCCAAAAATCACATTTTCAGCCATGGTGGATCCACACTCCTCATATAAATCAAATTCAAGTTCATGAATGTCTAAAGGAAGCTAAAGTGAACATATTTCATGCCTCAAATCAAACAAAACCGAACAGTAGCCATGGATTAGAATTCAAGCTAAAACCTAACTATTCATTCTCTTCATCAAAGCATACTCAAATCTCCATGGAAATTAGAAAATAAACACTTAAAAGAAAGAGGAGAGGATAGAGAATAAAATCATGGACTTACCTTTCAAATTTGAGGCGAAATGATGGAGTATTGATCTTGAAAAGTCAAGTTGAACTATGCAGATTTTGTTTTCCCCCTTTCTCTCTTGTTCAGCTGCTTCTCTGTCTCTCTCCAAGCCTGAGTTCGAAGGTAGGGGGTAATGGATGGTTAAAGGGTTTAACTAGGGTTCATTTGGCTCAAGAATCAAGTGATTTGGTTAAGAAATGAATTAGTTATGGCCAAAATACTCCAAGGTGGCGAACCTGCTCGTACAGCTCGTTTCGGACAAATTTCGTAGGCTCAAACGGGCTTAGAAAAATACAAGGCTAGGTTCCTTAGCTCCCATTCTTCGTTTTGAGTCCAGCATCACTTTCTAAATTCAAATCCGAATTCCTGATCTCAAGTTACGGTCTCCGGAACCGAAGGCGCGCTAAAACTAGTTAGGCCTTCGAATCCCTAACAATTAAAATATGGTACGTTACCATATCAAACAAGTCCGAAAAATTAAAACGAGCACGTAAATGAATTCATAACACGTATAATTCATGCATATCAAATTTTCACGAAATTTCGAAACAAATTGAAACAAAAACGAATTAAAAACAAGTTCAAAAGCTTAAAAACGTTTAAATATACAATTATATATTTTAACAAATAATTAAATAAATTTAAAATAATTCAAGAATAATAAATAAACATTAAAATAAACATAAAATTACATAAATAAATAATTTAAATGCTCATTTAGCTCTCTCGTAAGTGTGTACCTGTACGGCCGAAAAACAAGGGTGTCACATATGCCCATTTTGATCAACTATTTTGATCCTTCGTTAATCATATTAACATCCAACCATAACCCTCGTGTTCTAGCATTTGTGTGTGACCCTTTAGGCTCATTATTCGATTAGCAGTGACAGGAATTAATTAATAACTTCACATATCACACTACCGTAATCTAGCAATGGGTGTGTGACCCCTAGCCGAATAACGAAATGAATTGAAGAACCTTTCAGTCAATGACAATCAGTGAAATACGATCCTCCTACAACTCCATCTCTCAATCAAGAACTAAGGCATGGGAATATTCTCAGAGCCCAAATATTCTTGATCTTTAAAGTTAAGTTCGTTTCATATCCATTTCAATCTCAATCCTAGAAAACCCCATTTTCTAGATGTCTTGATCTTTTATCCACCTTGGCCAAGGGTTTAATATTTAATGGACTACGGACAACTAAATCAGTAAGAGATCATTCTTGTTATTAACAAGTGTAGGTCCTTTATCGATTTTACTAATTCTACATATGCCACTTATGTAATCCCAACATAGGCCGTAGTTCAGGAGTCTATATGGCGACATCCTTTTGAGGATTACAGAGTTAGCTCATATGAGACATTACAAAATCTCAAATCTAAGGATTAATGAATCACGTCATTGACCTGTGAGATATTTCCTAATCTGGAAGTTTCTGGAAACTTCCTTTCCCATTTAGGAATGTTCTCATGACGGACATCTCAGTGATGAAGATCTTGTAACAATCACCTTTATGTATTATGAACGCATCAACGTATGCACTTATCAGTCCATGAAACTGAGTGATCTTTCAAAAGGACATAATCATATAAGCAAGTCTCGGTAGAGTCAAGTTCGACACTCCCACTGTCTGTCGGACTAATTGACTTGGAGAAGTTTCTAATCCTCCCCTACGGAGTTAAGAACTTGTTTCATTTGTCGTTCCCATAACGACAAAGTTCTTAACGGCCTCATTGGATTAGGGGAGTTCAATACATGCAAAACACAATCAACCCAAACAGACATAAATAAACACATAAAGAAGTGATTGCCTATGAACAAAATCATCTCGTTTATTAGTCAAAGGCTGTTTGTGATTTTACAAGGAAATAGTAAAGCAAACATTTGCTTTAAGGACCCTATTCCTAACAATCTCCCACTTGCCCGTCAAAGCCACTCAGGTGCTAATCTAAGACCTATCTTCTGAACATGTCCTTCGAAAGCCTGTTGACTAAGGGCTTTAGTAAGTGGATCTGCCATGTTCTCTGCTGATGTGACCCTTTCAATTTGCACATCTCCTCTCTTGATGATATCACGGATTAAATGATATTTCTTCAAAATGTGCTTGGTCCTTTGGTGAGATCTTGGTTCTCTTGCTTGAGCAACCGCCCTGGTGTTATCACAAAACACTATAATGGGGTCTTTAATGCTAGGAACTACACCTAGCTCGTGGATAAAGTTTCTTAGCAAAACACCTTCTTTAGCAGCATCATTTGCAGCTAAGTATTCGGCCTCAGTGGTCGAATCTGCAATGGTCGCTTGCTTGGAACTTTTCTAACTCACTGCTCGGTCGTTCAGGCAGAATATGTATCCTGACATGGATTTAAAGTCATCCATGTCTGATGCAAAGCTTGCATCACAGTATCCTCTAATGAGAAGACCTTGCTGGCCTCTGTAAACTAAGAACAAATCCTTAGTTCTTCTCAAGTACTTAAGGATGTTCTTTACAGTAGTCCAGTGACCTTCACCAGGGTCAGATAGGAATCGGCTGGTCACGCTAAGTGCATAAGCCACATCCGGTCGAGTACATAGCATCGCATACATTATGCTTTCTATGGCTGATGCATAAGGAATTCTGGACATCCTGGATTTTTTAAGTTCAGGCTTGGGACACAGCTTCTTCGAAAGAACTGTTCCCGGGCCCATTGGAAGTTTACCACGTTTGGATTCTTCCATACTAAACCTCTTTAGTATTTTGTCTATGTAAACCGACTATGATAATCCTAATAATCTCCTAGATCCCAATAGATCTTTATGTCGAGAATGTATGATGCATCACCAAGATCCTTCATCTCAAATTGGTTCGAAAACCAAGACTTTGTTACTTTCATGTCATCCTTCACATTCCTAATGAGGAGGATGTCATGTACATAAAGTATCAGAAATTGAACCGAGGTTTTGAATTCTTTCTTGTACACACAGGACTCTTTGGATTTTGAATAAAGCCAAATGATTTGACTGCTTCATTAAATCGAATGTTCCAATTCCTAGAAGCTTGTTTCAATCCGTAGATTGATCTTTGGAGCTTACAAACCTTTTGTTCGCTCCCACTGAATGTGAAACCCATGGGTTGCTCCATGTAAATATCTTTGTCAATGTCTCCATTGAGAAATCAGTTTTCACATCCATTTGCCATATCTCATAGTCATAATATGCAACAATGGCAAGCAAGATCCGAATGGATTTTTGCATTGCAACCGGGGAGAAGGTTTCATCAAAGTCTACACCTGGTCTTTGAGTTAAACCTTTAGCAAATAATCTTGCTTTAAAGGCTGTCACGCTTCCATCTACTCCAAGCTTGCGCTTATATATCCATTTGCACCCTATGGGCCTGATCCTATCCGGTGGATCAACTAAGGTCCAAACTTGGTTAGAGTACATGGAATCCATTTCGGATTTCATTGCTTCTTTCCACTGTTCAGAGTCTGAATCTAACAGTGCCTCCTCATAAGTAAATGGATCATTATCCATTTGAGATGTTTGGTGGAGAAAACCATACCATCTCTCTGGCTGTCTAGGAATGCATTCAGAACGTCTTACTAGAGGAGGATTTTTGCGTGTATCACTCGCTGCGATTGGCTGAGGGACGTTAGTCTCCAAACTTGGCATGGGACCTTGGTCTCGAACCTCTTTGAGTTTTGCGATCTTGCCTTTCTTTTCTTTAAGGAACGAGTCCTCAAGAAAAGTAGCATTTCTTGACACAAAGACCTTTTGTTCTAGAGGATCGTAGAAATAATATCCTATTGACTCTCTAGGATATCCTACAAAGTTGCATAATCTTGATCAAGCTTCAAGCTTATCTCCCACTGTCCTCTTCACGTAAGAAGGACAACCCCAAATTCTTAAGTAGGAATAATTAGGGATTTTGCCAAACCACATCTCAAATGGGGGTTTTGGGTAAAGATTTGGAGGGAACAAGATTCAATATCTTAACTGCTGATTCTAAGGAATAACCCCAGAATGAAGGTGGCAATTCAGTGAAACTCATCATGGAACGAACCATATCAAGTAGGGTCCTGTTCCTTCTCTCCGAAACTCCATTTAATTGAGGAGTTCCCGAATGAGTCCACTGAGAGATAATTTCATTATCTCTGAGATGACTAAGGAATTCGTCACATAGATACTCGCCACCTCGATCAGATGAAGTGTCTTAATCTTGTGACCGGTTTGGTTCTCAACCTCCTTTTGAAATTCCAAGAATTTCTCAAAAGGCTTCGTATTTATACTTCATTAAGTACACATAACTAAAATGACTAAAGTCATCTATGAAGGTTATGAAATACTGATAGTTGTTTCTTGTACTTACACTAAGTGGTCCACAAACATCAGTATGGATTAAATCCAATACTTTAGTGGCACGTTCTACTTTACCATTAAAGGGAGTTTTGGTCATCTTTCCTTTAAGACATGATTCACAATGAGTCAACTCTTTAAGTTCATTATCATAGAATGATCCTAAATTAGTTAACTTAGCAATCCTATCTTTGGAAATATGCCCTAAACGTGCGTGCCATAAAGAAGCTGAGATCTTGTCATACCTCTTGCGTTTGTTTAATTGTTGTATATTCAGATATTGGTGTCGTTAGTTGTATAAAGTCCATTAGATAATGTACCAAGCAAAACGGAAGTTTTATTCTTCTTAAGATAAAAGTTTCCATTTCTAGAGAAAGTCTCATATCCTTCACAATCTAATATTGGAATGGAAATTATATTACGAATAATAGAATGTACATAAAGGACTTTGTTCAAAACTAAAGTAAAGACACCTAAATCTAATCTACACGTCCCGATGGCTTGAGCTTGAACGCTTGATCCATTCCCAACCTTCAAGACGCATTCTCCTTCTTCAAGCTGCTGAACCTCATTTAGCATCTGTACATCATTACAGATATGAGCTCCACTGTCGGTATCAAGTACCCAAGAATTAGAATCAATAGATAGATTTATTTCAACAATAAACGCACCTTTCTTAAGAGTATTCTTGTACTCTTGGCAGTTCCTCTTCCAATGCCCTTTCTTGCCACAATGGTGGTAAACGTCCACTGTCTGATCCTTTCTCTTCCTGGCTTTTCTCTTTTTAACCCCTCCATCGGGTTTAAGAGATCCCTTCTTCTTGGGAACTTTCTTCCCTTTGCCTTTAGAAGGCCTAGAACAGGAAGTGACCATCATTACTTTGCGATCCTTCTTGATCGTGTCTTCAGCAGTCACAAGCTGACTAATCAACTCAGCTACAATAGCATGAGGATGATTCATGTTGAAGTTTAGCACGAAAGGATTGAATGATGGTGGAAGTGATGTGAGCAACAAATCCACAGCGAGTTCTTCACTTAGTGGCATTTCCATGGAGGTCAGTTTCTCGTTCAATGTAAGAAACTTGAGACCGTTCTCATGGACACTTGTACCTTCTTTCATTCTGAGATGAAAGAGCTCCTTAGAGGTGTTGTACCTTAAAACACGCTCTTTGGGGCGGTACAATTGCTCGAGATGGTCATAAATCTCCCAAGCGTTTTCCATTGACTTGTGTTGCCTTTGCATGTCCGGAGACATGTTGGCCAACATGAGGCAACGGGCTTGAAGATTATCTTCAGACCATTTCGCAATCGCCTCTCTTTCGGCCCGAGTCAGAGCCTCTCCTTCAATGACAGGCTCTCCCTCGAAGAGAACATATCTTCTCTTTTCAGAATCTAAAACTATCTTTAGATTCCGAAGCCAATCAGAGTAATTAGGCCCCGTCAACTTGTTTGATTCGAGGATAGATACCAAAGGGTATTTGGTTGCCATTTCAATTGTAGAGAATCACAGAACTACAACCTAAATGAAAAATAGAGAAATCATGAGCATGCTGAATAATAACGATTACATATTATCAAGGTCTTTAGAAATATGTTCTCCCACTATTTTTAGAAAGTCTAGAAATCCCAACAACATTAGAAGAAACTTATTTTCTCAATGGGTACTAGGATCCCAAACATTCTTAGTTTTGGACCCACGACTCGTGAGACATCCAAAGGTCTAAGAATCTTTAGGAGGGTACGAATTGCTGATTCCATCTCCATGGAATTCCTAGTAATATTTTTGCATCACTAATCTTTCAATCATGGACCCACGACTCGTGAGACATCTATATCTACTTTAGTGTTGAGCAAGACCCATCAATCATAAGATCTCGACCAAAATTAGTCCGGAATTACCCACGACTCGTGAGACATCGCCCATTCTAAAATGGTCAAGAAATATTAATTATTTAAAATAATTAATCAGGAAACTAAGAGTTAATAAGTGTATCGGCCCAACTTTTTTCGTATTTTAAAATGACGTATGTGTTTACTAATTTGTGCGAATTAATAGGGTATAAGTGTTTTCTATATTTAAATTTTATATTAAATATTAAAATGTTAATTAATTATAATTTAAGTTAATTAATATTAAACTCAATTTAAATCGTGCACTTTGATTTCAATTAAATTTAAATTTAGCACTTTGATTTATATCTAAATTTGATTAATATTAGTTGTATATTAAATTCGTGCACTTTTATACACATGTTTAAATTCATTAAATTTTATATTTATTTTGGAATGTTATGGTTTTTTTTAAATACATCACTCATGAGTTTTATAAACGTGCTTCATTTTTATATGAAATGAATTCGAAATTTTATGGAAATTTAATATGTTGAAGATATGTGTGTCATGAATGTGTACGTATGCTCGTTTCATGTTTTCGGATTCGTTTGATTGCGTCTTAAATTTATTTTGTGTGATTGGAACCAAACCGGGGGTTAACGAGCAATTAGCGAACCTTTGGTTCCGTATGTGATATCTTGAGCTAGGAAACTCGGATTCGAGTTTCGTCAACTTCGCTGAACTCGCAAAGAAATTTGGAGTTTAATAAACTTAGTCTTATATTTTTCCAAAGTTATTTGAACCTCCGAAATTCAACCGAAACATGCAACGGAAGCCAAAATTACCACCTTTTACAAAAAGAGCCATATCTCATTCAAACCTTGACCAAATTAACCATGGTTTGAACCCTTGGAACCCTAACTCAACCCCCTAACCTGGTCTTATTCCCCTAACCAAACCAACCCTCATTACTCGGAGAAAATCAGCCAAACATTCCCTGTTTCCAGAAAATCCCATAACCCTTCCAAACCTTGGAGATTCAAGCTCAAATCTCTTCCATCTTCCAACCAATCCACAAGGTGAGTTTAGGGTTGTGATATACATTCAATATGTGTCATTTTAAGCTAAGCATCCCCAATTTTGAGCATGTTTTCATGATGTTGGGAGAAGATGAATTAATAGTTAGGTTAATCTTATTTCTTGATGAATTCATGCCATCTCTACTTTCTTTCTTGAATTGATGAGTAACATATGATCTGTAGGACTTGATTTCTTTATATATATGCATGATTTTCGTGAATTTTGCATGATTGATGATTAACCATAGCTGAGCTTCCATGAAAGCTTGAAGAAATGAATCTTAACTCCATCATTTGCACCCCTTTCGTGGCTGAGTGATCTGTTCTTGTTGCTATGTTATTTTGCTGCCTTTCCTTGCTGCCTTTTGTTGTTGTTTTGTTGCTACTTGGGCCTGGAAAGAGTACCCTACTGCTGCTGCAAAAATGGTGAGAAAACAGGGACGTTCTGCTCCAGTTTCACGACTGCATGGAGCAGTCGTGGCCGCGACTCGTTGGAGATCATTTTGGGTCGCGCCCGAGACCCAGATTTAGCCCTGTTTCGACTTTTGCTGCCTATGTTGTTGCTGGGGAGTTTGGTAGCGGCCGTGACCTGTTTTAAACTGAAATGTGGTGGCGGTCGTGACCTTCATTTTGAGTTGTTTCGTGAACTACTGCTTGGTAGTTTTATTGAATTGTTCATTTGTTGTGCAAGAATGGTACATATATATATATATATATATATATATATATATATATATATATATATATTACTATCCATGCATGCAGGTACGTTTATATATATATATATAAATATTGTATGCATGTTTACGTGTAACTGCTGTTTTCCCTTGCTGTTGTAATGTGTTGTATATATATATAGCCTGCTGCTGGAATTCCTTTTGCTACTTGTTTACATAAAATGTTTGCATAAAATGTAGTTGTTTTATTGTTTGCATGCATGAGTAATTAGGTTCATGTTTGTGCATGTGTGTTAATATATATATATACACTAACTAATTGCATATATATATATATATATATATATATAGTATGATATATTAAGTAATATTTAGTGCTTGCATAGATATGTGTATGTGAGTGTATACTGGACATATTAAAATTTTGCATGTATGGAATGAAAGACATACTGTACGTATGTATATATATTTAGTGCTTGCATAGATATGTGTATGTGAGTGTATACTGGGCATATTAAAATTTTGCATGCATGGAATGAAAGACATACTGTATGTATGTATACATATGTATATTATTACATATATATATATATATATATATATATATATATATATATATATATTATAATAAATTCCTGAATTAATTAAATTAGTTTTATATATTCTTATGTTTTTTTTTAAATAATTGAATCTCGTGTTTCTTTAAATGATTTGAATGCCCATAAATCGTTTAATTTATAATTGTACACTTGTTGCCTTTGAGTTATTAATTGTTATATGAAATTCATGACTTCAATTGCTATGAATTATAAAATGAATGAACGTGAAACCTTCATTTCTTGAAAGTACTTGAATGAATTGCTCGTTTATGTGTTCCTAAGGCATTAATTGTTCACATGAACATCTTCATAACATATTGTTACTTCTTATGCATCTCATATCACGTTAATGCATTGTCGTGCGTCATATATGGTTCATTTGGAGTCCTGAGTCTCACGAACACGTTACGTTGTCCTTTATACAGTTTTCTCCAGGGCGGAGATGTCGGGTTCATAGGACACTTTCGAGTCTCCTTTTCTTCTTGGTATTGTTCGGTAAGAGGTGTACAGGTGGGTTTCTCTACTATTTAGTTAAATGACCCTATATACACCCAATGTGTAAAGATTTCAGCCAAAAGTTATTATATGTATATAGAGTCGTTTTCTAGAGTCAATGATTTTAAAAGTAAAGCCCTTCTTTTATGAATCTACCATTTGTTTTGGGAGAAAGAATGAATGAATGCACAGAATGGGGCCCAGCGAATTGGTGTGAGTGGTAACCCGAGGAGGCATGGGCTGACGGTGATCCCTCACACTAGTTCCACCAATAAACGGCGTAACCGGACCTCGTTAGGAGTTAGCGAGGAATGGATGTTGAGTGTCATCTGGGGAGTCATGTTCCCCTTTTGGTCAATGAATGGATGGTTCGGGCCGATCACCCTGTGCACAAAAGAATGTAATGCATGAAAGAAAGAAAGAATGAATGAATGTTTAATGAACTACACGAGGAGTTGGTTGGAGATAATGCACGTCTACTCACCGGGCCACGAAAGACCTAAAGAATGAAAAATGAACGTTATAATCCCTTTTGATGACTCCTTTATTTTACCCACTTGGGAAATGCTCTAAAAACTTCATTTGGGATTATAACCTGTATGTGAATGTTTAAATATTGTTGTATATGCTATTTATGCCCTGTTTTATACCCACCAGTCTCATATAGACTGAACCCGGATTGTTTTCAGTGTTCTTGCAGGTTTGGAGTGCTAGGCGGGAAGTCTAGTTTGTTCAGTCGTTCGGTTAGGCCAAAGTCTGTCCATATGCATATTGAACTATGATTTGTTTAAGTTACGGAGAATGTATGATTTTTATTGATTATTACTATTATCATGAATTTAAAATAAGCTTACAAGAATAGAAAGAATCTGGAATTGATGTTTTATGATTTATTGAATTTCGGGATTAGGTATTTATGCTAGTTGAACCCGTTGCTCTTTGCTTATCTTGTTATTTATGTATGTACCTTGCTTCCGCGTTGGTAATATTTCTATTTTATTGTCTCTTTGGTTGCGATAGTTAGCTCCCACCTAGCTTAGCGAGTGTGTATGTCCCCGTTCGCCGTGATTTAGCTCGGGTATGGATTGTCCATTTCATATTCGGGTCGGGTCTCGGTGTGGGGGGATGTGGTACCTTACGCTCGGGTGTTAGAATAAGTTATACTAATTACCCCATGACTCGTGAGACAACAATTAGTTTCACTTATTAAGTCATAAATCCTATTGATGGAATGCTAGGGATTTTATTACCGTGATAAAACACCTATTTGTTTGAATTTTGCTCAATATTTAAATGGGATTTTCGAATGACCTCACCAAAATATAATGTTGTCCAAAGTTTAATTGTCTTGTTTAATGAAGTTTCACATAAAGTGCATCACAGAAGTAATTAGCAGATAACATGTCCTAGCAGGATACTAATTATGAGATGATCATGGGTATCCTATCTTATATGTGATTTTGGGAGCCACTCCAAAATCATTAGTTCTAACATTCATGCCACATAAGACAATTCATATCACATAGGGGTACAGAATTTAATGGAAAAATGCCCTATCTATTACATTTAATAGAAACCCTCCTAAACATTTTGAGGGCTCTTTTTATGGCCACCGTTCTTCAAGTGCTCCTTGTGGATCCTTCTAATTCCATGGGTGCTTGTCTCCAGAATGAAAATAAAAACCTCACTTCCTAAGTTCTACTCTCTTTACATAAAGTAATATGGCTCAATTTTCATATTGACCATAGACAAGTACACGGGGCATACCCCGACCCAAAAACAATAATAAGGAAAGCCACATAATAAACACATAACAGTACGCACATAAATAGGGCTCCAACCCCAATTGAAAACGTGCAACTATAGGGCTCCGAGCCCAATTGAAATCATCCATGTGCAGAATTTAAAACCATACATAAGACTAGCCCATGATCACCTAAACTAGCATGATTCCGCTCGAATTTAAATTTACCAACTAAATTTAAAATTCCCCTGACTTCAAGTTACAATTAACTTAAGTAATTTAATTATAGTTCATTATTCAAGAATTTATTCAAAATCGAATCACCGGATCTTGACAAAACAACAACTAATTCAAAATTAAATTTTTGTCTAAAAAATATCAATCAAAGTGACATTTATTATTTTTCTCAAAAAATAGAACATGACTTTAATTTATAAAATGCCAAATTTTATAATTATTTCAAATAAATAATTTTATAAAATTAAAATCTGATTTTATAAAAGGGATTTTACGAAACTGGAAAAAAACACGAAACAAAACAGGCTCGGGATAGCACGCACGAGGTGCACGGGCAGCACCATTCACACAGCCCGCGCGGCTGCGCTAGGCGGGTGCGGGAGACGCTCGTGCGCCTTGAGCGTAGCTACGCGCTTGCGAGCAGGCACTCCTGGCAACGTTGGGCGGAACAGCGCTTGGTCGTGCCAAGGCTCGCCCGGGCGACCGCGCGCGGCTGGTCTCGGCAGGCAGGACGGGGTGTTGCTGCCCCATACGCGTACGTGCTGCGCGTGGGTGGACCCGTTCCGTATTTTTCATTTCGCAATTTCACCAAATTCATACAATCCAATTTCGAATTAAAATAGTTCAAATCATTCTGAATTAAAACAGTTTAAAACCAGATTAATCAGGAAACAATTTTTGCAAAGTTTTTTAAGAAACAGTTTTGATCCGGTAACTTCGTATTTCAAACAAAAACCATGAATACACAACATATACTCAAATTCAAGAATTTTCATCAAAATTCCAAAGCAGTAAAGATACAATACGAACGTTGCAAGATGGCTCTGATACCACTTGTTGGAAAATACGAAAGCGTTGAGCAGCGGAAATTTAAAATTTTCCTAAAGTTTAATCATAGCCTTATAATTTTCGTACTGTAACATTGGGTGTTTTAGAAACTTACAAAGTTAGAAGCTTTCTAGTGATGCCGTTACCGCCTAACGAACACCCTTCAGGCGAAATCCCTCGAACAGCCTTCGAATTAGATTCCAAAGTAGAAGACTCGAATTAGACACCAGACCTAGAACTGTATCAAGAGAGTGAGAATGCTAGTTCTATGGCTTGTGTTAAGGCTAGGATAATTTTCTTTGAAAACTTTTCTTTTGGATTTTCTCAAAAACTTAACACTTCGTGAGTGTTGGTCTAAAGAAGAATATAAGCACCCACCCTTGTATAAATATTAGGGGGTTCAAAATTCCCTAGGGTTCTTCTAACCCTAGTGGGCTTCTTTTCTTGCTCACTAATTAACTCATTTAATTATTTAATTTTATTGGAATAATAAGGTCTTAACTTATTCTCCAAGTCTAGCAAGACAAGACTTCTCTCTCCTACAATAGGAAGTTGGGCTTTTCAACTTTTCTAAAGCTAAAAGTCAATATTCAATAAATAATTTAATTTCCAATTAATTATTTATTGGGTTTAGTTTATTTGAGAATAGTCTTAACAATTAATTCAAAATTAATTAAAAAACCAAAATTAATTAATTATAATTAATTAATTAATTCTAGAAAAGAATTCGCGTGTGGAAAATTCCACACGCATGAACCTCGTCACCACACGTGTACAATGCACATGGCAGCCACGTGTTCATGACACGTGGCAGCCACGTTCCAAACGTGACACATGGCGGGGCGTGATTCGTCTCGCCCTCTTCGATCAACATTTTGATCCTTAGTTAATCAAATTAACATCCTACCATAACCCTCGTGTTCTGGCATTTGTGTGTGACCCTTTAGGTTCATTTTTCGATTAGAAGTGACAGCAATTAATTAATTCCCTAATTAATTAATCACTTCACAGATCACACTACCGTAATCTAGCAATGGGTGTGGGACCCCTAGCCGAATAACGAAATGAATCGAAGAACCTTTCAGTCAATGACAATCAGTGAAATACGATCCTCCTACAACTCCATCCCTCAATCAAGAACTAAGGCGTGGGAATATTCTCAGAGGCCAAATATTTTTGATCTTTAAAGTTAAGTTCGTTTCATATCTATTTCGATCTCAATCCTAGAAAACCCCATTTCCTAGATGTCTTGATCCTTTATCCACCTTGGCCAAGGGTTTAATGTTTAATGGAATACGAACAACTCAATCAGCAACAGATCATTCTTGTTCTTAACAAGTGTAGGTCCTTTATCGATTCTACTAATTCTACATATACCACTTGTGTAATCCCAACATAGGCCGTGGTTCAGGTGTCTATATGGCGACACCCTTTTGAGCCTATATCAAAGATTACAGAGTTAGCTCATATGAGACATTAGAGAATCTCAAGTCTAAGGATTAATGAATCACGTAATTGACCTGTCAGATATTTCCTAATCTGGAAGTTTCAGGAAACTTCCTTTCCCATTTAGGAATGTTCTTACGTGGGACATCTCAATGATGAAATTCTTGTAACAATCACCCTTATATATTATGAACGCATCAACGTATGCACTTATCACTCCATGAAATTGAGTGATCCTTCAAAAGGACAAAATCACATAAGCAAGTCTCAGCAGAGTTAAGGTGGACACTCCCACTGTCTGTCGGACTCATTGACTTGGAGAAGTTTCTAATCCTCGCCTATGGAGTTAAGAACTTGTTTCATGTGTTGTTCCCATAACGACAAAGTTCTTAACGGCCTCATCGGATTAGGGGATTTCAATACATGCAAAACACATTCAACCCAAATAAACATAAATAAGCACATAAAGAAGTGATTGCCTATGAACAAAATCATCTCGTTTATTATTCAGAGACTATTTGTGATTTTACAAGGAAATAGTAAAGCAAACATCTGCTTTAAGGGTACTATTCCTAACACTCTGTCCGACCGGGATCCGGGTGTTTTATCCCGGGTCCCAACCCGTGAGAAGACCCGAAGGAGGGGCTAACGACGTCAGAATTGGGCAAACTTAGAGCCTACGGATTCATTTTGATGCCCGGAATGCGAAAAAGGGGTCCGAAAGCTCAAAATCTCGATCAAACGAGCAATGACCGAAAAACCCTTAAAATGAGAAAATTACAAGCCCCTAAATTCTTAAAAAGTTAAAAATAGGGCCACACAAAGCACAAAATCACAGAATTAAACACACAAGGAAGTCAACACGTGGTGTAGCTCTTACGTTGGAAGAGCGGAATGTTACAAGGCATCACAAGAATAGAAAAAAATAGAAAACTTACAGACAGAACATATCAGACTAACCTCAACTCCGGTGATGGAATGGTGTATACTCCCTGACCATCCAAACATGTATGTATGGGTCGTGAGTGCCTAATTCTCAAGCCCGAGGATTCCATCCCCTAACCAAACCTCCTGGGGGGTTCCGGGTTGATCCTTATCAAGTGGAGACTATGCCCAGCACGATGGCCCGATGCCATCCCCGGATTCCTAACCCACAGTCTCCGGGGCCCAACATTCACAGAACAGAACATTCACTTAACCCGCTACAAAAGAGACATAGTTCATGTATATCGTACTTATCATTTCATACGTACCACATGCATACATACCACACATACACACATATACCTTATCCAAAAGCAGCATACATAGGCTCATACATAGCGTTCATAATTTCAAACATAAGACAACACCATCAAAATACGTACTTTGCACATATTCACTTACACATAAAGGCTTATAAATCACATGCAGTTGAAAACGGACACATTTCATTAGGGTTGAACTATATCCTAACCTCACCTTACACCGACGAGGCCGAAGACAAGACGTTTGATCCACCCCGGAATCAACACGGCCAACCAAACACCATCGGGTACACCTGAGTAAACTGAACACAACAACAAGACTTAGACACAAGAATGTTAGGAATAGTGCCCTAGAAAGCCGATTGTATATCCGCTTTGTGCTTTTCCTTATTGTAATCACAGACAATCTTTGAATGAAATAACGAATTGAGGCAACACTTCTTTATATGCTCTTGTTTGGTATGCGTTTACTTTAGCTGTGCATGTATGAGAACTCCCCTAATCCTGATGACTTTAGGACTCTACCATTTAGGTGAAATGGTTCATGAAACGAGCCCTATATCACATAAGTCATGATTAGTAAAATACTCCAAGCCGATGAGTCCTACAGACAGTGGGAGTGTCAACCTGACTCCTCTAAGGCTTGCTTGTGGGATCACGCCCTTAAGAAGGACCACCTTGTTTCATGGAGGTGCAAAGTGTATAGTTGATACGTGCGTGATACATGAGGGTGCTTACTTTAATAAGTAAGTTCACTGAGGTGCCCTGTGTGAGAACATTCCTAAATGGGAAAGGAAGTTTCTATTTCAGGAAATGGAAACTTCCAGATTAGGAAATATCTCACGAGTCATTGATGTGATTAATTGATCCTTAGACTTGAGGTTCCTTGTCACTTTATGAGTTAACTCTGTAGTCTTAGGTATAAGCTTTAAAGGGTGTCGCCTTAGACAACTGATTCAAGGCTTATGTTGGGGCTGCACAAGTGATTCATGAAAGTGAATGAGAATCAAGAAAGGACCTACACTTGCATTTGCAAGGTGATCTCTTATTGTGTAAGTCATTCATATGCCATATGGAGTCCTTGGCCAAGGCAGTAGATCAAGACATCAAGAAAAGTGTTTCTTGGATTGAGATCAAATGGATATGAAATGCACTTAGCTTTAAGACCAGATTATTAGGGTTCTGATTATTCTCTTGCCCTAGATCTTGGTTGAGAGATAGTAAGTAGGAGGATTGTATCTCACATGAATCAATGACTTAAAGGTTCTGTCGAATCCGAACATTCCAATTCAGCTAGGGGTTAAACACCTGTTGCTAGACTATAGTCGTTTAATCTGTGGACTGATTAATTAATTAGTGAATTAATTAATTAGGGTCACTGCTAATTGAATTGAGAACCTAGAGGGTCACACACAACAACTTGGTTACATGAGTTGAGGCTTGAAAATGATTAAACGAGTTAATCGGGCCAAGAGGGTTCCACACGTGTGAATTCACACGTGTGGCTCACGTGAGTGACACGTGTCACTGTGACACGTGTCACACATGTGTGTATATATATATATTATATACATATTAAATAATTAATTAGTTAATTATTTAATAGACTTTGGTTTAATTTTGAATTAAAAAGAAAGTCTAATTTTGGAGAAAATAATCTAGTTAATTAATTACGAATTAATTAATTAGATAAAAATAAGTTATTTATTTTATAATAAATAAAGTATAAAATTATCCAAAAATAGTTTGGATATTTTTAGCTCTCTTAAAAGTTGACTTGAATTAGAATTCAAAGTCAAAGTTGGAAAATACTTGATGATCAAGTAATAGGAGAGAGGGACCAAAATCCTAGCCCATAAAGGACTAGGAATTTCGGCACTCCCCTCTCTATAAATAGGGGAGCTCGAGCTCCTTATGGAGCTAATTGACAATTCTTGGTTCATGTGTTGAACACCTTCCTTTCTCCAAGATTAAATTAAACCCTAGGTTAAGCCTAAACACTAACTAGAGAACTAGCATCCTTACTAGTTAGATTGTGATCAAGTTGGTGGACTTTCTCTAGAGACTTCAAGTTAGAAGTTTGAAGATTCGAGCTTTACCAACGAGAGGGGATCAAGCCGCGAGAAGAGCGTTCTTGGGTGGCTTGAAACGCTTCAAGAAAGAATAAAAGAAAACTAAGTTTTCTATCTTTACGAATTTGGTTACACGATTGCGAGTTCAAGGTCCTTTTGTTGGGAAAAATTTTTAAATTCCGCTGCTTTCGTTTTTTCAACAAGTGGTATCAGAGCCACCTCGTTAATCGTGTTTCTGATTCGTCTCAATTATTCTGAATTTGGTAGAAATTCTTAGGCTTAGATGCGAATTAGGTATTCATGAGTTCTTTTAGAAAGCCTGAAATACGAAACTGTAATTTTTCCTGAATTTCTGAAACTGTTTTCTTAAATTGTGATTTTGAAAACCGTTTTGATTGAAATATGTTTAAATCGAATTTTTTAATTTTGGATTGAACCGGGTTTTGGAGAAACCCAAAATACGAAACGGAACACGAAAAAGGATGAGCCTAGGCGTGCTAGCACGTCGCACGATTGCGAGTTCAAGGTCCTTTTGTTGGGAAAATTTTTTAAATTCCGCTGCTTTCTGATTCGTGTTTTCCAACAGAGGTTTTATTTTCATTTTGGAGACAATGCACCCATGGAGTAAGATGGACCACATTCAAGTAACAAGGAGGCCATAAGTGAAGACCCCTCAAAATGTTAGGGAGGGGAATCTCAATTGTTAAATGTAATAGAGATAGGGCTCGTATTTTGTTACCGCTTTCCCTTATGTGATTTAAACTGTTTATGTGGCATGTATGTTAGAACTTGTGATTGTGGAGTGGCTCCCACATATCACGCATAAGATAGGTAGAACCCATGATCATTACATGTTAGTATCATGCTAGGACATGTTATCTGTTTATGTGCTTGTTTGATATTCATTTAAGTGTACTTGCATTAATCAAGACTAATAAAATTGGATAACATATATGTTGGTGAGGTCGAACCGGACAACTCTCCGGTTGATTCGAAAATTCCCATTAAATATTAAGCTAATTTCGAACAAATAGGTGTTTAATTCAAGATGCAAAATTTGAATTAAATTCCTAGCATTCCATCAATAGGTTTTAAGTTTAGTAAGTAAAGCTAGTTATTGTCCGCGAGTCGTGGGATAGCTAGTGGAGCTTATTAGTTCTTAGTTACCTAATTAATCATTTTTAAATGGTCAATATTTCGTGGTCAATTTTAGCAAGGGCGATGTCCGCGAGTCGTGGGTCGTTCGAACTAAGTTTTGGTCATGATCTTATGATTGATGGGTCTAGCTTAACGCCTAAGTAAATATGGATGTCGCACGAGTCATGGGTCCATATTGAAAGATAGGTGATGCAAAAACAATTACTAAGAATTCTAAAGGTGTTAGAATTGGTAAGTTGTACCTACCTAGGGTTCTTACTTAGAATGTCCGCGAGTCGTGGGTTCGAGGTAAAATGCCTAGGATCTTAGTACCCATTGGGAAACGTGTTCCTCTTAGATCTTTGGGAATTCTAGATCTTTGAAAAACAGTGGGAGCTACATTAGATTAAAGACCTTATCTTTTGTATATCGTTATAATTCAGCATGCTCACTAGTTCTCTGTTTTACCATTTAGGTCATAGATTCTGTGATTCTCTACGTGTTTTGAAATGGCAACCAAAAACCCTCTTGTATCGATCCTCGAGTCAAACAAATTGACTGGTCCCAACTATTCTGATTGGCTGAGGAATCTAAAAATCATTTTAGATTCTGAGAAGAGAACTTATGTTCTCTTCGAAGGGGAGCCTAGTCCCGAAGGGGAGGCTCCCACTCGGCCCGAGCGGGACGCGATTCAGAAGTGGAAGGATGATAATGTCCAAGCCCGTTGCCTTATGTTGGCTAACATGTCTCCTGACTTGCAAAGGCAACATGAGGCCATGGAATTTGCTTGGGAGATTTACGACCACTTAGAGCAACTTTACCGCCCTCATGAACGTGTTACAAGGTATAACACTTCAAAGGAATTGTTCCACTTGAGAATGAGGGAAGGTTCAAGTGTCCATGAATATGGACTCAAGTTTCTTGCCCTTACTGAGAAACTTGCTTCCATGGACATGCCACTGAAAGATGAGCTTTCAGTGGATTTGTTGCTAGCTTCGCTCCCACCATCATTCAACCCATGTGTCCTTAACTTCAACATGAATCATGCTGGTGCTACTGTAGCTGAGCTGATTAGTCAGCTTGTGACTGCTGAAAGCACGATCAAGAAGGACAATAAGGTTTTGATGGTGAATGCTCCATCTTCCTCTTCTGGGCCTTCTAAAGGTAAGGGCAAGAAAGCCCAAAAGAAGAAGAAGAAACCCCTTAGGCCCACTGGTGGCATTTCGAAGGGGAAGGCCCAAAAGAAGAAGCGTGATCAGAAAGAGGATGTTTGCTTCCATTGTGGCAAAGCGGGACATTGGAGGAGAAACTGCCCAGAGTATAAGGCTACTCTAAAGAAAGGTATCTTTCTCGTTGAAGTAAATCTTTCTATTAATTCTAGTTCTTGGGTACTTGATACCGGTTGTGGAACTCATATCTGTAATGATATACAGATGCTAAGTGAGGTCCAACAACTCAAAGAAGGAGAATGTGTCTTGAAGATCGGCGATGGCTCAAACGTTGAAGCTCGAGCTTTGGGCACAATTAGATTAGATTTAGGTAGTTTTGAGTTAGTATTAAACAAAGTCCTTTATGTACCGAGCATTATTCGTAATATAATTTCAGTTCCAATATTAGATTGTGAAGGTTATGAAACTTATATTAAGAATGGTAAATACTTTATCAAACGGAACAACTCTTCCGTTCACATCGGTACTCTAAGTAATGGACTTTACCTAACTCAAAATATCAATATTATGAATATACAACGAGAAACAAAGCGTAAGAGAGATGACAAAGTTTCAGTTCCCTTATGGTACGTTTCCAAGAACAGAATTAGCAAGATAAACACTTTAGGATCGTTCTCTGAAAATGATCTCAAAGAGTTAACTTCTTGCGAATCCTGTCTCAAAGGAAAAATGTCCAAAGTCCCTTTTAAAGGAACTGTGGAACGTGCCACTGAGGTTTTGGATTTGATCCATACTGATGTTTGTGGACCGCTTAGTGTAAGCACTAGAAGCAATCATCAGTATTTCATAACCTTTACTGATGACTTTAGTCGGTATGGTTATATATACTTAATGAAGTATAAATCTGAAGCTTTTGAGAAATTCTTAGAATTTCAAAAGGAGGTTGAGAACCAAACTGGTCACAAGATCAAAGCACTTCGATCTGATCGAGGAGGCGAGTATCTTAGTGAAGAATTCCTTAATCATCTCAAAGATAATGGGATTATCTCTCAGTGGACTCCTCCGGGAACTCCTCAGCTTAATGGAGTTTCCGAGAGAAGGAATCGAACCCTACTTGACATGGTTCGTTCCATGATGAGTTTCACTGACTTACCACCTTCTTTCTGGGGTTATGCCCTAGAAAGTGCAGCAAAGATTTTGAATCTAGTTCCCTCTAAGTCAGTCCCTAAAACGCCCTATGAAATGTGGCATGGTAAAATCCCTAGTTATTCTTACTTAAGAATTTGGGGTTGTCCTGCTTACGTGAAGAGGACAGTGGGAGATAAGTTAGAATCTCGTTCTAACTTATGCAACTTTGTAGGTTATCCTAAGGAATCCATAGGATACTACTTCTATGATCAATCTGAACAAAAGGTGTTTGTTTCCAGAAATGCTACTTTTCTGGAGGAACCGTTCCTTAAAGAATAGAAAGGCAAGATCATAGAATTAGAAGAAGTACAAAGTGACCCCACGCCACCCACTGAAGAAACGTCCCCTTCTGATCAACCACAACCAATCACGAATTTCGATACACATGAAAATCCTCCTCTAAGGCGTTCTGAACGCACTCCTAGACAGCCGGAGAGATGGTATGGATTCTTCCATGAAATCTCTCAAAAGGATAATGATCCTTTAACATATGAGGAGGCACTTTCAGATTCTGACTCTGAACAGTGGATAGAAGCCATGAAATCCGAAATGGACTCCATGAACTCCAACCAAGTTTGGACCTTGGTAGATTTGCCTGATAGGGTCAAACCCATAGGTTGCAAATGGATCTTTAAGAGAAAGCTTGGAGTTGATGGAAGCATTGCAGCCTACAAAGCAAGACTGGTTGCAAAAGGATTCACTCAAAGACCCGGCGTGGACTTTGACGAAACCTTTTCACCAGTTGCAATGCAAAAGTCCATTCGAATCATGCTTGCCATTGCTGCATATTATGACTATGAGATATGGCAAATGGATGTGAAAACTGCCTTTCTCAATGGTGACATTGATAAAGACATTTATATGGAGCAACCCATAGGTTTCACATTCAGTGGGAGTGAGCAAAAGGTTTACAAACTCCAAAGATCAATCTATGGATTGAAACAGGCTTCTAGGAATTGGAACATTCGATTTGATGAATCAGTCAAAGCGTTTGGCTTCATGCAAATTTCGAATGAATCATGTGTGTATAGAAAGGAATTGGAGACCTCAGTGCAATTCTTAGTACTTTATGTTGATGACATCCTTCTTATTGGGAATTCGAAGGATGACATGAAAGTGACTAAGTTATGGTTATCGAACCAATTCGAGATGAAAGATCTTGGTGATGCGTCCTATATCCTTGGAATTAAAATCTATAGAGATAGATCTAGAAGGTTAATAGGACTATCACAATCGATGTACATTGACAAAGTATTGAAGAGATTCAATATGGAGTCAGCAAAGGTTAAGAACCTTCCTATGAGTGTAGGAACATGTCTTTCAAAGAAGATGTGTCCTAAGACTAACCTTGAGAAGGAAAGAATGACTCATACACCTTATGCATCAGCAATAGGTAGCATAATGTATGCAATGTTATGTACTCGACTGGATGTGGCTTATGCACTTAGTGTGACAAGTCGTTTCCAAACTGACCCTGGAGATGGTCACTGGGCTGCCGTGAAGAATATTCTTAAGTACTTGAAAAGTACTAAAGATTTATTCTTAGTTTACGGAGGTCAGAAAGATCTTACTGTCGAAGGATACTGCGATGCAAGCTTTGCATCTGACTTAGATGATTTTAAATCAATGTCAGGATACATTTTCTGCCTAAACGGCGGAGCAGTGAGTTGGAAGAGTTCCAAGCAAACAACCACTGCAGATTCGACCACTGAGGCCGAATACTTAGCTGCAAATGATGCAGCTAAGGAAGGTGTTTGGATAAGAAACTTCATTCAAGAGTTGAATGTTGTTCCTAGCATGAAAGACCCCATTACTGTGTTTTGTGACAACACTGGGGCGGTTGCTCAAGCAAGAGAACCAAGATCTCACCAACGGACCAAGCACATTATGAGGAAGTATCACCTAATCCGTGATATTATCAAAAGAGGTGATGTGCTAATCGAGAGGGTCACATCAGCAGAGAACGTGGCAGATCCACTTACTAAACCCCTTAGTCGAGAAGCTTTCCAAGGTCATCTTCAGAAGATGGGACTTAGAGTAGCTTTAGAATGGCTTTGACGGGCAAGTGGGAGATTGTTAGGAATAGTGCCCTAGAAAGTCGATTGTATATCCGCTTTGTGCTTTTCCTTATTGTAATCACAGACAATCTTTGAATGAAATAACGAATTGAGGCAACACTTCTTTACTTTAGCTGTGCATGTATAAGAACTCCCCTAATCCTGATGACTTTAGGACTCTACCATTTAGGTGAAATGGTTCATGAAACGAGCCCTATATCACATAAGTCATGATTAGTAAAATACTCCAAGCCGATGAGTCCTACAGACAGTGGGAGTGTCAACCTGACTCCTCTAAGGCTTGCTTGTGGGATCACGCCCTTAAGAAGGACCACCTTGTTTCATGGAGGTGCAAAGTGTATAGTTGATACGTGCGTGATACATGAGGATGCTTACTTTAATAAGTAAGTTCATTGAGGTGCCCCGTGTGAGAACATTCCTAAATGGGAAAGGAAGTTTCTATTTCAGGAAATGGAAACTTCCAGATTAGGAAATATCTCACGAGTCATTGATGTGATTAATTGATCCTTAGACTTGAGGTTCCTTGTCACTTTATGAGTTAACTCTGTAGTCTTAGGTATAAGCTTTAAAGGGTGTCGCCTTAGACAACTGATTCAAGGCTTATGCTGGGGCTGCACAAGTGATTCATGAAAGTGAATGAGAATCAAGAAAGGACCTACACTTGCATTTGCAAGGTGATCTCTTATTGTGTAAGTCATTCATATGCCATATGGAGTCCTTGGCCAAGGCAGTAGATCAAGACATCAAGAAAAGTGTTTCTTGGATTGAGATCAAATGGATATGAAATGCACTTAGCTTTAAGACCAGATTATTAGGGTTCTGATTATTCCCTTGCCCTAGATCTTGGTTGAGAGATAGTAAGTAGGAGGATTGTATCTCACATGAATCAATGACTTAAAGGTTCTGTCGAATCCGAACATTCCAATTCAGCTAGGGGTTAAACACCTGTTGCTAGACTATGGTCGTTTAATCTGTGGACTGATTAATTAATTAGTGAATTAATTAATTAGGGTCACTGCTAATTGAATTGAGAACCTAGAGGGTCACACACAACAACTTGGTTACATGAGTTGAGGCTTGAAAATGATTAAACGAGTTAATCGGGCCAAGAGGGTTCCACACGTGTGAATTCACACGTGTGGCTCACGTGAGTGACACGTGTCACTGTGACACGTGTCACACACGTGTGTATATATATATATTATATATATATTAAATAATTAATTGGTTAATTATTTAATAGACTTTGGTTTAATTTTGAATTAAAAAGAAAGTCTAATTTTGGAGAAAATAATCTAGTTAATTAATTACGAATTAATTAATTAGATAAAAATAAGTTATTTATTTTATAATAAATAAAGTATAAAATTATCCAAAAATAGTTTGGATATTTTTAGCTCTCTTAAAAGTTGACTTGAATTAGAATTCAAAGTCAAAGTTGGAAAATACTTGATGATCAAGTAATAGGAGAGAGGGACCAAAATCCTAGCCCATAAAGGACTAGGAATTTCGGCACTCCCCTCTCTATAAATAGGGGAGCTCGAGCTCCTTATGGAGCTAATTGACAATTCTTGGTTCATGTGTTGAACACCTTCCTTTCTCCAAGATTAAATTAAACCCTAGGTTAAGCCTAAACACTAACTAGAGAACTAGCATCCTTACTAGTTAGATTGTGATCAAGTTGGTGGACTTTCTCTAGAGACTTCAAGTTAGAAGTTTGAAGATTCGAGCTTTACCAAGGAGAGGGGATCAAGCCACGAGAAGAGCCTTCTTGGGTGGCTTGAAACGCTTCAAGAAAGAATAAAAGAAAAGTAAGTTTTCTATCTTTACGAATTTGGTTACACGATTGCGAGTTCAAGGTCCTTTTGTTGGGAAAAATTTTTAAATTCCGCTGCTTTCTGATTCGTGTTTTTCCAACAAAGAATGAATCACAGAGATGCACGTTATGTGCTTATGATTGGTATGAAGTCATAGGCCACGTATACATGCATAAAACAATCATACATTAACATGAAATCACATTAAATGTAGAAGAAGGCATTTCATAACATAACATACTCATAAATCACGTTCATAGATGTTCATGTGTACAATTAATGTAATTAAGTATAAATGAAAAGCACACGGTGTGAGTGCATATCAAAACATGCAATTAAATTGAAGTAGTAAAGCTTAGAACGCGAAATAAAGTCATAATATAACATATAAAGCACAAAACACACCAAATAGGCCAATAACAGCCGGGAACAGCCTCGCCCCTGGCGAGAAGGGTCGTTCCCGCGAACGCCCACCAAGTCTGGAGAACAGGCTCGGCCGTTCTGAGGTTTAGTACAAAATGGGAATGGCCCTTCCCAGATACCCGACTTGCTCCCTGAGCGTCTATAAATAATTGCCAAAAACACCTTTTGGGAACGGCCATTCCGAGCTCAGTGCAATCTGGAAACGGCCCTTTCCATTTCTGGAAGCTAATGCCAGCAAAACCCAAGAAGGGTCGTTCCGGCCTGGTTTAGCTGAAAAGAAGCAGCAGTTCGAAAATGGCGTCACAACCAAGCCACAACAGCAAATAACACCAAAAATGCATGAATTATACAAGAAGTCGAGCTTGACATGGAGAACACATAAGTACACGTTAGAGCTCACGAAAGAGGTTAAACACATAAAACTCCCCACCCGGCACTATTCATCATCATGTTGGAAAACACGAAAGAGTTGAGCAGCGGAAGTTTAAAATTTTCCACAAGTTTAATCGTTGTCTTGCAATTTTCGTACTGTAACGTTAGGTGTAACAAGAAACTCACCTTAATTGAAGCTTTCTTGTGATGTTGTTACTGCCTAACAAACACCCTTCAAGCAGAAAGTCCCTCGAACATCCTTCGATTTAGACCACAAAGTAGAAGCCCTCCAAAGCGTATCCACACCAGACCTAGAACACGATCAAGCGAGTGAGAATGCTAGTTCGATGGCTTGTGTTAAGGCTAGGATAATTTTGCTTTGAAAACTTTTTTTTTGGATTTTCTCAAAAACTTAACACTTCATGAGTGTCGGTTTAAAGAATAAGAGAAGCATCATCCCTTGTATTTATACAAGGTGGTTCGAACCCCTAGGGTTTCCAAGAACCAATTGGATTGTTTTCTTGCTCACTAATTAACTCATTTAATTATTTAATTTAATTGGAGAAAATAAGTTCCCAACTTGTTCTCCAAGTCTTGCAAGAGTAACCTTCTCTCTCCTGCAATAGGAAGTTGGACTTTTTCAACTTTCCTAAAGTTAAAAGTCAATATTCAATAAATAAATTAATTCCCAATTAATTATTTATTGGGTTAAGTTTATTTGAGAATAGTCTTAACAATTAATTCAAAATTAACTAAAAGACCAAAATTAATTAATTACAATTTAATTAATTAATTCTAGAAAAGAATTCACGTGTAATATAATTACACGTTAGAGCCACGCATCAACCACGTGTACATGACACGTGGCAGCCACGCCGGCATGCGTGACACGTGGCAATGCCCACGTGTTCCAGCCCATTTTCGATCAACAATTTGATCCTTCGTTAATCATATTAACATCCTACCTAACCCTCGTGTTCTGCCATTTGTGTGTGACCCTTTAGGTTCATTATTCGATTAGCAGTGATATCAATTAATTAATTCCCTAATTAATTAATCACTTCACAGATCACACTACCGTAATCTAGAAATGGGTGTGTGACCCCTAGCCGAATAACAAAATGAATCGAAGAACCTTTCAGTCAATGACAATCAGTGAAATATGATCCTCCTACAACTCCATCTCTCAATCAAGAACTAAGGCATGGGAATATTCTCAGAGCATAAATATTCTTGATCTTTAGAGTTAAGTTCGTTTCATATCCATTTCGATCTCAATCCTACAAAACCCCATTTTCTAGATGTCTTGATCTTTTATCCACCTTGGCCAAGGGTTTAATGTTTAATGGACTACGAACAACTCAATCAGTAAGAGATCATTCTTGTTCTTAACAAGTGTAGGTCCTTTATCGATTCTACTAATTCTACATATGCCACTTATGTAATCCCAACATAGGTCATGGCTCAGGTGTCTATATGGCGACACCCTTTTGAGCCTATATCAAAGATTACAGAGTTAGCTCATATGAGACATTACAGAATCTTAAGTCTAAGGATTAATGAATCACTTCATTGACCTGTGAGATATTTCCTAATCTGGAAGTTTCAGGAAACTTCCTTTCCCATTTAGGAATGTTCTCACGCGGGACATCTCAGTGATGAAGTTCTTGTAACAATCACCCTTATGTATTATGAACGCATCAACGTATGCACTTATCACTCCATGAAACTGAGTGACCCTTCAAAAGGACATAATCACATAAGCAAGTCTCAACAGAGTCAAGGTCGACACTCCCCCTGTCTGTCGGACTCATTGACTTGGAGAAATTTCTAATCCTCACCTGTGGAGTTAAGAACTTGTTTCATGTGCCATTCCCATAGCGACAAAGTTCTTAATGGCCTCATCGAATTAGGGGAGTTCAATACATGCAAAACACAGTCAACCCAAACAGATATAAATAAGCACATAAAGAAGTGATTGCCTATGAACAAAATCATCTCATTTATTATTCAAAGACTGTTTGTGACCTTACAAGTAATTAGTAAAGCAAGCATCTGCTTTAAGGGCATTATTCCCAACACATCATCCCCAAACAAGCTACATAACACGTATCCATGGCATGAAAGAGATATTAAATCAAAACACGTAACGAGGGGATTACAAATCTTACCTTGGATCGTCGATCGAACGGTTGGATGTCACAAACTCGAGCTCCGAAGCTTTAAGGCCAAATGGGGAATTTTTTCTTCTTCTCCTTCCTTCTCTTCTTGTCATGTGAAAACTGGAAAAAAGAATAAAGGGATGGGCCCCTTTTTGGGTTGGTCAAACGGGGATGGTTAAAATGGGGCCCAGTCCGTTCGGATCGGATTTTAAAACGGAAGGGCGATCAAATGGCTTTAGAATAATATAAAGTTAATTTCATTGAATCCGAATCGTCAAAACGAATCCAATGGTAGGGTTAAAATTCGAATTAAAATTTTTGAGCTCAAAACAGCCACAAGGCGCAAAACACCCTAATTATAATTAGGTCCCTAATTTCCAAATATTGGACAATTGTGTCCAAGTACATTTAATTAAATTCTAAGGCACACATAGTTAAAATTAAACCCACGTTGACACTAGGGCATGCTAGTCACATAATTCACAAATATACAGGAAAAAACTCTCTCGTGACGCCGTACCTGGATTATCGACGAGGCGGGGCATCACATTTAGGGCAAGAGAATAATTAGAACGCTAATATTATCGGTCTTAAAGTTAAGTACATTTCATATTCATTTGATCACGATCCAAGAAACCCTTTTCTTGATCTCGGTCCGCTGCCTTGGCCAAGGTCTCCTAGATGGTATATGAATGACTTACACAATATGAGATCAACTTGTTTATGCAAGTGTAGGTCCTTTATTGATTCTCATATGCTTCCATGTGTCACTTGTGCAGTCCCAGCATAAGCCTTGAATCAGCTGTCTCGGGCGACATCCTTTAAAGCTTATACCAATGACTACAGAGTTAGCCCACAAAGCATCGATGGAATCTCAAGTCGAAGGACTACTGAATCACATCAAGAACTCGTGAGATATTTCCTAATCTGGAAGTTTCTTCCAAAAATAGAAACTTCCTTTCCCATGTAGGAATCTTCTCAAGCGGGACACCTCAGTGTACTCATTTAGAATAAACGAGCACCCCCATTTATCACGCATGTATTAGCCATACACTTTGCACCCATGAAACAAGGTGGTCCTTCTTAATGGCGTGATCACACGAGCAAGCCTCGAGCGAGTCATATCGACACTCCCACTGTCTATTGACTCATCAGCTTAGAGTGATTTCTAATCATGACTTATGTGATTTAGGGCTCATTCTATGAATCACTTCTCCTAAGTGATAGATTCCTATAAATCATTTAGATTAGTGAAATTCTTATACATGCGTAGTCAAAGTAAACATACAATCAAACAAGAGCATATAAAGAAGTGTTGCCTTATGATCAAATCAGTTCTTTTATTATTCAAAGATTGTCTGTGATTTACAAATGGAAAAGTACTAAGCAGATTAAAACATCGGATTTAAGGGGCACTATTCCTAATAGAAATAATATCCTATAAACTCTTTAGGATATCCTATGAAGTTACATAAGTTTGAACGAGGTTCAAGTTTATCTCACACTGTGATCTTCACGTAAGCAAGACAACCGCAAACTCTTAAGTAAGAGTAACTAGGGATTTCATTATGTCATAGTTCATATGGCGTTTTGGGGACTAATTTAGAAGAAATAAGATTCAGAATCTTCGTTATGCATTTTAGGACATATCCCTAGAATAAAGATGGTAATTCAGTGAAACTTATGCTTGAAATTTAGGCATATCACAACTGCTTGGCTGCCAACGATAACCTTCATACAAAAAATCAGTGCGTTGTGTATGTCTGCATGCCCACATCTCAGATAAACACTGCTTACATTCAAATCCAGAATACAATGGTCTTCGCATATCTGCAACCCATCTTCCATTACCATAATTCCAAGCTGTTGAAAAATATTTACAACAGGTCAGTATGATAATTATAACCTTAATACAATTATAGGTTGGTCATATTCAACTGGGATGCAACATAGGAAGGAAAATAATGGTTTGTTGTGCAAAATTGTTATGAAGCTAATAGTACCACTCCAAATCATGCCACACGGCAACAAAAGTGAAAATGACCCAATGATTATTTTTTCTTTTTTTTTATATATTTTTAGTCAATTCCATCGAAAAACCGATTTTCCCTCGAAAAGTCGTCAATTTTCGAACGGAATTGATTCTTTCGGAAATTTTCGTTGAAAAATCACAGATTTCTTCTAATGTGGGTCCTACCTATTAGGCAAACACACACAGAAAACGTGAGAAGGCCAAGCTGGGGAATGGGGGATGATACCTAGTTTGGCTTTCTGACGCTCAAGTCGGTGAATAATTTCAGGTGAGTGCCAGAGAAAGTAAAACCGAGCTTGAGTATGAAAGCTTGCTTCCTAAAGATGATGATCTTCTACGTATTTATAAGTGAGGGTGATGACCCTTTGGTAACTTGGCCTCATGTATGTGTCTTGGGAGTTGCCCTGGACACGTGTCCCAATGAGGTGAATCTGAGAAAAAGTTCCTATAGCTCTGCCAAAAAGGTAGCCGTAAATGTGGCTGGGAAAGGAGTACGCATATGTACTATTGTCAAAAGGTACTATTGAATTACTACCGAGGGGTTAGCGCGCTCGGTTCATGAGGGATAGGAATCCCGTTGAGGGAGACACTCCCAACTGGGATGTGGGGTGCTTCGTCGTAAGGGTTACGATCCTCCAGAGCGTCTTACCCACGACAGTGATTGCGAGAGCGTAGGGCTCGTCGGGTTGGGCTCAGGACTCCTAGGAGAATGTTGTCTTCGTGCAAACTATACCTTCTACCACTTTTTGAGGAATCCATGAGGGCCCCAGAGGCATTTTTGGGATGCACGTGGCAAGCCCTGACAGGTCCACGCATCGTGTCATGTCCTTGGTGAAATTTTGCCGCATCAATAATAAATACTAGTAACTTCGTACACTCATTGTGTATGTAAAAAAATATTAATATTATTTAGATATATTAAAAATAATATTTGAATATATTGAATGATGGTGTAAATACTGGAAATGTACTAAATCTCCAACACTTTAAGATTTGTTTAGGGGGAAGACCATCACAGGCGTTTGAGCCTCAGGAACTGGGTTTCCCAAAGAGCGTAGGTTCTTCCAGCTAGGATAACACCAGGGGAGAAAATGCAGTAAGGATGCAATGGTGAAATGTGCGGAGCTTGGGGAAGAAGGAACCAGAGTAAAAATGATGGAATGTGCCCAGTTCTGTGTATGTAGTGTCTTGGGAAGAAGATGACTTCGTGTGTGAAGAATCCCTTAGGGAATGTGAGTGGAAATTCTCATATTTATATGTTAGGGGCAGGGGCGTTTTGGTAAAAGCGACCATATGGTCCCAAACCTCGGGTTGCCCTAGACACGTGGCAGCGTGTGATGGTTTAAGGGTGACATCTCTGGAATAGACCCATGTACGGGTGGTAGTGGATGTCAGGGGTTGGTGTGCGCACTACCTGTGTGTGTCAGAGGAAGTTGTACAACAGTTGTATGAGCGCAAGGTTACCTAGAGAGGGTTACATGAGTATAGGGACGCTTGAGGGTGCGTCCCAGAGATGACCTTACCCGAGCGTTGGGACTCTCGAGGGGAAGGATTCCTCGGAATACCCTGTCCGAGCGTAGGGACGCTCGGGGGAAGCTCAAGCCGTGGGGTCGTTCGTACCCTCGAGAGAGGCCCCGTGCTCTGCTGAGGTGGACCCAGGCGGGTGTGATATACTTCGAGGATCACGTGAGCGTTGCGAGAGATGCGAGGGTTAGGATGGTCTCGAGCGTGGAACAAGCAAGAGAGTGCCCTATGCTTGCGAAGCAAGTCTTGAGTTGTGATTGTCCCTATGAGGCAATATTGCGACGGTCAGGCGAGACTGGGAAAGGGATTCCCACGCTCGAAGGATGCACTCTAGCAGGCGGGCCTTAGGCAGCAAGGCTGTAGGTAGATGGGTTGGATCCAGTATCGCGAGCCCATCTTCTCGAGCTTCTAAGCCCAAGTGCTCCAGATTGATCTGACTGAGTCATCCAGATTTCGACACGTATATGGTGATGATCAGAGCGTGATTTGGGCCCATCATTTTGCCCCCCAAATTCTGTAGTTACACTTGAGTGTACTGTAGAATTTTGAAATCCGAGCCTTAACTTTGAATATTCGAGGGTCAAGCTCTTGGAGGGAAGCGACGATCTGTATTCTATAACAGACATCTTCTAACAGGGCATTAAATGAAGTCCTATTAGTTCTGAGGCTCAAGTAGACATGGATTAAATGCTGAGTGGAGACGTGGGTGCGTGCTTTAAGGAAACGATGCGTGAACTTGGGTAGTCGTGTGGTGATTACCAAAAGTGGGGAGTTTTCTAGGAGGGAATGATTGCACTTTGAATTAATTGCTCCAATCATGCCTATAATTTATCCTTATAAATAGAGATTTGTGAACCCCTTTTCACTCTTTACGCCTTCAAAACTTTCCAGAGCAAAAATCAAGCATCAGCCTTTCTGCAATTCTTTGCGACTTCCGGCCTAACCCTAGGTAAACCACTGCGATTTCTGATTTTTCTCGTACTAACCCTAGGTTTAGGTCGTGTCGATCGTCGGTCTTGTGTGAGGAAGCTTTTTGATCAATTGTTCTCGTGCAAAGAATTCTTCTTTTCTGTTAAATATTTCTACAAAACCTTCATCTTCAAGGGCAAGAACAGCAATGGTGGATGAGATCATTAACCAGACGGTGAGAGAGATAGATGAGATATCCCCTGTAAGTTCTCCTCTCCAAAGTAATATACCCTATGCCATTGCGATAGGGGAGATCCCAGAAAAGGCTGAGGATGAAGAACTGGGTGCTGCCGTTCAAGGGATAAACGAGCGTGATCCTGAGGGAGTGGCTGAACTTTTTGAGGAAATGGATCTGTCACTGCAGATGCAAAATCAGGGGGAGAGGGTTTTTCCGTTATTGAAAAGTTCTGTTAGGCCTCAAGACCACCAAGTTACGGTGGCTATCGCTGCCCCCCAAGAGGAAGTGAAGGCTTCCGAGCATCGGGCGGAGGATGAGCACCCTCGCAAACGCTGTCGAAAGGGGAAGGAACCGACAACTGAAGTGAGGAAGTCCAACCCCCATCAGACAGATAAGACCCCAGATGAAATTGAAAGTACCTTAACTCTCACGGAGTTAGCCACCTTGAAGGCCCAAGTTTATTGGGATGCAGTCTTCACAACTCGTCTTCTAGTCCGGCACGAGCGAGCCAACAAAATGCCTCCTAGAATGATGACCGTTTATAGGGATGTTGTGTTCGCTAGGGGTTTGAGGTTTCTGATTCCGTCTCCGATCGTCACCCTATTGAATTTCCTGAATTTAAACCCCTCCCAGATCCTGCCTAATGGTTTCACACTACTGAACACATTTATAATACTGATGAAGGCCACACGCCACGAGCCCACGACCGATAACTTTAACAGCTTGTTCCAGGTAGCACGTTCTTCACGCTCGTCTCTGAGGGACGGCTTCTACCATGTCCAAGCCAAGTCAGGCTTAAGATGATTGATTCGCCCTCGACTTCATATGGAGAGAACTGGAAGGAGAAGCTCTTCTTCGTGGGGGCGCCTGGGGTTGTATTTAGGGTTCCCCGATAGTGGGTGGTACATAGAGAGGGACCCATTGTGAGATCCGGGTCCGGCTCTATACCTTTTGAGCAGTGGGAAAAGAGTTTGGCCCTCGTTATGAAAAACAACAAGTGGCTGATAAAGCCAAGCCCTTGATGCGTAATGAGGAGGTTTTATTCCGTTATGGGCTCGTGATACCTCCAGATATGATCGCCCATCCTCCCGTTCAAATGATGAACAGAGACGGTTAGATCCTAGGAACTAACTTTGCTAACATTTAGAGTAGAACACTAACTCGTAAGCTTTGCTGCACTGTAAGAGTTATCCTGACGCTCGTTTATTTCTTTGCATGTAGGTGTAGAAATTCTAATGCCAGGTGGAGGTGCTGAGAATATCGCTGCTCTTCTTCGCGCTCGCCGGACAGCAACAGAGGGTTCCTTGAGGGGGCCGTGGTGCTGGTCGAGGAGCAGGTAGAGGTGAAGGCGGTTGGGAGGATGGTCGTGATGCTGAACAGATCATGGATCTTACAATTATGGATGCTCACGAACCCACTCCTCCGGGTGCCTTCGTTCCCATACCCGCCGACGGGCCTGTACAGTTGGGCCCTGACTCTTTCCGTAGCAACCGCTCGGGGGTGATTCTCCGGGACCTGAGCAAGGATAGATCTCAACCCTCACGGAAAAGGAAAAGACTGGCGGACTCTGCCCCCATTTCTGGTAAGGGGAAGAATGTGGTGGTCGGAGTCCAAGAGGGGGACAGTGATACTTCATCCTCCGAGGATGAAAGCTTTTGGAAGTTTGAGCGCCACGGGGATGTGCACTACTAGCGCTCGGGGGAGGATGGCCCAGTGCTCCTGAAAGATTGCCCCGCCACTCACAATGTGGTTTCTGAAGTGGCCCATCGCCTTCAATTTTCCGGGGATCACCAGAAACTTAATGAGCAGACCGCTGCTGAAGTGGGCGAAGACGCTTGCTCCGCTTTGATGGCAGTAAGTATTTGAGCATCACTTTAGTTAAGTTGGATTTCCACTTGATTAATCTTGGACTTAGTAAATTTCTGTCACTTATGCATGAGGTACTCACCAGATTGAAGAACCTGCAGAGACGCTCGGACACCCACGCTGAGCGTAAGGCCAAATACAATGCGGATCACTGACCCTGGCCAGCTGCAAGAGGATTATGACATGGTCTCCACTGATCTCTCATCTCTTAAGATGAAGCATGATAAGGTAAAAAAGGCGCTCGAGGATCAGGAGGCAGCCTGGCATAGATTGGATAAGCGACATAAGAAGTTGAAGGAGGAACGGAACAAGCTGAGGGACGACAAGAAGGACCTCGTCCAGAGGCTAAACGAGCGCGACCAACAGATGGAATCGGTGAGGAAGGAGCTTGCTGATCTACAAGGGCAAGTTGCAGATCTCGAGTCGCTTGGGATACGGTCCTTAAATTTGTGCGCTCAAAGGCCTTTGGCTTCGCTGCCAATCTCCACTATTTTGCCAATGCCAAGCGCTTCTTTTGGAAATTCGTGGGCCAATTGATCACGCTGGGGATGGTGCCACCCGCTACTCGTACAGACGAGTGCCTACACATGGATCTGGATGAAAACTTGGAGCTAGTCATTGGGACTGGGGACCCCACTGAAGATTTAACTGAGTCGGAATACAATGATTTAGTCACTTTGCTCCAAGATGAGTTCATGGCGGCAAACCCCCTAGAGCCTGAACCCATGGTGGTGGACGAGGGTGTTGATGGTGACGCTCCAAATGAACGGGACCAAGGTGATGCTCAAGCCTCAGATTCTGAAGTCTTGGCTCCAGTTCCCTTGGCAACTGCACCTCTTGAGCCTCAAACATCCCAAGCGTCAAATCCCAATGCTGGGGGTGGTGGATCCGGAGGAGGATCCCAGTCCTAAAATTCAGGATTCCTCCCCCATGAAGGCAGCCATCAAAAAGACTCTACCTGCACCTACTTGCCATCATGAATTTCTGCTCTTACTTACTTTGTTTTTTCTATGAACCATGTTGAACTTTTGTAATAATTCATTTGCTTTTGCAATGCACTTTTTCTGCTCCAGTACCGTAATTTCCTTTCTCTTCTGTAACACCCCAAGCGGTGGGGCACCACACCCCCGCACTATGACCTGACATGTGTACGAAATGGAAAGTCCGCACAAACACCAAGCCACAGTGAACGGGTGACAAATGAAAATCCAACCTATGCTAGGCGGAACGTAGACCCTGAACTTCAAAATCAAAACATGAAATGAGTGCAGAAGCGGAAGCATTCAAATCAAATTAGATCATGCAAGAACAATTGACGGGTTCAACTAGCATAGATACCTAATCCCGAAATCTAACAGAAATCATAAATCGACGGGTTCAACTAATCAGGAAAACCTGTCCTAACCTGTCCCGAATTCCATACAATCAAATCATAATCATAAACCTGTGCAGAACATATCATATATATAATTGCAACCATAATCCGAAATAAAAGCTTAACAAACTCAGACAGACTGACAACAGACTCGAAAGACACGACAGACATCCGCCTAGCACGAACTCCAACGACCTGAACCTGCAACTAAAAACATAAAGAGGGAGGGGTCAGTCTAAAGACTGAGTGAGGGGCTACACACGCACGCATACATATATATATACGAAGCACAGCACATAACATAGAGGGGAGTTCATGAACCGGGACATGGTTTTTGCATTCTAAACATTTCACACGTGATACTAGATATAGGGAATAAAAGAGTTAGGCCGAAGGCCAAAACAACCATATTTTATTAATCGAAAATCCACTCCCGTTTCACGAACCATTTCTTAACACACTATCATAACTAAATATAACGAAAATCAAACATAACACACACACACACCATCCATCGACCTAAAATAAGCCGTCCCGGAGCAGAACAAAACACATACATAACATAACATAACCTCCGTCGACCTAAAATAAGCTGTCCCGGAGAAGAACACACACATACCAACATAATATAACCTCCGTCGACCTAAAATAAGTCGTCCCGGAGCCGAACACACACATCCAGTCGGAATCGAAATCAGAATCAGAATCACACTTAATCGGAACATACACACCCGACACACTTACCATAACCCACAACACACGTTCTTATCACCTGCATACAAACCATACCACACACCTGTACATACTTACCACATGCACACTTATCAAACATACACAGTTACATACTTATCACATGCATACGTATCATATATACACACATACATACATATCATACATACTCACACACACACATACATACGTATTGTACATACACACATGCATGCTCATACACACACATACACGTACACACACATCATACATACTCAAACACATACGTACATACACACATCATACGTAGACATACACATAGTGTATCTTATTCCACAACATATAACATAATCTCACATATTCATATCGCACACATATTTACATATACTTAAGGCTTATAATCACATGCATACATATCGGTCACATATCTTTAGGGTGTAACTATAACCTAACCTCACCTGGCACCAAACAAAGCCAAACCCAAAGCAAATGGTCCACCCCGGAATCTACACGACTCACTTGTCACCACCCCGGGTGCACCTGTACCAACTGAGCACACAAACACAACACAGGGCTCAGACTCAGACTTAGACAATCACACAGAGACGCACGGCAATGCTAAAGCACTTAAGAAATGCAATCACATAAGTAGGGTTCAAATTCATATTAATCACGTGCAAAATAAAATATTACATAGCTCAACATATTCATAAAACACATCAAGAGATGTTCTTATGCACAATTAATTCAAACAAACAAAAAAAAGAAAGGCAATGTATGTCACATTATTTCATATCAACTCGCTCATGGCATAATCAATTCATATATATATATATTTATATATATATATATATATATGTTACCTAATATATTCAATTAACAAGGTTTAGTTAATTCATATCATGCAAATTTACATATCACATTTCATACTAAATTCACGTATTACAAAGCTAAACATGATATAGCATGCTTCGAAGTCCATATAAATCTCACGAGGTAACATATCAAATTCCAACCATACTAAGTTCATAAAATTCATACATGACATACTCAATTCATATGTTACGTAATGGATTCAATTAGCAAGGTTTAACTAATTTAAATCAAACAACTTCATATTGTTTCAAAATTACACAATCACCCCTTCTAATTTAAACAATTAGCACAAATTCAACAAATCGGGATTCAATTTACGAATTACAAAGTCCATACCTATCATATTTCATACCATACATGATTTCATACATATTGGATTACATAATGATCGACAATTTTAAGCATATTGTAATTAATTAGCATTTAGAACAATTAAATCAAATAAACACAATTACACAAATAAATTCACAACGAATAAGCCGAGTGTCCAATTGACGAATGGAAAGTGGCGTTGGACTCACCACGACGAGGCGGACAAACTGTTCGATGCCCACCGGAATGCCGTGTAACGCCCTAACTTTTTCGTATTCTAGTATGACGTATGTGTTTACCAATTTGTGCGAATTAATTGGCTATAAGTGTTTTCAATATTTAAATTTCATTATTTAAATGTTAAATATGTGATTAATTGAGATATATGAAATATTTGAATTGGAATTGATACGAATACTTGAACCACTCACGCATGAATAACTTGTGTGCTCCCTAATTACGCGTTTAAATTATTTAATTACCTAACTAATAGTTTATTATAATTACAATTTTTTTTATTCTTAATTAATCTTTTAATAATATGTATTTCGCCATATTTTAATAAATATTTAAAATGGATTCTTAAATTTCATTTGAATTTTGAAATTATATGAATTCTTGAACAATATGCATTTACGTGACAAGTTGCGTGCCGTTACTATATGAAATGAATTCGAAATTTCGTGGAAATTTAATATGTTGAAGATATGTGTGTCATGAATGTGTATGTATGCTCGTTTCATGTTTTCGGATTCATTTAATTGAGGTTTGAATTTATTTTGTTCTTGGAATCCAAATCGGGGGCTAACGAGCAATTAGCGCACCCTTGGTTCCGTATATGATATCTTGAGCTCGGGAACTCGGAATCGAGTTCTGTCAACTTCGTTGAACTCATAACGAAAATTCGAGTTCAATAAACTTAGCCTCATATTTTTCTAAGACCATTTGGATTCCCGAATTTCAACCGAAACGAGCACTTTGCGCTTTAAACGACAATTCTTGACTTTTCCCAAGCTACGGACCTACCTTAACGCCCCTACACCCTAAACCTTAACCCTATACCCACTTGATACACTCCTCATTCTCCTTTATCTGCTCCAAACCGAACCAATCTCTCTCTCTCTCTCTCAAATATTCAGCCAAAAGAAAGAAAGAAAAGAAGAAAGGGGAAGAAAAAGGAATAGTGCAAACCCTTGGAGATTTGAGATCATCTCCTTACCATTTCTCACCATTTCTTGAAGGTAAGCTTATATTTGTGTAGGATATCTCCTCATGGTTCTTTTAAGTCTTATATTGCATGATTTCACCAAGTTATGAATTAGGCTTGGAGAAGATGATAAATAGTGGAGTTCTTGCCCTTTTCTTGATTCACCTTTGTTTCCTTGGAATTCCTTTGAGATGCATGAGTGCTAAGTGATCCTAAAGCATGTACTTAGGTTGGTTTGGACTTAGCTTGCATGGTTGTGGTTGATTTATAGACTTGCCATTGTTAAAGCTTGGAGATATGATCTTTGTGATGAATTCATAATGCTTTCCTTGAAGTTCTTGATATCTAATGTGATCAATCTTGTATACATGAGATTATGACCTGAATATGCATGATATTGATTGAGTTTCAAGTTGGTAACATGCTTCTTTTCCTTTCTCTTTCGTGCGTGCCATGTTTGCTCTGTTTTTGGCTACTGACCCAAATCCACGGGGGTGGATTTGAGTCAGTAGAGTTTCTGACAGGAATCCATGGGGGTGGATTTTTCCCTTTGGAAAAATCCATGGTGGTGGATTCTGTCCAGCCAATTTTCATTACTCCGGTTCCGTTTTCCTTCGCTCAATCTGTCCAGCCTGTATAGCCGTTCTAGGCTCAAAACTGATGTCAAACTGACTAAGCTCAATTGACCACTTTATCAGCCTTCCTGAGACGTCAGGTTTAGAGAGGACTTGCTTGAGTGGTTGATCCGTAAGCACAGTAATGGAATGAGCCTGGAAATATGGCCTCAACCTTCTGGAAGCATTAACGAGGGTGAAAACAAATTTGTCTATCTCCATGTATCGCTTTTCAGCGCCCTGTAGAGTTTTGCTTAGGTAGTACACTGGTAAATGCTTACGCTCGCGTATTGCTACAAGAACGGCGCTCGTGGCTTCTGAAGAAACAGAGAGATAAACAAGTAAACTCGCTCCTGGGATTGGTTTCGTTAGCAGCGGGGTGAACGAGAGATATCTTTTCATGTCCTGCAACGATTTCTCACACTTCTCACTCCGGGCAAAATTCCGAGCGTTACGTAGAATTTTGAAGAATGGCAGATTTCTATCAGCCGAGCGTGAAATGAATCTGTTCAGGGAGATGATTTTGCCCACCAGCACTTGGATCTCTCTAACGTTTCGAGGGGAGGGAATGTCTATGATTGCCTTGATTTTCTCCGGATTGGCCTCAATGCCTCTCTGACTGACCACATATCCCAAGAATTTTCCCCCATGAACACCAAATGTACATTTCGAGGGGTTCCACTTCATACCATAGTGGCGTAAGATATCAAAGGCTCTTCTTAGGTCATCCAAGTGTGAGTGTTGGCGATCGCTTTTGACGATCATGTCGTCCACATAGACCTCCATGGACTTCCCGATTTCTCATTCGAACATTTTGTTGACAAGACGTTGATACGTGGCCCCAGCGTTCTTGAGCCCAAATGGCATAACCAGGAAATAGTAAACGCCTACACGGACCACAAAGGATGTTTTTGGGTCATCCTCGGTCGCCATGAAAATCTGGTAGTACCCCTAAAATGCATCCATCATGCTCATGAGCTCGCATCCAGCCGTCGAATCTACCAACTGATCGATCCTGGGTAGAGGGTAAGGATCTTTGGGACATGCTTTGTTGAGATCCATAAAATTGTTGCACATGCGCCACTTGTTGGCGCTCTTGGGCACGAGCACCACATTGCAAAGCCATTCTGGATACGATATTTCGTCAATGTACTAAGCCTCGAGGAGTTTGTTGACTTCCTCTTCAATAACTTCTCTCCGGAACCCATGAACATCCCTTTTCTTCTGCTTGACAGGCTTGAACGCAGGGTCAACATTTAGCCTATGGGCTATGACGCTCGGATCTATGCCAATGAGGCCAGAAGCTTTCCAAGCAAAGACATCAATGTCTTCGGGCAGAAAATCGATCATCATGATCTGAGATAGACCGTCGAGATTCGAGCCAATCTGAGTGGTCTTATCTGGATTTCCCGGTTCTAACTCAATGGTTAGAAATTTCTCAGCGGGCTCAATGCGAATTTCCGGTTAGGCGGTCGTTTGCTTCCCCCGAGGGTCCGTTTCCCTCGTCAGAGGAGGACCCTCCTACGGCTCCTGGGGGACCGTCTCCTGCTCCCTGGGTAGCGCTCACCTCTCTTTTCTTGTTCTTCTTCTTGTAAAGCTTGGCTCTCTTACGCTCGAGGCCATCCTCATCCAACTTGGAGAAATCCACAGATTTCTTGGTGGATCCGGCTTGGACTATTCGCTTGGGTCTGTAACTGCGAAGAGAAAGGATGTAGCATTCACATGCTTCCTTAACATTGCAAAGTACTTCCCCCGTTCCCTCGGGGGTGGGGAACTTGACCTTCTGATGGTAGGTTGAAATGACCGCTTTGAAGTCCACGAGGGCTGGTCGCCCAATAATGATGTTGTAGGGTAGATCCACTTCAACGACGGCATACAGGTAGCTCAAAGTTTTTCGCTGTGGGGCGCGACCAAAAGTGGTGGCCAAGTGAATTTATCCGCGAGGGACAATCTCGGAACCCCCAAAACCAACGAGGGTTGTTCTGAGGGGTTCGAGGGGAATGTTAGTTATGTTCATCTTTTGAAAAGTTGAGTAGGGGAGAACATTCACTTAGCTTCCACTACCAATTAAGACCCTCTTTACAACATGGTTGTAGACATCTAAGCTAACCACCATGGGGCAGTCAGAGGTTTCACCGACCCCATGAGGCGTTACAATGTGCTCTAGATCTTTCTCAGTGAAACCTACAACCTCATTCTCCCTCGAGCGTGAAGTGTTGTCGACAGAGAGTACAGTCTTGGACTTGGAAGGCCTTTGGTCATAACTGCGCACGTGGCGGCGCCTGGAAGCATTGGAGTCTCCTCCCGAGGGTCCACCAGCGATCATGTTGATGACGGTGAAGGGTTGGTTCTCCATTTCGGTGGCTTTTTGCTTGCCACGGTCGCTTGCCTCAGGGCGATGGTTGCGTGGGCTCCTTGAGCGCGAGCGGCTTCTCCCTCTAGCCATGGCACGCTCGGCACAGTGCTCGTCGTACCTCTCGAGCATCCTCATAAACTCTTTCAGATGCCCCCCGGTAATGAGCCTTTGAATTTCGCTCTCAAGCTGACGGCATTCGTTGGTGTCATGCCCTTTCTGCTTATGGAAGGCATAGTATTTCCCCGAGCGGTTTTGAGCCTCGGTTTTCTTCATCTTTGGTGGCCTCTTGAATAGTTTCTTATTAGCCATGGAATAGACCTCAGAAATAGGCCTGTTGAGGGGGATGCGCTCGTATTTGCGAGGGGGAGGAGAGTTCCTTCGAGCGGGAACAGGGCTGCGGGGGCGGTTTCTATTGGACTCTCCTCTGTCCTCAGGGCCTTTGTCCGCTAGAGGGGCATTGGCAAGTTTCTGTGCCCTCGCTATATACATGTCCTCGAGGGTGAAGAATGAGTCAGCGATCTCCCTTATTTCCACCAGCGAGCATGGCTTTTTCTTGGCTACCGACGAACTCCTTGCTCACATAGTTTTTCATGTTGACTGCTCCAAAGAGCACATGCCTTAGGAAGTCCACGGAGGGTCTCTCCACCAGCAGGATCTCCTTGTTGAATCTCCCCAGAAAGGATCTGAGGGTCTCGTTTGGTCCTTGCACCAAACTGTACAACGCCGTAGCCACGGGCGCGGGTGCCTTTAGCGAGTTGAAATGGTTCAGGAAGACATTGGCTAAGTCATCGTACCCTCGAATGGAACGAGAGGGCAGTTTCTTGTACCAGTCTTGTGTCATTCCTATGAGGGAAGTGACAAAGACTTTGGTCCAGCAATGACTGGAATGCTCGTAGAGGTGCATCAGGTGCACAAAGTGATCCAGATGCTCGGCGGGAACAGTGGTTCCGTCGTAGCGGTTGACGGACGTGGGGATCTTGCCTAATCCGACACGAGCCATTAGCCCTTCATCCACGAGGGGCGAACCGTCTGTCAAAAGCCTATGGTTCCCCGCCCTCGTTGTTATGGTCTTTATAATCTTCCTCCCTCCAGTGGCGAGGGACTTGGTTCCTTGGGTGGCGAGCGTCTCTCCATGGCTCTCTCGCCCCCGGCGTGGGGGACTTGAGACCGCGCTCGAGAGAGCTGCTACACCATGTTTTGTAGACCGTTCAGCTGGTCTTGTACAGCCGCCAACTGAGGGTCGCCTCCGTCTCTCATTCTTGTTCTTCTAGAGATCCTTGACTGGACCTCCTCCTGTGCATCCCCCCTCGCTTGAGGGAGTTTCTCTCTCTCAGCTGGGTTTTGTTCCTGCTCAGCCCTCGGGGGAGCTTCTTTTCCTTGCGCTGGAGGAGGGGATGGTGGCTGAGCCTTCAGCACATTCTGGGCAACCATCTGAGGAAGTACTTGTAGCCCTCCCATCGGAGGTGCCATCTGAGCGCCCACGCCCGAGGGGAAGTAGGCAGAAGTAAAGTGTTTCCAAGCGTTTTGGGCAGCTTGCACTTCGCATTGAGCGTATAGCGCTTGGAGTTGTTGCGGTGTCATTTGTGGCATCTCCAGTCCTTGAATCTCTCTGGGAATGGAGACTGGAAGCTGTAATGTGCCCACTTGATAGGGTTGTATCATGGGCATCATGTCTGGCATTACTCCGGGCATCATGCTAGGTTGCATGTACATGTGCCCCGGTGGAGGCATCGCCATGGAGTATGCGGCGCGGTTGGTGACGGTGGCGGCGGGCACGAGCGCTGCAGGTGGAATAGCAGAACCTGATCCTCCAACTCCAAATCCTTCCGCTGGGAGGGATCCCACCATAGTTTCCTTGCCCTCACCCCCTGAGGCATCAAGAGGAATATTCCCATCCATGGGGGTGTTACCAGTTTGTGCAGCGGTGACATCAGCGTTGCTAGCTCCGCCCCCCGGATTCTCCTCATTTACTAGAGAAAGAACGCCTCTGTTGTCCACAACTCTAGATCTTGTTGTTGTCCCCATGATTGAAGACTGCTAGTGTTACTTCTCAACTAACTCAAGAGGAAGAATCTGATGGAGATGAAGAGGATGATGGATTCCCACAGACGGCGCCAAAAATGATGGTGTAAATACTGGAACTGTACTAAATTACCAGCACTTTAAGATTTGTTTGGAGGGAAGGCCCTCACAGGCGTTTGAGCCTCAGGAACTGGGTTTCCCAAAGAGCATGGGTTCTTCTAGCTAGGATGACACCAGGGAGAAAATACAGTAAGGGTGCAAAGATGGTGAAGTGTGCGGAGATTGGGGAAGAAGGAACCAGAGTAAAAATGGTGGAATGTGCCAAGTTCTGTGTATGCAGTGTCTTGGGAAGAAGATGACTTCGTGTGTGAAGAATCACTTAGGGAATGTGAGTGGAATTTCCCATATTTATATGTTAGGGGCAGGGGCGTTTTGGTAAAAGTGACCATGTGGTCCCAAACCTCGGGTTGCCCAAGACAAGTGGTAGCGTGTGATGGTGTGAGGGTGACATCTCTGGAATATACCCATGTACGGGTGGTAGTGGATGTCAGGGGTTGGTGTGCGCACTACCTGTGTGTATCAGAGGCAGTTGTACAATAGTTGTATGAGCGCAGGGTTACCCAGAGAGGGTTACACGAGCATAGGGACGCTTGAGGGTGCGTCCTAGAGATGACCTTACCCGAGCGTTGGGACTCTCGAGGGGAAGGATTCCTCGGAATGCCCTGTCCTAGCGGACACTCGGGGGAAGCTCCAGCCATGAGGTCGTTCGTATCCTCGACAGAGGTCCCGTGCTCTGCTGAGGTGGGCCCAGGCGGGTGTGATATACTTCGAGGATCACGCGAGCGCTGCGAGAGACGTAAGCGTCAGGATGGTCTCGAGTGTGGAACAAGCAAGAGAGTGCCCTGTGCTTGCGAAGCGAGTCTTGAGTTGTGATTGTCCCTGCGAGGCAATATTGCGAGCATCAGGCGAGACTGGGAGAGGGGTTCTCACGCTCGAATGATGCACTCTGGCAAGCGGGCCTTAGGCAGCAAGGTTGTAGGTAGATGGGCTAGATCCACTATCGCGAGCCCATCTTCTCGAGCGTCTAAGCCCAAGTGTTCCAGATTGATCTAACTGAGTCATCCAGATTTTGACACATGTATGGTGATGATCAGAGCGTGATTTGGGTCCATCACTGAAGTTGTTGAAAATTTTGTGATGATGTGATAATTTTCTCCATTCATTTTCTTTTGATTTATTAGCCTGATATGTACGTGGTCTATGAAAAAATAAAACGCAATTAATTTTGTTTTATTATTTCTTTTTTTTTTTCTTGTTCACTAAACGCAATTAATTTATTGTGGGCCTTTAGACCGACCCTTGCTGTGGTTGCTTCTTTCCACATATGAACGACAATCCTACACTAAAGCATTAGGCTTTTGAAATAATAATCACTTACCTAAAGAACGCAATTAATAAAATAATTAACACAAATTAATATCAATTGCTATTCTAATATAGTAATATAAATTAAATATCTTATCTCTTATTTTTACTCGAAAGGAAAGAATATAAAAAGATATTTTTTTTATTATTTCCATTGTTATGACCAATAGCAACAGAAAATTTTGATGGATGACTCTGATCTTCCCTTTTCTTTCTTTTGAGGTATTACTGCTTTGACCTGCTTTCTACTATCAATATTCTCTAAACGGATTCACGGAATTAATTTTTTGATATTACAAATTTGGATGGACTATATTTTTAAAAAAACATTACAATATAATCTTTCGTATTTACAATAAAGATGTATAACTTTCAAAAAAAATCTCATTATGATGTGAATACTGATATTTTGTGAAATAGTTTATTTTATTAGAAATGAATCTATTAGTTATTTGAGACTCTAATTTTTATATTTATAAAAATATTGTAAAAATTTTATGCTATCGGCAAAGTTAAAAAAATATAAGAATACATTATATTATTTAACTCTAAAAAAGAATTGCTAATTAATTGGGAATATCTATTATAATAAATAAAATAAATTGAATATTTAATAAAATTGTAATATGACAATATCAAATCCAACTAAATAATAAATTAAAAAAGTAAATATCTGCTAAGTATTTTACCCATTCACTACAAATATTAGCAATTATGCCGTAATTATTAAAATTAAATGAATTAATTTGTATTTCGCCGAATCTTAAAAATAATTAATGTAATTCGTAATAAAGTTTACAAAAAGAAACTTGAGATGGTAAAGATACCAAGGGGCATAAGGTAAAATGAATCGAAAGACAAAAGAATAAAAACATAGCTTGAAATAAGCGCAATACTCCCCGAAAAGTTGCCCCCACACCTCTCTCCACCCTTACTTTTCCTTACTCCCTAAGACTAAGCCTTCTTCCTTTCTATTCACATTCTGCAAATCAAAATCCCAATCCCATTTCAGAAATCCAACTTTCTCTTTAATCTTCCATGGCAGATGCAGTTTCCCAGGCTTCAAAATCCAAAATAGTAGTCCCTCAAGAAGTTTCATCTGACCATGCAAATCCGAGTAAGTTTTTCACCCACTTTCTATACAAGGCAGCCCTGGTTACAGTTTTCCTAGTTTTGCTTCCACTTTTCCCTTCAGTAGCTCCTGAATTCATCAATCAAGCTTTACACGCTAGAAGTTGGGAGCTTTTCCAGCTCATTTTCGTGGGTATAGCTGTTTCTTACGGGTTATTCAGCAAGAAAAATGATGAAGCAGACAAAGAATATCATCATAATTCGAAGCTGGATAACGCTCAATCATACGTATCTAAGTTGCTTCATGTTTCATCAGTTTTTGACGATGATTCCGAAACCCAGACCGTAATCGATGAGAATAAGGTTCAGACATGGAGTTCTCAGTACTACAGGGGTGAGCCTGTAGTTGTAGTGGCTAAAGAAAGCGCTATCGTTGACAAAAAGAATAGCACTACGTCTCTTACTTCTGAGATTTCACAGAGGCCCCTGCTTCTCCCTGTTAGAAGCCTTAACCAGCGCGTCTCCAACCGGATTGAGGTTGATTTAGTGGATGATTCGGGTGGGTCGATAAAGGGGTCGTCCTTTAGCAGGACGAATTCCAGTAATTCTGGTTCTAAGAGATTTAGCAGCAATTCAAGAAAATCCAGAATTGCAGAAATTGAAGGGTTGGAGTCGGAGGAGAAGTCAGAGGAAAACGTCGTGCTTCGTTCTCCAATTCCATGGAGATCGAGGTCTGGAAAGATGGAAATGAAGGAAAATGGAGATATTCCAAATTCAGCGGAGCCAGAATTGAATAGGATTTTATCTAGGTCCTTCAGATCAAATAGGAATAATTCTTCTTCATTGTCATCATCATCATCCAAGATAAATTCACCATGCAAGCTATCTCCGTCACAATCTTTTTCGTCTCAATCCCAAACCAAAAGTAGTGAAGATGCTGCGTGGAAGAAGAATTTGCCCTCCTCCTTTTCACCACCGCCTCCACCACCACCACCACCCCCCCGAAAATCGGTGGTGGATAAGCCAAACTCAGCTTTGATGAACAATGTGCGCCCCACCCCCACAAAGGTATTAAGGCGAAGTGCGAGGAGTGTGCCTTCTGAGGAATTGAATGAGTGTGGACTAATGAAATTGAGCTCGAGAGTGGAAGATGATGGTGATTCTGGAAGATCATTTCGAAGGTTTTCGTCTTTTAGTCAATCGGTGGAGTACGACAAGGAAAAGTTTGTTGAGAAAAAGGAAATTGAAGATAAGGGAATGGTGGAGACGGTTTTGATGGAAACTAGTGATGATGAGGATGAGGATGAGTCGGAGTTGGACGACGATTACTTTGAAAAGAGTACTAAAAACAATGGAGAAGGGGCAATTGGTGGTGATAACAATCTTATGAATGATGTAGGACCTGATGTGGACAAGAAAGCCGATGAATTCATAGCCAAGTTCAGGGAGCAAATCAGATTGCAGAGAATTGAGTCTATCAGAAGATCGACTGCACAGCGTGCTGGAAGAACATTTAAGTGATTAAAATGGATGGAAATTGAAAAGGTTTCCATTTTTAAGGGAAATTATGTTCTCTTAACATTGACTGTTTAAGACTATACTTCTTCTCTGTTTTTAGGGTTCTTTTTTCTCTTTTCTTCCTAAATTATGGGTAGTTATATGTGAATTTCACTGATGTTCCAGTTGGTTATCTCACGGTTAATGACAAATATTTAACTATTGTTCATTGGTTGTTTACCATGATCATGGTTGCTGTACACAAGAATGCAGCCAACGCTGCCCGGATCGTCCTTCACTACCAGAAAAACGCCCTATAGCAATGGATTTTGGCCCTATTAGCAACGGATTTCAGCTTAGCAACGGATTTAGCAACGAAAATTTTCCGTTGCTATAACCCTCGTGGCTAATCTGTAGCAACGGATTTAGCAACGGAATTAGCAACAAACTTATAGCAACGGATTTAGCAACGAAATACTAACCACGGAAATTAACAACGGTCTTAGCAACGATTTTTTTAGCAACGGATTTTCCGTTGCAAATCAACCAATAATTAATTAATTTTGTGCCTTTTTGCAACCGAGTTTCTGTTGCAAAATCCGTCGCAAAAACTAATAATTCAAATTAAAAAAATCATTTGTGGGGCCCGGATCACCCCACCAAACCCCGACATCCGTTGCAAATCAACCAATAATTAATTAATTTTGTGCCTTTTTGCAACCGAGTTTCTGTTGCAAAATCCGTCGCAAAAACTATTCAAATTAAAAAAATCATTTGTGGGGCCCGGATCACCCCACCAAACCCCGACAAGCCCACGCGAGCCAACACATATTCGCGTTGAGTAAGAATTGAACCCTGGTCCTCAAGTGAAGAAGGTTGAACCCCAAACAGTTGGGCTAACTCCATTGTTGTTATTGTTATGTCATTTTTTATATTTAACCACTATCAAATATTCATATACTAATTTAAATAATTAAATACTTGTTATCATATAGTTTAAATAAAAATATTTTTAAATATATAATTATTTATATTATAATACATATTCCGTTAAAAATTTAAATATGTATTAATTAACTACATATCTCAAGTTTTAGTTATGAGATAAAAATATAATGTATATCAACTTAAGTATAACTTTTTATGACATACAAAAAAAAGGAAGAAAGTTTTACAGAACTAAATAATTAGATTTAGTTGGTTGTTGAATAAAGAACTTTTATGTTATATGAAATATTCACTTATACATTTGTATTATTTAGCACTCGTAGTTGAATAACTTAATGAAGAATTATTTTATTAATATGAAACATTTATATTTGAATTTGTAGAATTATATCTAAATATTGAAGAATTATTGTGTTAAATTCTATATAAACCCCAAATATATATATATATATATATATATATATATATATATATATATATATATAATACTATATATCAACTTAAGTATAAGTTTTTATGACATATAAAAAAAAAGATGAAAGTTTAAATAATTAAATCATTAGATTTAGTTGGTAGTTGAATAAAGAACTAATTTTATGTCAATATGAAGTATTCACTTATACATCTGTAGAACAATATCTGCATTTTGAGGAACTATTGTATTATTTAGCAATCGTAGTTGAATAACTTAATATAAAGAATTATTTTCTTAATATGAAACATTTATATTTGAATTTATAGAATTATATCTATACACTGAGGAATTATTGTGTTTCACAACCGTACGTTAGATGTTAAATTAAGAAGTTTTCTTTTAATATAATGAATTTATATTAAAATTTGTAGAATTAAATCTAAATATTAAGAAATTATTGTGTTATGCAACCGTTGCATGTTAAATGAAAAACTTTTCTCTTAATATTAATGATTTATAATGTATATTATACACACATATTATATATATGTACGTATATTATATATAAACATATAATATTAATTATTATTTAATATTTAAGATATAAGATATATATGTCTATATATTATATATATAGATATATAATATTTAATATATATATATATATATATATATATATATTGTAACGCCCCAGTTTTTCAGTCGTATAGCATGACGTATGTGTTTATCAATTTGTGCGAATTAATTGTTTATAAGTGTTTCATATATTTTAATTCTATATATTTAATTTTAAATACTTAAATGTTAAAGTGTGTTAATTAATCATATCTTAAGTTAATTAATATTAATTATATGCGAATTAATGACTTTTAATCTTAATGTTATTAATACTATATATATATATTTTTAATTCGTGCATTTGAATTTAGAATATAGTTAATTAGTGCATTTTGTTTTAATGAATATGAACTCATGCATTTTAATTTAAACTATATTAATTTCGTGCACTTTGACTTTCAATTAAATTAATTTGTACACTTTGATGTAATGTATATTTAATTCATGCAATTTGATTAATATTTAAATATGAATTTGAATTTTTGTTATATCTTATGAAATTCTTTGAATTTATTTATGCATTGTTCATGAGTGTTATAAATGCGTTTCGTTTTTATATGATTTGATATCGAAATTTCGTGAAAATTCAATATGTTGCAAATATAAGTGTCATGAATATGAATATATGCTCGTTTCGTGTTTTCGGATTCATTTGCATTAGTTTTGAATTTATTTTGTTCTTGGAATCCAAATCGGGGGCTAATGAGCAATTAGCGCACCCTTAGTTCCGTATGTGATATCTTGAGCTAGGAAACTCGGATTCGAGTTTCGTCAACCTCGCTGAACTCGTAACGAAAATTTGAGTTTAATGAACTTAGCCTCATATTTTTCTAAGACCATTTAAATCTCCGAAATTCAACCGAAAACCGAAACGGATTCGAAACTGCCACACTTTACTAAAAAGGCCATAACTCCCTCAAACCTTGACCAAATTCACCATGATTGGAGGCTATGGAACCCTAGTTAAGCCCACTATCACTCATGCCCTCTCCTAACCGAACCATACTCAGCAAACAAGAGAAAATCAGCCCAAAACCCCTGTCCCAGAAAAATCCCGTAACCCTTGCCATACTTGGAGATTCAAGCTCAAATCTCTTCCATCTTCCATCCAATCCACAAGGTGAGTTTAGGGTTGTGATATACATACAATATGTGTCATTGTGAGCCATGCATCCCTAATTTTGAGCTCATATTCATGGAGTTTGAAGGAGGTGAATGAATAGTTAGGTTATAACTTCATTTTTGAATTCATGGTTTAAACTTGGTTTTCTTGAGAATTTATGCATGAACTCTGACCACTTCAGCTTCCATTATGTATATTTGAACTTGGAATTGATGTATGTTAAGTGTATGAGAACCCACCAATGTTGAACTTCATGAAACTTGAAGATTTATGCAAGAACATGACTGCTCTTCTTTGGCCTGCTGTTGCGTATGATTTTGGGGCTGAAATAGGGATCTTTGGTGCTGTTTCCTTTGTAATTTTGGCATGGCTGTTGAGTATACATGTTTCCCTATGTGTTGCCCTGTTGTTCATTCATTTTCAGGTATATATATATTGACTTAAAGCATGTTTTGAGCTGTTGTTATTGTTGCATTGCTGCTGTCATTGCTGCGTGCTGTTGTGTGTTATTTGCTACCTTGAATACTTGCTTTGTTGCTGTTGTTTTGTGGCTGCTTTGTTGTTTGTTGCTGCTGTGTGTTAAGGAAGGAAAAACAGGGGAAAGCTTGGTCTTGAGCTGCTGCGTTGCTTCTGTACTGTAACTCCCCGGCCGGGGAGATTTTATACATGAAATTACCCGGCCGGGTGCCCCTTTTTGCAGAAGCTGCTGCGTGAGAGTCCCCGGGCGGGGACTGCTGTGTACAGAATCTCCCCGGACGGAGAGATATGGTTGGATAGCCGTGTGTTGTTGCTGCATTTTCCTTCTTTACCTGCTTGTAATGTTGGGTGTGTTGTGTTAATATATATATATATATATATATATATTATGTGTATATACGTGTGTATATATAATATATAATGTATGCATGTAATTGTATACGTAGTATATACATTATGCATGCATGTGTTACGTAAAAATAAATACATGCATATATGTTTGATATTTGCATGCATTTGGTTAAATTTAATTGTTTAATTGTAATACATGCATGCCTATAAATATACATATCATTATATGATTATATATTTATTTATATGCTAGGATATATTTTAAGTATGGTTTAACTTATTTGATTTATAAAATTAAATGGTTATCAATTTCATGTTCCTTTCTCTATTTCAATTTTAAATTGAATATAATTATTTGTCTATTCCTTAATTGTAAACGTGTTATAGTACGTGATATGACCGTTATTTGAATTCTTGGATTGAACTTGAATGAATATTAACGCCTCCTTGAACGAATGAATGACTCGTTTATATGATTTAAATACGTTAATCATGCACATGAACTTGTTCATTACATAATATCATTTCTTATGCATTCATATCATGTTCATTGCATGCCGTGCGTCATATTTGGTTCATTTGGAGTTTAGAGTCTCACGAACACGTTACGTTGTCCTTTGTACAGTTTTCTCCAGAGCGGAGATGTCGGGTTCATAGGACACTTTCGAGTCTCCTTTTCTTCTTGGTATTGTTCAGTAAGAGGTGTAAAGGTGGGTTTCTCTTCTATTAGATATGAATCGACCCGATATATCCATTATGTTAAAGTTTTAAGCCAAACATGTAATTATTATGTATATATATCGAGTCTTTCAAAGAGTCTATGATTTTAATGTTAAACCCTTTTATTTAGTGATACCCTACGTAATGTTTTGGCGAGTATTGAATGATTGCACGTATGGGGGCCCGGGGCTTGGTTCATATGGCTATCCGGGGAGGCAAGGGCCGACGGTGATCCTATGTGCTAGTCCCAACCAAATTACAGATTCCGGAACTCGCTAGGAGATTAGCGAAGGAAGGGGACTGAGCGCCTTTGGGGAACTCATGACACCCCTTTGGTCAATGATTGAGGTGGCCGGGTCTTGCTAAGCTGTCCACCGCCCGGAGGAAGAAGGTGTAAGTGTAATGATTGATTGCATGATTGATTGAATGAATGAACGATTGAATGAACGAATGATTGTGGCTGAATGAATGATTGTGTGATTGCTAATGAACGAATAAATGCATAAATGCACACAGGAGGTGGAGGTTGAAGAATTCGCCCTCTCGCCGGGCTCACGTATTAACCTCATGAATGAATGAAATTGATTGTTGTAATCCCGCGTGTTGTTTATTCGTTTTACCCACTTGGGAAATATTTAAAAACCTCGCACGGGATTATAGCTTGCATGCGCGGGTGTTTAATTTCTGCGGTATTATATTAATATGCCCATTTTATACCCACCAGTCTCCTATAGACTGAACCCGGATTTGTTTTTCAGTTTTCTTGCAGGTTTGGAGTGCTAGGCGGGATTTTGGGTCTGTCGAGTCGTGTGGTCAAGTCTGAGTCCCACTACAAGCATATTGTAATCGATTAAGTTATGCATTGAATGTATGAAATATTATAATTGTACTTTGTGATATTCGGGACAGGCTTCTAGGAATAGTTGAACCCGTGAATTGTGGAATTTTGATTTATGATTTTTGTATGAATTTTGGGACTAGGTATTTATGTTAGTTGAACCCGTCACTTGCTACTTATGTTGTGATTGAACTTATGATTTGCTTCCGCACGTGAATTTAATTTTGGTTAATTGCTTATTTGGTTTCGGAGTTTTAGCCCCACCTAGCATAGTGTGTGAGTGGTCTCCCGTTCGCTATGATTCGGATTCGGGTATAGACTTCCTATTTCGTAACCGAGTTTGGGTTATAGTGCGGGGGATGTGACGCCTTCCGTTTGGGGTGTCACATATATATATGTTATTATAATATTATATAATATATATACATATATATAAATAACATTCTGTGTGAGTGTATATGTAGATGTGTATATATATATATATATATATATAAACGTATATATATTATAAATATTTTATATTTAATTATACATAATATACGTTTGTATATAATGTTATATGTATTGTAAATATTATATATTTATATATAATATAAATATGTATATAATATTATATGTATTATAGATTATATAATATTATATAATATATATACGGTATATATAATATCAATATATTAAATATTATATAATATTATAATAATAAATATATATAATATATAATATGTATTTTATACATGTATATATTATATAATAAATATATATATACATATATAAAAAAGAGAGAGCCTAGGTGATGGGGTCAAAATACGATCGTCCCACAATAAGACACGTGGCATCACCGAGATGATGACATCTGTCTTCCCAAGGCTGCACCATCAGTTCACGAGCGCTGAACCCAACGAGCGCAAGTCTTCTTCAGGAGTTTAGCCCAACAAGCGCTATCACTCCCACGAGCGTCCTACACAATAAACGATGGGTACGCCCACGTGCCAAGGGAGCCCTCTTCGAGCGTCACACTCCCTCAGAGTGGCCCCTCCTTTGGCTCGTCACTTAAGCTGGAGCCTTCATCCCCCTCAGCGGATATCTTGGCCTCCAATACTCTAGGTTGTCACGAGCGCGCTCTCAAGCCCTCGTTACCAACCACCCATATGGCTCTCTGACACAACGTACATGCCCGCGCACCTGCCACTGTTGCTAGCACTGACTTTTGGGCCGCTTTTGCAGAAGATTCCTCCTAGGTTTCTCTCTCACAGCGCCACGTGTTAGGGCAACATTCGGCCAGGACCACTTGAGGCAAATGACCAAAGGGCCCTTGACCCTCAACTATAAATAACCCAAGTCATCTTCTACACTGTAAGCATTCTTTAAGCTTTCTTCACCTCTGCAACTGTGACTGAACTTACATTCCTTCATACACTGAACTGACTTGAGCGTCGGAGAGCCAAACTGGGTATCACCCCCAGTTCCCCCAGCTTGGCCTTCTGACTTTCCTTGTGCTTGTCCCAACAGGTTGAACCCTTATCTCATCTCCGGCGAAGCTCCGGTGGTTTCCTCCACATAATACAAATCGTAAAGTGATCGGATTCGGATCCACCCATTCCCGGACCCATCATTTTTGGCGCCGTCTGTGGGAAACCAGTCTTCCATATTCTTCCTTTCTTTTTGTTGGTAGAAAAACAAGCACATCTTCACTTTCAACAGCCATGGTTGCAACGAGATCTGGAGCTGTAGGAGGAGGAGAAAACACCTCCCAGGATGCAAATATCGTTCTTCCCCCCACCGCCACTGGTGGAGCGCCGCCACCTTCCGTCGCCGCTGGCGGAGCACCTCCCGCCGCAGGAGTGACTCCACAGGCAGAATCTTCTGCACCACCCCCTGCACCGTCGGCGATGCCCATTCCCACCACCGCGGGAGGAGTTTCTCTCTCAGTTCCCCCGCCGCTTGCACAGAATTCCTGGGTCCATCCCCAGATGAACCTTGGAATGCAAGGTTACCTGATGCCTCCTCCTGGATACTCCCTTACTCCGGCGATGATGATGCCACCAGTCCAGCCATATCATGCCGGACAACTCCAACTCCCAGTGGTGGTCCCCAGGGAGATTGAAGGAGTGGAGTTACCTCCACTGACCACCCAACAACTGAGGGCTCTCTACGCCCAATGTGAGGTTCAGGCGGCTCAGGGGGCATGGGAAAGATTCCATTCCATGTACTTCCCCTCTGGGCAAGCCACTCAGGTTGCGGCCCCTTTAGGCGGGCAGCAAAACTTTCCCCTCAGAGAAGCCCAGGCTGTCCTGAGGGCACAACCACCACCACCACCAGCGAGAGAAGTGCCCCAGCAGGAGGGCAACGAGCGTGCCTCCGTGGGCAGGAACAAAGAGCCCACGGAGCGAGTGAACGAAAATGAAGGAGACTCTCATGTCTCCAGGAGGGGCTCACGAGCCCACAAGGACAAGCAAGTGGAAGTAAATCCTGACGTCCTCGCGGCTGTGCAAGACCAGCTGCAGGGCCTCAAGGATATCGTGGGACAGCTCTCACGAGGGCGCTCAACTCAGATCTCCCATAGTCGGGATGAACGGGTTGACGCCAGGAGCACCCGCACCAAGGACCCTCCACCAAGGGTCCCCCGTCGCAAGGAGCCGGAGGAAAACTTCGGCACGTACGAATATCACCCACTGGCGAGGGGTTCACCCCTCGTCGAAGAAGTTCTGATGGCCCAAGCCGGCATGGCCAAAGTCCCCACATCCATCAACAGATACGACGGGACAACCGATCCAGCGGAGCACTTGGATCATTTTGTGCATCTCATGCACCTTTACGAGCATTCCAGCCATTACTGGGCGAAAGTGTTTGTCACTTCCTTGGTAGGGATGGCTCAAGAGTGGTATAAGCGCCTGCCACCGCGCTCGATCCACTCGTATGAAGAACTGGCCGATGCCTTCCTCAACCACTTCAACTCTTTGAAGGCACCAGTCACCGCACCCACAGCCCTTTACAACGTGGTGCAAGGCAAGAGCGAATCACTGCGCTCGTTCTTCGCCCGCTTCAATAAGGAGATCTTGCAGGTGGAAAGGCCCTCGATGGATTTCTTGATCCCAGTACTCTTCCAGGCTGTGGATCACAAGCAGTATGTGAGCAAAAAATTTGCTGATGCCATCGTGGAGAGAAGGCCTGGGACCCTCATGGGCCTAAGAGAAATAGCCGAGCCATTTTTCGCGCTCGAAGATATGTATGGGACGAATGGTCCCCGACATCATAGCCCGGCCAGGAACGAGCGACCTCATCACGAGCGGGGGCGGGATGTGGCAGTCAAGAAAGAGCGCCCTCAAGAGCGCAGAAGGTCGCCACCACCCCCTCGTAGATTCGAGCGAATTCCGCTCACCAGGCCAAACTCAGAAGTCTACAATCTCTCCGATAAGAAGCTCTTCAAAAGACCCATCAAAATGAGAGAAACAGACTCACTAAGGCGCTCGAACAAATACTGCGCCTTTCACAAGCAGAGAGGGCACGACACGGATGAGTGCCGGCAGTTGGAGGCTGAAATCCAAAGGCTCGTTGCAGGGGGCCATCTGAAGGAGTTTGTCCGGGTGCTCGAGCGCTACGATGAACAATGCAATGAGCGCCCTGGAAGAAGAAGGAGGAGCCCTTCCCGGTCAAAGAGCCCAAGGGGTAGGGGACCCCCTGAAAGCAGCAGCCGCCGAGGTAATAAAGGCAAAGCCCCTGAGCAAGAAAACGAGCCCTTCGCAGTCATAAATATGATCGCAGGAGGCTCATCAGGAGGGGATTCAAACGCCTCCCGACGAAGGTTCGTTCGGAGCTACAACCAACGCCCATCAGTGCCCAAGCCTATCTACGCCATCCAGAGATCAAGCGCTCAAAGATCAAGAGAAAATGATGTAATAGGCTTTGATGATAGGGATCTAGAACATATTGTAACGCCCCATGGGGAGGGTGTAACCTCAGATTGCCCCATGGTGGTTAGTTTAGATGTTCATAACCATGTTGTAAAAAGGGTATTGGTGGATAGTGGAAGCTCAGTTAATGTTTTGCCTTACTCTACTTTCTTAAAAATGAAGGTTGATCTCCCGCTCGAGCCACTCAAAACAGCCCTCATAGGCTTTGGAGGCTCGGAAGTTGTCCCACGAGGGCAAATACGCTTGGCTACTTCGTTCGGCCGAGCCCCTCAACGCAAAACACTCCTAGTGACGTACACGGTGGTGGAGATAGACATTCCATATAACATCATAATTGGGCGCCCTGCCCTCGTTGATTTCAAAGCCATCATCTCCACATACCACCAGAAGATTAAGTTTCCTACTTCCGAGGGCGTCGGAGAAGTGCTCTACAATGTACGAGAGGCTTGGGAATGTTACATGCTGTCCCTCAGAAAGCCTAAAGCGGAGAAAACCTTCCAAGTCGGCTCCACCAAAAAGTCAGTGGATTTCCCTAATCTAGACGAGGACAGCCCAGCACGGAAACGGGCGAAATTGAACAAGAAGAAGAACAAGAAGAAGAGGGGAGACAACGGGGAGAATCCCCTCGAAAATGTCCCCCCAGGGGTCGTTGGTGGATCGTCCTCAGAAGGAGACGAGCCGGAAGAAAGTGAACCAGCATCTGGCGACCGTTTGACAGGAAAGAAGAGGGCGCTCGAACTTCCTCGCCCTGAGGTAAGGATCGAACCCTCGGAAAAATTCCTTACCATTGAGCTGGAACCTGGAAACAAAGATAAGACTACACAGATCGGCTCAAACCTCTCAGGGCCTTCTCAGATCATGATGATTGATTTTCTAAGGGAGAACAAGGATGTATTTGCGTGGAAAGCCTCTGATCTCACAGGAATTGACCCGAGCGTCATTGTCCATAGGCTTAATGTGGATCCCTCTTTCAAGCCCGTCAAGCAGAAAAAACGAGATGTACATGGCTTTCGGAAAAAAGTCATTGAAGAGGAAGTTAATAAACTCTTGGAGGCTCAATATATCGAGCCCATCTTGTACCCGGAGTGGTTGTGCAACGTCGTCTTGGTACCCAAGAGCGCAAATAAGTGGCGCATGTGCAATGATTTCACTGATCTCAATAAGGCCTGCCCTAAAGATCCATACCCGCTGCCCCGGATTGATCAACTGGTGGATTCGACCGCTGGTTGCGAGCTCATGAGCATGATGGATGCTTTCCAGGGATATTACCAGATCTTTATGGCTCCAGAAGATCGCCCCAAGACCTCGTTCGTTGTCCATTTAGGGGTGTATTGCTTCCTAGTCATGCCCTTTGGACTTAAGAACGCCGGAGCTACATATCAGCGGCTCGTCAATAGGATGTTTGAAAGTGAAATTGGAAGGTCCATGGAGGTCTATGTGGACGATATGATTGTCAAAAGCGAGCGTCAGGATTCCCACTTGGAAGATCTCAAGCGCACCTTTTCAATCCTGAGACAGTATGGAATGAAGTTGAACCCCTCAAAGTGCACCTTTGGAGTACAGGGGGGAAAGTTCTTGGGATACATGGTCAGCCAGAGAGGAATTGAGGCCAATCCGGAGAAGATCAAGGCCATCCTGGAAATCCCCTCCCCTCGAAATCTGCGGGAAGTGCAGGTCCTAGTAGGCAAAATCATCTCACTGAACAGGTTTATTTCGCGCTCGGCGGACAGGAACCTTCCCTTCTTCAAAATTTTAAGGAACGCACGTAACTTTGCTTGGACAGAGGAATGTGAAAAAGCGTTGCAGCATATGAAGGCTTACCTATCGAGCGCACCACTGCTGACTAAGCCTGTCGAAGGCGAAAGGTTATTCATGTATCTTTCTGTTTCTCCTGAAGCCACGAGCGCGGTTCTGGTCGCTGTACGAGAGCGGAAACATTTGCCTGTCTATTATCTGAGCAAAACCTTGCAAGGAGCTGAAAAGAAGTATTTGGAGATTGAGAAATTTGCGTTCGCTCTTATTAACGCCTCAAGAAGACTAAGGCCTTATTTTCAAGCGCACTCCATAACAGTTCTCACCGACCAACCCTTGAAGCAAGTGTTGTCCAAGCCGGACGTATCTGGCAGATTAATTAAGTGGGCCATCGAATTGAGCCAGTTTGACCTATGTTTCGAGCCCAGGACCGCGATACAGGCTCAGGTTGTGGCAGATTTGTTGGTTGAGCGCTTTGGTTTCGAGCCCACTGTTACGGAGAATGAGGGGTTATGGGTACTGCACACAGATGATTCCTCAACCTCTCAAGGGGGAGGAATAGGAGTGGCCCTCAGAAACCCCGATGGGATTGAACTGGATTTTGCGATCAAGCTGGATTTCCAAGTCACTAATAATGAAGCAGAATATGAAGCCCTCGTGCAAGGTTTGAATATCGCTTTTCAGAATGGAGCTTCCAGAATCACTGCTTATGTGGATTCACAATTAATAGCGAGCCAGATTGAAGGAACTTATGAGGCTCGAGAAACCACCATGATACAGTACTTAAAGAAAGCCAGAGAAATCATCGGGAAGTTCAAGGAATTTCATCTACTTCAAGTGCCGCGAGGAGAAAATGAGCGTGCGGACGCTCTCTCAAAGTTTGCTTCAGCTTTAGAAGGCACTTCCGAACGTTCTGTTACGTTCCTTAGAACTGAGGAACCTTTGATCAAGGAAAGGGTCGCCGCCAAGATGATCGCCATGATTGATCCAAACGAGCCCTGTTGGCTTGACGGCATCATCATTTTCCTTAGAGACGGAATTACTCCCACTGACAAGGTGGAAGCCAGGAAAGTCAGAAATAAGGCCCCTCGTTTCGCTCTGGACCCCGAGGGGAGATTGTTCAAAAAATCATTTCAAGGACCCCCAATGAGATGCCTAAGGCCCTCACAAGCGAAGGAGACGCTCGAACTCATACACAATAGAAGTTGCGGGAATCATTCTGGAGGACGTATCTTGGCAAAAAAGATTCTGAGAAGTGGGTTTTATTGGCCTACGGTTCTCCAGGATGCCATTGAATTTTCGAGGAAGTGCCCCAAATGCCAATTTCATTCAAATCTCCCTCAATTGCCAGCCGCACAGATGATCCCAATAGACGTCTCTTGGCCTTTTGACCAGTGGGGAATAGACATTGTGGGCCCCTTGCCCATGGCTGCGGGACAAAGGAAGTTTGTCATTTTAGCCGTCGACTACTTCACCAAGTGGGCCGAGGCTGAAGCTGTTGCAAAAATCACTTTCAAGGTTGTAAGGGACTTTATTTGGAAGAACATCATTTGCAGGTACGGAATACCGAGAGTGCTCATTTCTGACAATGGATCCCAGTTCATAGCGGCCGACACACGAGAATGGTGTTCTGAGTTGGGTATAGAACAGCGGTTTACCTCTGTAGGGCATCCACAATCCAATGGACAAGCAGAAGTTACCAATAGGATCATCTTGCAACATCTGAAAACCATGCTTGAGAGCAAGAAAAGTGAATGGGCTGAGGAGTTGCAAGGAGCGCTTTGGGCTTATCGCACAACCCCACGAGCGGCCACTGGAGAAACACCATACGCGCTCGTTTATGGGTCAGAAGCGATGATACCAGCGGAGATAGTAAATGAATCCGCTCGAGTAGGCTATTTCGAGCCTCAGCTCAACGATGGCAATAGGAGCTTGGAATTGGACTTACTGGATGAAAGGAGAGACCGAGCGTGGGCTAAGATCCACCACTATAAAGCCTCTGTGGCCCAACAGTACAACAAGCGTGTGAAGGAAAGAACTTTCCAGCTGGGAGACTTGGTTTTGAAGAAAGTGGAAGTATCCAAGCACGTGGGAAAATTGGACCCCAATTGGGAAGGCCCATTCAAAGTCATACAACTCAGAGCTAACAACACTTACACCCTGGAGACACTTCAAGGTGAGCGCTTGCCTCGCCCTTGGAACGCATGTAACCTCCGGCGGTTTTATGTTTAAAAGCTCTTTTGCAAACTCTGATGTAACAACCCTCTTTGACGGGTTCTATGTACTTCCAATCACAAGTAAAAGGTAACATAATCTTTTTAATTTCATTAATATCCCTGTTTCTTTGGTTGCTTGAATGGATAAGTCCCATGTCCCTCGTCTTCGCGAGCGTGGTTGGCAACCCATTCCAATATGAATGCTGTTATCTCTTATGGGTTACGCTGGCCAGCACTCTACTCCGCATGGGGGGACGCCCTCATAAGGATAGACTGGTTACGCTCACAACCAATTAGGCAAGTTGGAAGAGGATCGCGAGGAAAATCCTAGTAGGCCTTGGCTGTTTCTTACAACGCCTTGCGCTCGAAAACAGGAACTCCTACAAAAAAGTCCTAGTAGGCCTTGGTCGTTTCTTAAAACGCCTTGCGCTCGAAAATGGGATTTCCTGCAGAACCAAGAAAACGACAAGAGCCAAAGCGCTCGAACGATGGTCTCAGAATCAAAAAGGAATTGCACCAGTCTTGAACGAGGGCAACCACTCAGTAAGACCCTCGCGAATACTCAAGACCTAGCAAAGTCCCCCAAGGGCGGGAAGAATGTCACCAGTCTTGAACGAGGGCAACCACTCAGTAAGACCCTCGCACGCACTAAAGACTTGGCCAAACTCTCCCCAAAGTAAAAGTTTATACAAGTCTTGAGCGTAGGGGCAATCTCACAGTAAGACCCTCACAATCGCTCAAGACTTAGAAAAACTTTCGAGATAAATTTTCAAAAGGAAAAGTTTATGCAAATCTTGAGCGTAGGGGCAATCTCACAGTAAGACCCTCACGACCGCTCAAGACTTAGACAAATTTCAAGATAAATTTACAAAGGCAGAAATTTATACAAGTCCTGAGCGGGGGGGCAATCTCACAATAAGACCCTCACGATCGCTCAAGACTTAGACAAATTTTCGTTGCATCAAAGGAATAAAGCATTCACAGGAGTATACTACACAGTCTTATTATATGATTCATAAAGGAAATGAAGAACAAAGGCATGGAAAACGGAATCTTTATTCATTGAAAAAGGGAATTATTACAAAGCAAAAGGGCTCAAAGGCCCATTAAATTCTATTACAAGAAATAGCAGAAAAGCTGAAAAATACAGAGAATTGCTAAGGGGAAGGCTTCAAGCGGCGGGGGCAACGTCCTCATCAACAATCACCAGAATGGGGCCTTGAACTGGGCCCTCAGGCTCTTGTTGTTGAGCTTGGGGATTGTTGGGCTCATCTGCAGCGGCTTCTGGAGCGTTGGCATTTTCAGCGGCAGCGGCTTGAACTGGGGCTTCTTCTATGATGGGCGCTTGAGGCTCGTCATCAGGATCATCAGATGGACCCGCACCCCTTTCCCTGTGGGCATCGGTGTACTCATCCTGGATCAGTTTTACCAGGAAGTCATACTCCATTTCCGCTATGATGTCCGCGGGGTCGTTTGGATCCTCATCATCTCCCTCCTCGCATCGCTCATTGAACATGAGCCCCGTACCCTCGGCCTCCTTCATAGCAGGATCCGTCAGCCCCTTATGTATGCCTTGCTCGATGGCCAGATTAAAAGCCTTCTGGGCCTCCTCCAAACAATGCAGGGAAGCAGCAAAATTGAAAGCCTTGGAGTGGCAAAATTTGATGAGCGCCTCCTTGGTCGCACGCTCTAAGCTCCGAGGCCACTCGCTAACAGTATCATTAAACTTGCGCTCGGCCTCCAGAGCCCTTGTTCTCCAGCTCTCCCTCTCTGCCTCAGCCTTCTTGCACCGCTCGTTGGCTTGGCCCAGCTCGTTGCCCAAACGAATTCGAGCGCCGTCAACCGACAAGAAGTCCTCCTTAAGCTTCCCCAATTCCTCCTCCGTTGTCTCGAACAAGCCCTTGAGGGACTCGTACTTGGCGATTTCCGCATTTAGTTCCGATTGGATATGGGCCGGATCATTCGAGCGGGCCATCTTCTTGTACTTGGCCTTCCGGTCGGCGTAGATGGAGGCTCGCATTTGCACATTCCGGAGCCGTGGAAGAACTTGCTGCGTAAACGAGGGGAAAAGTGTTAGCAAAAAAAAATGGTGATTTACAGAAAAGAAGAATGCAAAGAATGAAGACTTACGGAAATTAGGGCGTGGGCTGCGTCGAACGTCACTTTCTCTACAGACTCACTGTAGAGATGCCTGTGGTCTGCTGAGAATTGAGCCCGGCTGAACAAATCATCAGTGATAGTCTGGGCGACCGAGCCAGACCTCAGCAAAACCGGCCCGCCGTCGGGGGCACCAGTAAAGTCTCTGTCCCCTCGACGGGGGAACTCCCACATGTGTTCTTCCTCTGAAGAGGAAGTGTCCCCCTCGCCCCTTGGGCCCTCGACAACTTGCTTCCCTTTGCCCTTGATTGCGGCGGAGTCGGGCATTCTCTTCCTCTTGCGGGAAGGCCTGTTTACGCTCGGAGAAGCTTCTGTGATCGCCAGTGTGATTACTGGCCTTGTTTGCTCTGCAGGAATGGGGGGCTGAGCATCCCCCGCTCTTTCTGACCTCCCCCTGGTCTCCCTCGGGACCAATCTACGTTCCCCTCGGCCACGAGGGGGCTGCACTTCAGGGTTGGCGCTCGAACTGGCGCCTTGACTACGGGCATCCCCTCTATCGTTGCGGTTACGGGGGCATTGGGGCTCGCGCTGTTGGTTCCCCGATGGGGTTTGATTTCTGTTCCCATGGGCAAAACGAGCCGCTTGTCTGATTCCGCCCGCCATTTCAAGTATAGCGACTCCTGCAAGGATGGAATTTTCAAGGGTTAGAAATATTCAAACTATCTACTCAGTCTGCAAGGTTACAAGTACAGAAAAGAAGTTAGTATTTATTCCTATCTAAAGTTAGTGCCCTAAGGATCTAACCGTCTCTCTCTATGTCACGAGCCGGAGGGTTGTCAAGGAAATGAGGGTCGTTGGTAAGACCACACAAGAACATGAGTTCCGCGTCGTCTATCCAGTCCTTTGCTTGTATAAGGTGACCCTCGTCCCTTAGGGTTGTTGCCAGGTTTTTAGCCCAGTCTCTGGGGAGTGAGGGTGGCAAACGGCTCTTTGAGTACGAGCCCCATTCCGTGATCACCCCAAAGCCCTCTTCTGCTGGAGCCTTGACAAAGATGAATTTTTCCTTCCAATCGATGCCATAAGTGCTCGAGGGCGAGTTGATCAGCTTCATATGGGCCTTCGCTTGGACGTAATAAAAACCCGCCTCAGGAGAAGAGCGAGAGGAGCTGACCACTTGGAAAAGGGCGTTGAAGTTCCGCAAATAGGGCTCGTAACCCATGGTCCTCATCAGAATTACGAAACAGGTCAGGAGGGCCAAGCCGTTGGGCACTATTTGGGATGGACACAAGCCCATGTCATTCAGCAAATGCGCCATTGAGACTGAGATAGGGAACCTCAAGCCTCCTGACCTCACGGTGTCCACATATACAGCCATTTCCCCGGGAGGCGGATTGTTTACACGCTCGTGGTCTTGTGGGATTCTCCAAGTATACCGCTCGTCCCAGTAAATGGGGGCCATCATTGTCTTTACATCTCCCACAGTGACAGTGCTGGGAGTTTCATCAGGCGTGCGCTCGGTAGCCTGATAACCGGAGCCCTCCCCCTCGTTGGGTCCTTTGGATTTCTGGGTTTTCTTACTTTTGCCCTTGTCACGGGCCCTTTCTGAAGGCCCGGTTATGGCTTCCGCCACTGGAAGCGGATTTGCAACGGCCACGGTCACTCTATGGCGGTGGGGATGCGTGGCACTTTGAGTTATGGGGAGGGTGACTCCTTGTCTTTCTGCCTCTATCACCAGATCCATCTCCTCAAAAAGAGGATCCACTCCGCCTGGGTTTCTATCTTCCATCGCCATTACCGCCGCCCCCAACTCTTCATCTCTGGGGGAATTGTGGGAAGAGGAACTCTCAGTGGCCATCTCTTGGATTTCACGGGCAAATTCTTCAATGTGGTGGTCGGCCATGGCAGAAACTGAGGTTTTGAAGGTTTTTCTTGGAGAGAGTTTCAGGTTCAGAAAGGCGAAAATCTGAGGGATTACAAGATCCTAAAGTCCAAATCTACGGTTAGCAAAGTTAGAAAGTTACAATGGAGATTTACCTTGAAAGTTTTGGAGAAAACTGGAGAAGAGATTGAAGATGCGAGAGATTTCTTTTTTGCAAAGGGTGCTTGAAAGTTCTGAATGCGTAAAGAGTGTGGAGATCTCAGAATCCCATATTTATAGGGATGGAAGTTGGTACCGTTTTAGGCAATAAATTCAAAATGGCAATCATTTCCCGCCTAGGAAACCGCCCACTTTATGGAACCGGCACATGCTTCCCAATGCTCACGCGCCCCACGCGCACCCGCATTTAATGCTCTGACGTTTCAAGGGCTTCAGAATAGTACAAGCATTTAATGCGGAAGTGATACGATCGGTCAGTTGAAAAGACCGCATTTATGGCGCAATCAGAGGAAAATTGCTCAACACGCCAAGCTTTACACGAGCGCTATGAACAAGAGATAGAGCGTGTCAAAATTCTACAGTCCTTATCAATAAGGACTGTAGAATTGGGGGGCAAAATGATGGGGTCAAAATACGATTGTCCCACAATAAGACACGTGGCATCACCGAGATGATGACATCTGTCTTCCCAAGGCTGCACCATCAGTTCACGAGCGCTGAACCCAACGAGCGCAAGTCTTCTTCAGGAGTTTAGCCCAACAAGCGCTATCACTCCCACGAGCGTCCTACACAATAAACGATGGGTACGCCCACGTGCCAAGGGAGCCCTCTTCGAGCGTCACACTCCCTCAGAGTGGCCCCTCCTTTGGCTCGTCACTTAAGCTGGAGCCTTCATCCCCCTCAGCGGATATCTTGGCCTCCAATACTCTAGGTTGTCACGAGCGCGCTCTCAAGCCCTCGTTACCAACCACCCATATGGCTCTCTGACACAACGTACATGCCCGCGCACCTGCCACTGTTGCTAGCACTGACTTTTGGGCCGCTTTTGCAGAAGATTCCTCCTAGGTTTCTCTCTCACAGCGCCACGTGTTAGGGCAACATTCGGCCAGGACCACTTGAGGCAAATGACCAAAGGGCCCTTGACCCTCAACTATAAATAACCCAAGTCATCTTCTACACTGTAAGCATTCTTTAAGCTTTCTTCACCTCTGCAACTGTGACTGAACTTACATTCCTTCATACACTGAACTGACTTGAGCGTCGGAGAGCCAAACTGGGTATCACCCCCAGTTCCCCCAGCTTGGCCTTCTGACTTTCCTTGTGCTTGTCCCAACAGGTTGAACCCTTATCTCATCTCCGGCGAAGCTCCGGTGGTTTCCTCCACATAATACAAATCGTAAAGTGATCGGATTCGGATCCACCCATTCCCGGACCCATCACTAGGATTGAACCCAGGACCTCATGAAAAGAAAATTATCATCCAACCAACTTGGATACAATCCATTAGTGTTTTGTTTCAATGAAATTTTATTTGACTTTTAAATACACTTAACGGTTCCGTCCAAAATTTAACGCTTGGGACCAAAAATGTAACAAAATGAAACCAACGGGACTATTTTTGTCTAACTCTAAAAGAATGGGACCAAAATTGAAAACGGCACAATCCTATGGGACCAAAAATGTAATTTGCTCTATTTTTTATTATTCATTTATTTTTATTCTATATAGCAACGAAAAATCCGTCACTAAATTATAAATATTTTATTAATTTTTTTAATCATATGTTTATAGCAACGGATTTTCCGTTGCTAATCTTTTTTATATATTTTTTTTTCTTCCTTATTGCAACGGAAAATCCGTTGCTAAATAGCAACGGATTTTCCGTTGCTAATATTTTAAATATTTGTTTATTTTTATTTCTTTTTTTCCTTCCATATAACAACGAAAAATCCGTTGCTAATATTGTTTATATTTATTTATTTTTTTTCTTTCATATAGCAACGAAAAATCCATTGATAAATAGCAACTGATTTTTCGTTGCAAATATTTATAAATATTATATTATTTTTTATTAGGTTTTTATTTTAATAGCAACGGAATTTCCATCGCTATATATACCAATTTATTTATTTTTTGTATTATTTAATTTTAGCAACGAAAAATCCGTTGCTAATTTTTTTCATATATAGCAACGGATTTAGCAACGAAAATTCCGTTGCTAAAGTATTTTGCCACGAATTTTTTTTTCGTTGCTATATCCGTTGGTAAATACCAACGAATAATTTCCGTTGCTAAATTTCCGTTGCTATCGGGCGTTTTTCTAGTAGTGCTTCGGCCTATGTAACACTATTTTATATCATTTTTCTTTATGAAAATTCGGTATTCTGAAATATAATGTTAAGGTTTTGGTGTTTTATAAAGGGTAGCTGTCAGAATTGCATGGCTGCGTGGGAGAAGATACATTAGCAATTAGGAATTAGAGGAAAAATCAGTCATAAATCAATTTTTAACATATAAAATGCTAGTAAGATCATAATCATATAATAAATTTTAACATCTTATTTTAAGAGTTCATGATTCAATTTCCTATGAAATTTAAGGAAATATTTTACATTATCTTATGATTCCTAAAACAATTTCTAAAACAGTTTCTAAGTTTATAACTTAGTCACAGACGCTCTAACTCATGCTAATGTGGCCATTTTCAAATTGTTTGTGTATAACTCGCTTGGAATACGTACGCTCTAACACAATTTTGGAAAAAATCATATAAAAACAAAGCGCCGTAAAAAAGAAAAAAATAAAACGAAAAGAATGACTTCTATCGGCTTGCTTGTTCGATCTGTGCTGTGAAAACAAGACTTAAACAATAAAAAGAAATTTGTTGGAGTTCAAAAGTTGCGAAAAGAAAAGAAAAGGAGCTTTTGAGGAAACTGTAAATTGCATTGAAAACAAAACTTGCACAAATATTTTAGGAGTTTGATTGGGGTGATGAAGACAAAAAAATAAAAAATAAAAAAAATACAAGGTGTGAATAATTTATATATTACAACTGTCTTATCCTCCAAAAAATCCTAAAGTTCAAACCCCAGAAGGCCCTTCAAACATGTCGTATCCAGATTCCTTTGAGGGTGTTCCATGCCCAAAGAAGAGATTCTCTGTAGCGTCCGGAGCGCGTGACGCCGCAACCCCCCCCACACTACGACCCCAGCTATATACAAAATGGACAATCCGTATATATACCCAATCAAAGTGCACGGGTGATACGAGTTAACACTCTTGGATAGACGAACTAACCCTATACCAATCAACAATCAAAGTGCACATTGAGAAAGTTGTGACACAATGAGATACGAGTTAACACTCTTGGATAGACGAGACTAACCCTATACCAATCAACAATCAAAGTGCACCTTGCGAAAGTTGTGACACAATGAGCTCAACACCCTCATTCAAAACTTATGCATTCAATCAAATCCAACATATACTCCTACAACGGGGTACAACCAAACATGCAACCTATCCTGAAATTCAATAATCAATCAATAGTGTAGCACTAGGAACGCCAGGCACCACATCCCCCGCACTATAGCCCCAATACACATATGAAATGGGCAATCCATACATGAATCAAAGCTATAGCGAACGGGAGACAAGAAAATGACTCAAGGTTAGGCGGGTACCCTCAATTTAAAACCAACCAACAATCAAGTCAGAGTAATAAAAAGAGGAAGCAATAACATTCATTCGATACGTATAGGTACCATATTTATTTATTTACTTATAGGTACCAACAATTACACTATCAATACAATATTATCTCCCAACAAAATAGATAACAAGGCATGATACAAAATATCCCAAGCTATACATAACAAAATGTGGGAATGAAGTGTGCTAGACCCAAATTTAAAGACCACTAGACTCTAAATTCCCGCCTAGCACGCCCTGCAAAACACTGAAAAGTTGAGGTGTCAGTCCAAAACAGACTGAGCGAGGGGTATAAATAAATATAAGCGCACATACATGCAAGTCATAATCTCGGGTAATAATTTTTGGGAAACAATACCATTTAGTAAAATAAAAGATTCCATCGCCCGAGGTTACAACTAATTCATTTGCAATTTAATCAATTCAATACAATCAATTGTGGCCCGGCGAGTGGGGCAATTCTCCAACCTTACACCGACTGTGTACAATCAATCAATTATTAGGTGATTAGGTGATCAAGCAATTTATTACTGTGCACAATTAGCAAGTTCAATAACGCCTTCTTCCTCCGGGTGATAGTGGGATTGCAAGGCCCCACCATCCAATCAATCTGGGCAGAGGGTACATGAATCCCTAAGGCCGGAACTCCTTCCTCCCCTAATCTCCTAGAGGGTTCAGGGTTCATCCCAGTTTGGTGAGGATAGCTCTCGAGTTACCCGTCAGCCCATGCTTTCCCGGTTGGCTCGAGTCACTACCCTCGGGCCCATAGTGCAATACAATACTTGCCAACTCAATCAATCGATCAATCAATCCCTTCAATAGTTCGGTAAAACATTTGAAAACCAATCTCATTTGAAAACTATAAGTATAAAGATAGGTTTTGGCTTAAAACTTCACATAGGGTTGTACGGGTCCTATGTATCTAAAATTAAACCTCACCTGAACGACCCAAAAATATCCAAGCAAACAGCTCACGGGGCCTGCTCCTCGTCACCAGGAAGCTGGTCTGTGCAAGAAAGATAATTGTCCGTGAAACACGACTCAAAATGTACCAAATATGATGAACGGCAGAAATGCAACGAGACGACGGGAAAAATACAATGTACCATGAAAATATTGCGTTTCAACATGTAATCAGTCATATAATAGCAATTAGGGGTCAAAGAAGCCGTCGGATCGAGGTGCTAAAAATGCAATTTTATGCAGTGAATTTTGGGCACTTTCTGGACTATGGGAACGGCCGTTCCGGCTTCCCTTTGAAAATGGGAAGGGCCGTTCCCAAGGCCTACAGAAAACGCGCCAGCGTTTTCTTAAAAGGGAAAGCGTTTTAGCTGGGGAACGGCCCTTCCGGCTTAAAGGCCAAAATGGGAACGGCCGTTCCCAGTCTCGCTGGCCTACTATCTCAGCATCATGGGAACGGCCGTTCCAGTTTTAAACTGGGGTTGGGAAGGGCCGTTCCCAAAATACGAGAGCTGCTGTAAAAAAATGAAGACAGAACAGAGCAGCAACAAAACACAACAACAATCAACAAGAATGGCTTCAAGCCAAGATTAAATGCATAAATTTGATACAATAAATATGCTAACATACAAATAGATCAATAACAACTCATAAAAACACATAATTCCATGTTAGATCATCAATAAACCATCATTTGAAACCCACACACTCCATCATGCTCCAAGTTCATAAAACTCAAGATATATGCATCAAACTCAAGCTTAATGATCACAAACATATTTCCAACAACAAATACACCATTTATTCTAGCCAATACAAAGCCCTATATCTCACATATTTTCAATAAAATCATTCAATCTCCATAATTACCTCAAATACGAGAAATGGAAGCTAGGAAGAAGAAATGATGTTGATGATGCTCCAATGTGCCCAAAACCCACAATTATGATGCTTGGATGAAGAAATCTCCCTCTTATTTGCTAGGGTTGGTCTCGTTTGAAGAAGGAGAAGAAATGGAGCAAAGATGAAATGTTTGGTATGAAAGGGAATGGAATGGTACGTGATATGCTGCTCAAGAGAGGAGAAGAGATGGCCAATTTGCAATTAAATCCTTCCATTTAATAAGTCATGCAATTAAGTCCATGTCCATAACAATTGATCAATTTGGTCCAATGCAATTAGATCCTCAAAGTCATGAAAATGAGCAATTAAGGCCATAAAAGAAATAAATCACATTCGGGAAAATAATTCACATTGTTCAAGATATCCGAAAAATATAATATGATGTGAATTTTCAATAAAATGTTAAGAATATAATTTTATAAAATTATGTCATGCTATGGAAAATTAAAGAAATGAACAATTAATAATTAAAATCTAACTCTCAAACGCACACGTGTCGATCATACCTGAATTGCCGAAAGCTGGGGCGTTATAATCCTCCCTCCTTAAACGAATCTGGTCCCCAGATTCACTGATCGGAAGGGAACAACTCGGGATGGAACCGTCTCATTTTATCTTCGGTTTCCCACGTGGCTTCTTCGGTTTTGTCGCTTCTCCAAAGAACTTTAACCATGGGAATCTTCCGGTTTCTTAATTCCTGAAACTTCTTATCCAAAATCTTAACCGGTTTCTGAACAAAGGTAAGACTCGGTTCCAATTCCACTTCTTCAACAGGAATAATCTCGGTTTCATCGGGGTAGTATTTCCTCAGCTGAGACACGTGAAATACGTTATGAATCCCCGTGAGGCTCGGTGGTAGGTCAAATCTGTAAGCAACTTCTCCCAGTCTTTCCAAAATCTCATAAGGACCTAAATAACGAGGTTTAAGTTTACCTCCTTTCCCAATCCGAGCAAATCCTTTACGTGGAGACGCCTTCAAGAATACCCGGTCTCCAACCTCAAACTCGAGATCCCTTCTGCGACGATCGGCGTAGCTCTTCTGTCTGTCCTGAGCTGATTTCATCCGTTGTTTTATTAGTTGGACTTTCTCAATCATAGCTTCAACGACCTTGGAAGGTTTTTCCAATTTCTCACCTTTCTTAACACCTTCCTGCTTAGTCCATTTCCACTCTTCCAAGTCAAAGAACAACGGAGAACGATACTTCCGACCATAAAGTAGCTCATACGGTGCCATTCCAATCGAAGCCTGAAAACTGTTATTGTACGCAAACTCAATCAAAGGTAGCTGATCATGCCAAGAAGACTGAAAATCCAAAGAACAAGCTCGAAGCAAATCCTCGAGATACCTTATTAATCTCTCGGACTGACCATCCGTCTGAGGATGAAAAGCTGTACTAAACTGGAGCTTCGTACCCAGAACCTCTTGCAATTCACGCCACAACCTCGAAGTGAACCGTGGATCTCTGTCTGAAACGATACTAATCGGAATCCCGTGAAGCCTAACAATCTCCCAGTTATAAAGCTCGGCTAGCTTGCGAATCTTATACGACATCCTAACCGGTAGAAAATGTGCAGACTTCGTCAAACGGTCCACAATCACCCAAATCCCATCAAACCCACCTTTCACTTTAGGTAATCCGGACACGAAATCCATCGTCACCTGTTCCCACTTCCACTCTGGAATAGGTAACGGCTGAAGAAGACCTCCCGGTTTCTGATGCTCGGCTTTCACTTTCTGACAAGTGAGACAATGCTTCACATACTCGGCCACATCCTTCTTCAATCCACGCCACCAATAATATTGCCTTAAATCCTTATACATCTTGTTTCCTCCGGGGTGGATAGAATAAGCCGATCTGTGAGCTTCCTCGAGCAATACCCGTTTCAAATCTTCGGGTACAACCACTCGGTTCTTGAAACGAAGAAGACCGGTTTCATCGAACCCGAATGGGCACTCCGGATCAGCTCTTGCCTTAGCTACCAATCTCTAAACTTCCAAATCCGTACCCTGAGCCTTAAATAACCTGTGCTTCAACTCTGGCTGGACCGAAATATTAGAAACTCGAGCCCTTAAAACAATTGGCTCGATTCCACTACTTTCACCCACTTCCAAGCTCGACACACTAGCCTTCCTACTAAGTGCATCGGCGACCACGTTGGCTTTACCAGGATGGTACTTGATCGTGCAATCATAATCTTCCAACCTTTCCATCCAACGCCGTTGCCTCATATTCAAATCCTTCTGAGTGAATAAATACTGGAGGCTTTTGTGGTCGGTGAAAATCTCGAAAGACACCCCGTACAAATAATGTCTCCACTTTCCAAGTGCAAAGACCACGGCGGCGAGCTCAAGATCATGTGTCGGATAATTCTTCTCATGCTCTTTCAACTTTCGGGATGCATAAGCAATTACTTTACCCTTCTGAGTCAACACACATCCCAAGCCTTCCTTAGAAGCATCCGTATAAACAGCATATCCTTCAGAACCTTCCGGAAGGGCTAACACTGGAGCAGACACTAACTTCTCCTTCAAGAAAGTGAAACTCTTCTCACAATCTTCATTCCAATCAAATTTCACATTCTTCTTCGTCAACTGGGTTAAAGGAGCTGCTAACTTGGAGAAATCCTTAACAAACCTCCGGTAATAACCTGCCAATCCCAAGAAACTCCTAATCTCAGAGGCATTCCTAGGTTTCTCCCACTTCAAAACCGACTCAATCTTCGAAGGATCGACTTCCAAACCGTTGCCCGAAATCACGTGACCCAAGAATGACACCCTGTCAATCCAGAACTCACACTTGCTGAATTTGGCAAACAATTGATGCTCCTTCAAAGTCCTTAATACCAACTGAAGGTGTCTTGCATGCTCCTCGGTAGACTTCGAGAAAACCAGGATATCATCAATAAAGATGACCACGAACTTATCCAGAAAAGGCCTGAAGATCCTGTGCATCATATCCATAAAAGCTGCTGGGGCATTAGTCAAACCAAACGGCATCACCACAAACTCATAATGCCCGTACCGAGTGTTAAATCCTGTCTTAGAAATATCCCCTGCTCGGATACGCAGCTGGTAGTATCCTTGTCTCAAGTCCAATTTCGAATAGACTTTCGATCCCTGAAGTATGTCAAACAACTCCTCGATGTGTGGAAGAGGATACTTGTTCTTGATCGTCATCCGGTTCAACTCCCTATAGTCTATACACATTCTCAAGGTTTCGTCCTTCTTCTTTACAAACAAAACCGGTGCACCCCAGGGAGAAGAACTCGGTCTAATGTACCCAATCTCCAACAACGCATCAAGTTGAGTCTTCAGCTCTTTCAACTCGACCGGAGCCATACGATACGGAGTCTTGGAGTATGGCTCTGCATTCGGGTACAAATCAACCACAAACTCAATTTCCCGTTCTGGAGGTAAAGAATCCAATTCCTCAGGAAAGACCTCGGGAAACTCCTTCACTACTTCCGTTTCTTCGAGCTTACTCTGATCCTTAGGTTTGTTGAGAATATAAGCAATGAAACCCGTGGCTCCCTCTCGAACCAACTTATGAGCTTCAGAAAGAGAAAGTAGCGGTACAGTCTTGAAACTCCAACCCACTACCAAATCTGATCCCAACTGAACCTTCTTCGCTCTACAATCAACTGTGGCAGAATGTCTGTACAACCAATCCATGCCCAAAATAGATCCATAGCAAGTCATCGGCAGCTCAATGAAGTCTGACAAGAAAACTCGGCCCTCGATGCTCACCGGAACCTCTCTAAACACCCGATCAGATTCTAAACTACCACCAAACGGAGTACTAACCACATAACATGTAGAAGAACGGGGTAACAGGCAAAGGCAAAGAAACAGATATAGCACTCGAAAGAAAGGAATGAGTAGCTCCCGAATCAAACAACGTATGAATGTTCGTGCCATGTATGCAAATGGTACCTTCAACTACCGCGGCTGGATCAATATCAGCATCCTGCTGCTCACCCTCCAAAGCATAAGCACGAGCCCTAATCAGTGGTCTCGGTGCCCCCGGTGGTGGTATCCTGTGATCTGGACAACCGTCTACCAGATGCTCATCGCTCCCACAAAGTAGGCATAAACCCAAACGCCTCCTGCAGTTATCATAGACGTGCGTCCTCTGTCCACAGAAGGTACAATAAGGCCTCTCGGGTGGTGGTGGCAAAGCTGGAGCAACTGGAGCTCGAATCACTGGTCCTGCTGGTCGGGGCTTCTTCCCTGGGCCCTGTGGAGCTGGTGGTGGAGAAGAATAAACCATCGGCCTCTTGCCTGAAGCAGAACCCGAACCTGAACCCTTATACCCTGATCCGGCACCTCTGAAACCCGATCCAGAACCTCTGAATCCCGATCCAGACCCTGAGCCCGAACCTGAACCTGAACGGTAAGTAGATCGCCTCGCATTCACTGAATCCTCAACTAATAGTGCCTTCTTGGTAGCCTTCACCCAGGTGCTCGTGTTGACTGCCTCAATCGCTACCTGAATATCCGGTCTAAGGCCCTGAACAAACTGCATCGCCTTATGGAAATCATCACTCGCTATATTAGGAGCATAGCGGGACAATCTCTCAAACTCGGCGATGTACTCTGAGACCGACCTGTTTCCTTGCTTCAGTTCTGTAAATTCCTTCAATCTTCTAGTGCGAGAAGATGGAGGAATGAACTTGTTCTGGAACTCTCTGACAAAGACTGCCCAATTCACTTCCTCACCTGCAGCAGCTAACACAATCTGGACACTCTCCCACCATGAGTATGCCTCGCCCTGAATCAAAGAAATGGTACATCAGGCCTTCTCCCGGGACCCACACGGGATAAGCTCCCATATCCTCTCAATCTCTTTCAGCCACTACTCGGCCTGAATATCATTCCCTTTATAAAACTTGGGAGGATGCTGGTTCTGGAACTCCCTGAAAACAGCTGAAATCTGGCCTCCAGGCTGTGGTGGTGCAACTGGTGGTGGTGGTGGAACATAATCCCGAACTCTCTGATCAATAAGACCCACCACGGCGTTCATAAAATCCTGTGGCTGAGCCTGAGGAGGTGGAGGAGGAGGTGGTGATCTCTCCCGGCGATGATGACGATGATGTCGATGTCTAGGAGAACGATCACGGTGATGTCTGTCGCGAGCCATCCTGAAATCAAGTCACTATTATGCATGTTCGGTTAGTAAGTGGCAATGTGTGCAAATAACTCACAAATTGCACATGAATTCAAAACTCAACAAGTCACCCCAAATTCAAGTAAGTCAAGTAGGTTCAAGTATCAAATAACAATGCAAGACTCTCAGATTGACAATTAGTTCCTATGCCGTGTGACCTAGACTCACAAGACACGACACTAGAGACCCGGTTTTGCAACCGAGCTCTGATACCACCGTAGGATGTAGCACCCGGAACGCCAGGCACCACATCCCCCGCACTATAGCCCCAATCCACATATGAAATGGGCAATCCATACATGAATCAAAGCTATAGCGAACGGGAGACAAGAAAATGACTCAAGGCTAGGCGAGTACCCTCAATTTAAAACCAACCAACAATCAAGTCAGAGTAATAAAAAGCGGAAGCAATAACATTCATTCGATACGTATAGGTACCATATTTATTTATTTACTTATAGGTACCAACAATTACACTATCAATACAATATTATCTCCCAACAAAATAGATAACAAGGCATGATACAAAATATCCCAAGCTATACATAACAAAATGTGGGAATGAAGTGTGCTAGACCCAAATTTAAAGACCACTAGACTCTAAATTCCCGCCTAGCACGCCCTGCAAAACACTGAAAAGTTGAGGTGTCAGTCCAAAACAGACTGAGCGAGGGGTATAAATAAATATAAGCGCACATACATGCAAGTCATAATCTCGGGTAATAATTTTTGGGAAACAATACCATTTAGTAAAATAAAAGATTCCATCGCCCGAGGTTACAACTAATTCATTTGCAATTTAATCAATTCAATACAATCAATTGTGGCCCGGCGAGTGGGGCAATTCTCCAACCTTACACCGACTGTGTACAATCAATCAATTATTAGGTGATTAGGTGATCAAGCAATTTATTACTGTGCACAATTAGCAAGTTCAATAACGCCTTCTTCCTCCGGGTGATAGTGGGATTGCAAGGCCCCACCATCCAATCAATCTGGGCAAAGGGTACATGAATCCCTAAGGCCGGAACTCCTTCCTCCCCTAATCTCCTAGAGGGTTCAGGGTTCATCCCAGTTTGGTGAGGATAGCTCTCGAGTTACCCGTCAGCCCATGCTTTCCCGGTTGGCTCGAGTCACTACCCTCGGGCCCACAATGCAATACAATACTCGCCAACTCAATTAATCGATCAATCAATCCCTTCAATAGTTCAGTAAAACATTTGAAAACCAATCTCATTTGAAAACTATAAGTATAAAGATAGGTTTTGGCTTAAAACTTCACATAGGGTTGTACGGGTCCTATGTATCTAAAATTAAACCTCACCTGAACGACCCAAAAATATCCAAGGAAACAGCTCACGGGGCCTGCTCCTCATCACCAGGAAGCTGGTCTGTGCAAGAAAGACAATTGTCCGTGAAACACGACTCAAAATGTACCAAATATGACGAACGGTAGAAATGCAACGAGACGACGGGAAAAATACAATGTACCATGAAAATATTGCGTTTCAACATGTAATCAGTCATATAATAGCAATTAGGGGTCAAAGAAGCCGTCGGATCGAGGTGCTAAAAATGCAATTTTATGCAGTGAATTTTGGGCACTTTCTGGACTATGGGAACGGCCGTTCCGGCTTCCCTTTGAAAATGGGAAGGGCCGTTCCCATGGCCTACAGAAAACGCGCCAGCGTTTTCTTAAAAGGGAAAGCGTTTTAGCTGGGGAACGGCCCTTCCGGCTCAAAGGCCAAAATGGGAACGGCCGTTCCCAGTCTCGCTGGCCTACTATCTCAGCATCATGGGAACGGTCGTTCCAGTTTTAAACTGGGTTGGGAAGGGCCGTTCCCAAAATACGAGAGCTGCTGTAAAAAAATGAAGACAGAACAGAGCAGCAACAAAACACAACAACAATCAACAAGAATGGCTTCAAGCCAAGATTAAATGCATAAATTTGATACAATAAATATGCTAACATACAAATAGATCAATAACAACTCATAAAAACACATAATTCCATGTTAGATCATCAATAAACCATCATTTGAAACCCACACACTCCATCATGCTCCAAGTTCATAAAACTCAAGATATATGCATCAAACTCAAGCTTAATGATCACAAACATATTTCCAACAACAAATACACCATTTATTCTAGCCAATACAAAGCCCTATATCTCACATATTTTCAATAAAATCATTCAATCTCCATAATTACCTCAAATACAAGAAATGGAAGCTAGGAAGAAGAAATGATGTTGATGATGCTCCAATGTACCCAAAACCCACAATTATGATGCTTGGATGAAGAAATCTCCCTCTTATTTGCTAGGGTTGGTCTCGTTTGAAGAAGGAGGAGAAATGGAGCAAAGATGAAATGTTTGGTATGAAAGGGAATGGAATGGTACGTGATATGCTGCTCAAGAGAGGAGAAGAGATGACCAATTTGCAATTAAATCCTTCCATTTAATAAGTCATGCAATTAAGTCCATGTCCATAACAATTGATCAATTTGGTCCAATGCAATTAGATCCCCAAAGTCATGAAAATGGGCAATTATGTCATGCTATGAAAAATTAAAGAAATGAACAATTAATAATTAAAATCTAACTCTCAAACGCACACGTGTCGATCATACCTGAATTGCCGAAAGCTGGGGCGTTACAAATAGCCTACACGGTTTAATATAATATCAATATAACAATGTTATATAAAATGAGCAAGATACAAGGACTCGAGTGTACGAAAGAGACTTGAACTAGACTCACGATTCGACTCCAATTCCCACCTAACTCCCGACCTGCAACCGTGAAAATAATCCGAATTCAGTCTATAGGGAGACTGATGGGTATATAAGTGGGGCTTATAATAAATATATAACAATTGAAGTTGAACGAGGAGTGGACGAGGCCGAGTCGTCTTCTTCGCCTTCATTTTTGTAGGTGAGAAGCAGCGTGTCCTTCCCATCACTTTGGGGAGATCGAGTTTTCACGGAAGACATTTCCCCCTCTTGGACATGCTTCTTGTTTTCTCAGCAACAAGTTTGGAGATGGTAGTCTCGATGTTGAAGATCTAGTTGTTGGTCATTGGATGCTTCAAATTTGTTGAGTAGGAAGAGATGAGAGGTAGAGAGGTCCCACTGGGCATGCCAAAAATTTGTAACGCAATTTTCGTGAATAAATAAATAATTGAACGCAAAAGATGATCGCAAATGAATTTTTATTGATTTAATCAAAGTGTGGGTACAATCTCTAATTTCATTCCTCTTATTCTTCCTAGAAAATTGGTTGAAATTTGAAAGGTTTGAAACGCCTTCGTCAACTTTTGGAGTTTCGATCTTCCATTGGATTTGGTTGCTTCTTTAAAAACGTTAATTGCGGGTCATTCGACTTAATTCCGAATTAAACACTTCGATTTTTGGTGAACGCCGATGAACATTTTGATGTTGATTTGGATTTGACTTGGATTTATTGAGAAGCAACGCCAAAATACGAATTTGGTGTTATGATCGCGCATTGAGCAGCTCGATTTGCTGACTTCCACGAAGAACGCCGAAAGACATGTTTGGAGCACCTTCGAAGTCGATTTGAAGAAAACACCGGATTCGCGAACTTGATGCCTTATTGCGGAACAGACGCTTTGATTTTCTGATTTCCACGAAAAATGCCTTGAACCTCGCTTTGATTGATTTGAATCTGACTTGAGTTCGTTGAGCAACGCCGAAACACTACTTCGATGCTTCGATTCCGGATTGAACGCCGAAGATGCCGACTTCCTTGAAGAACGCCGTTGAAGATGCCGAAGATGCTGAAAAACTTCTTTCCCCTTTGCTTTGTTGTTTGCTCCTTTGTATCTCCGAGTTATGTGTTGGTGTATGGACCCTCGTATTTATAGGTATAGGAAAGACAATCCTTTCCATAATCATGAAGAAAAGATTTTATTTTGATTGGTACTCGTCAATTTTATAATATTTTCTATAGATCACAAAATGTGATTTGATTTCCAAAATATTACATTTAATGTTCTTTGTTTGGCTTGATTTGATTTTATTATCAAATTTCGAATTTCATCACATTTAATATATATTAAAATATCAATTAATTAACTATTTAATTAAAGGAATATTATTTAATTGAATTCCTAAAATTAAAATAAGAAAATCTTTTATTTTTTAATATTTAATATATATTTTATTTCCACGTGTTGCATTTTAATTGAACATAAAATTTGTGTTCCTACTATTTTTCCAATTTTAAAATAATAATCCATTCATTTGCAAAAGTACCAAGTAAACAAGTTCTAACCATATTACTTCGCAATACGTTGCGTCCATACTATTGCACAGAAAGGTAAAATCAGAAGAAATCCCATTGCAGCACCATTGGAGCAGACTATGTCGTAAACCACTGCTCTTACCTCTTTGTGATTCTGTGAAGCATAGTCCAATTACACTTCCAGCAGAAACTGCTGCAGTAAGCTATACCAAAGGTAATTTTTTGAAGCTTAGTTTCTATGAGTACAAGGAGCAGGAAGAAAATTCCTGTGAAGAATTGAGAGCTATGTCACATACAGCTTCATAGAACCCAGAGAAGACAAAGGGATTAATGTCCTTTTTTAAACCCAAGCAATTCCCGAAAGAAGCTCTTGACCGATGATGGCCACTGGTAAGATAAAGATCCTTCAAACATCATTTCCACTGATTTTTCGGCTTGTTGCCTACTTTCCTGAATGTTATGAACCTCTACCTTTGATGTGGTGTCTTCCAAATAAGGAACGATATACTTCTTCATATCATTTCTTGAGATTCCCAGGTGATTTCCTGGTACTTTAATGAATTTTACCTTTCCAGCATCATCTAATGTTTTCAAACCAATCCAATCCTCGGTATAAAGCTTTGTCTGAAAATGAAGAAGTTGTGGAATCATGTGCCTTACAATGTCCGGAAAAGTATAAATGTATATATTGATACTAAACAATTTCAAAAAAATTGTGCTAATTGTAAACATGCGGAAATTCATTTCCACTTAAGTAGATACGTAACACAGCCAACTAGTATGATGCGGTAATAAAGGGAAATGCTCATATCATCATGTATGAATTTATTGTCAAGAACTCAGATTGGTATATATCCCCAAATGACAGTTTTTCACATCGAGTATCCACAGTGTGATTTTTTTTAAAGATAACAAATCGCAAATTCAGCAAGTTCAATATCAATATACAGGTTTTTGAGTACCATATGGTCCGCACCATAGAATACATTGTGCCTGTGGTTCGCTCACAAGACGTTTAACTACTAAAGTTACATCAGAGTCGTGTGATTGTGACATGAGAGTATAATTTGAAACATACTAGTCGTCTCCATTACACAAATGAAAACTGGTATGCCATAAATTCCAATATGGAAAAGATATACAAAACTTAAACAGTTCCAAGTTTCAGTTTCAAGAGGATAGTGTTAAGCCAGTTCAAGATCGACGCTCAAGCATATTACAAATATCCAAAAATCATTTGACAAGAGTAAATTGCTTGGAAATCTTTCTACTTAGGTAACAGAGTGTAAAAACTAAAAGTGATGCAAGATAATATGTATGTATTGACAATAATCAACTTTATATTAGTATTTTGACTTGCCATACCATTAAGTTGTGCCAGCTGTTGATCTAAGTTTTCCTTAAAAGCAACAAAATTAAGCTGTGCCAGGAGTTACACTTACACCTTTGCTTTGCATTTCCAAGGTTCATATTTGTTTTTATAAGATAACAAGAAAATCATTTGCTAAGTTCTTAGGAAATAAACCATCGATATATGATATTTGTTTAAAATTCTGACAAAAAATACATTTATATGAGACTAAAGAACAAAGCTGAATGCTTGAAGTAGAAAGCAGAAATGAAAATAGAAATTAATAAATCTCTTAACCAGATAGAAAGCTTACCTGCTGTGGTGGCAAAACTGGGTCGAAGGCCCCATCTGGATAGTATCCAAACCAAGAGGTCTCCTTTGGTATTAAAACAGTATCATGTTCAAACTGCTCACAGACACACACACATAAAGATTCAGACATGGCCTTGTTTTAATACCATTGCAGATAATGTAGAAGACGAAAAGTAAAGGAAAAAATATATATAATTTAGAGGACTCAGCTACCATGATTAGGACAAGATTTTGCAAGCTAGTGAACCGTTCTTTGTATGTGACATTTTTCTCAGCTGGAAGTTCATTGTTAAGCTTGGGAAGAAACCTACATTTGGTTAAATAGCCAGCAATATTCTGGAAAGGAAAAGGGAAATATGATGAGATTGTGGAGTTCAAAAGATTTTTAAATCCACCTGAATCTTTAAAAAATAAATAAAAGGAAACAGTTCATGGTAAAGTTTTATAAATTAAAAGGACACTAAAATACTCACATTTGGAAGCTTAAGATAGCCACTGGGAGCCAGGTGAGCCTGCAATTAAAACACATATGCCTGTGTAAGAGCTTAATACTATCGTGACCTCTTAATTGACACTCTTTTGTTGTGGGGGGGGGGGAAAGAATTAAATAAATGAAAACAAGGGAGCAGGACTGCAATGCATACTTGGACATAGTCCGAATAGACCTCTGATTTGATTAGAGCATCGGCAATAACACAAAATATGCCAGTCTGGAAAAGCGAAGGCAGTATAAAAAGTGAGTACACAAATCAAATCCCATGACAATTATGTGACAATCAATAATGGCGCATGCGTCAGAGTTTCAGTTCTAATAAAAATGGAGCATTGGCTCTATTATCTATTCATATAATTTACTACATATCATTTGTTTTTGGTTGTAAATGGATGAGAAAGGTGATTTTTTCCACGAAAAAATCATAGTTTTGTTATTGTTTCTTGAGTGAGTGATACAATTGCTTCTGAGACGAAGTCAAAGGTGTATTATAACAAGAAGGTCAGAAGAGCACTTACACCACATAGAGGAACTGAAGCTGTACCAGCATGAGGTCCTCCAAGAGAGATAAAATTCCTCACCTGTCACAAAGTCATATTATACAGTTCATAAATTGCAAAAAAATAGCATAGCACAATTGACGATGATAAGAATAATAATACCTAACTTTTGACTAGCAAAATCTTATACGGATATCTTAAAAAAATTTAGAACATATTAGAGAAATTAGATTTGCAGTTTCGAACTATGGTTCTTACAGGTGGTCCTTCATCGCAGAACTCCACAATACCACGCCCTATTAAGTTACCCTGCATGAAAAATGAAGAAAATTATCAAATTGATGAAGTAACCTTCTGAAGCATTTAAATTATATGATGATAAATCATTTTTAGGTACGACAAAATACCAAAATCAAGGCGACAAATGCTTGTAAAAACTTCAAAGAAAATAGTCTAATGCTCATTCCTTTATGGAAAATATGAATCAAATATTCTACAGTGATGAAAGCCAATTATGAGGAAAAGATCCCATATGATGTTACAAGAAAAATGGATAAGAAAATTCCAACATAAGAGATTGGATATTTAGTGAAGATTGGTGGATAATAGTTATAAATAAGGTTATCTGGGGGAAAATATACACAGAATCATCTTTCATAATCAAGTCTACTACACCTATCATTAGTGAATCCCTATGATTTGAATATGTCAACTAACCAAACATAATTGGGCAACCGCAAATTAATCAAAACAACTCTCTATCATTCTAAATAAACATTCCCTCTTCATCCCATCAAATAAAGTGAATCGGCAATATAGCACAAATAAGCCAAAAGTTACATATAGAATGAAAGAAAAAGAGATAATCATTACCAAAATCTTACACGATGTGTATGAAAATCAACCAAGAAACAAGTGAAACTTTGAATAAGGTAAAACTATAAAACATAAAACATAAAAAATGTATGCGAGAATGTGGTAGGGGAGTACAGGATGAAATGTCAAATAAAAATATATTTCCAGAAGTCACCTGAGAAAGACCAACAATGTTGTAACCTTCTTGGAGTTCTTTCATTTGCTTCACCTGAGGTTTAGCTTCAGACTCATTAGTGGATGAGCAAGTTGATCAAGAAAAATAATGTACTGAAACAGCTTCATCACTCACCTTATTACATACAATTTCCGTCTGCATTCAAATGAAAGCAACACCAAATCAAAACAATCTTATAAATAAATGGATTAAAGATGAACGGCAGCACAAAATTATGGTCTGTTATTGATTTTCTCACCTGTTCTTGAAGAGGCTTAAACCAAGAATCCCATGCCCCATCTCCAACTTCTCTAAAAGTTTGGGAACAGAAATTGTCACATTGGTTACCATATTCATTAAAAAGAAAAAGGAAATAGAATTCTACAGGGGAATTCCTAAGAAGAGTAAGGCAAGTCTATCTTCAATTTTCTTCCAAAGCTTAGAACAGAGAGTTCTACTTTCTCTTACAATTAAGGTAATATATGGTTTGAGTTGTTGAAGTGGTTATATGAGTCTATATCCATCATCCTTGGGCGATATAAGCAAATTAAAGGCATAACCATGTCCGCAGTTACCAAAAACAGGAAATGCTACGACTCCGGGGATTTCAAATCATTAGCAAAATCCTTTCATTACAAATATTATAATGAACAAACACCAAATATTTGAGATTGTTCACTCAAATCCTTTAGCCTATCTGAAGCTTGGACTACCAGTAATAGGAGATTAACTGAATTACATTGCAGAGTCTGGAAACCGGTAAAATGTGTTCGAAATTTAGGAAAATAGAAGTTAAAAATCATAGAATTAACAATTATAAATTTTCCATAATGCCATTTGAGAAAGAAGAGATAAGCAAAAGGTGCATAGTACTCAAATCAGACCGAACCTAAATAAATATGCGCGAGCCCTCAAATTTCCTTGCTTAAAGCAATTAAAAGTTCTCCACAAGAAACTCAAAAGAAAAGAGAATAAATAAGTAAACAGAATCATTTTACATGCAATATCCTTTAGATTTGGACCACTCGCTGAGTTCCTCCGTAAAGTGCTTCATTCCTTTGTTTGAACACTGATCTCCAATTCCTACCACAACCACCGAAACCCATAAGAAACGGTACAATCACCATTCCAAAAAGACAGAAATAGTCACTGAAAAGACAGAAGGGCCGAGGAACAAGGAAATATTACCATGTAGAACGATGAAAGGAATCGACACTGAAACAGGGATGGAAGAGAAGGCTACAAAACTGAAGACTAAGGAACATATTGTGGCAGACGAAAAGAAAGGAGATGGTGGTCTAGCTGAAGAACTCATTTTTCTGTGATGTTGAAGCCCCTTTCTTGACGGGAGTGGGTATTGCCTTTTCTTTCCAGGAACTTTTGCAGGAAATACGGAAAACGATCCAGGCAATCCCGTCAAGGATTCGGTAATTTGTAGTATTCTGTTTCAGGTGGAAGAAGATCTGGAAGTATTAGTTGCTTCTGAAACGTGGACTGTGGGTAAACAATCTGTGTTGGGAACGATATATTAGCGGATAATCACGAGCAGATTACAGTAAACAATCAGCTCCCATTTATGGCAAAATTACACATTCCTTTCTAAAATTTAGGAAATTACAAATTCTCTCTTTATCCGTTTTTTCTCCATTAAATTTAATAGAATGTATAATTTTACTATTTTATTAAAAAAACCGGGTCTTTTGATCCGATTTTATTGAAAAAAAAAAAAAAGGTATAATTTTACTATTTTATCTTTAAACTAAATGGGGTATATGTAAGGAAATCCAAAGATAATGGGATTAATATTTGAGTTTTTTAACTATTTAATATTTTTTTTAAAGAATACTAGTTAGTTAATGGTATTTTAATATTTTTATGATAAATTAATTTCATATTTAGAGTTTATGAGTGTTAATATTTATTTATTTTTTTATATTGGGCATGCATATTTATATTAGGATGTTATTTTTTGTATGTAGGATACATGCATTAGAGATCACCAACACTTGAAATATTTGTTTAAATAACTTGATGGATATTTATGTGAAATTACTAATGCTAATGGTGTGTTTGTTATAATTTTCTATTTGAAAGGAAAATTTTATTATTCTCAAACAAATAAATCTAAATGAACTTATGAAAAATATACATAAGACTAAAACATAAACATAAGGTATGAAATAATATGCATGAAATATTTAATTCGATTTATACTTATAGATAAAATATAAATATTATATTAAATTATATTTTTTTAAATTAAAAAGTACAAATTTAACTAATATTACAAAGATATCATCATATTTTTAATGTTATTACAATTTACCCCCTGAGGGTACGATCGGAATTTTTAAAAATAATTTTGCTGACGTCATCAAAATTTAACACCGTTATAAACGATTGGGACAATTTGTGAGAGACAGTGTAAACCTCGGGGGAATTTGTATTTTCGTCATACCTAAAAGGGTTATTCGTAATTATATCATTAGCTTATTACTAGGGATGTATCAACCCATCAAATCCACCTGAATCGAATCGAATCACCCGAAAACTGTCCGTTAAAATTTAAAAATAAATAATTGCAGTTGGAAAATATTACAACCCGCCACTTTTGGATGTATATTATATAAATTATACATATATATAATATATATTCTTATGTTAAATTAATATTATATAAGTTGTTTAATAAACTATAAAATTATATTAAATGATCTATATTTATAAGATTATATTATTTTCCCAACAACAAAAAAATAATAAGATTATATTATTTATATAATAATAAATAATTATACATTAGCATCGTAATAGGTTATAAACTAGAATAAATTCAACTAAACTTCCTCACTGAGGGAGCTTACAACCATGAACACATATTGAAAAACATGTTCTCATTGGACTAATTGCTCACATCGCTTTTGTAGCACCCCAAACGAAAGGCACCACATCCCCCGCACTATGACCCGACACGTGTACGAAATGGAAAGTCCGCACATACACCAAATCAAAGCGAACGGGTGACAAACAAAAATCCAATCTAAGATAGGCGGTACCTAAACCCTGTACAATTGAAAAATACGCAAAACCTGAATGTGGAAGCGATACAAAACACGAACCTAAAAAAAACTTCAATCAACAAACATAATTTATACATTCCACAAAGTAAGTCAACATCAACTACACGGGTTCAACTAATCAGGGAAACCTGTCCCGAATAACATACAACAAAAACGGGTTCAACTAATACATGAACCTGTCCTGTCCCGAATTCCATACAATCAAATCATAATCATAAACCTGTACAGAACATATCATATACATAATTTCATACATGGTTCGGAACAAAGTACTTAACAAAACCAAACAGACTGACACACTCGACAGACACGACACATCGTGGCCTAGCTCGAACTCCAAGAACCTGAACCTGCAACTAAAAACATAAAGAGGGAGGGGTCAGTCCAAAGACTGAGTGAGGGGCTACCCACACACACCTACATATACATAGAGCACAGCACGTTCAAAATTAAGTGTTCGTGAATCCGGGATTAGTTTTTACATGCCAAAACGTTTGCTCGTGATAATATATATATAGGGTGACTTATCAAAACAGAACGAACAAAACTTAACTTATACAGACAACAAAAACGTATGTTCAAATCCATGCAGACTTAGCACACATATCAAAACATGTTTTATTAGGTTAATAATAATCCAAATTTTATCTTAATTTAAGAATCTACCCCCGTTTCACGAACTTATGACAGACAGAGAGACAGAACACTCGGCAGGTACGAGTTCAAACCAACCTATCTCCTTTCATATTCAAAATTCAAATTCAAACGAAAACAAATTCAAATATACCTTCACCTTCTCCGGGTGATGGACGGGTTGTACACCCCTAACCATCCGCACTAATATATCAAGGTCGTGAGTTTCATGACGCTCACGCCCAAGGATTCCATCCCCCACTATCCTCCTAGTGGGTTCTGGGTTGATCCTTTCACACTAACTGGAGACCGTACTCGGGAGTAACCCGACGGCTCGATGCCGTCCCGAGGCTCCTTTGCACAAATCTCCGGGGCCCAGTTCAAATTGTTCAAAGTTCAAAATTCGGATCCCGCTACAGACAGACAGACAAACATATTTCATGTATATCGTACTTATCATATCACATGTACATATCACACACATTGACCTCAAAATCATAACAAAACTGAGACTAAGCATACATAGGCTCATACATAGCGTTCATACTTTCAAACGTATAGCAAAACCATCAAAGTACATATTTCGCACATATTTACGTATACATAAGGCTTATAAATCGCATGCATTCGAAAACGGGCATGTTGCAATAGGGTATAACAATATCCTAACCTCACCTGGTACCAAACAAAGCTGAATATACAACAAATGGTCCAACCCGGAACCTGCACGACCCACTTGTCACCACCCCGAGTGTACCTGAACAGCTGAGCACACAAGATACTAAACTCAGACTCAAGAGCAACCACAAAGACGCACGACAAATGCTCCAAAAGATCAAGGTATGCATAAGTGTCCCTAATGTGCTTCTAATGTGGTGTCGTGGTCAAATAAGGCATATCAATATTTAACAAGATCCTATTTACAACTAATACGTTCAAGCATAAGTATAGGATAAATTCAAGTATTCAAGCACGTTTAGGTTTCATATAGGCAAAGAGTTCATAATATGCATATGGAATCATTTAAAAAATACAAGCTCAATCATTATATATATTCATGGTTTCATAACAATTACATAAATATCCCCTAATGAGATTAAGCTCCAATTAATCAACCTATCGTTGTTTAATCTAGGCACAATTAACATTAAAGATGCATATATACACGAGAGGCACATAACCAATAGGCATAACCAAATTCAATACGAGAATGATACAATTATCAATTAGTGTAAGTCAATTCGTTACTAAAAACTCTAACTTATCTCCTACACCCAAGTTCTCAAGTAGATGCGAATGTTCGGCTTATTAATTTTATACATAGAGTGCAAAGTAAACAACAACAATAACATTTAGGCACGTTTGTGATTCATAATAATCGAAACTTTACATGCTCATCCATCACAAATTGTTTCAAGCTTATATAAACACATACAAATTCTAGTTTCTAAATATTACACTAACACCCCCTTCAAATTAGACAATTAGCTCAATTCGACATAACAGGATTCAAATTGCAAATCAAAGCATCAATATATTTCATAATTCATTTAATACAAGATTTCGTATATATTGGAGTACATTTCGATCGAGGAATCAAGCAATTAACGATTAAATTACAATTAAAACGATTAAATCAATTAGTGTCAAATATACAAAATAAATCATAACAGTTAAACCGAGCGTATGGTTAATGACCGGGAAGTGGCGCTGGACTCACCACAACGAGACGAACAACCTGTCCGAAGACCGCCGGGACGCCGCCAGCGGAGCTGCCAGAACAGTGGCCGGCCGCCGTTCGGCCACCGCCGGAATGTGCCAAAAAAATCCCAAAAATTCACCTGTGCAAGTACTCCTCGTGCTCGTTCCAAGTCCTCAATCAATTTTTAAAAACTCCAAGTCAATCGTCCCAATTTCAAATCTAAGAACATGAAAACCCCCAAAATCTTCAAATCCAAATTACTTCCAAACCGGTGAACGAAAACAAAATCTGTAAATTGCATTATCTTACCCATGAAGAGGTCTTCGAAGCCCATGAGCCATTCGCCGGAAAAAAAATCGCCGGAGCTGACCTCCGTCGCGAACCGCCACTGTGCCACTGCCATTCCGCCGCCTACGGTCACCGTCTGCTCAAACCAACGCCGGAAACGAACTCAGGGGGTCGGAAAAGGGTTGGAACCACCAACCTTTTTCAGAAAAAGTCACCGGAACGGCGAAATCGCCTCCGCCAAAGTACTCGCGCAGCCGTTGCACAACTTTAGCTGGCGCGTGCGCCACCACCGCCGCCCCAATGGCGGCTCCACCAACGTGAAAATGACCGCCTGAAAATTCTGCACCAAGCCCAGTATTCACCGCCCCAAATCCGCTGACGAAGTCTCGCCAGAAAACCGCCGCCGCCTACGTGAGCTTCAGGCGGCTCATGTAGAGCCACCGCGACCTCAATGGCCACTCCTCCAACGTGAAAATGACCACCGGGGAGTTGCCTTCTAGATCCCGGTGGTCGTGTCTCAAAACGGTCACCGGAAACCACCGCGGAATGCGGCGAAGTCACGGTGGTCCGACACCCCCACCGCTGCAATTGAAAGTCAGCGATATCTCCATCACCGTTCGTTGTTAGGTCAAGATCTTGGTACCATCGTGATCCTCTCGTCGAGCTCTTTGAAATAGTCTACTCATTCATCGAATTCCGTCGAGGCGAGTTCCGGTTAGTGTGTGTTTGTGCATGTGAATAGTGATGGGAGGAGAGAGAGCCTCGTGAGAGAAGAGAGAGAAAGAGGCTGGTTCGTCTGACCGATCAAACACGGGTCCGGGTGTTAAATATCGGGTCCTCACGCTCGAGAATTAACCCGTAGGAGGGGTTAACGACTTCAGAATTGGGCGAACTTAGTGTCTACAGACTCGTTTCGATGCCCCGAATGTGAAAAAGGGGTTAAAGAGGTCGAAATCTTGATCGAACGAGAAATGACCGAAAAACCCCTAAAAAGAGAAAATTACAAACAGGCCCCTAAACTCTTAAAGAGTTGAAAATAGGGTCACGCAAAGCAAAAAATCAAAGAATTAAACACACAAGAAAGTCAACACGTGGCGTAGCTTGTACGCCGGAAGAGCGGGATGTTACAGCTTCCACTACCATTTTACCCCTTTTATGTTAAATTTCAATGTTACAGTAGCAAGAGTTAATCAGTTAGTTGGTAACTGTTAAGAGCATCCTTGAAAAGGGATTACAAGGTAATGATGGTTAACTCTTCTTCAAAGCTTAGTAAGGTAAAGACATCTGAGCCCAAAGAAGAAGAAACCCTTAAAACCCCGATGAAGGGCTGAATAAGGGCAAACCCAAAAGAAAAGAGAGACCAGAAAGGGAAGTTTGCTTCTATAGTGGCAAACGAGGGCTTGAAAGGAAACTGCAAATAATATATGGATATTGTGAAAGGTTCTCTCGTTGTAGTAATTCTAATAGGATCAGAATTTACTAGTCTTGAGTTTATTTTGCATAATTTGTTGTCCAAAACTCAAAACACCAACGTTCGAACATATAACGAGATAACAAAAGTAAGCGAAATGACAAAGTTTCTAATGAACTTTGGCACCTAGACATAGTTGGATTAGCAAGTTGACCAACTTAGGATCATTTTATGAAAATGAACTTAAACTGTTAACTTCCTGTGAATCCTGTCTTAAGGGAAACGTTCCCAAAACCTTGTTTATGTGAAACAAAGGAATGTGCCAAAGCTTCACTGGATTTGATCCACACTGATGATTATAAATAGCTTACTGTAAGCACTAGTAATATTCATCAGTTTAATCATTATGAATGTATATTCTTAACAAAGTACAAATTAGAAACTTTTATGAAATTCTTAAAATTTCGAATGAAGGTTGAGAACCAAAGTAATCATAATATAATAGCACCTCGATTTAATCGAGATGGCGAATTACTTAGTGACTAATTTCTTAGTCATCCAAGAGATTATATGACTATCTCTCAATAAACTCATTCAAAATCACCTTAGGCCTCGTTACTTTAATGAATTAGGCATGTTAGTGGGCCTTCACATGTCTAATTTCTTTTTTACTTTTCGTGGGCTAAATCCCATGTGATAAAAGGGTGGCCCGTGTGATTTTGATGATAAACCATGTGTCCCATCACAAGCAAATGAGGTATGTGATGGCTGACATGATTTTAGACATGGATTTGGAATTTACTTCTTTGTCCAAAAGTTCCCAATATCTACAATGATTTACCATTTAACATCAATCATCCCCAACTACGTCGATGACAAAGAAAAAATTTGGGGCAAATTTTCATTTCATTGGATTTTTTTTTCTCTCTCATCAATTCAGTCATGCCACCACTTGTTGCCGCCGCTGGAGTCGCCACCGCAAACCTACCGCCGCCACCACCGCCATCATAGTTCACGCCACTTCCGCTCCCGCAACACTATCACCGCTATAAGACCCATTTTCTCGTGGTTCCTAGATCCACCTCCACCATCTGCACAAACCTTAAACCCGTCAGGCTGTTTAAATATCTTTCATTTCTTCAAGTGAGCCAACACATGGTTTCTGATCCCAGTTCCTTCGCAAATCTCGACACATCGCCGCCACTACCACAATCAAAAAACTCTTTTGGGTCTCTGAGCTGAGGAGAAATCCCTAATTTTAAGGTCCGTAGATTCATTTTTTTCTAACTAAAAAATTTGATTCTTTTTTCTTGATGGTGAGAATGAATATGTTGGTGGGTTACTGTAGCACATCGGAGCGCAAGACACTACATCCCCCGCACCATAGCCCGACACATGTAACGAAATGGAAACTCCGCACACGCACCAAGCTACGGTGAACGGGAGACAAACAAAATCTCTCCTAGGCTAGGCGGTCTAGACCCTAAATCAGAGTGTGCAAAGTAATAGATAACAAACGCGGAAGCTCCAGGATTCAAACATTGTAACACCCCAAACGGAATGCGCCATATCCCCAGCACTCAGACCCGACCCGCATATGAAATGGAAAATCCATAGAAGTGCCAGATCAGAGCGAACGGGGACTCACTCACTCACTATGCTAGGCGGGAACTAAACCTTCGAAACCATATAACTATGTTCAAAGAGAAATCATAAGGCGGAAGTAGAGCATGAAAACAATTACCAACACAAGCATCAAATTACGGGTTCGACTAACATAGTTACCTAGTCCTAAAAATTCATACATAACATAAATCATAAATACGGGTTCAATCTATCCCTAGAAGCCTGTCCCGAATCATTAACCTAAAATCAATAAAATTCATGGTAACTTAATCAATTACAATATGCGATGGTGTGACTCGGACTAGACCACAAGACTCGACAGACTCGAACTCCCGCCTAGCGCTCCAAACCTACAAAAGAAAACTGAAAACAAAGCCGGGTTCAGTCTATAGGAGTCTGGTGGGTATAAAATAGGGTTTAATATCATAATATTACAAGAATTAAATCGTACACACACATGCGAGTCATTATCCCGTATGAGGTTTTTAAAACATTTCCCAAGTGGGTGAAAACAAAGAAAACAACGCCAGGGATTACAACCACCAATCTCATTCATTCATTACAATCATGTGGTCATTACGTGAGCCTGGCGAGAGGGCGAATTCTCCGACCTTCACCTCGTGTGTGCATTATTCATTCATTTATTCATTAGTGGTCACACAACAATCATTCATTCATTCATAATCTTTCATTTGTAAACATAATCATAATCGTTCATTCATAATCATTAACACTTACACCTTTTTCCTCCGGGTGGTGGACGGGTTAGCAAGGCCCGGCCACCTCAATCATTGACCAAAGGGGGTTACATGAATTCCCCCAAAGGCACTCAGCTCCCATTCCTCGCTAATCTCCTAACGAGGGCCGGTATCACCGTAATTATGTTTGGAACTAGTATAAGGGATCATTGTCGCCCCTTGCCTCCCCAGATAGCCACTTACACTAAGTTCCTGGGCTCGTGCATTTAATGTGATCATTGATCTCGCCAAAACATTTGGTTAGGGATTCAATAGAGAAGAAAAGGGCTTAACATGAAATCAATGACTCCTTTAAAATGACTCGATATACATATATATATACTTTGGCTTAAAACTTACACGTTGAGGTATATCGGGTCGTTATTTAATTAATAGAAGAGAAACCCACCTGTTACACCTTACCAAACAATACCAAGAAGAAAAGAAGACTTGAGGTATCCTATGAGCCCGGCATCCCCGCCCTGGAGAAAACTGTACGAAAGACAATGTAATGTGCTCGTGAGACTCAAGACTCCAAATGAACCATATATGACGCACGACAACGCAATGATCATGATATGAAGTGCATAATAAATAATATGATGTCATGAAGCCACATAACCAAGTAATTCGATCAAGTATATTCATAGCATGAAGGTTTCAAGCTCAATCGTTTCAAAATCCAAAGCAATTCGAGTCATGAATTTCATATAACAAGTATAGCTCAATGATAACAAGTTTACAATTAGAAAATAAACAAATAAAGGCATTCAAATCAATTACATAGGTATCAAATTAATCCCAAGTAGACCAAACAATATATAATGTATCATATTTATAAATTAGAAATAAACATTCAAGTACTTCTATACATTTAATAAAACACTAAATATCCATTTACACTACATCCGTGCATGCAATAATTATCTATATAATATAACTATATATACACATGTATAATTATATATATACCCATGCACACATAATACACTACACAAATATAAATACATACACACACACACACGTATTACATATATATATATATATATATATATACACTCACAACTCATGCATGAATTAACTATAAAATACATACTGCACCCAACAAACAAGAATTAGGAAATAAATCACGCAGCAGCAGCCAGGACAGCTCGAAACATCACCAAAAATAGGTCGCGGCCGTGACCATAACTCAGCTAAAAAAGGGTCGCGGCTGCTACCAACACTTCCAGCCGCAACACAAGGCTTCAAAGGTCGAGACTAGCCGAAAATTGGGTTGCGCCCAAACACCTTCTCCCGATCGCGGCCGCGACTGCACGCAGCAGTCACGAATCAACAGCAGCAACGCCCCTGTTTTCTCATCATATTTGCAGTAGCAGCAGCAGCAAGGGACTTTTTCAGGTATCAAAGCAACAACAAAACAACCCCTAAAGGCAAGGAAAAACGCAGAAAAAAAAGCCCCAAACACAGTACACACGTACGTAACAGTAACAAAAGACACAACAGCGGTATGGAAGCAATTTCATTCCCAAAATTTTCAGAACTCACATTTCATTCATAGTGGATCCACATACACTTCATATAAATTAAATTCAAGTTCATGAATGTATTAAGTAAGCTAGAGTGGTCATGTTTCATGCATTAATCCTCAAGAAATTGAATGTAAAACCATGAATTCAAGAAATGAGATTCTAACCTAACTATTCATCATCTCCATCATAGCATGCTCAATACCTCATGAAATTTAGCAAATAGGCACTTAAAAGAAATAGGATAATATGGACAACAAGTTCATGAACTTACCTTTCAAATTTGAGAAGAAATGATGGAGTTTTGAGCTTAAAATCACAAGAACATGAATAGTGCTTTTCTCCCTTCTTTCTTCCTTCTTGCATCTCGGTTTGCAGCCTTTTTTTGTTCTCTCACTTGGTTTAGACAAAATGAAAGGGTTAGAGGGTGATAGAGGGCTTAATCATGGTTAATTGGGTTCAAACTTGGGTTAATTTGGTCAAGGTTTGAGGATGTTATGCCCAAAACAGTCAACGGTGGTATGTTTCATGCGTGAGGCTCGGTTCGGGCAAAATTTGGGGGTTCAAACGGGCTTAGAAAAATATGAATCTAGGTTCCTTGATTTCCTTTCTTTGTTAAGAGTCTGACGCCTCTTCCAAAATTCAAATCTGAATCCCCGAGCTCAAGATATGCCGCCCGGAACCAGAGGTGCGTTGAAAGCTCTTTAGCCCCCGACTTGGTCTCGTTCCCAAAACTAAAATTCGTTAACACATCAAACAAGATCGAAAATATGAAACGAGCACATAGACATGTTCATAACATATAAATCTACAACATACTAAAATTTCACAAGATTTCGAATTCAAATCGAACAGAAACGGCACGCGAATATATCACTCCATTCATAACATTCAAGAATTTCAAATAAGTTCATATTCAAATATTTCGATTAATCACATATTTAACGATTTAGTAATAAAATTAAATATATAAAACACTTATAATCAATTAATTTACGCAAATTGGTAAACACATACGTCATACTATACGACTGAAAAGCCGGGGCATTACAAACATATAGACAAACATGCTCAAAATATAAACAAATATACAAGAATAAAGTGAGCCAAGTTATATACAAATATTTTCAAAGTCGAATTCATAATTTTATACATGCGTTCAGAAGCTCAAAAGTACAAAAATAAACTAAGTACGATGCATGAGACTCGCTAAGACAACCATTGACTCAAGAGACGACCGCCGCCTAGCTCAAACTCCTCAAAACCCGGTACCTACAACTCAAAAGAACAAAGAGGGAAAAAGAAAACAACAAGGAAGGGTCAGTCCTAAAGACTAGCAAGGGGGCAAACACACGCACACGTACGTATACGTAAGAGCATAGCATATTCAAATTAGAGAGTTCATGAACCGGGGCGTGGTTTTTGCATTCTAAATCATTTTAAACCGTGATTATACATATAAATAAAAAGGTTTAGGGCCGAAGGATAAAATCAACCAATTTTAGAAATTAGAAGTCCACTCCCGTTTCACGAACCAAAATCGGAATCAAAATCAAACTAACTCGGCAAGAACAAGTTTCTAACCAACTTACTCCTTTCATATTCATAATCGAAGTCAAAATACAAACAAAGTTCTAAATCAATCCACCTTCTCCGGTTGGGAATGAGAATGCGCATCCTCAACCCCGGTTCTCTCGTCATAAGTTTGGAGTCGGGGGGATCCTACCCGATCCACTGACGGGGTTACCGTCGACCTAAAGAAAACCCGCCTCCCCGTCGACCTCCCGAGGTTGGGCAAGGTCTCCCAAAGTGGAGTGGTGTTGATGAGAGAGCTCGGTGACCCCACGTCCGACCCGAGATCACATACCACTTCTCCGGGGCCCAATTCATAAGTTCATAATTCATAATTTTCGAAATTTCTGAATTTTACGGACTCATATTCCAAATTCCAAAAGTCGCTAGTTCAAAAATCACACACACCAACCCTTTTCAAATCAAACAAACGAAAATATAGATTACGTATATATAAAAAAGCGTTTTTCAAATGATTCATAACAAAACGGGCCAATTCCCATAAAATACTAATCAAACACGTATCTACATAAATATATATATATATATATATGTAAATCGCATATGGGCTTAAAATATAGGTAAGGTTGTAGGTCATATTAACTAAAAGAAGAAAACCTCACCTTGTCGACCAAACCGAACGAAAAGAACCGAAAGCCACCAAAAGGACCACCTCCTCAACAACGGGATGAACCTAAGAACAAAACAAACAACAAACGACATACTTAGACTCAATATGAACCAATTAGATGCTCAGCAAATGCATATGGATGCATATGATGCAAGGCACGTCACATACTTTCATATTTAGACATATTGGAGCAAATACCATACTATCATAGCAACTAAGCTCATAACATATCAAATTATAGCATATCAATATCATAGATGAGTTTAAGACACATAAGGCAAGCAACGGATACAAAAGGAGCGACAAAAGGTAGCATTTAGGGCATATAGGTTCACACACGTGTACAAAGGTCGAAATCACGTAACCGGCACATAAAACAACTCATAACACATTAAATAAGCACCTAATATATCACATTATATCAGAACTCATGCATATAAAAGTTTAATTCACATATATAAGGTAAAACATGCAAAGTGATTTCATACGTACCATTTAAACGGTTAGATATTCAAATCATGTTTACACTTAGCAAATAAATATATAAAATTAAAATGAGCATCAAAACATATTATATAACAACTAATTAATATCTTAGGATCCTAATTGAGGTGGGAGAAAACATATAAAATTATAAACATAGCAAAAACAACATATAGGTTCAAAGAAAGTAGCGAAGAATCGCATGTGCGGCTCCGGAACGAATGCCATTGTTGCAGCTGATTCTTGGCCTGCATGGGGGGCTGAATGGCCGTTCAGCCCCTTCCTTTGTCCTCCTTGAATGACCGTTCAAGGTCCCAGAAGCTGTTGCCAAAGCCTCAACGGTCGTTCAGTCACAGCAGCAGTTTCGGGCGAACGGGCATTCGTTCTTTGGGGAGCTGCTGTCTGCTGCGTTTTGCTGCTGAAACCTGGGAGAAAACGTGGCTAAAACAGGTGCAACACGTAGGGAAACATGTATACTTCATAACCATGCAATAATACACGAGATTGAGCTCAAAATCCAACCATCCAATCACCAAAATCTGACAACAATTCATTCAAGAAAGAGCAGTTTATATTTTCAGTTTTCATGCCCAAAAACTCAAGGTTTTCTTCAAAGTCTTTAATGGTATTTCATTCATAACACACTTATCATGAAGTATGAATTATAAATTTAGATAAATAAGTTCAAATAACCTACAAACATGCACCAAATCAGTCCCAAACTCAAGCTAAGGCAAGGAAGCAAGAATTCTCTCTATTCATGCAAGCATCCAATCTCAAATTAAATCTGAATTAAAACATGACTTTCATGGATCAAATGCATCATAGAATGATGAGGAATTCAAAAATATACTGACCTACAAGAGTTGATGAAGTATGGAAGAGATTAAGCTTCAAAAATCACAAGGCATGAAAAGGGTTCTTCTTCCCCCTTTCTTCTCTCTTGGATCAGCAACTTTTTCCTTCTCTTGGGGGTGTGTGGTTCAAATGGCTGAGGATAAGCAGAGAGAGAGAGAGAGAGAGAGTTACCTCAAGGTGCAAAAGTCATGGTTTAGGCTCAATCAAGGTTAAGTTGGTCCCACAAACTCAAGACTAGTCAAAGGGTGTTATTTTGGTGCGAGGTGCTCGTTTCGGTGAAATTTCGGAGGTCCAAATGAACTTAGAAAATTACAAGGTTGATTCCTTGGCTTCCTTTCTTTGTTATGAGTCCGACTCTTCTTCTGGAATTTGAATCCGAATTCCCGAGCCCAACTTATGCCTTCCGAAACACGAGGTGCGCTAAAGCTAGTTAGACCCTCGAGTCCCTAACAAATGAAACGGTTCGAAAACCGTATCAAACGAACTCAAAAACATAAAACGAGCATGAAAACAAGTTCATAACACATATAATTCATACATATCACGTAGTCACAAAAATTAGAATAAAAAACGAGTTTGAACGGATAGAAAACGAGGCAAATAGGGTATAAACGTTCAAATAATTCATATAAGGTTCAAATAAAATTCAAGTAATTCAAAGAATATCACATAAATAATAAAATAAATACATAATCGCATAATTAAATAATAAAATGCGCACATAGCTCTCTCGTAACTGCGTACTTGTACGACCGGACGAGCGCGATGTTAAAAACTCTTCTACTTCAAAAGGACCTGTCCTCAGGTTCGAACCAAGATCTGAACGACTCTGGAACGAATTAAACTCCACACTTCCACTATGCCACTCTGATCCAAGTAAGTTGTAGACTCCTCGGGATACCACTTTCTCAATTATAAATAAGGAAGACTTCTCATATCCCGGTAGTTCGGTGGTACTTGCCAAATCCGAGTGAGTTCCCTTAGCCTTAGCAAACCGAACACAAAGTCATTAGCCATTTGCTCCCACTTCCAAATAAAATTCGGAAGTAGTTGGAGAATCCTACCAGTACTTGATGTTTGGTCCTCAACCGATGGCACGTTGACATTGCTACCCCAAGTCTACAACATCTGTTCTTGTGCCAATGCATCATTACCGGTTTTTCAAGTCCTCGAACCATGAGTGGGATTAGTCTCGTGACCACGCACTTCTTGAGACATAGGCTCCAACTCTCCTGTTAGCAACGCACAACCAAAGTCTTCCTTAGTACCTCGATTGTAACGGAGTAGTTTTGAGGACCCTCGGGTAAGCAAAACTAGTGCCAAAGGCAACTCTCTTCAAGAGCCTTATCCACTCAAACCGTACCTCTTCCTTGTACTTCATATCACGGGATGGCCGCCTATATAAAGACGAATCTCCTGTTGAATCCCGATACACTAGAGACTTATTCTTTGAGGTAATTCTCGGTACCAAAACGCGTAGTCGATAATACCCTTGTTGAAACTACACTGGAGCCACCCACGAAACTCTGAAGAAGAACAAACCACCAACTCCTCGAAGCGAGCAAAGGGTATTTATCTCCCACAGTTAACCCGTGTAGCTCACGGTAGTTTATTTCATTTTAAAGTCCCGTCTTCTTCCTTGGATAGGACAGGAGCACTCCACGAAGAAGTACTCAAATTGATGAAACTACCATCTAAGAGCTCCTCAACCACATCTTAAACTCCAACATCCATGCTAGAGTCGTCCAGTAGGGAATCTTCGAACAAGGTCAATTTCCGAGATAAAAACCACGACCGTCTCAATGTCCCTATCAAGTGGTAATAAATCCCTACTTTCAAGGAATCATCAAGAAGGTCTTACTCTGATCTTCGTCTCCCCAAGCTTGGGTCGACCCTTCGGTTACCTTAAAGATGAGCCACTAAGCTTATTGCACCGTCTCGGAATAACTAACCACTCCACAAAGGACACCAATGGGCTAGCCTTCGATTTACTACCCGAGAATATCGTTGAGCCCCAAAAGGACCTCCAAAAGCAACCACCAAAGCCTACGGTAACACCGTACCTTAACTAGGCATCTTCAAAGAAACCATCGGGTAGGCTCGGCCCTCACAACTCACCAACACTCTCGGGCGCTCATCTTACCAAACTCTCTCCAAGGAGAGAGTCAACACAAAAGAAAAGAACACCACAAGCAAACAACAAACAAGCAACACGTAAGCAACAAACGAGTAACAAAAGCAACGATGAAGGAAAGGTAACAAATGATCGGGTTTACCCACAATAAAATAAACGAGGCATATATGAAATTTCGTGAATGCTTAGTGTACCTTTCACCGTAGCGGGAACTCATTGTCAAATTCTTCACTTTCACTTGCTCTAGTTCGGGCTTGACTTGAAGTCTCGGTACCACGACTCTTCATAGGCTTCTGATCCTTGTTCTTCGGGCAACCATTTACCAAGTGTCCTAATTCTCGACACTTGTAACACCTTCCCAATTTCTTCCTACAAACCTCTTCCATATGATTCGGGCCTCGATAATAGGAACATTGAATTGTCTCCGTTGGTGAAGGCATCAAATCCATCTTCGACAATTGAAGCTTCTTTTTCTTCTTCTTTGTGTCGCTACCCTCTTGAATTTCTTGAGGTTTCTCTTGTGATATGGGTCTCTTGCTCTTGCTCTTGCTCGAACTCGAACTCGATCCGGTTCCTTGTCCCATATAAGAAGTGTGAGACTTCAACCATTGGTTATCTATCTCTAAATGAACCGGCCCTCTTACTTTCTCGGGCCATTCATGCACCAGTGAAGCATGGAAAGCTTGTTGAATTTCATCTATACGCCCTTGTATATAGCTTCGGACTTTAGGACAATCCTTGTTGGCTCCCGATCCTTCAAGTTCCAATATGAGATCATCCATCTTCTTCAATTCTTGTTCAAGGTCAAAAATTCTCGGAGTCTTCTAACCATTGCACTTGGAGAGATGTAATCATAGCAAAATTCTCGGATGAATTTCTTCCAAGTAAACTCTTCCCCGGATTCTTCTAATCTTAACCTCGCTTTCTTGAACCATGTTGAAGCTCGGCCTTGGAGTAAACGAGAAGTGCGATTCACCTTCTCTTGTGATACCCCCGAACAATTTTCCCAAATCCACATCACCTCGGACAACCATTCTTCGGCCTTGACATCATTGCCTCCAACCCACTTCGGTGGATCAAAATCTTCAAACTTCTTATAGATTGAAGACACTTGTTTCCCTTGTCCTTGTTTGGATGGTACATGTTGATGTGAAGAAGTCATCCTGAAATAAGAAATCAATTCCAAAATATCGATGCGTACCGGGTTTAGTGCATGTTCATGTGAACAATTAATACAAATAATTCACATAAAGTGATGTAGTGAATGCAAACAGGCACATAATCCTAAGCCGAACGACCTAGACAGACCCGACACAACGTTAGAGCTCCGGTTTTACAACCAAGAGCTCTGATACCAATTTAGGATGTAGCACCCCGGAGCGCAAGGCACTACATCCCCCGCACCATAGCCCGACAAATGTAACAAAATGGAAACTCCGCACACACACCAAGCTACGGTGAACGGGAGACAAACAAAATCTCTCCTAGGCTAGGTGGTCTAGACCCTAAATCAGAGTGCGCAAAGTAACAGATAACAAACGTGGAAGCTCCAGGATTCAAACATATAGACAAACATGGTCAAAATATAAACAAATATATAAGAATAAAGCGAGCCAAGTTATATACAAATATTTCCAAATCAAATTCATAATCTTATACATGCGTTCAGAAGCTCAAAAGTACAAAAATAAACTAAGTACGATGCATGAGACTCGCTAAGACAACCACTGACTTAAGAGACGATCGCCGCCTAGCTCAAACTCCTCAAAACCCGGTACCTGCAACTCAAAAGAACAAAGAGGAAAAAAGAAAACAAAGAGGAGGGGTCAGTCCTAAAGACTAGTGAGGGGGCTAACACACGCACACGTACGTATACATAAGAGCATAGTATATTCAAATCAGAGAGTTCATGAACCGGGGCGTGGTTTTTGCATTCTAAATCATTTTAACCCGTGATAATACATATAAATAAAAAGGTTTAGGGCCAAAGGCCAAAACCAACCAATTTTAGAAATTAGAAGTCCACTCCTGTTTCACGAACCAAAATCGGAATCAAAATCAAACTAACTCGATAAGATCGAGTTTCTAACCAACTTACTCCTTTCATATTCATAATCGACGTCAAAATACAAACAAAGTTCTAAATCAATCCACCTTCTCGGTTGGGGATGAGGATGCGCATCCTCAACCCCGGTTCTCTCGTCATAAGTTTGGAGTCGGGGGATCCTACCTGATCCACAGACGGGGTTACCATTGGTCTAAAGAAAACCCGCCTCCCCCTCGACCTCCAGAGGTTGGGCAAGGTCTCCCAAAGTGGAGTTGTGTTGATGAGAGAGTTCGGTGACCCCACGTCTAACCTGAGATCACATACCACTTCTCCGGGGCCCAATTCATAAGTTCATAATTTATAATTTTCGAAATTTCTGAATTTTACGGACTCATATTTCAAATTCCAAAAGTCGCTAGTTCAAAAATCACACACACCAACCCTTTTCAAATCAAACAAACAAAAATATAGATTACGTATATATATAAAAGCGTTTTTCAAATGATTCATAACAAAACGGGCCAATTCCCATAAAATACTAATCAAACACGTATCTACATAAATATATATATACGTAAGTCGCATGCAGACTTAAAATATAGGTAGGGTTGTAGGTCATATTAACTAAAAGAAGAAAAACTCACATTGTCGACCAAACCGAACGAAACGAACCGAATGACACCAAAAAGACCACCTCCTCAACAACGGGATGAACCTAAAAACAAAACAAACAACAAAGGACATACTTAGACTCAATATGAACCAATTAGATGCTCAGCAAATGCATATGGATGCATATGATGCAAGGCACGTCACATACTTTCAAATTTAGACATATTGGAGCAAATATCATACTATCATAGCAACAAAGCCTAAATTAAGTTCATATCATATCATATAAGCTCTTAAAATATCAAATTATAGCATATCAATATCATAGATGAGTTTAAGACACATAAGGAAAGCAACGGATACAAAAGGAGCGACAAAAGGTAACATTTAGGGCATATAGGTTCACACACGTGTACAAAGGTCGAAATCACTTAATCGGCACATAAAACAACACATAACACATTAAATAAGCACCTAATATATCACATTATATCATAACTCATGCATATAAAAGTTTAATTCACATATATAAGGTAAAACATGCAAAGTGATTTCATACGTACCATTTAAACGGTTAGATATTCAAATCACGTTTACACTTAGCAAATAAATCTATAAAATTAAAATGAGCATCAAAAAATATTATATAACAACTAATTAACATCTTAAGATCATAATTGAGGTGGGAGAAAACATATAAAATCATAAACATAGCAAAAACAACATATAGGTTCAAAGAAAGTAGCGAAGAATAGCATGTGCGGCTCCGGAACGAATGTTGTTGTTGCAGCTGATTTTTGGCCTGCATGGGGGGCTGAACAGCCGTTCAGCCCCGCCCTTTGTCCTCCTTGAACGACCGTTCAAGGTCCCAGAAGCTGCTACCAAAGCCTCAATGGTCGTTCAGTCCCAGCAGTAGTTTCGGGCGAACGGGCGTTCGTTCTTTGGGGAGCTGCTGCCTGCTGCGTTTTGCTACTGAAACTTGGGAGAAAACGTGGATAAAAAAGGGGCAACACATAGGGAAACATGTATACTTCATAACCATGCAATAATACACGAGATTGAGCTCAAAATCCAACCATCCAATCACCAAAATCTGACAACAATTCATTCACGAAAGAGCAGTTTATATTTTGAGTTTTCATGCCCAAAAACTCAAGGTTTTCTTCAACGTCTTTAATGGTATTTCGTTCATAACACACTTATCATGAATTATGAATCATAAATTTAGATAAAGAAGTTCAAATAGCCTACAAACATGCACCAAATCAGTCCCAAACTCAAGCTAAGGCAAGGAAGCAAGAATTCTCTCTAACCCTTCCTATTCATGCAAGCATCCAATCTCAAATTAAATCTGAATTAAAACATGAATTTCATGGATCAAATGTATCGCAGAATGATGAGGAATTCAATAATATACTTACCTTCAAGATTTGATGAAGTATGGAAGAGATTAAGCTTCAAAAATCACCAGCCATGAAAAGGGTTCTTCTTTCTCCTTTCTTCCCTCTTGGATCAGCAGCTTTTTCCTTCTCTTGAGGGTGTGTGGTTCGAATGGCTGAGGATAAGGAGAGAGAGAGAGAGTTAACTCAAGGTGCAAAAGTCTTGGTTTAGGCTCAATCAAGGTTAAGTTGGTCCCACAAACTCAAGACTAGTCAAAGGGTGTCATTTTGGTGCGAGGTGCTCGTTTCGGTGAAATTTCGGAGGTCCAAATGAACTTAGAAAATTACAAGGTTAGATTCCTCGACTTCCTTTCTTTGTTATGAGTCTGACGCTTCTTCCGGAATTCGAATCCGAATTCCTGAGCCCAACTTATGCCTTCCGAAACACGAGGTGCGCTAAAGCTAGTTAGGTCCTCGAGTCCCTAACAAATAAAACAGTTCGAAAACCGTATCAAACGAACTCAAAAACATAAAACGAGCATGAAAACAAGTTCATAACACATATAATTCATACATATCATGTAGTCACAAAAATTAGAATAAAAAACGAGTTCGAAGGGATAGAAAACGAGGCAAATAGGGCATAAACGTTCAAATAATTCATATAAGGTTCAAATAAAATTCAAGTAATTCAAAGAATATCACATAAATAATAAAATAAACGCACAATCGCGTAATTAAATAATTAAAATGTGCATGTAGCTCTCCCGTAACGGCGTATCTATACGACCGGACGAGCGGGATGTTACAATTACGTTCAGCCGCAAAGGCCGAGGAGGGTAAAGGACCAGAGGATAGAGAAGAGAGACTGATGGAATCCAGTTCTGAGTGAAGGCGATAAAAAAGATGGTGAATTTGACAAAAACAACTCTGATCATATTTTCAAGGTACCATTTTTTCTCCACTTGATTTCTCTTTGTTTTTATGTTTTTGATTTCTATTTTTTTCTTTTTTTTTTTTTGGACATATTATTGTGTATGTTTGTTTCTCGTATTATTGACATTGCTTTAATATTTGAGAATTTATTAAAATGTATGCCCTGTAATTGTGTTGGCTCAAGCCTCTATTGTGTCATATTATTTTTGGTTGAAGTGTGTTGTACTTTAGGTTGAATGAAAATCTTTGGTACCTATATATTTTTCCATACCATTCCCCTACTTCAGAATTGGTCTGAATTTGGATTTGGTAGAACCAAAGCTTGTATAAGTATGATGAAATGAAAGATATCAAGATCTTTGCTATGTACTCATATTTTGGGGTGTATTTCTTACTTTTTTTAGTTTAAATTGTACAACCATCAGAAACTACGGAGATTGATCTTCATTTCTCTCTGTAAGATCTTGAGACCATCAAAGTCATTGGCAAGGGAAGCAGTGGCGGTGTTCAACTTGTTCGCCATAAATGGGTTGGAAAATTGTTTACGTTGAAGGCTAGTGTACATCTATCACTTTTTTCAGCCTACATTTGTTTGTTTGGCGTGAAAGTTTATATAGAACTATTATAAAAGAGCCATTGTTGATTTGTTGATTAGGGCCATATTCCAGTTTATTTTTCACATCTATCTCGACACCAATTGTGGTAGTTTGCTAAGTTCTTATTGGTGCAGGTTATGCAAATGAATATACAAGAGGAGATACGCAGACAAATTGTTCCAGAGCTTAAAATAAATCATACATCACAATTCTCTAATGTAGTTGTTTGCTATCATTCATTCTATGAAAATTTAGCCATGTGCCCATGTCTCTTGGGTTTGAATACATGGATCATTTATCGTTAGTTGAGCTATATATTGATTGCTTTCTCAAGGGTAATTTGGGAATTTCTTGCTAAAATGGATTAACATACCTACAATGTAAACAACCATTCACTAGTAAACATGAATTCAACATATGGAAAGACATGAACTGTAACATGGGTATGCTTAATATCACTAACACATATTATCATGACATGTATTAACATGGCATGAAAAGTAAACGTGGTCTTAGTGTTTCTGAATGAAGGAATAGAGCCATATAGGATATGGTTCATTCCATGATAAAGTTTCACTTACTTACATTCATTCTGGGCATATTTCCCAAAATAAGCAGTTAAGATTTTGAATCGTATACCTTCCATATCAATCCCTTAAATGCACTGTGAATTGTGGCATTCTAAGTTCCCTAGTTATTCTTATTTAAGAATTTTGGGATGTCCTCTTAAGTGAAGAGGACATTACGAGATAAGTTTGAAGCAAGTTCAAGTTTATACAATAGTATAGGATATTGTTTCTGCAATTCTCTTGAACAAAAATTGTTTTTTCAAGAAATGTACCAGTCTTGACGAATCATTCCTGACAGAGAAAAAATGTAGTATACAGACCTCAAAGAAATTTAGAACACTTACTAACTCATTAAAACTCATGAATCACGCTTAAATATACAAAAACCACAAACCCTTACTATTCTTGTTCATCCCAAACACATATGTACACATATTTACATAAGTTAAAACCTACATGGAATCGAAGCCCAAGAAATGGAGATTACATTTCTTACCTTGGATCGTGAAAGTGACGAGGTTTGGGGCTTGATCTTTGAGCTCAAATGGTTGGAGTGAAAATGGGGTTTCTTCATCTCTTTTCTCCTCGAATAAAATGTACCAAAAAATGAGGAGGGAGGGGTTAATTTCAATCAAAAAGGGTTGAAAACGGGTTAGCCGAAGCGGGTCGGATCAGAAGAGAGATTAATCTGGTTCGTTTGGGCTCGATTTTAAAGCAAGGATACGAAACTAGTGTCATTAGACTTGGATCGTTGAAACAAATCCAATGGCATAGTTGAAATTTGAATTCGAATTCCTGAACTCAAAGTGACTGAAACTGCCTGAATATGGCCTAATTGCAATTAGGGCCCAAAACTTTCAAAAATGGACAATTAAGTCCAAAACACACTTCAATTAAGTCCTCAACCACCAATTAGTTTGCAATTAACTCCACATTGACACATAAACCATATGACATCACATAATTCACATTGTCAACAAAAATTTATAATTTAATATGCTTAAACATATACTTACAATTCAAATCAAGCACATAGGATCAATTTAAAGCAATTAATTCGAGTAGAAATACAATTAAATCATTTTAAGGAATTTAAATCATATAAATACGTAATTAAAATCACTTATGATGTCATACCTGACCTGTCGGAAAAGCAAAACATCACAAATATTATTTGTGATCTTCTAGAACCAACTATATCGTTAATATAATACAATCACACATGAGATAAGCATGAAAACTTTTATGTATTACCTGCGCAATCTATCACCTCCAGTCTGAGAATCAAGAAAGACAACCCCGTTATGTATTTTAAATTGAACAATTTGCTCATATGCATTGCAGATGCATCATTTTGTGGAGTTCTAAATGCACCGTCTCCAGATATCTGAATAACCTAAATATAACAGCATACATAAGCATATCAACAAACGTTATATGTTTAGAGAACCAGACATTGGTGAAGAATATACGCTTCCAAAGAAATTCATTATGCACCACCAACCATATAGAGCTTGTTTTCCAAAATCTAATCAACAAAAAATTGTTTCCTCAGCTAATTATATATATATATATATAAGCATTTCAAGATGCTAAAGTGGTTGGTTCACAGCCATCATGAACGCACGCTAAAACATCTCTGTAGTCCCTGGAAATGGTGAAAGAATCATAGACATTTCCATCTCTGCTCTTCTTGTACTCGAAAAGAAGGGAGGAGTGATTGAATGCTGTTAACTTCACAAATCCCCAATCATAATCCTTGTACAAGCTCCAGGTTGTGTTAACCGGACTAAATTCTGACAAGTGTGCTCCTCCTCCACCAACCACGACATGTATGGTCCCATTCATGGTGCCAGAGTAATGAGATTTTTCAGAACTAACACATTTGTTCTGCAAAAGGAAAAACATTATGTAAGCATAAGCAATGAGGAATGTGTAAATAGAACTTAGAATCCGTGGTGATGGATGTCATAACTGCTAGCACGCACTTAAGATTTTCGCTAGCACCATCATTTTCTACCCTTAACAAGAATCAACACCCTACTATCTGATGGAAAGTTTAACTTTTCAGCATCTATCATGACAAGCACGTGATGGTTCTCGGAAGAAGTCTAAGGTCCTGACCAAAAAATAATTGTGTCTCTCTGTGAGTGTATATATATGATGGCAGTAATTGACACAGTGGCTTACCTGATAAATTGGACAAGTCCTCTCATAATTATGTACATGGCCGTAGAATCCGATATCCACCTTATACTTCTGCCAAAGCTTTTGCAAGCTTTCTCTTCCCATTGGCTCATCAAACGATCCTTCAATACCGTAATACTTGTCAGAAGAATAACCAAGAACACGATGAGCAGCAAATATCAGCCAAGGTTGTTTTTGCCTATCTACTGATGCAAAACATTCTTCTATAAATTTGTACTGCTCCGAGCCTTCTCGCCAGTCATGCTCGCTATCTGCTATGCAGAAGCGAAACATGCCATAATCTGTTTTGTACCTGAAATTCAATACAAAAGTCGGTCATTTCTTTTACTTCTGCGGGAAAATACCAAAGATGGTATTAGTCATCCGTAAATTACTCCATAACCGTTAAAACATACAAAAATTCTGAAAATCAGATGTCATGCAAATGTAACCAAATATCTGTTCAGCTATACACCTAAAAGGCAATATTCTCATCCAAATAATGAGAGTACATATATTATTCTTACACGAGAAAATTATTCTAATGACAAGAACTATGAATATGATTGTTGATGGCAATAGCAACTGGAAACATGTAAGCAAGCTCATTTGGGATTTATGAATAGGCTTCATAGACAATTTAAACCCACTTAATCATTCATTTGGGAATTATGATTAAGCCTTTGGACAGATTGTTGGCCTGGTTCCCAATCCACAAGTCAGTTGACCAATTGTCAAGGCCTAAAAGGGGTGGGACTATTTTCTCCGTCTAAACTTCCCAGAAACAATTTATATTCTTTGATGGGGGTTAAAGTTGTAATTTACAATATATTCCACAATAAACCTCAAATCCCAGTCAGCAAATCTTGAGAAGGAAATTGTTTTATCAAACTCCAATCCTTTATCCCAAACACAAGATTATTAGATCAAGTGTGTGCATGAAGAGTGATGTGTTGTTAAGTTGGAATAAGGCCAAACGGACCAGAGCATTAGATAAATCACGCAAGCATAACCTATTATTTCCAATTACCAAAACTTGGCTCTGTTCTCGGCAGGAACATAGAACATGGTCTCAGCCGGCACACCACACTCTCCACCAGAATCGACTCCATCATAAAAGGAACCACTTCCAGGCCAATCCCTCTCGTGATTGCCACTGTTAAACAAACATTACATTAGATATCCTTGCATAAAGAAAGAAAAGATTACTTAAATTGTATTCTGTGACAGATCTAACGAAGAAAGAAAGAAACCTTGCAATCATATAAGGCACGGTGGATGCTACAGGCTCCACCTGTGCAGTAAATTGGTCCCATTGTGAAATATAGCCGTTCGCGTATGTGATATCTCCTATATGAAAAACTATGTCTATGTTCCTCAGATCCTTGATGATTTGGTCTGTTGTATTCAGTGAGCCCGGCTGATAATTATTGTACTCATTTGAACCATCACGTTCTGCCTGAAGTCATAGTGATTGAGATAGTTTGGTTTTGAAATACATTTAGTACAGCTAGAAATGATACACGTAAAAATCTGCACAGATTTCTTTAGCAAACTAATTTGCTGGGAAAAAATAAGCCAGTAGATGTGGAAAACATGTTAACATAGATCAAATATTAGGGTTAGAATGTAAAATTATAAATTGGTCAGTTATCTATACTATGTAAAAAGGGAGGGAGGAGGATTTTCACTCACAAACGGTGGTCTTTGACACCCAACACCAATTTTTTTGGTGTATTCAAATATACCCTAAAAACTATATGGATGCTTTTGAAGATGAAATTGGAGGAATTTGACACCTCCACTTATCTCACTATCAGCAATTTAGGGATAATTACTAATATTTCCTAAAGTTTAATTCAATTACGAACAATGTAGTTGAGAAATTACGAAATACACCCCGAAGTTTGAATAAGGGCCATGATAAATACCGTGAGAAATTACGAATATTTTTTGGTAATTTCTGAACTATAAGAAGTTTTTCCATAATTGGGTTCTACCTCAAGGGATATTCGTAATTAACCCCTTAATTTATAGCAAATACATGCAATTAAAATTGCTCAACACCTTTCCCATATCCCCAAATATTATGACACGCTGCAACGAATCTTGTCCTGGATATGGGGATGATCTGAATGTATATGTTCTGCTCCAGATAAAGGATCCATTAGATAATAAGTGGCCCATCTTGTAAGAGTATCTGCGGGAAAAATGATATAATGAAAATGAACCAGTTTCAGCAAGAATAATTCGGTCGACATTTAGTGGCATTTTGGAACTTACAAAGTGTTTGGCCACAAATCTTTAAGGAAACTTGTATGGATGAAACCAGGATCACGCCAACCAACAGTACGAGCAGGAGCTCCTATTAGCCAATGACCCTTTGTGAGATATCATCATCACAAGTTCAATTTTGCACTAGAAGAAGGATATAAGTATAACAATAAAGAAAAGGGGCAGCCTCATCTATTGTAGAACAAGAAATCAGAAATCAATCATAGTATCATAACGGACCCCAAAATATATATATATATGTCATAGTATCATACCACACATGCTGGTTCTGGGGAATGTCAATGTCCCTGCTGGTGAGCGCTTATTGTTGTCACCCTTAAAACCCCACTTAACAAAAGGGACAGCTTCATCTATGTTGTAGCCACTTGTCCATGTTACAGTCATCTGCAAAAGTGACCCCAAAATTAGGAAATGAATGTAAATTACATAATTTTATTAAAAAAACAAAAGTTTGAATATATACTGCATATTAATTACTTACTTCATTCCAAGACTTTCCTTGAGCAAGACGAGGATAAAGAGGTGCTTTTGGATTTGCAAATGATATTGAATTTGATACTGCCACCAGTTTTGGCTGCAAAGAACAATACCAATAGTCAGAACCTGTGAAATACTAAATATATAACGTCTTCTCTTTCATATTTTTGATGAGACCTGAAAAACAAATATCAGCAAGAACTCCTTGAAGGTAGATTTTGAAAGTAGAAAAGATTAACGATTACCACGACATACATTTGAGAATCCGCCTCCAAACAAAGCAAAGGAAAAATCTGCTCGTTGATTGATTAACTGGAACTTCACTGAAGCTTTCCCGGTCTTTGAATAGTTAGAATTAGAATAATTTGCTAATTGGTACTGAAATTACAAGAAAATGAATATCATTCAGTACTATTTATAAATAAGTTTGACAGTTCAAAGAAAAAAGGTATCACAATGTAGGATTTTTACAACCTTGATTGGGGCAGTGCAAATGTGTGGAGGTTGCTCCTTAGGGTTGTTTTCCGAGTAACAAATCGATCCACTGATCATCCACCATTCATTATCATGATTAGTCCATAAAGGAACACATCACAGTACAGAGAGCTATTTATGTGCATGAATTATCTTCTCAATTACTATATGAAGTTGAAATCCTTTATAAAATACATAAACCAACCAGAAACAGATATGAATATTCACAATTCACAAAGGTCAAAGAGTCAGGGAAATTACTTAAATTTTGCTGGAGAAAATACTCCAATCCAATCATCATTCGAGGGTTGATCATTTTTAAATTCCACAACCACCCTTTCAGTATCCTCCCCCTGTGAGCAATCATGACAAAGAAAAGCATAATTTTTCTGCTAATGATGAGCGAAATATTATATTTTTATAATACAAATCTATATCACACCCAATGCGAACTGTATTTTGTATCATCAATTAAAGAGAGCCGCAGAAAAATACTTGTGAGCAAATAAACCCAAATCAATGCAGAATTAAATGGAACAAAACAAACTATAAAATTTGCTCCACACATTAAGTCCGAGAACAAGAGGGGCGGCTTTAATGGATGCAGAATCCCTGAGTGAAAGAGCGACTTTATGGATTGCAATTTTCGACAAAGGCTGATCCCCAATTATAGAATGAGCTAAAACAGCATCCCAACTGAGTCTGAATAACAGAATCGAAACAAAAAGGAAAAAGTGGTTCCCCTTCATTCTTCTCTTCAGTAGGCAAACTTTTTTTCAGGCACAGGAAGGAGTGGGAAGAATGTTGACTCTGGGATTAACCTCGAGGAATTTTTCCTCGAAGAGGGTGAGAGGACTTTGAGCAGGATATGAGTACAGATAACGAGAATATTCTGAGGGAGTTAAGGTGGTTGACTTGTGATTGAATTCTAATTTCTACGAGAGTTCGAGTCTAGAGATATCAGAAATCTAATGATGGGAAGGCGGAGGGAATCTAGTGAGAAATTTGAAGGCAGACGGCCAAACAGCAAGCATGTTTCTTTTTGAGCAAATTATATTTTTTTCCCTATAAAATTAAGTTTTTTACAATTTTGATCTTATTATTTTAGAATTAGATAAATTTAGTTTCATTGGTTTCAATTTTTTGCAATGTTAGTCTCGCCATTAAAAATTAGATGGAAACCGTCTAAGTCATACTAACAACTCTGCACATTCTATACATGTGCAAATAAAAAATAATTATTATATAAATATATTATAATCAAATTTATTTTATTAAATATATATTCTATAATTATTTTTGATATAATCACTAAATTATAATAAATAAATAAATAGGTAGTATGAAATAATGTCATATTAGTAATTATAAAAATTTAAAATATAAATGAAAAGTAATAAAAATCATAAAAATAAAATAAAAGAAAAAGAATGCAAATGATGAAAAAGAAAAGTTAAGAAGAAAAGTGATCTGAGAGAAAAGAGAAATTAAGAAAACTTGTAAGAAAAGTCGGATGAAATCAATTAATAAATAAATAGAAAAAAAAATTTAGAGTCCATGACACCAAACTTTGGTATCTCGCTTAATATAATAGCTTTTGGTCCATATGATTTGATCATTCTTAATTTTAGTCCCACATTTTTTAAAATAAGCATATTTGGTCCCATTTTTTTAATTTTTTTGCAATGTTGGTCCTTCCATCATTTTTTTGACGGAAATGGGTATTTTGGTCGTTAACTCTAACTTATATTATTTCTTCTTTTATGTTTTATACACCAAAAAAAATCATAAAATGCATTTAACGTTTATTTCTAACTAAATATGCATATTTTGTTCATACACTACAATTATAGATTATACATGAAAAAGACTAGTAATCTCGCACACTTATTGTGTGTGCAAACAAAAAATTATTATTATTTAAATATATTAATTATTAATCTTCACATTAATATATATTCTACGATTATTTTTAATATAATTACTAAATTATGATAAATAAATGAATAATTAGCATAAGATCATATAATGTCATATGAGAAAATGAGAGAAATTAAAAAAAAAATAAAAGAAAAATAATTGAAGTGAAGTGAGAGAAAAGAGAAGTTAAACTAACATCGTGGAAGTGATAAAAAATAATTAAAAAGCGAAGAAAAGAATGCACAAGAATAAAGCGGATAAAAAAATAAAAGAAAAAAAAATAATCCAAGAGTTCAAGAGAAAAAAAAAAAATTTTTTTTCTGCTTCTCTCGCTTAATAAATAGTATAGATTATATTAATTAATAAAATGTATTTAAATGAGAAAACACTATACCTCCCCCACCAATTTACCACTACCGCTGTCACCATTGCTGCTCCTAAGCACCACCACACCTGTCACCGCTTTTGCACAAACCCAAAGGTCAGCCGCATCGCAGTTAGAAATAAACGTTAAATGTATTTTAGGATTTTTTTTTTGAAAAAGATAAAAGAAGAATTAATATAAATTAGAGTTAACAGCCAAAATACCTATTTCCGTCAAAAAAAATTGATGGAACGTCAATACTACAAAAAAATATGGGACTAAAATTGAGAATGACCAAATCTTATGGGACCAAAAGTGTAATTTACTCATATGACTTAACGGTTTCCGTATAATTTTTAACGGTGAGACCAACATTGTAACAAATTGAAACCAATGAGACTAAATTTATCTAATTTTAAAGTAATGAGACCAAAATTACAAAAGGTCTAATCCTATAGGACAAAAAATATAATTTGTTCTTTCTTTTTTTCCCCTTATACTTGGTACTAGGCTATTAAACTAGCAATAAAATTTCTTTTGCGTCTCATTTTTTGTTTTTTTCATTTATTCTTTAAAATTATTTCCCCTAACAAACAACAATGTGCTGACGAAAAAATTATAATTAATTTAGGGATAAAATTTTTTTGGAGCAAATTACATTTTTGGTCTTATAGGATTAGGCCTTTCGTAATTCTAGTCCCAATTCTTTGAAATTAAACATATTTAGTCCCATTATTTTAAAAAAGTTGCAATTTTGGTCTCATCAGTCAAATAATTGATGGAAAATGTATTTTTTTGCCGTTAAGTGCAATTTTGGGAAAAAGTTATTTCTTAGTAGGTTGTTTTTTGTGGGAGTTTGCTTATTATCATCTCATTTTAGCACCACAGTACCTTAATGAAAGTGATTCAGAGTAATGCTTCAAAGTTGATTTAAGGTGCTAAAATGGGATATTAACAAGCAAACTCCTGGAAAAAAAACAACCTAATGAACAATAACTTCTCCTCCCAAATTGCACTTAACGAAAAAAATGCATTTTCCGTCCATTATGGGACCGATGGGATGTCTACTTACAAAAATATGGGACTAATATTGCAAAAGGCCTAATCCTATAGGACTAAAAATGTAATTTCCACAAAGAATTTATCATCCGAACTATGTGCTCAGGACGTAGATCAGTGAGGAATTTTTTTGGATTTTTCGGGCGATAGGACAATGACGGCACATCGGTGGAGGAGCTCCTGTTCTGCCAAAGATCTCCAAAAAATATCAATGGGATTTCGAAGATCTCATACCCGTCTAACTCCGACTATGCAATCCGGTGTCAATTCAACGACAATGCTCCGACTAACTCGTACCCGTCAAGTGAATTCGGTACTCTAAATCAAAGAATGGTATAACCTTTATGTTTAGCACCGTATATCCTTAATTACAACCGTTCATAATAATAGTCCTCAAAATTTGGGTAGCTTGTTTTGTGTCATGACATTGCCGATATTATGCCTAATGTTATTATAATATCTCCCGAATAAGTACATTGCACGTTAACAAGTCAAGCGGTAAGATTGGAGTTAAAAATGAACTTATCGACATCAAATTGCCATGAATATTGTGTTTGGCCTAACTCACCCCCAAAAGCTAGCTACTGATGGGAGGGTTATCAAGACATTATATATTGAACTCCACATATTTTATTATTCAATGTGGGATAACAAGGGTGGAGAGACGAGCCTAGAATATTGAACATGTGACACCCTGCTCCTCTGACAAGTCAGGTACGTCATTGGGTGCGTTTTTCAAGAGTTACGATTTTATTTATTTAATTCTGTAATTTAATTATTCGTTTGCATGCCTTATGTGTCTAATTTGTATTATTTGTCCTTGTTTGTAACACTTAGAAACTATAGGACTTAATTAAAATAATAAAGGTTGGGTTTAATTGAATAATTTGAAAACTATGTGCGTCAATGTGTAAGAAGTAGAAACTTAGGGACTTGGTTGAAAAACTTCCACACGAGAACTCATTTACATCTCCGAGCCCCTCAACTTTGTTCCTCATATTTTTACGAGTTCATTGACTACCCTTTTGCCCATTCCGGAGTTCGTTACCTTTAAACGCGTATTTATTTCGTAACCCAAAATTAGTCTAAATTACCCGAAAATAACTCAAACCAGATAAACCTCGAAAATATCTCCCCTCACCCTTATGACCGATCCATCATATCCCTCTCCCTCATTCTCTACTCTCACTCTTTCACTATCTCTCTCTCTCTCTCTCTCTCAAGACAACGAAGCCATGGAAGAAGGAGAAGAAAGTCCTAGTCGACGGCGACCGCCGTCCCACCGGCCTGATTTCGGCCACCATCTTTCCTTTCTCCTTCCTCTTTCCTCTAACTTGCAAGCAATAAGGATTAAGAAGGGCTAGGGCTCAAACTCATCACCACCACCACATCTACGGTGACCCTATTCGGCGCCGCCACTTGTCTGGCAACCGTCCCTCCTCTCTTCTTCTCCTTGGTAAGTTTTTCCCCTCTTTCTCCTTCCTCATTGAGCATACATGGTGTATATATATATATGTGTGTATATATATTCAAATGAGTTTAATTGATTCTTGATTAATTGCTTGAATTAATATTGTTTTGATGATTATAATGTGTTTACAATGTACCCTAGCATGTATTTTGGGTGATTTTGTGGTGGTTAGAGCTCTAGGATCAGATTTGGGGGTGAAGGAACTCACCCCTGTCGAGTTTAGGCTGTTCCAGCCCTGTTTTGCTTCCTTCTGGAGGCCCGTCACGGTCGCTATCAAAAAGAATGTGTTTTCGTCACGGTCACAACCAATGATCAGGAAAAATTATTTCACGAATTTTTGGTACCCTTCTCGAACCCTAATTCGCACTCTAACTCCCATAGTATCAAAAATCGACCGGCCTAGTTTTTAAGCATTTTTGTATTCAATTTTACACTTTCCATATTCAATATTATAGTCAAAACGATCCTTGAATTATTTTATGAATTTTAGGAGTTGTTTCAAACCCTAGTTCCAATTCTAGCTCATTTTATAAAATTTTCCTATTTTTCAAGTACTATTCCCGCCGTAAAAACTAACTTTTAAACCGTACGACATTTGTCATCCAATATTGTACTCAAAATAATCCTTGAATTATTTTATGAATCATGACCATTTTCTCGAAAATTAATTCTCGTCCTAGCTTCATTTTACATATTTTATCATATTTTTTCAAAATTTCAAATGTTTACTACTTTAACTTGAAACGTTTAAATGTAAAATGTTTATACTCGTCGGAAAGCTCTTTTGATCCTCTTTCTTTTGCAAATTTTCCAATTTCAAACTCTAACCTAGAGTTTCTTCAATCTTTTAAATACAGTTTTCTAACTGTTTTAGAATTAATTTTATTTAATGTATTTATGAAATCATTTTGTATACATAAGCTCTTACATCATGTATACACCTATACATACATCTCAATACCCTACTCTTGTACACCTAGCTACCCTGCACTGTGAATCACACACCCAACTATTCAAAAATACCCTCTAGGTCCCAAATTCATACCTATAAATACCCTAAATCTTATTCACAAAATTCATACCAAAAATCATATATCTCTCTTGTTGGAAAACACGAATCAGAAAGCAGCGGAATTTAAAAAAAAATTTCCAACAAAAGGATCTTGGACTCGCAATCGTGTAACCAAATTCGTAGAGATAGAAAATGTAGCACCCTAGACCCCAAGGCGCCACATCCCCCGCACTGTAGCCTCAATCCACGTATGAAATGGACAGTTCATACATAAACCAAGACCACAGCGAACGGGTGACAACAAAACGACGCTCTAGGCGGGACACTCTCCCCAACAAAATCAAAACAACCATGAATAGAAAAGCGGAAGCAATAAAGTCATTCATATATACATAGGTACCATATTTATTACATAGATACATATAGGTACCAATTATCTATCAATACATTATCATATCTTCAATAATATACATCAGTAAGTATCCAAAATGCGATAAGAACGATTATAGCATGAAATGTCTCAAAATGCTATACAACCAGGGTATGAACTAGACCCGTGGAAATGCAAGACTCGAACAACTCCCGCCTAGCACGACCACGCTCAAAAGGTACCTGAAAAGTGAAGCATCAGTCTACCGAAGACTGAGTGAGGGGCAATAAAATATATATATCACACGTCACATGCAAGTTGTAGCCTCGGGTGAAGACTTTAGCATAAAATAGATAGGTATTTCAAGAAGTTAATCTTTGCCCGAGATTACAACCAATCATTTTAACACGTTTATTTAATCATGCTTGTCAATATCATGAACATGTGGCCCCGGCGAGCAAGGGCAATCTCCAACCGAACTCCCAATCGTGAACAATACGTGATCATGCTTGCTTGCTTGATAAATAAGTGATCAGGCAATATATTTTAGTGCTCACATAGACAAGTTCATACTTGAAAACATGCAATAACCCGAGGATAACCCGACATGCTGGATTAATCCCCAGTCTCCTTCTTCCTCCGGGTGATAGCGAGTTTGCAAGGCTCGACTATCCACGACATGGTGTGTGTAGAGGACATGACCCTCTAGACACGGAACTCCTTCCACCACTAATCTCCTAGTGGCTTCGGGGGTGATCCCAACAATGTGAGGATAATTCAGGAGTTACCCGTCAGCCCTTGCTTTCCCGGTTGGCTCAAGAATTACCCTCGGGCCCACGTGCAATCATGTACTCGCCAACATGCTTGAAAATCATTACAATCAATACATTCTTGCTTGAAATATTTGTCACTTTGAAAATGTTTATAAGTGTGATAGGTTTTAGCCGAAAATTAGCACATAAGGGTTATAGGGTTCGTTTTACCAAAACAAAACCTCACCTTTCTTGCAAAATAAAATAAAGTAGCGTTCTAAGGAGCTTGCTCCCCGTCCACGCCCTCGTGACCTGTGCAAATACGACATATGAACATGAGACATGGACTAAAATGGCCAAAATATGACGAACGGCGAAAACGTGTCGAGACGACCTCGAAAATGCAATGTGGTATTATAACTTTTCGTTTCACATCATATTAACACGTATTATAGCAATTCGGGGTCAAAGAAGTCGTTGGATCGAGGGGTCAAAATCGTAATTTTATGCAGTGAATTTTGTTCTGTCAGCCCCTTGGGAACGGCCGTTCCAGGCTTCCTTTGAAAACTGGGAACGGTCGTTCCCGTTGCCCAGAAGACGCGGCAACGTTTTCCATTTTTAAAACACGCCTACGCTGGGAACGGCCCTTCCGGTTCCAAGGCCAAAGTGGGAACGGCCGTTCCCATAGTCGGCCGCGCACATTTTGAAAAGGGATGGGAACGCCCGTTCCCACCAAGCCTTGAGGCTGGGAATGGTCGTTCCCTGCTTCTGCAACTGAAAAACAGAGCAGAAACAGAGTATGCTCTCGGGAAGAAAGCAACAAAGCTACCAAATCCCATTTTTGATCCCCAAATGCTATAATTTCTGGTAATATGATGCATACAACTTCAATAAATGATAATATAACACTTAGGCACTTAAACCATAAAATATCATCAAGAATTCATGCTTTCAAGTTCATGATCAATTTGATCATTCATGCCAAATATTCAAAGAATCAAGCTAGAAATCAAGCAATAATTCATGTTATCATCATTTAATCATGCTTCCTATTCTAATTCAATCATCTAGCATATAAATCTTAAACCCTAGCTTATGAAAATATGACCAAGAATCACCAACTCATGCAACCAACCTTAAGGATGGAAAGAAATGAAGAAAGTGGATGATGATGATGATGATCTCTCAATCTCTTAGAACACTTCTTGAAATCTTGATGATTGAAATGAAAATTATCTTCTTCCCTTTTCTTCTCTTTTGGAACCGAGAGAGAGATGAATGTATTTGGCAAATTTTGGATAGAAAATGATCAAGGAATGTGGGAGAAAAGATGATACGTAATTCATCTCCTTGGTTTGAGTGCTATATGCCAATTTGCCAATTGAGCCTTGAAGTCTTTAAGTTATACAATTAAGTATGCCATGATTTAGAATATGCTCAATTTGGTCCTTAGAAATCATGCAATTAAGTCCCTAATATTTTAGAAAGTATTTAACTAGGGACAATTTAGTAATTCTATCACTCTCGGTAATTGATTTCATGCAAGAAAGATTTTTCGTGCCACGAAATAGTATTTTGAATGATATAAAATCATATAATTGTTATAAATTATGTTTCATGAATTTACAAAAAATATGAATGCCACGTATGAATATTATGAAATTAAAAGAAATAATAAAAAAAAAACCTACGCTCAAAACGCACACGTGGCGTGCTTACCTGTTCATCCGGAAACCGGGGCGTTACAACTCTCCCCCCCTAAGAAGAATCTAGTCCCCAGATTCTCTAGTCCTGCTCGAACAACTCCGGGTGGAACCGTTTCATTTTATCCTCTGTTTCCCAAGTGGCTTCCTCGGTTTTATCGCTTCTCCACAAAACCTTAACCATGGGAATCCTCCGGTTTCTTAATTCCTGAAATTTCCGATCCATGATCTTAACCGGCCTTTGAACGAACGTCAAATTCGGTTCCAATTCAACTTCTTCCACGGGGAGAATCGTGGTCTCATCGGGGTAATATTTCCTTAGTTGCGAAACATGAAACACATTGTGAATCCCCGTAAGACTCGGTGGTAGGTCCAATCGATAGGCTACCTCGCCTATTCTTTCAAGAATCTCGAACGGACCTAAGTAGCGAGGATTAAGCTTTCCTCCTCTCCCGATCCGGGTGAAACCTTTCCTTGGTGACACCTTTAAGAATACCCGGTCACCCACTTCGAACTCCAGATCTCTTCGGCGCTTATCTGCATAGCTCTTTTGCCTATCTTGCGCAGCTTTCATCCGTTGTTGAATCATCTGAACCTTTTCAATCATAGCTTGAACGACTTTGGAAGGCCTTTCGAATCTTTCACCTTTCTTTACTCCTTCCTGTTTCGACCATTTCCATTCCTCCAAGTCGAAAAACAACGGAGATCGGCACTTTCTTCCATAAAGTAACTCATAAGGAGCCATCCCAATCGAAGCCTGAAAGCTATTATTATAAGCAAACTCGATCAAGGGAAGCTGTTCTGACCACGAGTTCTGAAAATCCATCGCGCAAGCCCGAAGAAGATCTTCCAAATACCTGATTAACCTTTCAGTCTGGCCGTCTGTTTGAGGGTGAAATGCTGTACTGAACTTAAGTTTCGTTCCCAAAACGGCCTGTAACTCCTGCCACAACTTAGAAGTGAACCTCGGGTCTCGGTCTGAAACTATGCTCACCGGAATACCATGAAGTCGAATAATCTCTCTGTTATAGATCTCGGCCAACTTCGGGATCTTATAAGACATCCGGACCGGTAGAAAGTGAGCAGACTTCGTAAATCTATCCACGATCACCCAAATTCCATCAAACCCGCCTTTAACCTTTGGTAATCCGGAAACAAAGTCCATCGTTACTTGTTCCCACTTCCACTCGGGAATAGGTAACGGTTGTAGAAGTCCCGCGGGTTTTTGGTGCTCAGCTTTCACTTTCTGGCAAGTCAGGCAATGTTTCACGTACTCTGCCACGTCTCTCTTCAACCCGTTCCACCAATAAAATTGCTTCAAATCCTTATACATCTTATTTCCTCCTGGGTGGATCGAGTAGGCTGACTTGTGAGCTTCCTCGAGTAGGACCCGTCTCAATTCTTCAGGTACTACTATTCTGTTCTTAAACCGAAGCAACCCGGTCTCATCAAACCCAAACGGACTCTCCGGGTCATCCCTAGCTTTACTGGCAAGTTTCTGTACTTCCGGATCCCTATTCTGAGCCTCAAATAACTGATTCTTCAATTCCGGCTGAATTGTGATATTAGAAACCCGAGCCCGTAACACAATCGGAGCAACTTCCTCACTTTCCTTTATTTCCACACTCGATACACTCGCCTTCCTGCTAAGTGCATCGGCGACCACATTGGCTTTCCCGGGATGGTACTTAATTGTACAGTCATAATCTTCCAACTTTTCCATCCAACGCCGTTGCCTCATATTTAGATCCTTCTGCGTGAATAAATACTGGAGGCTCTTGTGGTCAGTAAAGATCTCAAAGGAAGTCCCGTAAAGATAATGTCTCCATTTCCCGAGCGCAAAGATCACGGCTGCAAGCTCTAGGTCGTGTGTTGGATAATTCCTTTCATATTCCTTTAGCTTTCGGGAAGCATAGGCGATCACCTTTCCTTTCTGAGTCAAAACATAACCTAAGCCTTCTTTAGAAGCATCTGTATACACTGCATACTCTTCTGAGCCCTCGGGAAGCGTTAACACCGGAGCTGAGACTAACTTTTCCTTCAGAAAATTAAAGCTTTGATCACACTTCTCGTCCCAGACAAACTTAACATCCTTCTTTGTCAACCGGGTTAACGGTGCCGCAATCTTGGAAAAATCCTGAACGAACCTCCTGTAATATCCGGCCAATCCCAAGAAGCTCCTTATCTCCGAGGCATTCTTTGGTTTCTCCCACTTAAGCACGGCCTCAATTTTTGAGGGATCGACTTCCAACCCTTTCCCTGAAATCACATGCCCCAAGAAGGAAACCCGATCTATCCAAAATTCACACTTGCTGAACTTAGCAAACAACTGATGCTCTTTTAGTGTCTGAAGAACGAGTCTGAGATGTCTCGCGTGCTCCTCGGCTGATTTTGAGAAAACCAGAATGTCATCGATAAATATTACCACGAACTTGTCGAGGAAAGGCCTGAATATCCGGTGCATCATATCCATAAAAGCTGCAGGGGCGTTAGTCAATCCAAACGGCATAACCACGAACTCGTAGTGCCCGTACCGAGTATTGAATCCCGTCTTTGGAATGTCCTCTGCTCGGATTCGCAGCTGATAGTATCCCTGTCTTAAATCCAATTTCGAATACACCTTAGAGCCCTGGAGTATATCGAACAACTCCTCGATATGTGGGAGGGGATACTTGTTCTTAATAGTCATCCTGTTCAACTCTCTGTAATCGATGCACATTCTTAGAGTCCCGTCCTTTTTCTTTACAAACAAAACCGGTGCTCCCCACGGCGAAGAACTTGGCCGAATGTACCCAACTTCCAATAAAGCCTCAAGCTGAACTTTTAGTTCCTTTAATTCGGCTGGAGCCATCCGGTAAGGAGTCTTAGAATACGGCTCGGCATTCGGGAAAAGATCAATCACAAATTCAATCTCCCGTTCAGGCGGCAATGAATCCAATTTCTCTGGAAATACCTCGGGGAATTCCTTTACTACCTCGGTGTCCTCTAACTTCACTTGATCCTTTGGCTTGTTCAGAATATAAGCAATGAACCCTGTAGCCCCGTCTCTGACGAATCTCTGAGCCTCTGAAAACGAAAGTAGGGGTACGGTTTTCGAAGTACAGCCCGTAACAACCTCTGAACCCAACTGAACCTTCTTAGCCCGACAATCCACCGTAGCACAATGCCTGTATAACCATTCCATCCCCAAAATAGCTCCATATCTCTCCATCGGCATAACAATAAAATCTGTCAGAAACTCCCGGCCTTCAATTACAACTGGAACATCCCTGTAAACCTGATCCGTCTCTCGCCTACTACCGAAAGGAGTACTAACTAGATAGCGCACAGAAGTACACATAGCAGGCAAAGACAAGGTAATAGCAATAGAGTGCGCAAGAAAGGAGTGTGTAGCTCCTGGATCAAATAATGTATGGATGTTCGTGCCATGGATGCAAATAATACCTTCAACTACTGCAGCGGGGTCAATATCCGCATCCTGCTCCTCTCCCGCGAGTGCATAAGCCCGAGCTCTCACCAGTGGCCTCGGTCCCGCAGGTGGTGGATCCTGACGATCCGGACAACCATCAACCAGGTGCTCGTTACTCCCACAGATCAAACATAGGCCCAACCGACGCCTGCAGTTATCATAGGTGTGTGTAGGATGTCCACACCATGTACATCTCGGTCTCTGAGGTGGCTGGGGTGGTGCTGGAGCTCTCGGACCCTTCGGAAATGGCCCGGTGTACTTAGGTTTCTTCCCGGTATCCCTCTGAGCTGGAGGTGTAGAATAACCCATCGGCCTCTTTCCTGAGCTTAAACCCTGGCCTGATCTCGCGCCTGAAGCCTGTCCTGCCCGCTGAGTAGCCCTCCTAGCACTATCAGAATCTTCAACCTTTAGGGCCTTTGAAGTAGCTTTCGCCCAGGTGCTAGTATTAGTCGCTTTCAGTGCATCCTGAATGTCCGGTCTCAACCCCTGAACAAACTGCATTGCCTTGTGAAAGTCATCATTCGCTATGTTAGGTGCATAGCGAGAAAGCCTCTCAAACTCGGCGATATACTGGCCCACGGACCTGCCTCCCTGCTTTAGCTCAGTAAACTCCCTCAACCTGCGAGTACGGGAAGCTGGAGGAATATACTTGTTTCTGAACTCCCGTACAAAGACCTCCCAGGTAATCTCTGTTCCTGCTGCCTCCAGAACAATCTGAGTGCTCTCCCACCAGGAGTAGGCCTCGCCCTGAATAAGAGTAAGGGTACAACGAGCCTTCTCCTGACCGTCACAAGGAATAAGCTGCCAAATCCTTTCAATCTCTTTCAACCACATCTCTGCCTGGATATCGTCTCCCTTATAGAACTTCGGGGGACGCTGATTCTGAAACTCCCGTAAAATAGCAGAAATGGGGTTCTCTGGAGGTGCTACCTGCGCTGGTGGTGGTGGTGGAGGTACCCGTTCCTGTAACCTCTGATCAATTAACCCCACTACTGCGTTCATAAAGTCCTGAGGCTGTGCCTGAGCAGGTGGAGGAGGTGGTGATCTCTCACGGCGATGATGTCGGCGATGATGATGCCTGTGCCTCGAGGATCGATCACTGTAATGTCTATCGGGCTCCATCCTGAAATTAGATCACTAAACATGCGTGGCTTGATCAATAAATGCAAATGTGTGCATAGAATTTCCATAATATCAAGTAACATATATTCAAGGAAGATCAAGTAGTGCAACTAATGCGAATAAGGGAGTAAATCAAGTAAATCAACCCAATGCAGACTCCCAAATACCACATAATCCTATGCCGTGCGACCTAAACTGACTCGACACGACTCGAGAACCTCGGTTTTGCAACCGGGCTCTGATACCACCTGTAGATGTAGCACCCTAGACCCCAAGGCGCCACATCCCCCACACTGTAGCCTCAATCCACGTATGAAATGGACAGTTCATACATAAACCAAGACCACAGCGAACGGGTGACAACAAAACGACGCTCTAGGCGGGACACTCTCCCCAACAAAATCAAAACAACCATGAATAGAAAAGCGGAAGCAATAAAGTCATTCATATATACATAGGTACCATATTTATTACATAGATACATATAGGTACCAATTATCTATCAATACATTATCATATCTTCAATAATATACATCAGTAAGTATCCAAAATGCGATAAGAACGATTATAGCATGAAATGTCTCAAAATGCTATACAACCAGGGTATGAACTAGACCCGTGGAAATGCAAGACTCGAACAACTCCCGCCTAGCACGACCACGCTCAAAAGGTACCTGAAAAGTGAAGCATCAGTCTACCGAAGACTGAGTGAGGGGCAATAAAATATATATATCACACGTCACATGCAAGTTGTAGCCTCGGGTGAAGACTTTAGCATAAAATAGATAGGTATTTCAAGAAGTTAATCTTTGCCCGAGATTACAACCAATCATTTTAACACGTTTATTTAATCATGCTTGTCAATATCATGAACATGTGGCCCCGGCGAGCAAGGACAATCTCCAACCGAACTCCCAATCGTGAACAATACGTGATCATGCTTGCTTGCTTGATAAATAAGTGATCAGGCAATATATTTTAGTGCTCACATAGACAAGTTCATACTTGAAAACATGCAATAACCCGAGGATAACCCGACATGCTGGATTAATCCCCAGTCTCCTTCTTCCTCCGGGTGATAGCGAGTTTGCAAGGCTCGACTATCTACGACATGGTGTGTGTAGAGGACATGACCCTCTAGACACGGAACTCCTTCCACCACTAATCTCCTAGTGGCTTCGGGGGTGATCCCAACAATGTGAGGATAATTCAGGAGTTACCCGTCAGCCCTTGCTTTCCCGGTTGGCTCAAGAATTACCCTCGGGCCCACGTGCAATCATGTACTCGCCAACATGCTTGAAAATCATTACAATCAATACATTCTTGCTTGAAATATTTGTCACTTTGAAAATGTTTATAAGTGTGATAGGTTTTGGCCGAAAATTAGCACATAAGGGTTATAGGGTTCGTTTTACCAAAACAAAACCTCACTTTTCTTGCAAAATAAAATAAAGTAGCGTTCTAAGGAGCTTGCTCCCCGTCCACGCCCTCGTGACCTGTGCAAATACGACATATGAACATGAGACATGGACTAAAATGGCCAAAATATGACGAACGGCGAAAACGTGTCGAGACGACCTCGAAAATGCAATGTGGTATTATAACTTTTCGTTTCACATCATATTAACACGTATTATAGCAATTCGGGGTCAAAGAAGTCGTTGGATCGAGGGGTCAAAATCGTAATTTTATGCAGTGAATTTTGTTCTGTCAGCCCCTTGGGAACGGCCGTTCCAGGCTTCCTTTGAAAACTGGGAACGGTCGTTCCCGTTGCCCAGAAGACGCGGCAACGTTTTCCATTTTTAAAACACGCCTACGCTGGGAACGGCCCTTCCGGTTCCAAGGCCAAAGTGGGAACGGCCGTTCCCATAGTCGGCCGCGCACATTTTGAAAAGGGATGGGAACGCCCGTTCCCACCAAGCCTTGAGGCTGGGAACGGTCGTTCCCTGCTTCTGCAACTGAAAAACAGAGCAGAAACAGAGTATGCTCTCGGGAAGAAAGCAACAAAGCTACCAAATCCCATTTTTGATCCCCAAATGCTATAATTTCTGGTAATATGATGCATACAACTTCAATAAATGATAATATAACACTTAGGCACTTAAACCATAAAATATCATCAAGAATTCATGCTTTCAAGTTCATGATCAATTTGATCATTCATGCCAAATATTCAAAGAATCAAGCTAGAAATCAAGCAATAATTCATGTTATCATCATTTAATCATGCTTCCTATTCTAATTCAATCATCTAGCATATAAATCTTAAACCCTAGCTTATGAAAATATGACCAAGAATCACCAACTCATGCAACCAACCTTAAGGATGGAAAGAAATGAAGAAAGTGGATGATGATGATGATGATCTCTCAATCTCTTAGAACACTTCTTGAAATCTTGATGATTGAAATGAAAATTATCTTCTTCCCTTTTCTTCTCTTTTGGAACCGAGAGAGAGATGAATGTATTTGGCAAATTTTGGATAGAAAATGATCAAGGAATGTGGGAGAAAAGATGATACGTAATTCATCTCCTTGGTTTGAGTGCTATATGCCAATTTGCCAATTGAGCCTTGAAGTCTTTAAGTTATACAATTAAGTATGCCATGATTTAGAATATGCTCAATTTGGTCCTTAGAAATCATGCAATTAAGTCCCTAATATTTTAGAAAGTATTTAACTAGGGACAATTTAGTAATTCTATCACTCTCGGTAATTGATTTCATGCAAGAAAGATTTTTCGTGCCACGAAATAGTATTTTGAATGATATAAAATCATATAATTGTTATAAATTATGTTTCATGAATTTACAAAAAATATGAATGCCACGTATGAATATTATGAAATTAAAAGAAATAATAAAAAAAAAACCTACGCTCAAAACGCACACGTGGCGTGCTTACCTGTTCATCCGGAAACCGGGGCGTTACAGAAAACTTACTTTTCTTTTATTCTTTCTTGAAGCGTTTCAAGCCACCCAAGAACGCTCTTCTCGCGGCTTGACAACCCGTCCCTCGAAAGTCTCTTTCTACTTCAGAATCCATTATCGGGATAGCAATCCACACCAACCTAGATTCAATTCATGTTAGAGATGTTCTTAACAATATAACATAAAGAAAGAAACATGAAACGAGAAAAGCAGGATTGAAACTCCCTTCGAAAACAGTTTTGCGAAAGTAGAAAACTGCCAGTCACAAAACCCTCGTGAAAAAATTCATCCTTCAGGATATGGACGAACGGTTTTCGCCATCTTCTTTGGTTCGATTTTTTCATTCGCTTCACGTCGGGTTCAGAATCGTTTCATCATCCCTTCTGATCGTTTTTGCTTAATCCCCACTTTTGGTAAAGCTCGAATCTTCAAAACTTCTAACTTGAAGTCTCTAGAGATAGTCCACCAACTTGGCTACAATCTAACTAGTAAGGATGCTAGTTCTCTAGTTAGTGTTTAGGCTTAACCTAGGGTTTTATTTTATCTTGGAGAAAGGAAGGTGTTCAACACATGAACCAAGAATTGTCTATTAGCTCTAAAGGGGAGCATGAGCTCCCCTATATATAAGAAAGGGGAGGGACGAAATTCCTAGTCCTTAATGGGCTAGGATTTTGGTCTCTCTCTCTCCTATTACTTGATCATCAAGTAATTTTGACTTTGATTTTGAATTCTAATTCAAATCAACTTTCAAGAGAGCTAAAAATATCCAAACTATTTTTGGATAATTTTATACTTTATTTATTTAAAATAAATAACTTATTTATCTAATTAATATTCATAATTAATTAACTAGATTATTTTTCTCCAAAATAAGACTTTCTTTTTAATTCAAAATTAAACCAAAGTCTATTAAATAATTAATCACATTAATTATTTAATACATAAATAAACATACACATATATTTATACACGTATGTGACACGTGTCACAATGACACGTGTCACTCACGTGAGCCACACGTGTGGTTTCACACGTGTGGAACCCTCTTGGCTTGATTAACTCGTTTAATCATTTTAAAGCCTCAACTCATGTAACCAAGTTGTTGTGTGTGACCCTCTAGGTTCTCAATTCAATTAGCAGTGACCCTAATTAATTAATTCACTAATTAATTAATCAGTCCACAGATTAAACGACCATAGTCTAGCAACAGGTGTTTAACCCCTAGCTGAATTGGAATGTTCGGATTCGACAGAACCTTTAAGTCATTGATTCATGTGAGATACAATCCTCCTACTTACTATCTCTCAACCATGATCTAGGGTAAGGGAATAATTAGAACCCTAATAATCTGGTCTTAAAGCTAAAGTGCATTTCATATCCATTTGATCTCAATCCAAGAAACCCTTTTCTTGATGTCTTGATCTACTGCCTTGGCCAAGGACTCCATATGACATATGAATGACTTACACAATAAGAGATCACCTTGCAAATGCAAGTGTAGGTCCTTTCTTGATTCTCATTCACTTTCATGAGTCACTTGTGCAGCCCCAGCATAAGCCTTGAATCAGTTGTCTAAGGTGACACCCTTTAAAGCTTATACCAAAGACTACAGAGTTAACTCATAAAGTAACATGGAACCTCAAGTCTAAGGATCAATTAATCACATCAATGACTCGTGAGATATTTCCTAATCTGGAAGTTTCCATTTCCTTAAATAGAAACTTCCTTTCCCATTTAGGAATGTTCTCACACGGGGCACCTCAGTGAACTTACTTATTAAAGTAAGCACCCTCATGTATCACGCACGTATCAACTATACACTTTGCACCTCCATGAAACAAGGTGGTCCTTCTTAAGGGCGTGATCCCACAAGCAAGCCTTAGAGGAGTCAGGTTGACACTCCCACTGTCTGTAGGACTCATCGGCTTGGAGTATTTTACTAATCATGACTTATGTGATATAGGGCTCGTTTCATGAACCATTTCACCTAAATGGTAGAGTCCTAAAGTCATCAGGATTAGGGGAGTTCTCATACATGCGCACGTAATGGAAACACACAAAACACGTATTGGCATATAAAGAAGTGTTTGCCTATAATCAATCGTATATTATTCAAAGATTGTCTGTGATACAAGAAAAGTCCCAAAGCAGATTACATCGAATCGGCTTTCTAGGGCACTATTCCTAACAATCTCCCACTTGCCCGTAAAAACCATTTAGGTATTCTAAGTCCCATCTTCTCAAGATGCACTTTGAGAGCCTATTGACTTTGGGCGTTTCCAAAGTGGATCTGCTATATTCTCTGCTGATGTGACCCTCTTGTTTACACATCTCTTAGGAAACACCTTTTCCTTATAAAGTGATTCGTAATCACGTGTTCAGTCTCTTGGTGAGGTCTTGGTTCTCTTACTTGAGCAACCATCTATTTTATCATACAATATGATAAAGGAGTTGTTTCATGCTAGGAACTTCATCTAACTGGTTAGATGGAGTTTCTTACCCAAACACTTAACTTAGCGTTATATAATACGACTAAGTTCTCAACTACGACAGTCGAGTTTTGCAATGTCCGTCCTTGGAACCCTTTCCAACACATTGCATTACCATTCTGGTAGAAGTTGTATCCTTGCAATGATTTCATAATCATCCATGTTTGATGAACGGTTACATCAAATATCCTTCTAACAACAAGATCTTTTGGGCTCTGTAAACTAAGACATATCCTCATTTCTTCTCAAGTACTCTGAGGACATCCTTTACAGAGATCTAATGACCTTCTCTGAGGTCATATTAGATTCGGCCTACTACGCTTAGTGTTGTGCCATATCTAATTTAGTACATAACTTTTCGTACATTATGCACCCTTTCACTTAAAGGGATTTTGGACATTCTAACTTTCTCAAAGTTTATCTTAGGACACATACTCTTCAAAAGAGACGTTCCATTGTCCATACTAAACTCCTTTTAGTACCGTGGTTATGTACTCATTTTGTGATAATCCTTTTATTCTCTTAGATCTATCTTCTATAGATCTGAATGTCGAGAATATAGGATAATCACCAAGATCTTTCATGTCAAATTGTTTCTTAAACAAGAATTGGTAACTTTCACGTCATCCTTGACATTCCTAATGAGAAGGACATCGTCTTCTAAAGAACCAAAATTGACTCTTACATCACTAACTTTCATATGTACACTCTGAGACTTATTCGACTTCTATCTGTGTCAAACGATTTGACTGTGGAATCGAATTGTCTAACTCCTAGAAGCCTTTATCAATCCACAGATTGACTTTAGGGATTTGCATACCTTATGCATACTCCCGCTGAATATGAGATTTATAGAAATACCTTATTTCAGTCTCTTTCAATCTCATATTGAACAAGATAGTTCTCATATTCATTTATCATATCTCATAGTCAGAATATGAGGATGTGGTAAACATAATCCAAATGGACTTTTGCATTTCAATCGTCAAGAAGGTTGTAATGCTTTCCATTTACTCGAAGCTCCACGAGCTTGATCCTATCAGGTGGATCAACCAAGGTCAAAACTTGGTTTGAGTATATGGAATCCATATTGGATTTCAAGGCTTGCTTACACTACTCAGATTCCAAATGTGACAGTGTCTCCTCTTCAAGTAATTCCTTGGCTATCTAGGAACGCGTTCTAAACACGTCTTAAGAGAAGGGTTTCACACGTGTACATACTCTAAAATTTGGCTAAATTTTATCAGATGGGCTCGTTTCTTCTATATGTGGCGTGGATATTTATATTTAAATTTCTTTGAGGTCTGCTTGCTTGTCTTTCTTCTTCTATAGGAACGATTCCTTGAGAAAGATACATTCCTTGAGACAAACAACCTTTGTCTAAGGGAATTGCAGAAACAATATTCAATATCGTTGTATAAACTTGAACTCATTTCAAACTTATCTCCCACTATCCTCTTCACTTAAGAGGATTCTACTAAATTCTTGGATAAGAATAATTAGGGAATTTAATATGCCACATTGCATAGTGCAACTAAAGGACTGATTTTGGAAGGTACTAAATTCAAAATCTCTAACTGCATATTCTGGGAGTTTATTCCTAGAATGATTATAAGTCAGTAAAGCTTGCTATGGAATGGACCATGTTGCATTAGATTTCATTCCCTCATTCGGAAACACTAAGGTGTTCTCGAATTAGTTTACTGAGAGATAATCCTATTATCTCTAAGATGAGTAAGGAATTAGTTGCTAAGATATTGGCTATCTCGATCATATCGATTTACCTATAACTTATGACTACTTCGGTTCCTAACCTCCTTTCGAAATTCTAAGAATTTCATATAAGTTTCGAATTTGTACTTTAACAAGTACATTCATTCATAATGATTAAACTGACGATTGTATCTAGTGCTTACATTAAGCATCTTACACTCATCAGCACGGATCGAAATCCACTATAATTTTGGAACGTTCCAAAGTAATTCGAAGCTTTGTCATCTCACTTACTTTTGTTATCTCGTTGTATGTTCAGAACATTAGTGCCTTGAGTCTTTGCACAACGGCTTATGCAGAATTGACTTAAGACTAGTAAATTCTATTCCTAGTAGAATTACTAAACGAGGTAACATTTCAAAGTACTCATACTCTTTGCAGTTCCCTTTCAAAGTCCTTATTTGCTACCATAGAATCAAACGTCCTATTTGATCTCTAGTGTCTTTTGGACGTACCCCTTACATGCCCCTCCATTGGGCTCTTAAGGGTTTCTTCTTCTTTAGGCCTTCAAGCCTTTAACTTAGGGAGTTTTAGAAGAAGAATTAACCATCTCAACCTTTTATTCCTTCTTAAGGATGCTCTCAACCATTATCAACTTAAATGATTAACTATGCTACATTAGCATCATTCTAGTTGAGCATAAAGGGTTTGAATGATAGTCGAAGCAATGTAAGCAATCAGTGCATTGAGAACTCTTTTCTCAGTTGATGATCGAGACCATAAGATCTTCAAATAAGATCTTTAGACCTTGTTCGCGTGCACTTGTTTCCTCATTTGGAATATTGAATAATTCCATAGTGTTATACCTTGTAACATTTTTATGAGGTGGTTCAATTGCTTTTAAGTGGTTTGGAAAAATCCATTCACCTCAGATTGCTTCTCTTTTGGCCCGGGTCGACTTTTCACAATTGAAAACTTCGCCCTTTAGAGAACGCCTTTCTCTAGTCGGATTCTAAAATGAATTTTAGGATCCGAAGCCATTTAGAGTTAGTCAGGACTTGGTCAACTTATTTGACTTAAGGATGGATACGAATGGGTTTGCATTTCATATTGTAGAGAATCACAGAACTACAACCTAAATGCTAAGCAGAGAAAATGTGGGCATGCTGAATTATAACGATATACAAAAGATAAGGTCTTTAATCTACTGTAGCTCCCACTGTTTTTCAAAGATCTATAATTCCCAAAGATCTAAGAGGAACACGTTTCCCAATGGGTACTAAGATCCTAAGCATTTTACCTCGAACCCACGACTCGCGGACATTCTAAGCAAAATCCTAGGTAGGTACAACTTACCAATTCTAACACCTTTAGAACTCTTAGTAATTGTTTTTGCATCACCTATCTTTCAATATGGACCCACGACTCGTGCGACATCCATATTTACTTAGGCGTTTAAGCTAGACCCATCAATCATAAGATCATGATCAAAACTTAGTTCGAACGACCCACGACTCGCGGACATCGCCCTTTCCAAAATTAACCACGAAATATTGATCATTTAAAATGATCAATTAGGTAACTAAGAACTAATAAGCTCCACTAGCTATCCCACGACTCGCGGACAATAACTAGCTTTACTTACTAAACTTAAAACCTATTGATGGAATGCTAGGAATTTAATTCAAAATTTGCATCTCGAATTAAATACCTATTATTCGAAATGAGCTTAATATTTAATGGGAATTTTCGAATCAACCGAAGAGTTGTTCGGTTCGACCTCACCAACATATATGTTATCCAATTTTATTATTCTTGATTAATGCAAGTACACTTAAATGCATTTCAAACAAGCACATAAACAGATAACATGTCCTAGCATGATACTAACATGTAATGATCATGGGTTCTACCTATCTTATGCGTGATATGTGGGAGCCACTCCACAATCACAAGTTCTAACATACATGCCACATAAACAGTTTAAATCACATAAGGGAAAACGGTAACAAAATACGAGCCCTATCTCTATTACATTTAACAATTGAGATTCCCCTCCCTAACATTTTGAGGGGTCTTCACTTATGGCCTCCTTGTTACTTGAATGTGGTCCATCTTACTCCATGGGTGCATTGTCTCCAAAATGAAAATAAAACCTCACCACCTATCTCTACTCTCAAATTACAATAAAAAGAAAAAGACATAAAGTAATAAGGCTCAATCTTCATATTGGCCTTAGACAATTACACGGGGCATACCCCGGCCTCAAAAACAGTAATATGGAAAGCCACATAATAAATCACATAACAGTACGCACATAAGTGAGGCTCCAACCTCAATTGAAAAACGCAACTATAGGGCTCCAACCCCAATTTAAACCATCCATGTGCATAAATTAAAACCATACATAGATCTAAACCCATGATCACCTAACATGCTTTTGCGAGAATTTAAATTTAGCCAATAAATTAAAATTCTCGTTTCAAGTCCTAATGACTTAAAACACGACTTAGATGCAATTCTTGTTCAAGAGCCTTTTCAATAAAACCCGAAAAACAACAAACCAATAAAATTCCAATTAATTTCCAAAATTAATAATTTTATTCTTTCATTATTTTCAGAAAATAAAGATTGTAATTTTTCCAAAATTTAAATCGCTTAATTTCTCAAAAATCCCAATTTAATCAAAATTTTAAAATAATTTTATTTTAGCAAAACTGATTTTAAAAGATAAAATTAAAATAAAATTTAAATCAGGATTTTATGGACCGAAAACACAAAAACACGAAACACGAAAACGGGCCCGAAAAGGGGCCTAGCCGCGCGAGGCACTTTCGCGCAGCAGCGCCCGCCGCGACTAGGCGGGCTGGGCAGGCGTCCCGCGCGGTTACGGGACGGGCTGGGCGCGCCCGGGACGGCTCCCGCGCGGTTGCGGGAGGAGCTGGGCGGCAGCGGCGGGCCTGGGCGTGCGACGTGCTAGCACGCCTAGGCTCGTCCTTTTCGTGTTCCGTTTTGTGTCCAGGTTTCTCAAAACCAATTCAATCCAAAATTAAAAAATTCGATTTAAACATATTTCAATCAAAACGGTTTTCAAAAACACAATTTAAGAAAACAGTTTCAGAAATTCAGGAAAAATTACAGTTTCGTATTTCAGGCTTTCTAAAAGAACTCATGAATACCTAATTCGCATCTAAGCCTAAGAATTTCTACCAAATTCAGAATAATTGAGACGAATCAGAAACACGATTAACGAGGTGGCTCTGATACCACTTGTTGGAAAACACGAATCAGAAAGCAGCGGAATTTAAAAAAAAAATTTCCAACAAAAGGATCTTGGACTCGCAATCGTGTAACCAAATTCGTAGAGATAGAAAACTTACTTTTCTTTTGTTCTTTCTTGAAGCGTTTCAAGCCACCCAAGAACGCTCTTCTCGCGGCTTGACAACCCGTCCCTCGAAAGTCTCTTTCTACTTCAGAATCCATTGTCGGGATAGCAATCCACACCAACCTAGATTCAATTCATGTTAGAGATGTTCTTAACAATATAACATAAAGAAAAAAACATGAAACGAGAAAAGCAGGATTGAAACTCCCTTCGAAAACAGTTTTGCGAAAGTAGAAAACTGCCAGTCACAAAACCCTCGTGAAAAAATTCATCCTTCAGGATATGGACGAACGGTTTTCGCCATCTTCTTTGGTTCGATTTTTTCATTCGCTTCACGTCGGGTTCAGAATCGTTTCATCATCCCTTCTGATCGTTTTTGCTTAATCCCCACTTTTGGTAAAGCTCGAATCTTCAAAACTTCTAACTTGAAGTCTCTAGAGATAGTCCACCAACTTGGCTACAATCTAACTAGTAAGGATGCTAGTTCTCTAGTTAGTGTTTAGGTTTAACCTAGGGTTTTATTTTATCTTGGAGAAAGGAAGGTGTTCAACACATGAACCAAGAATTGTCTATTAGCTCTAAAGGGGAGCATGAGCTCCCCTATATATAAGAAAGGGGAGGGACGAAATTCCTAGTCCTTAATGGGCTAGGATTTTGGTCTCTCTCTCTCCTATTACTTGATCATCAAGTAATTTTGACTTTGACTTTGAATTCTAATTCAAATCAACTTTCAAGAGAGCTAAAAATATCCAAACTATTTTTGGATAATTTTATACTTTATTTATTTAAAATAAATAACTTATTTATCTAATTAATTAATTCATAATTAATTAACTAGATTATTTTTCTCCAAAATAAGACTTTCTTTTTAATTCAAAATTAAACCAAAGTCTATTAAATAATTAATCACATTAATTATTTAATACATAAATAAATATACACATATATTTATACACGTATGTGACACGTGTCACAATGACACGTGTCACTCACGTGAGCCACACATGTGGTTTCACACGTGTGGAACCCTCTTGGCTTGATTAACTCGTTTAATCATTTTAAAGCCTCAACTCATGTAACCAAGTTGTTGTGTGTGACCCTCTAGGTTCTCAATTCAATTAGCAGTGACCCTAATTAATTAATTCACTAATTAATTAATCAGTCCACAGATTAAACGACCATAGTCTAGCAACAGGTGTTTAACCCCTAGCTGAATTGGAATGTTCGGATTCGACAGAACCTTTAAGTCATTGATTCATGTGAGATACAATCCTCCTACTTACTATCTATCAACCATGATCTAGGGTAAGGGAATAATTAGAACCCTAATAATCTGGTCTTAAAGCTAAAGTGCATTTCATATCCATTTGATCTCAATCCAAGAAACCCTTTTCTTGATGTCTTGATCTACTGCCTTGGCCAAGGACTCCATATGGCATATGAATGACTTACACAATAAGAGATCACCTTGCAAATGCAAGTGTAGGTCCTTTCTTGATTCTCATTCACTTTCATGAGTCACTTGTGCAGCCCCAGCATAAGCCTTGAATCAGTTGTCTAAGGCGACACCCTTTAAAGCTTATACCAAAGACTACAGAGTTAACTCATAAAGTAACATGGAACCTCAAGTCTAAGGATCAATTAATCACATCAATGACTCGTGAGATATTTCCTAATCTGGAAGTTTCCATTTCCTTAAATAGAAACTTCCTTTCCCATTTAGGAATATTCTCACACGGGGCACCTCAGTGAACTTACTTATTAAAGTAAGCACCCTCATGTATCACGCACGTATCAACTATACACTTTGCACCTCCATGAAACAAGGTGGTCCTTCTTAAGGACGTGAACCCACAAGCAAGCCTTAGAGGAGTCAGGTTGACACTCCCACTGTCTGTAGGACTCATCGGCTTGGAGTATTTTACTAATCATGACTTATGTGATATAGGGCTCGTTTCATGAACCATTTCACCTAAATGGTAGAGTCCTAAAGTCATCAGGATTAGGGGAGTTCTCATACATGCGCACGTAATGGAAACACACAAAACACGTATTGGCATATAAAGAAGTGTTTGCCTATAATCAATCGTATATTATTCAAAGATTGTCTGTGATACAAGAAAAGTCCCAAAGCAGATTACATCGAATCGGCTTTCTAGGGCACTATTCCTAACAATCTCCCACTTGCCCGTAAAAACCATTTAGGTATTCTAAGTCCCATCTTCTCAAGATGCACTTTGAGAGCCTATTGACTTTGGGCGTTTCCAAAGTGGATCTGCTATATTCTCTGCTGATGTGACCCTCTTGTTTACACATCTCTTAGGAAACACCTTTTCCTTATAAAGTGATTCGTAATCACGTGTTCAGTCTCTTGGTGAGGTCTTGGTTCTCTTACTTGAGCAACCATCTATTTTATCATACAATATGATAAAGGAGTTGTTTCATGCTAGGAACTTCATCTAACTGGTTAGATGGAGTTTCTTACCCAAACACTTAACTTAGCGTTATATAATACGACTAAGTTCTCAACTACGACAGTCGAGTTTTGCAATGTCCGTCCTTGGAACCCTTTCCAACACATTGCATTACCATTCTGGTAGAAGTTGTATCCTTGCAATGATTTCATAATCATCCATGTTTGATGAACGGTTACATCAAATATCCTTCTAACAACAAGATCTTTTGGGCTCTGTAAACTAATACATATCCTCATTTCTTCTCAAGTACTCTGAGGACATCCTTTACAGAGATCTAATGACCTTCTCTGAGGTCATATTAGATTCGGCCTACTACGCTTAGTGTTGTGCCATATCTAATTTAGTACATAACTTTTCATACATTATGCACCCTTTCACTTAAAGGGATTTTGGACATTCTAACTTTCTCAAAGTTTATCTTAGGACACATACTCTTCAAAAGAGACGTTCCATTGTCCATACTAAACTCCTTTTAGTACCGTGGTTATGTACTCATTTTGTGATAATCCTTTTATTCTCTTAGATCTATCTTCTATAGATCTGAATGTCGAGAATATAGGATAATCACCAAGATCTTTCATGTCAAATTGTTTCTTAAACAAGAATTGGTAACTTTCACGTCATCCTTGACATTCCTAATGAGAAGGACATCGTCTTCTAAAGAACCAAAATTGACTCTTACATCACTAACTTTCATATGTACACTCTGAGACTTATTCGACTTCTATCTGTGTCAAACGATTTGACTGTGGAATCGAATTGTCTAACTCCTAGAAGCCTTTATCAATCCACAGATTGACTTTAGGGATTTGCATACCTTATGCATACTCCCGCTGAATATGAGATTTATAGAAATACCTTATTTCAGTCTCTTTCAATCTCATATTGAACAAGATAGTTCTCATATTCATTTATCATATCTCATAGTCAGAATATGAGGATGTGGTAAACATAATCCAAATGGACTTTTGCATTTCAATCGTCAAGAAGGTTGTAATGCTTTCCATTTACTCGAAGCTCCACGAGCTTGATCCTATCAGGTGGATCAACCAAGGTCAAAACTTGGTTTGAGTATATGGAATCCATATTGGATTTCAAGGCTTGCTTACACTACTCAGATTCCAAATGTGACAGTGTCTCCTCTTCAAGTAATTCCTTGGCTATCTAGGAACGCGTTCTACATTTAAGTTTAATTACATGTTATGAGTATGAAATTGGTTAGGCATGATCGTGAACTTATATGAATACATGAATAAGGCTAAGAACTTGTACTTGATGTTCTTAGTAGTGTGTGTGCGCGTGTGTAGTAGTGTGTGTATGTCTGATTAATTTTATGTTACAAAGTGTTTAATCTTTAGAATTTCAAATATTAAATGTTTTCAATAGTAATTTTCACTTTTGGTCAAAATTTTATTTAAAGTAATTAAGATTTTATTTAAAAATAATTATAAATTAAAATTTTAAAAAATTAAAGAAGGACATCCTAATTTTTCAAAATCGGCGATTTTGCAAACGTTTTCAAAATCATGTTCTAAATTGCCAAAATAAATCTAATTTATCATTTTAAAAACTTATTAGGATCATAAATTGATTAATGAATACATGACTAGCAAATAAATTTATAAACCCTATATGATTAAGAAAAATCCGATTAAATGATTAAAATAGAGTTTATCGGGTTTTTGTAACGCCCCGGTTCCGGATGAACAGGTAAGCACGCCACGTGTGCGTTTTGAGCGTAGGATTAATTTTAATTCTTTAATTTCATAATATATTCTTACGTGGCATTCATATTTTATAAAATTCATGAAACATCATTTATGTGAAGTATTTGATTTCATATCATTGAAAATATTATTTCATGACACGGAAAATATTTATTGCATGAAACAATTACCGAGAGTGTTTCAAATTACTAAATTGTCCCTAGTTGAATATTCTTTAAAACTTTAGGGACTTAATTGCATGAATTTCAAGGGCTTGATTGTGCCTAATTCAAATGGTTGCCTACTTGATTGTATAAATTCGCAAATTAAGGGATTAATTGGCAATCAGCATAATTCACAAAAATCAAGGATGATGAATCACATAAAATGGCTTCTCTATGCTTCCTTGATCCATTTTCAATCCAAAAAATTTCCCAACAACTTGCTCTCTCTCTCGGTATCAAGAAGCAAGGAAAAGGAAAGAGAATTTTATCATTTTCTTCAAGAATTTCAAGTAATTTGCCAAACTTTGGGAGTTGATCATCATCGTCATCATCTATTTTCTCCATATTTTCATCTTCAAGGTTGGTGTTTGCATGAATTGATGAGTTTGATCATATTTGACATAGCTAGGGTTTGAGGATTATGTGTTAGATGGATTAATTCTAGTTGGAAGTATGATTAGGTGAATATTTGTTGAATTATGGCATGATTTATTCATGAAATTATTGGAAATTTGAGCTTGGTTGATCAATATGAGCATAAGCATGAAACTTTGATTTCTTGATAATATTTCATGTCTTATGTGCTTAAGTGTGTTTTTATCATTCTTTGAAGTTATATGCATCATATTCCCAGAAAATCTTGGTTTTGTTGATCAAAATTGGAGTTTTGTTGTTGTTGTGATGCATTCCCGTAAGCATCCCCTGTTTTTGCTCTGTTTTGTAAGTTGCAGAAACTGGGAACGATCGTTCCCAGCCTCAAGGCATTGTGGGAACGGGCGTTCCCACCCTTTCAAATGAACTAGGTGGCCGACCATGGGAACGGCCGTCCCATTTTGGCCTTAGTGCCGGAAGGGCCGTTCCCAGCTAGGCGCGTTTTTAAACTGGAAAAACGTTGGCGCGATTTTGGGGGTTCATGGGAACGACCGTTCCCATTTTCCAAAGGGGTCCAGAACGGCCGTTCCCACCTGACTTGTAGAACAATATTCTCTGCATAAAATTACGAAAATAGCCCCTCGATCCGACGACTTCTTTGACCCCGAATTACTATTATATGTGCTAATATGTACTGAAACAACATGTTATCATGCCACATTGCATTTTCCTCGTCATCTCGATACATTTCCACCGTTCGTCATATTTGGTCCATTTTAGGTCATGTCTTACGTATACACGTCGTGTTTGCACAGGTCACGGGGTTGTGGACGAGGAGCAGGCTCAGTAGAGTATATCCTTGTCATATTTTGTAAGAAAAGGTGAGGTTTTATTTTAAGTAAATCGAACCCTATAACCCTTATGTACTATTTTTCAGCCAAAACATATTATCATTATAAACGTTTTCAAAGTTATAAATATTTCAAGCAAGCAAGTAATGATTGTCATGATTATCAAGCAAGTTTGGCGAGTACATGATTGCACGTGGGCCCGAGGGTAATTCTTGAGCCAACCGGGAAAGCAAGGGCTGACGGGTAACTCCTGAATTATCCTCACATTGTTGGGATCACCCCCGAAGCCACTAGGAGATTAGTGGTGGAAGGATTTCCGTGTCTAGGGGGTCATGTCCCCTACACACAACATGTCGTGGATAGTTGAGCCTTGCAAACTCACTATCAACCGGAGGAAGAAGGAGACTGGGGATTAATCCGGCATGTCGGGTTATCCTCGGGTTATTGCACGATTTCAAGCATGAAACTGTCTATGTGAACACTAAATGGAATTGTATGATCATGTGTTGAATTGATAAAGCAAGCACGTATTGTCACGTTTGGTGTAAAGGTTGGAGAATCGCCCCTGCTCGCCGGGGTCACATGTTCATGAAATGATCAAGTTAAATTGTTAAAATGATTAGTTGTAATCTCGGGCAAAGAACGAGTTTCTTGAACTATATATCTATTTCACTTCCAAAGTCTTCACCCGAGGCTACAACTTGCATGTGATGTGTGTTATATATATTTATTGCCCCTCACTCAGTCTTCGGTAGACTGATACTTCACTTTTCAGGTACTTGAGCGTTTGGTCGTGCTAGGCGGGTGTCCGGTCGAGTTTTGCATTCTCAAGAGTCTAGTACCGTACCTTCATGTATAGCACTTTTGGTACCTCATGTTATGATAGTTATTAGTACATTTTGAGTACCTGAGTATGTATATTATTAAGAGATGATAATGTATTGATAGTTAAGTTGGTACCTATACGTATCTATTCGATAAATATGGTATCTATACGTATGATTGATTTATTGCTTCCGCTTTTGAATTCATGTTTGTGTTATTTATGTTGGGAAGTGTCCCGCCTAGCTTGTCATTTTTATTGTCACCCGTTCGCTATAGTTGAGGTTTATGTATGGACTTTCCATTTCATACGTGGATCGAGGCTATAGTGCGGGGGATGTAGTGCCCTGGGGGTTAGGGTGCTACATTTTTCCTAACGTGTCACTCTTTTAATTACGTACTTTATGTTTTTGCTAAATTAGAATAGTAAGAACCTAGTCCTAAACCTGTAGTAGTTATTATTTTCAGGCGAAGTTAGGACCGAGCAGTGGAATCCTCAAGACTTTGTATCGGTTATTAGGTGAGGGTTAAAACGTTTTCATTGGAATCATGCCTATACTCATGTACCTATATAAATTTTTTTTCAAGCCTACCTATTATTTATGATTTACTACCCTTTGTACATAATACTTGTAGCACCCCAAGCGGTGGGCACCACACCCCCCGCACTAGGGCCCGACACATGTAACGAAGTGGAGAATCGGTACACGCACCAAGCACTAGGTAACAAGAGACAAACAAAAGCCACACCTAAGTTAGACGGCCTAGACCCTCAAACAGAGCGCACATAATTCAAACATACAAGTGCTGAAGCATTAAACAAAATAAACATAGGCATATCATCAAGCTATACATCACAAACGGATCTTATACAAACTTGCCACAATGGGCCAAAAGTAATGAATACAATTTCCATAATATCAAACTACAAGTATTCCAAAGGTACAAAGTGCAAAAACAAACTAAGAATGAAATGCAGACTCAAGCTATACTAAGAAGACTCAAAAGACCACAAGCCGCCTAGCTCGAACCAAAGATCGGTACCCGCAACTAAAAACATAAAGAGGGAGGGGTCAGTCACACTGACTGAGTGAGGGGTTGACACACACACACACACTATACATATATACGGAGCACAACACATATCAGAGTTGGAAGTTCATGAAGCGGGCATGGTTTTTGCATTCTCAAACATTTTCTCCCGTGATACTATATATAAGAAAGAGTTAGGGTCGAAGGCCAAAATAACTAATTTTTAATAAATAAGAGTCCACTCCCGTTTCACGAACTATTTCGTAACAAACTAGCATAACGAGTACGAACATAAATCAAACAAACTAGCACGCAAACCTTCACACAAAAGGAAAATGTGCATAGGAATAATGTCCGTCCTGGACTTCCTTAGCCACATCACGATGATTATGTACGGGAGTAATACCCAACATCCCGAGTCTCCCCTACCCATAGTCACCGAGCTCCAAACATATTCAAGTTCAAGTCATATCGAGATCCAAGATTACGCTCATAATCAAGATCATATTCACATTCGTACTAATATACATATCATATACGTATTCGCGTTCAAGAACATATCCAAACTTGCGAATAAAACATAACGTAATATCTTACCATACATTTTCAGTTATTACGACATTTGGAATGAAGTTATAGAAGATACAGACGCTGACCGTTTGGTCAAAATCCATCAAATCTTAGTTAAAATCTTAGTATTCTAACAAAGTCTCGAACTTGTGGAGGCGCGTGAAGGAATTAAACCCATTAGATGCAATTGAATTCTACAAGAAAATAAAAGGAGAAATGGACAAAAAAGTAGAGACTCTAGGGCAAAGCTTATGGTAAAGGGTTTTACCCAGAAAAGAAGAAATCATTAATGAGATCTTCTCGCCTATGGCAATGCTCAAGTCCATAAGATTCTCCTCTCCATTGTTTCCCATTTTGATTATGAGATTTGATAAATGGATGTAAAGACTATGTTCTTGAACAGGCACCTTCAAGAAGAAAAAGATGGCATAACCTGAAGGCTTCACATCTAGAAATCAGGTGCATATAGTATGCAAATTTAATAGATCATTTTATGATCCTAAGTAAACGTCTAGATCATGAAACATCAGAATTAAAAAGGCAATTTTAAATCCTTTCAATTTATGTAATTGCCTTATGAATCATGAGTGTACAAAATAACATCATGATAACGTTGTAAAATTTTCATTTTGTACGTAAACAATATTTTGCTCATTGGGAATGAAGCAAGAATTTTGTTAGTAGTCAAGATTCGATTGTCAAAACAGTTTGACAAGTAAATACCTGTGTAAGACCAATGTTGTTCTAAGGATCAAACCTTTGTTGTGATCATGAGAATAAGAAGATTGGTTTATTACAAGAAGCATATATAGATAAGATGCTGGTAAGGTATAATATGACAAATTCCAAGAAAGGTTCATTACCTTTCAGATTTGGAATTTATCTATCTCGGGATCAATGTCCTGAGACAACTGAAGAGATAGAAGACATGATTAGAGTTCCGCAGTGGAAGCTTTATGTATGTCATATTATGTACAAGGCCAGATGTCTATTATGAATTAGGTCCAAGTCAGCAGATATTAGTCAAACCCTAGAATCTGGCACTGGATAGTAGTAAAAGCGTATAATGGAGTACTTGAGAAGAACTCAAGATCATATGCTTGTCTACCACAGTGATGAGCTCATTTTAATAGAGTATAGAGATTCGGATTTACAATCTGATTTGTATTCTAGACATTTGACGTCAGAATATGTGTTTACTCTAGAAAGAACAACCGTTAATTGGGGAATGTTAAGCAGACTTATATTGCTTACACATCCATAGAAGTTAAATACATGGTAGCTTGAGAAGCAGCCAGTTAGATGTATTAGCTTTATGATTTCCCAGTTGTTGGCTCAGAGAAACATCTAATAGATTCCTTCACTAAAGTATTGGCGCAAAAGAGTGCAAAACGAGTTTTGACACTCGTGTGAAAGGAATAAGACGTAGATGTATAGCTAAATTGAATTTAGGGCAAGTGGGAGATTATCGGGATTAGTGCCCTGAAAATTCAATTTGTTGAATTAATTAAACTGAATTTACAACAAGTCGTGAGTATTTTACATATTGATAATTAATGACGTGTGGTGGTATTCTTATATGAAATGTGTTTCATAGGAAAAGACTTTGAATACCTAAAACACGTGTCATTAAAGTTCTAGTCAGTAAGATAAGAATATATTCTTATCAAGACTATAACGTGATTATATAAGATGGTTAGTCTTTCATCATAGGGAATGGTGATTCCGATTATAACACGTTGATGATTTTCAATGAGATTGGAAACATCGAACTGGACCACTGAGATGATTCATTTTATACTGGTATCTAAAATAAATAAAATCTCAGGAAGCATTGTACTCTTAATCTTGTTAATATTTCGGCTTTAGGCATGTAGTGTTAGTCACTATAATATACTCGAAGTGAGGTCTCGATAACGGGTGGCCAAAATACTTTGTACGTTCGGTGGCAACATGAAATGTGCTAAAGAGTTATATCGATCTAGGAATCTGTGGCCTTGCTGGAAGGTAAAAGATATCCCTGAAATAGATTTGCAAAAGTTCGAATTAAGACTTTGGCCAAAACACTTTGCGTGATACGTCACCGAAGTTGTATGTTGAATGTGTTCACATACAGAGAATTTGAACTTAAGCCAAATCAATAAATTTTAGATTGGAGATGAAAAATAAATGATAGTAGTTGCAATTTATTTTTCATGGATATCTACATGGAGGAGTGAAATGCGAAATTATTCTAGATCGATAAATTCGTGAATAATTTAATTAATTTTAGAGTGCAACAATATTTATTTAGTGGAATTAAATATTGTTAAGCGTCAATTAATTACTATCATGAGATGATAATATATTAACCCGTTTGGAGCTAAAATTAATTAGTCCTGCAGGTGCCCCTGCAAGCCCCAAATTGAAAACCCAAACAGAAAATATTAGAAGGAGAAAGAGAAATGAATTTTCAAAACGTTTGAAAATAGCCAAGGGATTTAATTTTAGAAAATAAATCAAAGTTCCAAAGAGTTGGAAATGCCCGAAATTTTATTTTGGAGAAAATAAAATTTTCATCGAAAAAAAAAAAATAAAAATTAATTTTGATGACGTGGCAGATGATGTGGCGGCTGACTGGCATGCCACTTCAGTAGAGAGCATGAGGTGGCGCTGACTGGGCACCGCGTGTGCGGCTAAGATCGCGCTACGTCAGCGTGAAGCAACGACCCATATTTGTTTTGGAACCGGGTCGGTGATCGGGTCATCGGGCCGGGTCAACGGATAGGGTCGGTCAAACCGGACACGTGGCAAAAAAAGGGATACGCCACATGTCGAACCGGACCGAACCGGGTTCGGTCGGACCAGTTCAAAGGTTTGAAGCCCTAGCCGCAAGTGCTTGACACGTGCCGCCTTTAGGCGGCGCATGAGGGCGCGTGAGAGCTCCGTTTGGCGCGTTCTCGGTGGCGTTGGACTCGTGGTGATGAGAGCTTCGACGTAGTAACCTTGGAATTCATGTCCAAGTTGTGCATGTAAGTGGGAAGTGAAATTACTATTTTACCCTCGGTTTTTCCCCTATAAATAGGGGGGTTGGTATTTCATTTTTTTCATACAAGTTTTGGGAGAGGTTTTGGCTGAGTTCTCGGCTTTGAAACCATATCCCTTTTCTCCTAGTTAATTTCGATTTATTTTGGAATTAATTTTAATTAGATGTTTATATAAAACGTCTAATTTCGGGAGATTAAACCCTGAAAAGGGTTTTCAAGTTTAAAGTTTTATTTTCTCTAAGTATTTAGAGAAATACTTTTAGAGCTCACACTCCGAGGGTTTCTCTGGGGTTATTGCAGGGAAGTTCTGCCGGTTTCGCGAGAAGATCGGGTATCGGGTTCTCGGGAGGTGAATTCGGGAGCTTGAAAAATGCCGTTAGATAGTCATGTTTGCAGTACGGTAATATTTTTCAGTTATATTATTTTAAGCATAATAAATTATATGCTCTTAAGTGTTGATTGCATGTTAGATATTTATCTGCTTAAGTGATTTAAAATTTATTATCAATTGCATGTATATACTTGAGTAGATCCGGCTAGTCTTTCGCTTCATATTAAAATGTTTTAGAAATATTTTAATACTTGTATTATAATAAAAATTTTAAAATGTGGTCCCAGACCGCTAATGTTCTGGGCCCACCTCCCAGCAACTGGTATTAGAACCATGCTCTAGATATATACATGTATTGATATGATGCATGCGATGTATAATTTTAAATCTGCTACTGTGCATGTAAATTCTGTCAAAGGAGACTGGTTTTTAAGTGGGACCGTTTGTGACCCCTCCAGTGTTTCCTGGGAATTTACGTGGAATGGAATTTCTTTGGGAAACAATTTAATTGCTTTTCCTGAAAAATTACTGAATCAGTAAACATGATTTAAATTATGTGATAATTTATTTATAGCATGTTTACTTTATGCCATTTATTTTAAGCATGATAATTATGTGATAATTATATGAAAGCATGCTTAATTGTTTTTATTTTATGGCATGATCATGATAATATGAGATATTATGCTATTTTGAATTATGCATATTTTATTTAATGTGATTAGTTAAATAATGTTTAATAGAGATTAGACGCGATGCATAATTGGACTAATATTTTTCGGCCTAATTAATAAATTGTTATTAAAGCCTTAAAATATTATTAGGATTATAAATGTGATTTAGTAATCCTAGTGGGAGGGTATTAATTAGATTAATCACTTCCAACAATAAGACGCGAAAAGTGATTATATGATAATCAATAAAATAATCCACACTTTCTAAAAATTCAAGTGGGAGCGAGATGAAAAGAGTTGGATTCTTACGGCCTCCATTACCCGTCTATAGTATAGTGGATATATACTACTCCCTTCGGCGGGTATATATTCGCGGTATACAAGATTAGACTTCTACGGATAGAATGAAATACGGGAAAATCAGCTCGACCACGCCTTCGTGGAGTGTCTTGACCTACTCGTACAGACTTCTAGGTAATGGTGCACACTTGACTAAGTAATGTATTAACCTCCCTTCGGAGCTCTGTTACATTTACTTAGAGGCCAAGGGTTGACGTGGTGGATTAACATTGTTTGGTAAGAGTTACCTAGATAACATGTTAATAAGGAATAGTTCCTACTTTTCTAAGCGATTTTCGACCTTGCCTCCGGGGAGTCAACTGCGGTTAGTTAAGTCACCATTGCGTAAATCAAAATGTTTATGTGGATTTCATTTATTGGTTAGACGCAAAAGAAAGTGGAATACATAATCATAACTTGTAATTATTTAGTTAATTCAGTTTTACAATTACGATCTCCCTTAGCCCACTCGGAATAATCTTCAAGGAAATAGGCTAGTAGGGTTTAACTTTGCTGACTAGGAAATGAATCTTGACATCATGTTAAGATACGAAAGTTTACGTACTCACTGAACCTTATCCGAAAATTCCGAAAACTACAACCAGTCAGGATTAGAAAGACGCTTATTCCAAATGGATCAAGTGTGATGATCTGGCTAGTCTTATATCCTGACATCTGTTTTAGATGTTCTTGAGCATCAGATGCATGAGATGCCTACTGATAAGAACATGTTTTAAAGACAGAATCGTACGAAGGTACGAGCCAATAAGAAGGTTGTTAGTTATGAAGATGTTTGAAGGATCACCGATTCAAAATCATATTATGATATGGTAATTAATCTGAATGAGATTGAAAGCCTCTGTGCTTAAAGAAACAATCTTAACAGACATGAGGCGATCCTATACTCTATGCCTAAGTCGTTTGAACGTTCAAGATTAATTTAATTTTTTTTTTTTGAAAACCCAACCTGGACCAATGAACGACCTCAATATGGCAGAAAGGGTGATATAGACTAAGGGAAAAGTTCTCTTAAATCAGACATCAATATCCACGGCCTAAAAAGCCAGTAAGTGGAAGAAAGAAAAAGGAAAAAGTTCCCAATTGAAGGTTCAGAAATAGAAAGCCAAATCTGACAATGGAAAAGTGTTTCTATTTCGGTGGTAACGAGTATTGGAAAAGAAATTATCCAAAATACTTAGTTTGTTTGTTTGCTACGCCGTTTAGATAAGATATGAAGATATCTTACTCGTTGAAAGTATGTTTAGTTGGAAATTCACCGGATCCCTGGTGTGTGAACTTGAGATCAACTAATCATATTTGCAATTCGTTGCGAAGATTCAAACTAACCAGAAAGTTTGAAAAACGGCTAACACACAACTACTGCTCGAGGATAATACAAGTCTAATTGATTAGCAATAAGGACTATAAAGTCGTATTTTGGCAATAGTGTTTCATATTATACGTGCCACATATACGAAAATTTGATTTCTGTGAGTTATTTGATAACTAATGGTTTAACTGTTTGTTTTGAACAAAAGTTTACCATTAAACAAAATAAAAGGTTTATTTGCTCTGGCACAATAAAAGATGGTCTTTTATACCTCAATGAAAACCCTAATTTAAGTTTAACATTAAGAAGCTTGACTTACCATCTGAGAGGAAAAACTTCTACATGGCACCTGTTTATTGGTCAATTGAATCTGAATAGGATCCAAAGACTGATTGTTGAGTCCCATTGACTTGAAAAAGGTATCAATCTGCGAATCCTATATAGAAAGTAAAATGACCAAGAAGGTCCTTTTAAACCATGAAGTTGCTTGTGCCACTTCATACGGATATGTGATCCTATGAATGTTCAAGCAAGAGGAAGTTTTGGATATTTCATCATTCGTTTGGATGATCACTCTAGATACAAATATGTTTGTTTGATGAGACTTAAGTTTGTATTTTTGAAGAGTTCAAAGAATACAAGACTGAAGTCAAAGAATCAAATTAGAAAACATATCGAGGCACTTCGATTAGATCGAAGTAGTGATAAGTATCTATGTTCAGAGTTAAATAGAATTTCTCAAATGGCATTAGATCTCAATTATCTGTATGAGATACGTCTTAGCAAAGATGTATTGCAGAAAAGAGAAATAGAACTCTGATAATGATGGTAAGATTCATGAAGAGTCATGCTACCCTGCGAGGTTCGTTTTGGGGTCTTGCGCTCAAAACGACAATGCACATTAAACTTAGTTCTGTCTAAGTCAGTTCCTAAAACACTAATGGATCTATAACAAGGGTGAAAACCCTGTATCTCTTATCTACGGATTTGAGGTAGCCTGGTCCATGTGTTAAGGAAGGATACTGATGAGTTAGAATAGAGAACAAAGGTTTACTTGTTCTAGGGTTATCCTAGAAGAACAAGAGGAAGTATATTTTGTAATTTGAGAAATCACAAAAGATGTTTGTGAATATTTCAAAGATGATTACATAAATAACCACAAAAGGTGGAAACAAAATAGTGTTAAAAGAAAATAATAGTATTTGATACTAATTTCCATAGACTCGTAATAACTGAAAATGTATTAGATAAATGTGATATACCAAGTACAACATGTGTTGTAAAGACGTGTACACGAGAACATCATTATAGTGGGAGGATTGTCAGGACACCTGACAAGACAAGTAAGATTAACCCAAGTGGTAGAATCTGACGTAGCTGATCCTGTCATATGTAATGAAGCTATATAAGATACAGACGCTGACCGTTTGGTCAAAATCTATGGAATCTTAGTTAGAATCTTAGTATTCTAACAAAGTCTCGAACTTGTAGATGTGCGTGAAGGAATTAAACCCATTAGATGCAATTGGGTTCTACAAGAAAATAAAAGGAGAAATGGACGAAAAAGTAGAGACTCTAGGGCAAAGCTTATGGCAAAGGGTTTTACCCAGAAAAGAAGAAATCATTAATGAGATTTCTCGCCTATGGCAATGCTCAAGTCCATAAGATTCTCGTCCCCATTGTTTCTCATTTTGATTATGAGATTTGACAAATGGATGTAAAGACTATGTTCTTGAACAGGCACCTTCAAGAAGAAAAACATGGCATAACCTGAAGGCTTCACAGCTAGAAATCAGGTGCATATAGTATGCAAATTTAATAGATCATTTTATGATCCTAAGTAAGCGTCTAGATCATGAAACATCAGAATTAAAAAGGCAATTTTAAATCCTTTCAATTTATGTAATTGCCTGATGAATCATGAGTGTACAAAATAACATCATGTTAATGTTGTAAAATTTTCATTTTATACGTAAACAATATTTTGCTCATTGGGAATGATGCAAGAATTTTGTTAGTAGTCAAGATTCGATTGTCAAAACAGTTTGACAAGTAAAGACCTGTATAAGACCATGTTGTTCTAAGGATCAAACCTTTGTTGTGATCATGAGAATAAGAAGATTGGTTTATTACAAGAAACATATATAGATAAGATGCTGGTAAGGTATAATATGACAAATTCCAAGAAAGGTTCATTACCTTTCAGATTTGGAATTTATCTATCTCGGGATCAATGTCCTGAGACAACTGAAGAGATAGAAGACATGATTAGAGTTCCGCAGCGGAAGCTTTATGTATGTCATATTATGTACAAGGCCAGATGTCTATTATGAATTAGGTCCAAGTCAGCAGATATTAGTCAAACCATAGAATCTGGCACTGGATAGTAGTAAAAGCGTATATTGGAGTACTTGAGAAGAACTCAAGATCATATGCTTGTCTACCACAGTGATGAGCTCATTTCAATAGAGTATAGAGATTCGGATTTACAATCTGATTTGTATTCTAGACGTTTGACGTCAGAATACGTGTTTACTCTAGAAAGAACAACCGTTAATTGGGGAATGTTAAGCAGACTTGTATTGCTTACACCTCCATAGAAGTTAAATACATGGTAGCTTGAGAAGCAGCCAATTAGATGTATTAGCTTTATGATTTCCCAGTTGTTGGCTCAGAGAAACATCTAATAGATTCCTTCACTAAAGTATTGGCGCAAAAGAGTGCAAAACGAGTTTTGACACTCGTGTGAAAGGAATAAGACTTAGATGTATAGCTAAATTGAATTTAGGCAAGTGGGAGATTGTTGGGATTAGTGCCCTGAAAATTCAATTTGTTGAATTAATTAAACTGAATTTACAGCAAGTCGTGAGTATTTCACATATTGATAATTAATGACGTGTGGTGGTATTCTTATATGAAATGTGTTTCATAAGAAAAGACTTTAAATACCCAAAACACGTGTCATTAAAGTTCTAGTCGGTAAGATAAGAATATATTCTTATCAAGACTATAACGTGATTATATAAGATGGTTAGTCTTTCGTCATAGGGAATGGTGATTCCGATTATAACACGTTGATGATTTTCAATGGGATTGGAAACATCAAATTGGACCACTGAGAAGATTCATTTTATACTGCTATCTAAAATGAATAAAATCTCGGGAAGCATTGTACTCTTAATCCTGTTAATATTTCGGCTTTAGGCATGTAGTGTTAGTCATTGTAATATACTCGAAGTGAGGTCTCAGTAACGGGTGGTAAAAATAGTTTGTACATTCGGTGACAACATGAAATGTGCTAAAGAGTTATATTGATCGAGGAATCTGTGGCCTTGCTGGAAGGTAAAAGATATCCCTGAAATAGACTTGCAAAAGTTCGATTTAAGACTTTGGCCAAAACACTTTGCGTGATACGTCACCGAAGTTGTATGTTGAATGTGTTTCACATACAGAGAATTTGAACTTAAGCCGAATCAATAAATTTTAGATTGGAGATGAAAAATAAATGATAGTAGTTGCAATTTATTTTTCATGGATATCTACACGGAGGAGTGAAATGCGAAATTATTCTAGATCGATAAATTCGTGAATAATTTAATTAATTTTAGAGTGCAACAATATTTATTTAGTGGAATTAAATATTGTTAAACGTCAATTAATTACTATCATGAGATGATAATATATTAACCCGTTTGGAGCTAAAATTAATTAGTCCTGCAGGTGCCCCTGCAAGGCCCAAATTGAAAACCTGAAGAGAAAATATTAGAAGGAGAAAGAGAAATGAATTTTCAAAGTGTTTGAAAACAGCCAAGGGATTTAATTTTAGAAAATAAATCAAAGTTCCAAAGAGTTGGAAATGCCCGGAACTTTATTTTGGAGAAAATAAAATTTTCATCGAAAAAAAAAAAAATAAAATTAATTTTGATGACGTGGCAGATGATGTGGTGGCTGACTGGCATGCCACTTCAGCAGACAGCGTGAGGTGGCAATGACTGGGCGCCGCGTGGCGTGCTGAGATCGTGCCACGTCAACGTGAAGCAACGACCCAGATTTATTTTGGAACCGGGTCGATCAACGGGTCATCGGATCGGGTCATCGGGCCGGTTCATCGGATAGGGTCGATCAAACCGGACACATGGCAGAAATAGGGATACGCCACGTGTCGAACCGGGTTCGGTCGGACCGGTTCAAGGGTTTGAAGCCCTAGCCGCGAGTGCTTGACACGCGCCGCCTTTAGGCGGCACATGAGAGCTCCGTTTGGCGCGTTCTCGGTGGCGTTGGACTCGTGGTGATGAGAGCTTCGACGTAGTAACCTTGGAATTCGTGTCCAAGTTGTGCACCCAAGTGGGAGGTGAAATTACTATTTTACCCTCGGTTTTTCCCCTATAAATAGGGGCTTTGGCATTTTATTTTTTTCATACAAGTTTTGGGAGAGGTTTTAGCTGAGTTCTTGGCTTTGAAACCATATCCCATTTCTCCTAGTTAATTCTGATTTATTTTAGAATTAATTTTAATTAGGTGTTTATATAAAACACATAATTTCGGGAGATTAAACCCTGAAAAGGGTTTTCTAGTTTAAAGTTTTATTTTCTCTAAGTATTTAGAGAAATACTTTCGGAGCCCACACTCTGAGGGTTTCTCTGGGGTTATTGCAGGAAAGCTCTGTCGGTTTCACGAGGAGATCAGGTATCGGGTTCTCGGGAGGTGAATTCGGGGAGCTGGAAAAATGCCGTTAGATAGCCATGTTTGCAGTGCGGTAATATTTTTCAGTTATATTATTTTAAGCATGATAAATATATGCTCTTAAGTATTGATTGCATGTTAGATATTTATCTGCTTAAGTGATTTAAAATTTATTATAAATTGCATGTATATACTTGAGTAGATCCGGCTAGTCTTTCGCTTTATATTAAAATATTTTAGAAATATTTTAATACTTGTATTATAATAAAAAATTTAAAATGTGGTCCCGGACAGCTACTGTTCTGGACCCACCTCCCAGCAATATATATATCATACCACAGTTAAAGTTTACAAATATACCATTCGAATCTTACATACAAACTTAATCCGAATACAAAATGCTTATGCGACGACTCAAACTTAAACAAGACTTGACAGACTCAAGGGACCCGACTCACGCCGCCTAGCTCGAACTCCAAAGCAACACCTGCACATTAAAAATGTTGGGGAGGGAGAGGGGTCAGTCACACTGACTGAGTAAGGGGCTACCCACTAGGGATGCAAACGAGCCGGGCCGAGCTTTGGCCTTTTTTTTTTTTTTTTTTTTTTTTTTTCCTGGCTCGAGCTCGGCTCGAGGCTCGATCGGCGAGGCTCGAGCCAAATGGATTTTATATTATTTTTAATTAAAAATTAGTTTTTTTAAATAATTTAATATATTTTTATATATAATAATATATATTTATTAAATATATATACATATATATTAAAAAAATATTAATTTTTTATTAATTTTATATAAAAATCAATAAATATATATATAATAATAAAATATTTATATATATAAAAATTAAAATATTATTTTTTAATTAAATATATTGGCTCGCGAGCCACGAGCCCAACTAAAAGGGGCTTGGGTTCGAGCTTGGCTCGAGCTTGCTCGACAGGCTCGTGAGCCGGCTCGGCTCGTTTGCATCCCTACTACCCACACACAGTACATACGTATAAAGAGCATAGCACATAGAAATCATAATATTCGTGAACTCAGGGATAGTTTTTGCATACCAAATCTTTTGCCCGTGATACATACATATAGGGATTACTTAGCAAAATGGGGCAAAACTTAACTTAGCTTATGCATACGTATCGTACATTTCGTATCCTGTCTTATCCTTTCAAAATATCCAAGTATTATCTTATTAATAAGTGTATCCCCGTTTTACGAACTTTAACATATCACACATACATAACTCGGCTGGTACGAGCATCAAATTCTATCCTAGACTTCTAATACTTATCATACCATAACAAAACAAATCAAACATATCATACTTATATAACATACTTCCTTCTTCGGCAATGGAAGGGTGTATACCCCCTAACCATCCATACGGGTGAGGGGAGCTCGAACACTCAAACCCTCAGGGTCCTATCCCTCAACCAACCTCTTAGTGGGTTCTGGGTTAGTCCTATCAAATGGAGACTATGCCCAGGCCTATCCCGACGGCCCGCTGCCGTCCTGGGCCACCTGGTGCAATAGAATCCGGGGCCCGTCAAACAGAACATATCATATCATAACAAAACTTAGCATACTTAACCCGCTACTTATCATATCATAGCATAATTATCATACCTTACCTTGCAATAACGACGCTTTTCATGCCTCTCCGTGTCAAATCCTTAACTCGTATCTCCCGTCTTATAAGAGGCATACGGTTTGAAGCGTGGCTTAATGTTGCACATCATAACAAATCATATCAAACCATAACAAACATACATAGGCTTGTACATAGCGTATCATACTTGAAAACGTGTAGCAAAATCATAAAATTACATATCTCATATGTATTTACTTATATTTAAGGTTATAGTTCGCATGCATAGAAAACGAGCACGTTTCAATAGGGTTTAACTATAACCTAACCTTACCTTACACTGACGAAGCCGTAACATGACGAATGATCCACCCCGAAATCAACACGGCTAACGAAACACCACCCCGGGTGCACCTGGACAAACTGAAGACAAAATACGAGACTTAGACTCAAGGATGAACCACATTGACGCACGGCGTATGCGCATGCATTTAAGAAATGCAAATACTTAGGCAAAGTTCATATTCAAATCAATTTCATGCAAGGGAAGGCATTTCATAACTTAACATATTTATAAAGTACGTTATGAGATGTTCATATGCACAATTAATGAAAACAAGTGCAATTGAAGAGCTTATGGTAGCATTTAATCACCTATGAACACCTAATGTATTTACACACTTAAGAAGTATCATAATCACACCAAAATTTCAATATACAAAGCATAACACATTATACTACTTGCTAACAATGCATAGGAATCAAATTAGGGTGAAAGAATATAGCGCCCCAACGGAAGGCCCCACATCCCCCGCACCGGGACCCGACCCGCATATGAAATGGAGAGTCCATACACGAGCCGAATCACGGCGAACGGGGACTCACTCACACACTAGGCTAGGCGGGAACTAGAACCTTCGAAACCAAATAAACAAGCTCAATTAATTAAATGCGAGTGCGGAAGCAAAACATAAGGTTAATCACAATGGAGGCAACAAGTGACGAGTTCAACTAACATAAATACCTAGTCCCGAAATTTCAAACAAAAATCATAAAATACAACTATAATAGTTCGTACATTCGGTGTAGAACTTAATCAATTTACAATATGCGTGAAGTGATTGAACTTAGACACAGAACTTGACAGACTCAGAATCCCGCATAGCACTCCAAAACCTGCAAGAACTGAAAACAAAGCCGGGTTCAGTCTAAAGGAGACTGGTAGGTATAAAACAGGGCATAACATATATAATATCGCTGAATTTAAACACCCACACATGCATGCTATAATCCCGTGCGAGGTTTTTAAGATATTTCCCAAGTGGGTAAGATAAAGGAAAATAACGTTCGGGATTACAACTATCAAATTCATTCATTTCATTCATGGGGTTTCATGGCCCGGCGAGGGGGTGTGCATAATCTCCAACCTTCTCCTCGTGTGTGCATAGTCCATTTGTTCATTCATTATCGATCATGTAACATTCATTCATTCATAATCGTTCATAATCATAATCATAATCATATCATGCATATTCATAATCATAAACACTTACACCTTTTTCCTCCGGGTGGTGGACGGGCTTGCAAGACCCGGCCACCTCATACATAGTGGCTAGTGAGGTTCATGAGTCCTCAAAAGCTTGATTCCCCTTCCTCGTAAAACTCCTAAAGCGGTCGGTTGCATCGTCATTGTTTGTTAGGACTAGTGCACGCGGATCACCGTCAGCCCGAGCTTCCCCGGGTAGCCACGTACACATAGTCCCGGGCCCTCATAATTATTGTGTTCACTGATCTCTCTAAAGCATTGGGTAAGGGTTCATAAATAAAAGGGGTCATACACTTGAAATCATTTACCCAAAATGACTCGATATATATATATACTATTTTGGCTTAAAACATTTCACGTAAGGGATATATCGGGTCGTTTTAACTATTGGAAGAGAAACCCACCTGTTACACCTTACCGACAGTACCAAAAGAAAGAAGGACTTGAGGTGTCCTATGAACCCGGCATCTCCGCCCTGGAGAAAACTGTACAAGAAACGATGTAGTGCATTCATGAGACTCAAGACTCCAAATGAACCATATATGACGCACGGTAATGCATTAACGTGATATGAGATGCATAAGAAGTAACAACATGTTATGAAGATGTTCATGTGCACAATTAATGCCTTAGAAACACATAAACGAGCAATTCATTCAAGTACTTTCCAGAAATGAAGGTATCATACTCATTTGTTTCATATCTTTTCCCGAATCATGCCAAGTCAAGCCATTCGTTCAATTTCAATTAATAAACGAAGGTTTCACGTTCATTCATTTCGTAATTCATAGCAATTCAAGTCATGAATTTCATATAACAATTAAAACTCAAATATATCAAGTTTACAATTATAAATTAAACAAAACAAAGGCATTCAAATCATTTAAATATGTAAAACAAAAAATAGATAACAATCAGTTCCATAAATTAAGGCCATAAGTCATAACATAAAATTCCATAATTAAAAGGTCACATTTCATGAAATAATATTACTATTTAAATCATTAAATTAATAGCACTTAAGTTCGTATTGATTAAATATATAATATAAAATATACATAACATATATTACATATATTATATACATACTCACGCAACATGCATCAATGTATATCAATTTAGGGAACATTGCATGGAAAATAGATATGGAGTACGTACGTGCATGCAAAGCTATCAATTAGCCAAATTCAGTTCATAACTCCACATGCTACAATCCTACACATAGCAAATGATAAAGCCTCAATTAACATGCAAGTATCAAGTCCGGACAAGGAAGCATTAAAGAAAAGGAAGGAAAAACAATTAAAACACTTAAAGCCCTACACCATATCTCCCCTCCCGGGGAGATTTACACATAAAAATTCCCCTGGCCGGGGACTTCATGCAGGAAACAATCTGCATAAAAAGTACCCGGCCGGGTACTTCTCAAGGTAAGATCTCCCCGGCTGGGGAGGCACTTCAGTCGCGGGAATGGAGATTATCACCCCTGTTCGGCCCTGCTTCTCCTACCAATCTTCAACCACATCATTAAGGCATGTTAAGGCAGCGAATAATGCAGCAATTCAACACAAAAACTTCCTCAAACAGGTTGAAAACGAGCAGCAGCAGCTAAGGTAAGGAAAATAGAACCAACTCATGCATATATCTCAACCAAAACCTCAAGAACATTAATGGTGTCTCACCCATATCATAACTACCACCAAATTCAGACATATACAAAAATAACTGAAGTGTAAGTGATCAATTTTATAGCCTCAATTCAAGAGAAACACCAAAAGAAGTCATGGAATTCAAATTAGGGCATAACATTCATTTTTCAAGTCATGAAGCAAATCTCAATCATACATGGCTCAAATTCAGAATTTCTTGGATGAAAATGATCATATAAGCATGTACATATCAAATATAAGCTTACCCCTTGAAGAAGATGAAGAAAATGGAGATTGGAGCTCAAAATCTTCCTTGGGTGAATAGTTACGGGATTGGAACTGTTGCTGCTCAAAAAATCTGATTTTTCCTCCTTTCTCTTGTGTGTATCGATGTGAGGTAGAGAGGGATGATAGAGTCTTAAGTTAGGGTTATGTGGGTCCAGGTTTCACTCCATTTGGTTAACTATGGTTCAAGTTATGGTTAAAATGGTGGGAGGTGGTCATTTAGGCGGGTTCGTCATGTTTCGGGCAAAATTCGAAGGTCGAAACGAGCTTAGAAAAATATGAGGCTGAATTCATTAAACCCAAATCTTAGATACGAGTTCAACGAAGTTGACGGAACTCGAATCTGAGTTCCCGAGCTCAAGATATCACATACGGAACCAAGGGTGCGCTAATTGCCCGTTATCCCCCGATTTGGTTCCACAATTCAAAATAAATTCGTTACCACGTCAAACAAGATCGAAAACATAAAACGAGCATATAGACATGTTCATAACACATAAATCTATGACATACTAAATTTTCACGGGATTTCGATATCAAATCATATAACAACGAAGCGCGATTAAAACACTCATGCGCAAAACATTAACAAATTCATAACATTACAAATTAAATAACAAATTGAATTCAAATTTTAAATTAAAAACTCAAGGTCAACGATTTAATGTTGAATTTAATTAATATAATTAAAACATGATTAATTAACATTAATTCATAATTATCGATTTAAATAAATTCCAATTTAATGAAATAAAAAAAATAAAATAAAATAAACTAATAACAATTTATATTAAATTTTAATATTTAAAACACTCATAAATAATTAATCACATAATTAAATAATTTAATTTCGCAATTTATAAACATATACGGCATATTTGTACAAATGAAAAATCGGGGCGTTACAAAGAAATCCATTTCAATGCATAAAGGATGAAGGAATACAAGAACGTACCACTTAAGACGTTTAGGATCATAAATCGTATAAATCATATCAAATCAATCCATAAATTTAATACAAACAATTTAACACATAAAAAAACATGTTAATAACATTTAGAAGTCATAAATGAGGTGAGAAAATAACGAAACAAGCGAACGAAAGCAACCACGAATAGCAGCCACCAAAGTGAAGGGGGGACACGGGGTGTTAGCTCTCAAGCACAAAATAAGACACTCCCCGTGTCCAAGGTCAGTGGCTAAACCTTTCAAAATTTAGCCTATGACATGGGAGTGTCTCCTTCCAAGGCTTGGGAGAGGCACGGGAGTGTCTAAGGTCAGTTGCAAGGCCTGAACAATCGCCGTGTCTGCACTCGTACACGGGCGTGTCAGCTGAAGAAAGACCATCTTCTTCGTGGAATATGTTGCAGATTTCCCCCTGTTCCAACACTTAACAACAGTAGCAATAAAGTGTAGCAATAAGGGCATGAAATGAAGCATAAAAATGTAGCAAACTCAAGCTATAATCAATACACATCAACCGGCAAAGAGTGGGGTTCAAAAGAGCAACATATTCCAACCATTTCTTGTAAGAAAACCCATGTTGATTAATGGTGATTCATCACACAATCATCTACCACGAAATTCATGCTTTTAAGCATAACAAGGAAGGTATCTAGACCATATAACAAGCTTCAAATCATTAAATGCAACAAGGATGAGCATATATTCATCAAAATCGTATTAACCCTTACTATTCATGTCTAAGATCATATCATGCTAAAATCTAAATGAAAATCTACAAACCATGACTTAAAAGAACCACAAGGGGACGGAGAGCAAGAATATATGCTTACCTCTTGAATTGGATGATAAATGTTGAAGATATGAGCTCAAATGTGCAAGAAGGTGAATAGTTTCAGGTTCCCTTCTTTCTCTCTCACTTGGTTCTACTCTTTTTCCCTCTATCCTTGTGGTGGGCGAAAGTGAAGGGTGAGGGATGGATGGGGGTTTATGTTGTGGTCATGTGTGTAGCACCCCAAGCGGTGGGCACCACATCCCCCACACTAGAGCCCGACATGTGTAACAAAATGGAGAATCCGTACAAGCACCAAGCACTAGCGAACGAGAGTCAAACAAAAGCCACACCTAAGCTAGGCAGTCTAGACCCTCAAACAGAGCGTACATAAATCAAACTTACAAGAGCGAAAGCATTTAAACAAACTTATACAAGACATAAAGTCAAAGTTATACAACTCTTAGAACAACTTTTATATAAACTTGCCCGCCGCGGGCTAAATAAAATCATATACAACTTCCAAGTTTCAAACTACAAAAGTATAAAAGTACAAAATGCGAAACAAGCTTAAGAATGAGATGCAGACTCGAGCTATTCTACTGAAGACTAAAAAAACTGCAAACTGCCTAGCTCGAACCAAAAGACCGGTACTTGCAAACTAAAAACATAAAGAGGAAGGGTCAGTCACATTACATGCACGTGTACATACGTATGTGGAGCACAACACATATCATAGTTGGAAGTTCATGAACCGGGGCGTGGTTTTTGCATTCTAAATCATTTTCTCACGTGATAATAGATATAGGGAGAAAGAGTTAAGGGTCGAAGGCCAAAACAACCAAATTTTACTAATTGAGAATCCATTCCCGTTTCACGAACTATTACATAACTAGCTAGCATAACGGAAACCAACACACATGGAAAACATTCAAACAAGAGGAAAATGTGCATAGGGATAATGTCCATCTCGGACTCCCCTTACCCACATCCCGATGATCATGCACAGAAGTAATACCCGGCGTCCTGAGTCTCTCTTACCCATAATCATCGAGCCCCAAACATATACAAGATCAAGTCATATCAAGATTCAAGGCATATCTCCAGATTCCAAGATCATATCCATATTCATATCAAGATCATATTCATATCATAATCATAGCAGATTCATACTCATAGCCATAACATGTTCATATTCAAGATCATAACCGTTTTCATATACATATCCATAACGTATTCATATTCATAGTCATAATCATAGCATATTCATATCGGATTCATATGCCCAACGTATTCATGTCATATTCATACTTACTAATAAGACCTAACATACCACTTATCATACCTTCCTTTTACGACCAACTATGCTTTACTTATCCCTCCGTGTCACGTCGTAGCTTGTTCACCTAACTTGATGCATGGCTTGGGTGGGGCACACGGTATGAAGCATAGCTTGGCATTGCCCGACATGTTCATAACATAACAAACATACATATACTAGTACCTAGCATATCATATTCTATATCGTAGAACATAGTCATACGCATACGTATCGCAAACGTGCTTACATATACATAGGGCTTATATTCACATGCATACATATCGGGCACATATCATTAGGGTTTAACTATAACCTAACCTCACCTTACACCGACGAACCGGGCAAAAGAGAACAAGACCAACGCCTATGGAGTGACCTCGTCACCAACGGGATACTCTTTTGAACAAGACAAACATTACAAGACATACATAGACTCAAAATGAACCACTTAAATGCTCGACGAATGCAAATGGATGCGAATGATACGAGATGCAAGTCATATGCATTCAAACTTAGGCATATCTAAGCAATTAGCATATTATCACATAAACGACACTTAAACCAAACACTCAACACATCAAACAACACATAATACACCAAGTTACATCATATTAAAAGTATACTCAAGTTCAAAACACTTAAAGAATACCATCGTACAAAGAACCACCACACGTAGCACTTAGAGCATATAAGATCACATCTTGCATATAACATATCAAATTAATCCATAAACTTAATACAAAGATCATAACACATAATTCATCAAGTTAAAATTGCATATAAGTTATAGAAGAAGCAAGAAAATAACACATTAAACGAATAACGAAGAAGAAACTAAACAAAAAATCACGTAGGCAAAACAGGGATGAGACACGGGATGTCTCACTCCAAGGCAAAACTGAGACACTCCCGTGTCTCAGTACAGACTTGAAGAAGTGGAGAGACATGCTCGTGTCTAAAAAATGACACGGGGGTGTCTCTAGGCGGCAGCTCTAACCTTGTGCGAAAGTGGCTGAATTTCCCTTGTTTTCCTCCTTCATTTTTTGAACAGCAGTAGCAATAAATGAAAGGAAACCAAGATGGCAACAAAATACCATAAAACCAACACAAGAATGAGCAAAAAAACTCTCCTAACAACTAGCATACATGACAGCAACAAAAAGGAAGCTAAAGTTCTTCTTCCATTTCAAGAAACTTGAGTTTCATTACTGGTGGATTCATAAACTCAACTATCGTGAAATCTAGGTTCATAAATACATTAAAAGAGGTCTTAGGAACATATATCATGCTTCAAATCTCAAGAAAACACAAGGATGCACTTATGATTCATTAAAACTTCAAAACCCTTCACTATTCATGCTCTAGCTTCTAACATGCTCAAATCTTGGTGAAAATTATCAAATCATATCTTAAGAACCACAATAAGACGGAGAACAAGAATATGTTCTTAACTCTTGAATTGGAGAAGGATAGAAGGAGATATGAGCTCAAATCTCCAAGGGGTGAATAGTGGCAGGATTATCTTTTTCTTCCTTGCTTCATCAGCTTTTTCCCTTCCTTTTTGGTAAGAGGTCCAAAATAAAGGGTGAGGAAGAGATAGAGGGGTGAGTTGGGGAGGTGTGGGCCCAAGAATGACCTCATTTGGTTAAGAAATGAATAGGATATGGTCAAAACAGTAAAATGTGGCAGTTCTGCGCATGAGGCTGGGCTCGATGAAGTTTTGGAGGTTCAAACGGGCTTAGAAAAATACAAGGCTTGTTCCATTAGACCCGAATCATCGAAATGAGTCCAACGGTGGTGTCGGAATTCAAATCTGAATCCTCAAGCTCAAGTTACGCCGTCCTGAACCTAAGGTGCGCTAAATGCTCTTTAGGCCGTTTAAGTTCTGTTTCACCAAAACAATTAAAAACTCAACCAAACAAGTTCTAAAACATGTATAAAGCATATAACCACGTTCATAATTCATATAATTCATGCATAAAAAGTTTTCACAAAAATTGGAATTGAAATCGGAGTTAAACGGATTAAAAACGAGTTCGAAAGGTATTAAAACGTTAAATTATAAACATGTATAAGGCATATCATAAATATTCAAATATCAATTAAATCAAATAATTGCATACTTTGAATAATGTAATGCACACTAAGCACAACCGTGATGTCATACCTGTACGGCCGAAAAGTCGGGGTGTTACAATGTGGGTCCAAGAATGAGGTCATTTGGTGGAGAAATTAGATAGATATGGTCAAAATGGTCAAATGTGACGGCTTTGGTACACGGTGCTCAGTTCGATGAAGATTTGGAGGCTCAAACGGGCTTAGAAAAAGATAAGGCTTATTCCATTGGCTTCGTATCATTGATACGAGTCCAACGGTCCTGACGAAATTCTAATCCGAATTCCCGAGCTCAAGTTATGCCGCCCGAAAACCCAAGGTACGCCAAAATCTCTTTAGGCCCTCAAGTCCCGTTTTCACAAAAATGGTCCAAGACCACTCCAAACAAGTCCTAAAACGTGTATAAAGCATATAAACACATTTTTAATTCACATAGTTCATGCATATCACGTATCATAAAAATCAGAATTAAATTCGAAGTTAAACGGATAAAAAACGATATGAAAAGGTAAAACGATCAAAATATAAAACATATAATACAAGAATATCATATAAATATCAAATAAATCATATAATTACATAAATAAATAATTTAAAAACACAAAAATCACACTCGTAACTTCATACTTGGCTCATTGAAGAAAAGGGATGTTACAATCTCCCCCTCTTAAAAGAACCTGGTCACCAGGTTCACCGCTTGAGTTTCAAGCTCAAACAACTTTTCGTATTCATCCCATGTTCGAGGTTAATGACGTCCCGACAAGGATTAGTCCGGTAAGGGTCTTCAAGCACAACAAGGGGGTTAAATCGTTTACTACAACTCAAAAGTAATAACTCGAACCTCTAATTTAATCCGGTTTTTAAATTGCTCGGTCGAGTCGCACGATAAAGAGGGTCTAAAATAGATTTATCCCTCACCGTTTGAGTTTATTTGAGTCAACTCTCGAGTTCGGTGTTCCTCGATTGGCGTAGTTAACGAACTCATGCCGCTCCATAACTAAGCCCTAACCGAATCTCTTCCTTGTCAACGAGCTAAGGTTCAAAGTGTCTAACATCCGAACCTTCTTCTTACACCACCAAATTCTTTCGTGAGGTTGTTGATCTCGTTGCAAAGCACAACCCCAATCTTACCACGTGACAACAACTCTCGAGCACTCAAAGCTATCCATGTAGGGCAACTAACAGGCAACAAGAACAAATACACAACAAAATCTAAATGATGCATGATGCCCATGATATGTATGTTTAATGTACCGTTCACCATGGTGGGAATCTTGTTCCATTGTGAAGATTCAACCAATACCAAAATCACTGTTGGAGTTCTTTCGTTCTCGATTCAACCCATTTCACCGTTAGGTAACTAAGAACTAATAAGCTCCACTAGCTATCCCACGACTCGTGGACAATAACTAGTTTCACTTACTAAACTTAAAACCTATTGATGGAATGCTAGGAATTTAATTCAAAATTTGCATCTCGAATTAAATACCTATTTATTCGAAATTAGCTTAATATTTAATGGGAATTTTCGAATCAACCGAAGAGTTGTTCGGTTCGACCTCACCAACATATATGTTATCCAATTTTATTAGTCTTGATTAATGCAAGTACACTTAAATGCATTTCAAACAAGCACATAAATAGATAACATGTCCTAGCATGATACTAACATGTAATGATCATGGGTTCTACCTATCTTATGCGTGATATGTGGGAGCCACTCCACAATCACAAGTTCTAACATACATGCCACATAAACAGTTTAAATCACATAAGGGAAAGCGGTAACAAAATACGAGCCCTATCTCTATTACATTTTAACAATTGAGATTCCCCTCCCTAACATTTTGAGGGGTCTTCACTTATGGCCTCCTTGTTACTTGAATGTGGTCCATCTTACTCCATGGGTGCATTGTCTCCAAAATGAAAATAAAACCTCACCACCTATCTCTACTCTCAAATTACAATAGAAAGAAAAAGACATAAACTAATAAGGCTCAATCTTCATATTGGCCTTAGACAATTACACGGGGCATACCCCGACCTAAAAAACAGTAATATAGAAAGCCACATAATAAATCACATAACAATACGCACATAAGTGAGGCTCCAACCTCAATTGAAAAACGCAACTATAGGGCTCCAACCCCAATTTAAACCATCCATGTGCATAAATTAAAACCATACATAGATCTAAACCCATGATCACCTAACATGCTTTTGCGAGAATTTAAATTTAACCAATAAATTAAAATTCCCGTTTCAAGTCCTAATGACTTAAAACACGACTTAGATGCAATTCTTGTTCAAGAGCCTTTAAAACCCAAAAAACAATAAACCAATAAAATTCCAATTAATTTCCAAAATTAATAATTTTATTCTTTCATTATTTTCAGAAAATAAAGTTCATAATTTTCCCAAAATCCAAATCGCTTTAATTTTTCAAAAATCCCAATTTAATCAAAAATTTTAAAATAATTTTATTTTGGCAAAACTGATTTTAAAAGAAAGTGGCCGGAAATGGGGTTTTCCAAGGTTCTTCAACCTCCTGGGTTCGTTTCCGGCACTGGTTGGGCGAGAAAGTGGCCGGAAATGGGGTTTTCCGACGAGGGGCAGAGGCGGACTTTAGAGGCGGCGGTTCGGCCTTTTCCGGCGGGATTTTGGTGACGAGTCCTTCACGAAAGTTACTCGTCTCAACGTGGACAAGCTCTCCGGGTTGGTACCGGTGCGAAAACCGGCCGGTGGTGGTGAACCGGCGGGTCCAAACCGGTCACTGTTCCGGTGACTTTTTCCGGCAATTGAGATATGGGTTTCGAAGGCCTCGTTACGGGCTTTTCAACGGTATGTCCGGATTTCGTTTTCGTTTTACGGTTTGAGTTTAATTGCAATTTCCGTTCTAGGGAGTAAGTTCGGTTTTTCGTCAACAGAATCCGGTGTGTTTGGTAATTTCTGAAATTGGTTGAGGACTTTTGACTAGCAGGCCGAGGCGCACGTTTCTGTCCTTCCGGGGATTTTTCCGGCCACCGGAGGTGGTGGTTTGGCAGCTGTCAGTGGCGGTCCGACGGGCTCCGGTGGCAGCATTCTGATACCTTCCGGATAGTGTGTTCCTTTCGTCGTGGTGAGTCTATCACCGCTTTCCGTTCGTCAATCGGACACTTGGCTGATTTTATATGAATTTCTGAAGTTATTGTATATTATACGTTAATTGTTTTAAATTGTAATTTAATCTTGTACGCTTAATTAATCGATGATTATGAATTGTATAATGTATGATAATATGATATGATATATGAAAACTCGAATTCTTAACTCATTGATTTTATGGGCCTCTTTTCATGTCGATTACTTGCCTTAATTGATTTAATTGTGAATTGTTTGAATATATATGAGTTGGCATAATTATTCCACATACTTATTTAATTTGAAATACGAACTTAACGTTCATAAATCATACATGTAACTTTAATTATATATTTAATTGTTAATTGAATCCTGTAAATTGATATATGATTTGATAATTGATATTGTTTAAACCTTATTGTTTGATTTTCTAAATGATAATAAATTGATGGGCTTCATGATTTAAAATAAATTGAATTCATTTAATTGGGTTACTTGTTTATATAAATTATTTGAGTGTATTATGTGACTAATTGCAACGTGAGACATTAATTGAGCATATGAGCACATTCACGGCACATCATAATTATTATTAATTTCATATGCATGCCATAATATGTCATTCTACTTCATGTCATCTCATTTCGTGCCGTGCGTCCTATTTGGTTCATATTGAGTCTCCTCTCACTGGTACACATTTTTCATTCTCTTGTACAGTTCGTTTCCAGGGCGGAGACTTCCGAATTGAATAGGCACCCTTACTGCTCATGCTTTATGTCTCGTGGTATTCCAGGTGAGGGAGTTTTCGTTCTAGTTACATATTAAACCCTACAACCTTATGTGACAAGCTTTGGCCAAAACCTTACATATATATATATGTTACTTTTAAAGTAGAGTTATCGAGTAAATATTGATCGAGTAAACCCTTTTCAAATGAATTATGAACTATGTTATGCTTCTTATTAATCAAATGTTTTGGCGAGATTATGCATGTATGATATGTTCACGGCCCAGGGACTTTGTACATGTCACAAGGACACGTGTCACTCACGTGACCCACACGTGTGGTTTCACACGTGTGGAACCCTCTTAGCCCGATTAACTCGTTTAATCATTTTCAAGCCTCAACTCATGTAACCAAGTTGTTGTGTGTGACCCTCTCGGTTCTCAATTCAATTAGCAGTGACCCTAATTAATTAATTCACTAATTAATTAATCAGTCCACAGATTAAACGACCATAGTCTAGCAATAGGTGTTTAACCCCTAGCTGAATTGGAATGTTCGGATTCGACAGAACCTTTAAGTCATTGATTCATATGAGATACAATCCTCCTACTTACTATCTCTCAACCAAGATCTAGGGCAAGGGAATAATCAGAACCCTAATAATTAGGTCTTAAAGCTAAGTGTATTTCATATCTATTTGATCTCAATCCAAGAAACCCTTTTCTTGATGTCTTGATCTACTACCTTGGCCAAGGACTCCATATGGCATATGAATGACTTACACAATAAGAGATCACCTTGCATATGCAAGTGTAGGTCCTTTCTTGATTCTCATTCACTTTCATGAATCACTTGTGCAGCCCCAGCATAAGCCTTGAATCAGTTGTCTAAGGCGACACCCTTTAAAGCTTATACCTAAGACTACTGAGTTAACTCATAAAGTGACAAGGAACCTCAAGTCTTAAGGATCAATTAATCACATCAATGACTCGTGAGATATTTCCTAATCTGGAAGTTTCCATTTCCTGAAATAGAAACTTCCTTTCCCATTTAGGAATCTTCTCACACGGGGCACCTCAGTGAACTTACTTATTGAAGTAAGCACCCTCATGTATCACGCACGTATCAACTATACACTTTGCACCTCCATGAAACAAGGTGGTCCTTCTTAAGGGCGTGATCCCACAAGCAAGCCTTAGAGGAGTCAGGTTGACACTCCCACTGTCTGTAGGACTCATCGGCTTGGAGTATTTTACTAATCATGACTTATGTGATATAGGGCTCGTTTCATGAACCATTTCACCTAAATGGTAGAGTCCCAAAGTCATCAGGATTAGGGGAGTTCTCATACATGCGCACGTAATGGAAACACACAAAACACGTATTGGCATATAAAGTCCTAAAGTCATCAGGATTAGGGGAGTTCTTATACATGCACAGCTAAAGTAAACGCATACCAAACAAGAGCATATAAAGAAGTGTTGCCACAATTCGTTATTTCATTCAAAGATTGTTTGTGATTACAATAAGGAAAAGTACTAAGCGGATATACAATTGGCTTTCTAGGGCACTATTCCTAACAATCTCCCACTTGCCCGTCAAAGCCATTCTAAAGCTACTCTAAGTCCCATCTTCTGAAGATGACCTTGGAAAGCTTCTCGACTAAGGGGTTTAGTAAGTAGATCTGCCACGTTCTCAGCTGATGTGACCCTCTCAATTTGCACATCTCCTCTTTTGATAATATCACGGATTAGGTGATACTTCCTCATAATGTGCTTGGTCCGTTGGTGAGATCTTGGTTCTCTTGCTTGAGCAACCGCCCCAGTGTTGTCACAAAACACAGAAATGGGGTCTTTCATGCTAGGAACAACATTCAATTCTTGAATGAAGTTTCTAATCCAAACACCTTTCTTAGCTGCATCATTTGCAGCTAAGTATTCAGCCTTAGTGGTCGAATCTGCAGTGGTTGTTTGCTTGGAACTCTTCCAACTCACTGCTCCGCCGTTTAGGCAGAAAATGTATCCTGACATTGACTTAAAATCATCTAAGTCAGATGCAAAGCTTGCATCGCAGTATCCTTCGACAGTAAGATCTTTCTGACCTCCGTAAACTAAGAATAAATCTTTAGTACTTTTCAAGTACTTAAGAATATTCTTCACGGCAGCCCAGTGACCATCTCCAGGGTCAGATTGGAAACGACTTGTTACACTAAGTGCATAAGCCACATCCGATCGAGTACATAACATTGCATACATTATGCTACCTATTGCTGATGAATAAGGTGTATGAGTCATTCTTTCCTTCTCAAGGTTAGTCTTAGGACACATCTTCTTTGAAAGACATGTTCCTACACTCATAGGAAGGTTCTTAACCTTTGCTGACTCCATATTGAATCTCTTCAATACTTTGTCAATGTACATCGACTGTGATAGTCCTATTAACCTTCTAGATCTATCTCTATAGATTTTAATTCCAAGGATATAGGACGCATCACCAAGATCTTTCATCTCGAATTGGTTCGATAACCATAACTTAGTTACTTTCATGTCATCCCTTGAATTCCCAATAAGAAGGATGTCATCAACATAAAGTACTAAGAATTGCACTGAGGTCTCCAATTCCTTTCTATACACACAGGACTCATTCGAAAATTGAATGAAGCCAAACGCTTTGACTGATTCATCAAATCGAATGTTCCAATTCCTAGAAGCCTGTTTCAATCCATAGATTGATCTTTGGAGTTTGCAAACCTTTTGCTCACTCCCACTGAGTGTGAAACCTATGGATTGCTCCATATAAATGTCTTTGTCAATGTCACCATTGAGAAAGGCAGTTTTCACATCCATTTGCCATATCTCATAGTCATAAGATGCAACAATGGCAAGCATGATCCGAATAGACTTTTGCATTGCAACTGGCGAAAAAGTTTCGTCAAAGTCCACGCCGGGTCTTTGAGTGAATCCTTTTGCAACTAGTCTTGCTTTGTAGACTTCAATGCTTCCATCAACTCCAAGCTTTCTCTTAAAGATCCATTTGCAACCTATGGGTTTGACCCCATCAGGCAAATCTACCAAGGTCCAAACTTGGTTGGAGTTTATGGAGTCCATTTCGGATTTCATGGCTTCTATCCACTGTTCAGAGTCAGAATCTGAAAGTGCCTCCTCATATGTTAAAGGATCATTATCCTTTTGAGAGATTTCATGGAAGAATCCATACCGTCTCTCCGGCTGTCTAGAAGTGCGTTCAGAACGCCTCAGATGAGGATTTTCGTGTGTATCGAAATTCGTGATTGGTTGTTATTGAACAGAAGGGTACTTTTCTTCAGTGGGTGGTGTGGGATCACTTTATACTTCTTCTAATTCTATGATCTTGCCTTTCTTTTCTTTAAGGAACGGTTCCTCAAGAAAAATGGCATTTCTGGAAACAAACACCTTTTGCTAAGATTGACCATAGAAGTAGTATCCTATGGATTCCGTAGGATAACCTACAAAGTACCATAAGTTAGAACGAGATTCTAACTTATCTCCCACTGTCCTCTTCACGTAAGCAGGACAACCCCAAATTCTTAAGTAAGAATAGCTAGGGATTTTACCATGCCACATTTCATAGGGCGTTTTAGGGACTGACTTAGAGGGAACTAGATTAAAAATCTTTGCTGCACTTTCTAGGGCATAACCCCAGAAAGAAGGTGGTAAGTTAGTGAAACTCATCATGGAACGAACCATATCAAGTAAGGTTCGATTCCTTCTCTCAGAAACTCCATTAAGCTGAGGAGTTCCCGGAGGAGTCCACTGAGAGATAATCCCATTATCTTTGAAATGATTAAGGAATTCTTCACTAAGATACTCGCCTCCTCGATCAGATCGAAGTGCTTTGATCTTATGACCAGTTTGGTTCTCCACCTCCTTTTGAAATTCTAAGAATTTCTCAAAAGCTTCAGATTTATACTTCATCAAGTATACATAACCATACCGACTGAAGTCATCAGTAAAGGTTATGAAATACTGATGATTGTTTCTTGTGCTTACACTAAGCGGTCCACAAACATCAGTATGGATCAAATCCAAAACCTTAGTGGCACGTTCCACAGTTCCTTTAAAAGGAACTTTGGACATCTTTCCTTTGAGACAGGATTCGCAAGAAGTTAACTCCTTAAGATCATTTTCAGAGAATGATCCTAAAGTGTTTATCTTGCTAATTCTGTTCTTGGAAATGTGTCCTAATCTAGTGTGCCATAAGGGAGCTGAAACTTTGTCATCTCTCTTACGCTTCGTTTCTCGTTGTATATTCATGATATTGATATTCTGAGTTAGATAAAGTCCATTACTTAGAGTACCGATGTGAACGGAAGAGTTGTTCCGTTTGATAAAGTATTTACCATTCTTAATATAAGTTTCATAACCTTCACAATCTAAAATTGGAACATAAATTATATTGCGAATAATGCTCGGTACATAAAAGACTTTATTTAAGACTAACTCAAAACTACCTAAATCTAATCTAATTGTGCCTAAAGCTCGAGCTTCAACCTTTGAGCCATCGCCGATCTTCAAGACACATTCTCCTTCTTTGAGTTGTTGGACTTCACTTAGCATCTATACATCATTACAGATATGAGTTCCACAACCGGTATCAAGTACCCAAGAACTAGAATTAATAGAAAGATTTATTTCAACGAGAAAGATACCTTTCTTTAGTGTAGCCTTGTACTCTGGGTAGTTTCTTCTCCAATATCCCGCTTTGCCACAATGGAAGCAAACATCCTCTTTCTGATCACGCTTCTTCTTTTGGTCCTTCCCCTTCGAAACGCCACCAGTGGGCCTAAGGGGTTTCTTCTTCTTCTTTTGGTCTTTCTTGCCCTTACCTTTAGAAGGCCCAGAAGAGGAAGACGGAGCATTCACCATCAAAACCTTATTGTCCTTCTTGATCGTGCTTTCAGCAGTCACAAGCTGACTAATCAGCTCAGCTACAGTAGCACCAGCATGATTCATGTTGAAGTTAAGGACAAATGGGTTGAATGATGGTGGGAGCGAAGCTAGCAACAAATCCACTGAAAGCTCATCTTTCAATGGCATGTCCATGGAGGCAAGTTTCTCAGTAAGGGCAAGAAACTTGAGTCTATATTCATGGACACTTGAACCTTCCCTCATTCTCAAGTGGAACAATTCCTTTGAAGTGTTATACCTTGTAACACGTTCATGAGGGCGGTAAAGTTGCTCTAAGTGGTCGTAAATCTCCCAAGCAAATTCCATGGCCTCATGTTGCCTTTGCAAGTCCGGAGACATGTTAGCCAACATAAGACAACGGGCTTGGAGATTATCATCCTTCCACTTCTGAATCGCGTCCCGCTCGGCCCGAGTAGGAGCCTCCCCTTCGGGACTAGGCTCCCCTTCGAAGAGAACATAAGTTCTCTTCTCAGAATCTAAAATGATTTTTAGATTCCTCAGCCAATCAGAATAGTTGGGACCAGTCAACTTGTTCGACTCGAGGATCGATACAAAAGGGTTTTTGGTTGCCATTTCAAAACACGTAGAGAATCACAGAATCTACGACCTAAATGGTAAAACAGAGAACTAGTGAGCATGCTGAATTATAACGATATACAAAAGATAAGGTCTTTAATCTAATGTAGTTCCCACTGTTTTTCAAAGATCTATAATTCCCAAAGATCTAAGAGGAACACGTTTCCCAATGGGTACTAAGATCCTAGGCATTTTACCTCGAACCCACGACTCGCGGACATTCTAAGTAAAAACCCTAGGTAGGTACAACTTACCAATTCTAACACCTTTAGAACTCTTAGTAATTATTTTTGCATCACCTATCTTTCAATATGGACCCACGACTCGTGCGACATCCATATTTACTTAGGTGTTAAGCTAGACCCTCAATCATAAGATCACGATCAAAACTTAGTTCGAACGACCCACGACTCGCCTACATCGCCCTTGCTAAAATTGACCATGAAATATTGATCATTTAAAATGATCAATTAGGTAACTAAGAACTAATAAGCTCCACTAGCTATCCCACGACTCGCGGACAATAACTAGTTTCACTTACTAAACTTAAAACCTATTGATGGAATGCTAGGAATTTAATTCAAAATTTGTATCTTGAATTAAATACCTATTTATTCGAAATTAGCTTAATATTTAATGGGAATTTTCGAATCAACCGAAGAGTTGTTCGGTTCGACCTCACCAACATATATGTTATCCAATTTTATTAGTCTTGATTAATGCAAGTACACTTAAATGCATTTCAAACAAGCACATAAACAGATAACATGTCCTAGCATGATACTAACATGTAATGATCATGGGTTCTACCTATCTTATGCGTGATATGTGGGAGCCACTCCACAATCACAAGTTCTAACATACATGCCACATAAACAGTTTAAATCACATAAGGGAAAGCGGTAACAAAATACGAGCCCTATCTCTATTACATTTTAACAATTGAGATTCCCCTCCCTAACATTTTGAGGGGTCTTCACTTATGGCCTCCTTGTTACTTGAATGTGGTCCATCTTACTCCATGGGTGCATTGTCTCCAAAATGAAAATAAAACCTCACCACCTATCTCTACTCTCAAATTACAATAAAAAGAAAAAGACATAAAGTAATAAGGCTCAATCTTCATATTGGCCTTAGACAATTACACGGGGCATACCCCGGCCTAAAAAACAGTAATATGGAAAGCCACATAATAAATCACATAACAATACGCACATAAGTGAGGCTCCAACCTCAATTGAAAAACGCAACTATAGGGCTCCAACCCCAATTTAAACCATCCATGTGCATAAATTAAAACCATACATAGATCTAAACCCATGATCACCTAACATGCTTTTGCGAGAATTTAAATTTAACCAATAAATTAAAATTCCCGTTTCAAGTCCTAGTGACTTAAAACACGACTTAGATGCGATTCTTGTTCAAGAGCCTTTTCAATAAAACCCGAAAAACAATAAACCAATAAAATTCCAATTAATTTCCAAAATTAATAATTTTATTCTTTCATTATTTTCAGAAAATAAAGTTCATAATTTTCCCAAAATCCAAATCGAATTCTTAACTCATTGATTTTATGGGCCTCTTTTCACGTCGATTACTTGCCTTAATTGATTTAATTGTGAATTGTTTGAATATATATGAGTTGGCATAATTATTCCACATACTTATTTAATTTGAAATACGAACTTAACGTTCATAAATCATACATGTAGCTTTAATTGTATGTTTAATTGTTAATTGAATCCTGTAAATTGATATATGATTTGATAATTGATATTGTTTAAACCTTATTGTTTGATTTTCTAAATGATAATAAATTGATGGGCTTCATGATTTAAAATAAATTGAATTCATTTAATTGGGTTACTTGTTTATATAAATTATTTGAGTGTATAATGTGACTAATTGCAACGTGAGACATTAATTGAGCATATGAGCACATTCACGGCACATCATAATTATTATTAATTTCATATGCATGCCATAATATGTCATTCTACTTCATGTCATCTCATTTCGTGCCGTGCATCCTATTTGGTTCATATTGAGTCTCCTCTCACTGGTACACATTTTTCATTCTCTTGTACAGTTCGTTTCCAGGGCGGAGACTTCCGAATTGAATAGGCACCCTTATTGCCCATGCTTTATGTCTCGTGGTATTCCAGGTGATGGTGTTTTCGTTCTAGTTACATATTAAACCCTACAACCTTATGTGACAAGCTTTGGCCAAAACCTTATGTATATATATATGTTACTTTTAAAGTAGAGTTATCGAGTAAATATTGATCGAGTAAACCCTTTTCAAATGAATTATGAAATATGTTATGCTTCTTATTAATCAAATGTTTTGGCGAGATTATGCATGTATGATATGTTCACGGGCCCAGGGACTTAGTACATGTGGCTATCCAGGGAGGCATGCGCCGACGGTGATCTCATGTGCTAGTTCCACTATGTTTTACGGCGATACCGGCCCTCGCTAGGAGGTTTAGCGGGGAATGGGAGCTGAGTGCCCTTGGGGGAGTCATGAAACCCCATTGGCCTATGTATGAGGTGGTCGAGTCTTGCTAACCCGTCCACCATGTTGGAAAACACGAATCAGAAAGCAGCGGAATTTAAAAAATTTTCCCAACAAAAGGATCTTGGACTCGCAATCGTGTATCCAAATTCGTAGAGTTAAGAAACTTACTTTTCTTTTATTCTTTCTTGAAGCATTTCAAGCCACCCAAGAACGCTCTTCTCGCGACTTGATCCCCTCTCCTTGGTAAAGCTCAAATCTTCAAACTTCTAACTTGAAGCTCTCTAGAGATAGTCCACCAACTTGATCACAATCTAACTAATAAGGATGCTAGTTCTCTAGTTAGTGTTTAAGCTTAACCTAGGGTTTCGTTTATCTTGGAGAAGGTATGGTGTTCAACACATGAACCAAAAGAATTGCCAATTAGCTCTAAGGGGAGCTTGAGCTCCCCTATTTATAAGAAGGGGATGGCCGAAATTCTTAGTCCTTATGGACTAAGGATTTGGTCCCTCTCTCCTATTACTTGATCATCAAGTAATTTGACTTTGACTTTGAATTCAAATTCAAATCAACTTTCAAGAGAGCTAAAAATATCCAAACTATTTTTGGATAATTTTATACTTTATTTATTTTAAATAGATAACTTATTTTATCTAATTAATTAATTCATAATTAATTAACTAGATTATTTTCTCCAAAATTAAACTTTCTTTTTAATTCAAAATTAAACCAAAGTCTATTAAATAATTAACACATTTAATTATTTAACATATATATAGAATATATATATTTGTACACGTGTGGGACACGTGTCACTCACGTGACCCACACGTGTGGTTTCACACGTGTGGAACCCTCTTGGCCCGATTAACTCGTTTAATCATTTTCAAGCCTCAACTCATGTAACCAAGTTGTTGTGTGTGACCCTCTAGGTTCTCAATTCAATAAGCAGTGACCCTAATTAATTAATTCACTAATTAATTAATCAGTCCACAGATTAAACGACCATAGTCTAGCAACAGGTGTTTAACCCCTAGCTGAATTGAAATGTTCGGATTCGACAGAACCTTTAAGTCATTGATTCATGTGAGATACAATCCTCCTACTTACTATCTCTCAACCAAGATCTAGGGCAAGGGAATAATCAGAACCCTAATAATTAGGTCTTAAAGCTAAGTGCATTTCATATCCATTTGATCTCAATCCAAGAAACCCTTTTCTTGATGTCTTGATCTACTGCCTTGGCCAAGGACTCCATATGGCATGTGAATGACTTACATAATAAGAGATCACCTTGTATATGCAAGTGTAGGTCCTTTCTTGATTCTCAGTCACTTTCATGAATCACTTGTGCAGCCCCAGCATAAGCGTTGAATCAGTTGTCTAAGGCGACACCCTTTAAAGCTTATACCTAAGACTACAGAGTTAACTCATAAAGTGACAAGGAACCTCAAGTCTTAAGGATCAATTAATCACATCAATGACTCGTGAGATATTTCCTAATCTGGAAGTTTCCATTTCCTGAAATAGAAATTTCCTTTCCCATTTAGGAATCTTCTCACACGGGGCACCTCAGTGAACTTACTTATTGAAGTAAGCACCCTCATGTATCACGCACGTATCAACTATACACTTTGCACCTCCATGAAACAAGGTGGTCCTTCTTAAGGGCGTGATCCCACAAGCAAGCCTTAGAGGAGTCAGGTAGACACTCCCACTGTCTGTAGGACTCATCGGCTTGGAGTATTTTACTAATCATGACTTATGTGATATAGGGCTCGTTTCATGAACCATTTCACCTAAATGGTAGAGTCCTAAAGTCATCAGGATTAGGGGAGTTCTTATACATGCACAGCTAAAGTAAACGCATACCAAACAAGAGCATATAAAGAAGTGTTGCCACAATTCGTTATTTCATTCAAAGATTGTTTGTGATTACAATAAGGAAAAGCACTAAGCGGATATACAATCGGCTTTCTAGGGCACTATTCCTAACACACCACCCGGAGGAAGAAGGTTGGAACTTGTTTATGAATATAATTGTATTATGATTGTTATGCACCTTGCGGGAAGGTCGGGACACGGATCGCCCAAACAACTATGTTATATGATTTGTGTGTATTATAATATACTGCATGATCACATATTCAATATATTAATGATATTTGTCGTACACGGTCGGAGTTTGGTTGGAGATAATGCACGCTCACTCGCCGAGCCTTAATGTTTATGTATGATTTATGAACTTAATAAATTTAATATGATTAGTCGTAAAGTCCGAGCATTGCTTAGTTATTCTCTTGCCCTCTTGGGAATTAATTTTAAATAAAACCTTGCTCGGGATTTATGACTTGCATGCGCATGTTTCTATATATGTATCGCTTCTGCTCACTCAGTCTTCTAGAGACTGACCCCTCTTTCCCACTTTTCCAGTTTCTTTTGCAGGTGTTGGTTACTAGGCGGAGTTAGAGTGTCGAGTCATTGTTCTAGTCTCAGTCATTTACACTCACTGCATACTATATGGTTTCTAAGTATTGTATTGACCTTTTATTGTTGGCCGTTGTGCCCTTATTGAACTGATATTATTTCGGGACAGGTTAGGACAGGTTCTGGAGCTAGTTGAACCCGTTGTTATGTTGTTGCCTTGTATTGATTCGGGACAGGTTAGGACAGGTGTATTGATTAGTGGAACCCGTATTTATATTCTTGTTGGATTTCATTTATTTCTTTGGTATTACATGAATGATTTCCTTGCTTCCGCATTTTGGTTATTGTTGATTGTTCCAGGGTTAGATTCCGCCTAGTCAGGACTGTTGTTTTGTTTGTCACCCGTTCACTGTGAGTCCGATTCATGTATGGACAGCCTATTTCATATGTGGATTAGACTCATAGTGCGGGGGATGTGGTGCCTATCGTCCCGGGTGTTACATCTATAAGTGGTATCAGAGCTCCAGGTTGTAAAACCAGAGTTCTAGTGTCGTGTCGTGTCAAGTCTAGGTCGCACGGCTTAGGAACTACTTGTCAACGTGTGCATTACATCGCTTTTAACCTTGAAATGTGATTATTTCAAAACTTTGTTGATTTATATTTTGCATTTTGCATCGATTCCATGCTTTTGGTGCTAATTACGTGGCATGAGCATGTACTAATCGCATGCATATATTTCAAAATGAGTTGTGAATTATAGGTTACGAAGATAATATCAAACCACGGCCAATCTCTACTATAAATCTCGTCTAGCACCCGTTTTTCTTTCGGTTGGAAGTTGTAAGGAATGCATCGGAAATCTCAGACTAGAATTCAAGAGCTACGATCTCCTTCAATTGGGTTATGAATCGGGTGATGAGATGCCCAATAGAAAGAACAATTATGAGAGCAACTTGTTGGTGTGAGTGAAGTTGGTGGATGCTTGATAAAGAAGAGTAGTAGGGTATGACGTCTTCAACTTGCAAGATAAACATTCACCCATCTGCATTACAAATTTCTTTCAACTGGATTCCATTGAATGTCTCAATTAAGGGGAAGAGTGAAGAAAAGGTCGAGGATGTTTTGGATTCGATATTATATTAACACAAAGGTGAGAACTTTCAAGATAATTAAGGTAAAGGAGGTTCGTGATAATCAGCAACAAAGCTTAACTTACGTGGAAAAAAAGCAAAGGAAAATATGGAAAATGGTATGCCTTGGGATTTCGATCGTGGAAGGAATAAAGGAAGTCAATCAATCCGGTGGATATAAATTTTGAAAGATAATAATACTAAAGGTTTTATCTCCGATGAGTTGGGGTATCTTTCAGATCCAAACTGAATTGTCGTGTTATGGGATCACGTTAAAGGATATGAAGCAACAAATGGGGATGATAAAGAGAGGCAAAGAATTGCTGGGTGGATTTCAGGCGATCAAGTATAAACAATTGGAAAGGGAGTTCATTTAATTATTCGAACTCCTAAAGAGTAAACCAAGGAAGTTTTGATTAAAGTGACAATCATGAAGAAGACTCGGACAACAATTGGAGAGTGATGATTAAAATAAAAAATAAAAAAGAAAAAAGAAAAGGGCAAGATGCTAATTCCATGAGCGTAGAAGGCTTCAGGTTCAAGAAATCGTGCTTCCAAGCCGCGAAAATGTCCAAGTTGATGCTAGATAATTTTGAAGATTAGAAGACCGTGGGAAAAACAAGAAATGATCAACAGTTCGAGACAAGCTTATAATTCAACAAACGAGGAATGAAGTGCCGAGATAAAGCTTCTCATTGCTACGGTGACAGGTTCAATGCATCCATAAGCACGTGCATCATTCACCGTTTTACATTATTTAAAAATTTTCTATTTATATACGCTTCTTCAATTGACATACTTGCTCAATTGTGCTGCATTATTAATTATTTGAAAACATACTACGTGCATTGGCATTCTTAACTGGCATGTATTATTTAGTGTTTATTTGATAGGAATCTTCTTTGCTTCTCCATCAAGCATTACTCTGACCGAGTTTCATTTGAGTCATGAAGAGAAGAAATATTTGGGTTGCAAATTGTGAATCGAAAGGGGAAAGAAATACCAAGAATTGAGAGGTGGAATCGGAGAATGGAACGAGAGAAGTAAGTGGTTATCCCTACCTATCATTTTAAAGCAGTTGTGAGTGAAATCACCTGGCATGTGGAACAACTAGAATCATTTAACCATGAATGCAAAAATGATGAAATTTAAGATTTGGGATCCGCGAGGTAGGGTAATAAATTCAAGGAATTAAGATAAGAAAATTTTTAAGGGGGAGAGTGCGACTACTCATAAACTTAAATTCACCGTAATGTGAGGAAGTTACTTTCCGTGGTAACAATGGAAATACAAGCCATGACGGACGTGAAAGACCTAAAGATAGTGACAAGAAAAGAATGAGACGGCTTTGTCAGCTTAAACCTTTAAAGTGGAAGTCAAGCTACTATACTTGGGTTAAAGATCTCCATCACGCATCGAAGAGAGTGGTCCGTTTGGAAATTCATAAGTACGTAATTCTGACATTGAAGATAATGGTATTATCAGGGAACTTGTGATGGATGCCTTTGTTAGCTATGGTAAGAGGAATTTTAATCAAGCTAACCTCCTTGAAGACGGTGTCGACGACACCTAGTTAATCAAGTCCTCAATAAGAATTAAAACCAGTTGAAGTCAATGAAGGGAGTTGGATTAGGAACTGAAGATTGGGTCGATATTGGATTTTCCCAACTATTAAGAAAAGAAGGATAAACTAGTACTCGGTTAACTGAAGAAGATAACGGTGAGTAAGGATCCGAATGGAATCGAGAATAGGGTCGACCAGGGGTCTGACTTTCTCATTCGAGTATATACTAATGATATGAAAGACCAGTTGGAAATCATGCCAGCTAGAGATCAGACCATCCAAACCATGGAACTAAGTCACAACATCATTTCCATTACTACGGTGAACGGTACACTAATCATTCATGGCATAAGCATACATGCATTGTTTATTTAATTAATTCTTGCTATTATTTGATATACTTGCTAAACTGTAATCTGTGATGATTGATGTAATTTCTTAATTGGGTTATTCTGATATATATGTATGAATGTTTTAGTAATTGTATTTACGTGCTAGAGGGATGTTACATTCCTTCTGTTTAAGTGGAAGGGAGATTTAAATTCTCTCTAATTCTGTGATAGAAAGATGCTGGATTCTTTCTAACTTTTGTGCACGAGAGATGTTGGATTCTCTTGTACTTAGGTATTCGAGAGATGCTGGATTCCCTCGGATTTAGGGGTTTGGGAAATGCTGGATTTTCTCGAACTAGATGTTTGGGAGATTTTGGGATCTGTCAGACTTAGGTTGAGAGACGGGGTGCCCTCAATTATGTGCTTGAGAGACGGGGTTCTCTCCTTTCTGTGTGCTCGAGAGACGGGGTTCTCTCGCTTGCGTGTTGAGAGATGGGATCCTCTCTTGTTTGTCTTGGTTGCTTCACGCTGGACCTGACAACGACTTTCAAGTGACGAGTATGCAACGTGATCGAGCTTTGGGAACAACGACAGCTATTGTATCCTGGCAGTGGTCGAAAGAGTTAAGGAAATCAACGGTCAAGTGTTCAGATGAACCTCAGCCACAACGAGACACCACGAAGAGAACTGATGCACACAATGCGGGTAAATTTCACGATGACGACTTTACACGACTCCGGGATGGATAGAAGTACTACAACTTGAGGTTTTCACTCAGTGTTTGGATCTGGGGACCGGATCCTCTTAAAGGGGAGGGGTTGTAACGCCTCGCTTTTCCAGTGTTCGGATTTTGCCACGTGTCGACTTTCTTGTGTGCTTGATTACGTAATTATGTGATTTATGTGGCCTTACTTGTAGCTTCTTATGAGTTTAGGGGATTGCTTGTAATTTTCTCTTTCAAGGGTTTTTCGGTCATTTCTCACCCGATCGAGATTTTGACCTCTTTGATCCCTCCAACGCGTTCGGGGCATCGAGACGAGTTCATAGACTCGGAGTTTGCCCAATTCTGACGTTGTTAACCCTTCTTTCGCTCGTTCCGTGTGTTGATGACCCGGGATATAACACCCGGATCCTCGTTATTCGTGCCATAACGCACCAGACTCCAGCTTCAACTTTCTTTCTCTTCCTCTCGCGATTCAACCGTGCCTCAGTCACTATTCACATGCACAAACACACACTAATCCAAACTTGCTCGTTTCTCGACGATTTTTGATGAACCAATAGTGTTTTTCAATGAGCTCGACGATGCGGTCACAACCGTACCAAGATCTTGGCTCGACGAAAAATGGAGGCGAAGATATCGTCGATTTTCAGATGGGTTGGAGGTGGTGGCGGACCACCGTGACTTCGCCGGCATTCCACGTCGTTTTCGGCGACACTCTTGCTGCACGCGCCCCAAGGCATGAGAGAAGACATCCCGGCATCCCCTTCCACGTTGGCGGCGCGGCCAACGGCCACCTGACGGCGGCTCACGCGCCGATCAAAGACGACGACGGTGGCGCGTGTTACTGTAGCGCCACCAAACGCCGCCCTCCGGCGACTTTTTCAGGCGAGGGTTAGCGGTTTCCAAGGTTCTTCAACCTCCTGAGTTCGTTTTCGGCACTCGTTTGGCGAGAAAGTGGCCAGAAATGGGTTGTCGGATGAGGGGCAGCGGCGGACTTTAGAGGCGGCGATTCAGCCTTTTTCGGTGGGATTTTGGTGACGAGTCCTTCACGAAAGTTACTCATCTCAACGTGGACAAGCTCTCTGTGTTGGTGCCGGTACGAAAACCGGCCGGTGGTGGTGAACCGGTGGCTGAACCGGCGGGTCCAAACCGGTCACTGTTCCGGTGACTTTTTCCGGCAATTGAGATATGGGTTTCGAAGGCCTCGTTACGGGCTTTTTAATGGTATGTCCGGATTTCGTTTTCGTTTTACGGTTTGAGTTTAATTGCAATTTCCGTTCTAGGGAGTAAGTTCGGTTTTTCGTCAACGGAATCCGGTGTGTTTGGTAATTTCTGAAATTGTTTGAGGGCTTTTGACTAGCAGGCCGAGGCGCACGTTTCTGTCCTTCCGGGGATTTTTCCGGCCACCGGAGGTGGTGGTTTGGCGGCTATCAGTGGCGGTCCGGCGGGCTCCGGTGACGGCATTCTGATACCTTCCAGACAGTGTGTTCCTTTCGTCGTGGTGAGTCTATCACCGCTTTCCGTTCGTCAATCGGACACTTGGTTGATTTTATATGAATTTCTGAAGTTATTGTATATTATACGTTAATTGTTTTAACTTGTAATTTAATCTTGTACGCTTAATTAATCGATGATTATGAATAGTATAATGTATGATAATATGATATGATATATGAAAACTCGAATTCTTAACTCATTGATTTTATGGGCCTCTTTTCATGTCGATTACTTGCCTTAATTGATTTAATTGTGAATTGTTTGAATATATATGAGTTGGCATAATTATTCCACATACTTATTTAATTTGAAATACGAACTTAACGTTTATGAATCATACATGTAGCTTTAATTGTATGTTTAATTGTTAATTTGATAATTGATATTGTTTAAACCTTATTGTTTGATTTTCTAAATGATAATAAATTGATGGGCTTCTTGATTTAAAATAAATTGAATTCATTTAATTGGTTTACTTATTTATATAAATTATTTGAGTGTATTATGTGACTAATTGCAACGTGAGATATTAATTGAGCATATGAGCACATTCACGGCACATCATAATTATTATTAATTTCATATGCATGCCATAATATGTCATTCTACTTCATGTCATCTCATTTCGTGCCGTGCATCCTATTTAGTTCATATTGAGTCTCCTCTCACTGGTACACATTGATCATTCTCTTGTACAGTTCGTTTACAGGGCGGAGACTTCCGAATTGAATAGGCACCCGTATTGCTCATGCTTTATGTCTCGTGGTATTCCAGGTAAGGGTGTTTTCGTTCTAGTTACATATTAAACCCTACAACCTTATGTGACAAGCTTTGGCCAAAACCTTACGTATATATATGTTACTTTTAAAGTAGAGTTATCGAGTAAATATTGATCGAGTAAACCCTTTTCAAATGAATTATGAAATATGTTATGCTTCTTATTAATCAAATGTTTTGGCGAGATTATGCATGTATGATATGTTCACGGGCCCAGGGACTTAGTACATGTGGCTATCCGGGGAGGCATGGGCCGACGGTGATCCCATGTGCTAGTTCCACTATGTTTTACGGCGTTACTGGCCCTCGCTAGGAGGTTTAGCGGGGAATGGGAGCTGAGCGCCCTTGGGGGAGTCATGAAACCCCATTGGCCTATGTATGAGGTGGTCGAGTCTTGCTAACCCGTCCACCACCCGGAGGAAGAAGGTTGAAACTTGTTTATGAATATAATTGTATTAAGATTGTTATGCACCGTGCGGGAAGGCCGGGACACGGATCGCCCAAACGACTATGTTATATGATTTGTGTGTATTATAATATACTGCATGATCACATATTCAATATATTAATGATATTTGTCGTACACGGTCAGAGTTTGGTTGGAGATAATGCACGCTCACTCGCCGAGCCTTAATGTTTATGTATGATTTATGAACTTAATAAATTTAATATGATTAGTCATAAAGTCCGAGCATTCCTTAGTTATTCTCTTGCCCTCTTGGGAATTTATTTTAAATAAAACCTTACTCGGGATTTATGACTTGCATGCGCATGTTTCTATATATGTATCGCTCCTGCTCACTCAGTCTTCTAGAGACTGACCCCTCTTTCCCACTTTTCCAATTTCTTTTGTAGGTGTTGGTTACTAGGCGGAGTTAGAGTGTCGAGTCATTGTTCTAGTCTCACTCATTTACACTCACTGCATACTATATGGTTTCTAAGTATTGTATTGACCTTTTTGTTAGGAATAGTGCCCAAGAAAGCTGATTGTATATCCGCTTTGTGCTTTTCCTTATTGTAATCACAGACAATCTTTGAATGAAATAACGAATTGAGGCAACACTTCTTTATATGCTCTTGTTTGGTATGCGTTTACTTTAGCTGTGCATGTATAAGAACTTCCCTAATCCTGATGACTTTAGGACTCTACCATTTAGTTAAAATGGTTCATGAAACGAGACCTATATCACATAAGTCATGATTAGTAAAATACTCCAAGCCGATGAGTCCTACAGACATTGGGAGTGTCAACCTGACTCCTCTAAGGCTTGCTTGTGGGATCACGCCCTTAAGAAGGACCACCTTGTTTCATGGAGGTGCAAAGTGTATAGTTGATACATGCATGATACATGAGGGTGCTTACTTTAATAAATAAGTTCACTGAGGTGCCCCGTGTGAGAAGATTCCTAAATGGGAAAGGAAGTTTCTATTTCAGGAAATGGAAACTTCCAGATTAGGAAATATCTCACGAGTCATTGATGTGATTAATTGATCCTTAAGACTTGAGGTTCCTTGTCACTTTATGAGTTAACTCTGTAGTCTTAGGTATAAGCTTTAAAGGGTGTCGCCTTAGACAACTGATTCAAGGCTTATGCTGGGGCTGCACAAGTGATTCATGAAAGTGAATGAGAATCAAGAAAGGACCTACACTTGCATTTGCAAGGTGATCTCTTATTGTGTAAGTCATTCATATGGCATATGGAGTCCTTGGCCAAGGCAGTAGATCAAGACATCAAGAAAAGGGTTTCTTGGATTGAGATCAAATGGATATGAAATGCACTTAGCTTTAAGACCGGATTATTAGGGTTCTGATTATTCCCTTGCCCTAGATCTTGGTTGAGAGATAGTAAGTAGGAGGATTGTATCTCACATAAATCAATGACTTAAAGGTTCTGTCGAATCCGAACATTCCAATTCAGCTAGGGGTTAAACACCTGTTGCTAGACTATGGTCGTTTAATCTATGGACTGATTAATTAATTAGTGAATTAATTAATTGGGGTCACTGCTAATTGAATTGAGAACCTAGAGGGTCACACACAACAACTTGGTTACATGAGTTGAGGCTTGAAAATGATTAAACGAGTTAATCGGGCCAAGAGGGTTCCACACGTGTGAAACCACACGTGTGGGTCACGCGAGTGACACGTGTCCCACACGTGTATAAAAATATATATATTGTATATATATGTTAAATAATTAAATGTGTTAATTATTTAATAGACTTTGGTTTAATTTTGAATTAAAAAGAAAGTCTAATTTTGGAGAAAAATATTCTAGTTAATTAATTATGAATTAATTAATTAGATAAAATAAGTTATTTATTTAAAATAAATAAAGTATAAAATTATCCAAAAATAGTTTGGATATTTTTAGCTCTCTTGAAAGTTGATTTGAATTTGAATTCAAAGTCAAAGTCAAATTACTTGATGATCGAGTAATAGGAGAGAGAGGGACCAAATCCTTAGTCCATAAGGACTAAGAATTTCGGCCATCCCCTTCTTATAAATAGGGGAGCTGGAGCTCCCCTTAGAGCTAATTGGCAATTCTTTTGGTTCATGTGTTGAACACCATCCTTTCTACAAGATAATCGAAACCCTAGGTTAAGGCTAAACACTAACTAGAGAACTAGCATCCTTATTAGTTAGATTGTGATCAAGTTGGTGGACTATCTCTAGAGAGCTTCAAGTTAGAAGTTTGAAGATTCGAGCTTTACCAAGGAGAGGGGATCAAGCCGCGAGAAGAGCCTTCTTGGGTGGCTTGAAACGCTTCAAGAAAGAATAAAAGAAAAGTAAGTTTCTTAACTCTACGAATCTGGATACACGATTGTGAGTCCAAGATCCTTTTGTTGGAAAAATTTTTAAATTCCGCTGCTTTCTGATTCGTGTTTTCCAACACTTTTATTGTTGGCCGTTGTGCCCTTATTGAACTGATATTATTTCGGGACAGGTTAGGACAGGTTCTGGAGCTAGTTGAACCCGTTGTTATGTTGTTGCCTTGTATTGATTCGGGACAGGTTAGGACAGGTGCATTGATTAGTGGAACCCGTATTTATATTCTTGTTGGATTTCATTTATTTCTTTGGTATTACATGAATGATTTCCTTGCTTCTGCATTTTGGTTATTGTTGATTGTTCCAGGCTTAGCTTCCGCCTAGTCAGGACTGTTGTTTTGTTTGTCACCCGTTCGCTGTGAGTCCGATTCATGTATGGACTGCCTATTTCATATGTGGATTAGACTCATAGTGCGGGGGATGTGGTGCCTATCGTCCCGGGTACTACACCGCATCCCCCGCACCATAGCCCGACCCTTGTAACGAAATAGGAACTCCGCCCACGCATCAAGCCATGGCGAACGGGTGACAAACAAAAATCCAACCTAAGCTAGGCGGTCTAGACCCTACTCAGAGCGCGCAAGAAACATAATCGCGGAAGCAATTAATTTAAAACTCAAAGAGGGCTAGCACAAATCATATCTTGTTCTCCATATAACACTTATACAATTTTAGATGCAAGGCAAATATACAAAACTAAATCCCAGGACAGAACTAAGTAGCAAATTTATACATATTTCAAAATTATCAAAATGCGTAAAGAAGACAAAGTACAATGCATGAGACTCGAGCTATCCTCAACCACGACTCAAAGACAACCGCCTAGCTCCAACTCCCAAACGGATACCTGCAAACTAAAATCAAAGGGGGAAAAAGAGAGAAACTACGAGGGTCAGTCCTAGAGACTGGTGAGGGGGCTAACACACGCACCCATACGTATACATAAGAATAAAGCATAATCAAAGCTGAAAGGGTTCGTGAACCGGGCGTGGTTTTTGCATTGTAAAACGTTTAACCCGTGGTAATAGACATATGAAGAAAGAATTTTAAGGCCGAAGGCCAAAATCAACCAAGTTTTAGAGTTTAGAAATCCACCCCCGTTTCACAACCGTAAACAAAAGCATAACATACCAAACTGAAAGCTCGAATTCCAACCCACTTACTCCATAAGCAAAGGCGAAGCGAAAACAAAACGAATCATAAATCAATCCCACCCCTACACTGTTTGGGGAAGAGAGGTGCCCCTCTCAACCCCCACACTTAAAACTTATTGAGTCGGGGGATCTCGCCCGCTCCTTCGACAGGCTATAACACATGCACCCATCGGTATAGGAGAACCCGCTTTCCCCTCAACCTCCCGAGGTTGATCCAAGTCTCCCGTAAATGGAGTCGTGTTGATGAGAGAGCCCGACGACCCCATGGCCGACCCGAGATCACATACCACTTCTCTGGGGCCCAAACTTACACTTACACTTACACTTATCACAAAAAGCTTATATACAAGTCATATCACGCTTATACACACCCATTCTTATCAAAGCTTTGCAAAGTAAACAAAAATAGAGTTAGATACATATAAAAACGTTTTACTTACACTTACACTTATCACACAAAGCTTATACACAAGTCGTATCACGCTTATGCACACCCATTCTTATCAAAGCTTTGCAAAGTAAACAAAAATAGAGCGTAGATACATATAAAAGCGTTTTTTTCAAAACCTCAGAACAAACGGGAGAAATCCCACAAAATACGTATCAAACACATATCTATATATATATACATATATAAGTCGCATAAGGGTTCAAAATACAAATAGGATTTTAGGTCATAATAACTAAAAGGAAAGAAAACCTCACCTTGTCGACCAAACCTAACAAAACAGACCAAAAGTGGACTAACGAACCACGGAAAAAACCTAAGAGCAAAATAAAGACAAGAGACAAACTTAGACTCAAAAGGAACCATTTTAATGCTCGGCGAATGCGTATAAATGAAAGTGATGCGTATGAAGCTTAACAAGTCAACATATAATGCATACAAGTTCATATCAAATCATAAGTCATATAAATCACATTAGACGAATTCATAATTTTCATATAACAAGCATATCATATCATACAACATGTTATCAAAGCATTTATATCATATAAGGAGCAAGGAATAATCATGCAAGGCATACAAACGAGACATGAAGTCATAAACGCATGTTAAAGTAACATACTTCACATATGAGATGATAATTAAAAAATGGGCAAACAAATCAAGCCATAAATCCATAATATATAAGTTAACACATAATACATCAAGCTAAAAATGCATACAAGTCACAAACGGGATGAGAGAAGGCAAAGAAAAGCAACGAAACGACGAAAGAAACTCCCCTGCGGCGCTACCGTGACACATGACACGGCCATGTCCAAAACACAAAGGAAACGGACACGGCCGTGTCCGAATTTAATAAAATCAGATGCCCAATTCGAGAACACAACACGGCCGTGTCATGCTGTAGTTCATTAAGGACAAGGCCGTGTCATGATCTTCGGTATGAAGAGAAACAAAGCGCAGCAGTTCAATTTTTTGAAGGAAAAGCGGGGCATTTTGTAGCAGCTCTTAGGGAATTTCTTAGGCCTTAAAGGCACATAAAACATGCATGAAATAATCACCAAATCATCACATTAACAGGCCATAAGAAGCAGCAACAAGGATCTTATCAACCATGCAAGAAAACGAAGTAATGAAGGACATGAATACAAGCAGGCCATAATCTCCAAATATGGGGTTGAAACAAGGGATAAAAGCTTGGGAACACTTAGCTAACATGTAAAGAAACTAAAATACTTCATGTTCATGCAATTTTACACGAAATGGAGCTCAAGAAATCATCAAACCAATCCAAAAATCATGACAACAGTTCGGTTGAAAGAGGAGCAGATTTGCAGCAGGTTTCCAAGCTCAAAACTCATCAATTAATCAAAGGGTTTCAAAGGAAATTCATCCATAACACATCTATCAAGTATCAAGTATCAAAAAGGAAGCAAAACAAGTTCATATAATCAGATTTTGAGCACCAAAACAGCCACACAATACCGTTGCAAGGAAGGAAAGAAAATAAGTCATGTTCTAACTCACATATGCTGTTGAAAAGGGGCATGAAATCAGGGCAAAACAGAGCATACTCGTAGAGAAACAATGGTAATACATAACCATGCATTAATACACGAAATTGGAGGCAAGAATTCATCAAACACATCTAAAAAACATGACAGCAGTTCATACCGGGAGAGCAGTTCGGAAATTCCAGTTTTCATGCTTAAAAACTCAAGGTTTCAACCAAGTTATTAAAGAAGAAACAACCCTAACACATCTATCATGAAGTATAAATCAAGAATGGAAGCAAAGAAGTTCATATAATCACCAAAGATGCATCAAATCAGCCCCAAACTCAAGCTAAGACATAGGAGCAAGAAATGACCTCTAACCCTTCCTATTCATGCCATCTCCCAAACTCAACTTAAATCTCAAGTAAAACATGAAATTCATGGATCAAAATCATCATATAATCATGGAGAATTCGAAAATATACATAACTCCAAGAGTTGATGAAGTATGGAAGAGTTTTGGCTTCAAAATCACAAGACATGGATGAGGGTTTCTTCCTTCTCTTCTCTTCTTCTTGGATCAGCAGCTTTTTCCTCTCTTGTGGGATGTGTGGTTCGAAATGCAGCAGGTAAGGGAGAGAGAAAGGTGAATCGTGGTCATATAAACCAAGGGTTAAGGCTTAAGTATGGTTAGATTGGGCCCACAAGTGTAAGACTAGTCAAAGAAGGCTACTTTGGTGCAAGCTATTCATTCCGGGAGAAAAACGGGGGTCCAACCGGGCTTAGAAAAATACCAAATCAGGTTCAAAAGTTTCCTTTCTTCGATATGAGTCCGACGCTTCTTCCGGAATTCGATCCGAATTCCCGAGCTCAAGTTATGGAGTCCGAAACCCAAGGTGCGCTAAAGCTAGTTAGACCCTCGAGTCCCTCATCACGTAATAAAGGTTTAAAACCTCGAAAAACGAACCCAAAAACTTAAAACGAGCATGTAAGCACGTTCCTAACTCACATATATCATGCATATCTAAATTTCACAAAAATCAAAATTGAATTCCGGCTCATAACGAGTAAATTACGGGCATGCAAACTTAAACGTTAAAAAATTCAAAGTTCATAATATAAACAATAAATTTCATATTAATTCAAATAATCACATAACAATTAAAATAACAAGGAATTTCATAAATAAAGAATTAGAAAGCACAAATAATGCTCTCGTTAAAGTGTACTTGTACGGCCGGACGAGCGGGATGTTACAAACTTACATCCTTCAAAAGGACCTGTCCTTAGGTCCTAAAGGGTCTTGAAGGGTTCCAAAGACAACCCAACTCCACACTTCCGCTGCGGCACTCTGATCTCAAACTTCTCGAGACCCTATCTCCTTAAATAGCGAACCGGACACAAAGTCCTTGTCGTTCGCCCCCACTTCCCAAATAAAGATTCGGGAGTAGTTGGAGAACTCTCAACCGCCGACACATAGACATTACTACACAAAGTCCATAACGTTTTTCTTATGCCATAACAACCGGTTTCCCCCAGAACTTCAAACAACTTCAAACCAAGAGCGGGATAAACTTATGACCTTGCACCCCTTAAGGCGTAGGCTACCGTTCTTCTACAAGCAACAAACAACAAAGGCCTTCCTTAGTGCCTCGGTTGGAAACAAGGTAACCTTTTGTACCTCCGGTTTGACAAAATCCGATATCGTGGGTAACTCTCTTCAACAGCCTCTTCCCACTCAGAAGCATCACATAAGAAAATAAATCAACTCAGCGATAGACTTCAAACGTATGTCATAGAAAATCGTGATGCAAATGCACACACAAAGCCATATTGTCCTATGCCGTTTGAATTAGACAGACACAACTCGACTCTATAACTCAGGTTTTGCAACCTAGAGCTCTAATACCACTTTAGGATGTAGTGACTGAAGCGGCGAGCCACCACATCCCCCGCACCTAAGCACAATCCACATACGAGATGGGAAACCCATACATGAACCAAGCAGAGGCGAACGGAAGACAGACATACTCACACCTAAGCTAGGTGGGACGTAGACGCTGACAGCAGAACATAATAACGAAAACCAATGCACATGCGGAAGCCATTCATATATTTAATCATAAAATACAAGCAGCAGGTGACGGGTTTAATCTATCCCTAGAAACCTGTTCCGAATATATATATCATACCACAGTTAAAGTTTACAAATATACCATTTGAATCTTACATACAAACTTAATTTGAATACAAAATGCGTATGCAACGGCTCAAACTTAAACAAGACTTGACAGACTCAAGGGACCCGACTCACGCCGCCTAGCTCGAACTCCAAAGCAACACCTGCACACTAAAAACGTTGGGGAGGGAGAAGGGTCAGTCACACTGATTGAGTGAGGGGCTACCCACATATACTACATACCTATAAAGAGCATAACACATACAAATCATAATATTCGTGAACTCAGGAATAGTTTTTGCACCCCAAATCTTTTGCCTGTGATACATACATGTATAGATTACTTAGCAAAACAGAGCAAAACTTAACTTAGCTTATGTATATGTATCGTACATTTCATATCCTATCTTATCCTTTCAAAATATCCAAATTTTTTCTTATTAATAAGTCTATCCCGTTTCACGAACTTTAACATATCACACACACATAACTCGACGGGTACGAGCATCAAATTCCATCCTGGACTTCTCATACGTATCATACATAACAAAACAAATCAAACATATCATACTTATATAACATACCTCCTTCTTCGGTGATGGAAGGGCGTATACCCCCTAACCATCCATACGGGTGAGGGGAGCACAAACACTCAAACCCTCAGGGTCCCATCCCCCAACTAACCTCTTGGTGGGTTCTGGGTTAGTCCTATCAAATGGAGACTATGCCCAGGCCTATCCCGACGGTCCGCTGCCAACCCGGGCCATCTGGCGTAATAGAATCCGAGACCCATCAAACAGAATAGATCATATCGTAACAGAACTTAACATACTTAACCCGCTACTTATCATATCATAGCATAAGTATCATACCTTACCTTGCAACAACCATGCTTTTCATACCTCTCCGTGTCAAATCCTTAACTCATATCTCCTAGCTCATAAGAGGCACACGGTTTGAAGCGTGGCATAATGTTGCAAATCATAACAAATCATATTAAACCATAACAAGCGTACATAGGCTTGTACATAACGTATCATACTTCCAAACATGTAGCAAAGTCATGAAATTACATATCTCGCACGTATTTACTTATACCTAAGGTTATAGTTCACATGCATAGAAAATGAGCACGTTTCATTAGGGTTTAACTATAACGTAACCTCACCTTACACTGACGAAGCCGTAACACGACGAATGATCCACCCTGGAATCAACACGGCTAACGAAACACCACCCCGGGTGCACCTGGACAAACTGAAGACAAAATGCGAGACTTAGACTCAAGGATGAACCACATTGACGCACGGCATATGCGTATGCGCATGCACTTAAGAAATACAAATACTTAGGCAAAGTTCATACTCAAATCAATTTCATGCAAGGGAAGGCATTTCATAACTTAACATATTTATAAAATACTTTATGAGATACTCATGTGCACAATTAATGCAAACAAGTACAATGAAGAGCTTATGGTAGCATTTAATCGCCTATGAACACCTAACGTATTTACACACTTAAAACGTATCATAATCACACCAAAATTTCAATATACAAAGCATAAGACATTATACTACTTGCTAAAAATGCATAGGAATCAAATTAGGGTGAAAGAAATCCATTTCAATGCATAAAGGATGAAGGAATACAAGAACGTACCACTTAAGACGTTTAGGATCATAACTCATATCAATCATATCAAATCAATCCATAAATTTAATACAAACAATTTAACACATAAAACAACATGTTAATAATATTTAAAATGCATAAACAAGGTAAGAAAACAATGAAACAAGAGAACGGAGCAACCACGAACAACAACCACCAAAGTGAAGTGAGGACACGGGGGTGTCAGCTGCCAAGCACAAAATGAGACACTCCCGTGTCCAAGTTCAGTGGATAAATCTCTCAAAATTCAGCCTATGATACGGGAGTGTCTCCTCCTAAGGCTTGGGAGAGACACGGGAGTGTCTAAGTTCAGTTGCAAGGCCTGAACAATCGCTGCAGACACACGAGTGTCTGCCCTCGTATACGTGCGTGTCAGCTGAAAAAAGACCATCTTCTTCATGGAATATGTTGCAGATTTTCCTGTTCCAACACTTAACAATAGCAGAAGCAAAGGGTAGCAATAAAGACATGAAATGAAGCATAAAAATGCAACAAACTCAAGCTATAATCAATACACATCAACCGGTAAAGAGTGGGGTTCAAAAGAGTAACATATTCCAACCATTTCTTGCAAGAAAACCCATGTTCATTAATGGTGATTCACCACACAATCATCTACCACAAATTTCATGCTTGTAAGCACAACAAGGAAGATCTAGATCATATAACAAGCTTCAAATCATGAAATGCAACAAGGATAAGCATATATTCATCAAAATCACATAAACCCTTACTATTCATGTCTAAGCTCATATCATGCTCAAATCTAAATGAAAATCTACAAACCCTGGCTTAAAAGAACCAAAATGGGATGGAGAATAAGAATATATGCTTACCTCCTGAATTGGATGAGAAATGGTGAACATATAAGCTCAAATGTGCAAGAAAGTGAATAGTTCCGGGTTCCCTTCTTTCTCTCTCAATTGGTGCTGCTCTTTTTCCCTCTATCCTTGTGGTAGCCAAAAATTAAGGGTGGGGGATGGATAGGGGGTTTTGTTTTGGTCATGTGGGTCTAAGAATGAGGTCATTTGGTGGAGAAATGAGATAGATATGGTCAAAACGGTCAAATGTGCCGGCTTCGGTACACGGTGCTCGGTTCGATGAAGTTTTGGAGGCTCAAACGGGCTTAGAAAAATATAAGGCTTATCCTATTAGCTCTGTATCGTTGTTACAAGTCTAAAGGTTATGATGGAATTTGAATCGGAATTCCTGAGCTCAAGTTATGCCACCTGGAACCCAAGGTACGCTAAAAGCTCTTTAGGCCCTCAAATCCCATTTTCACAAAAATGGTCCAAGACCACTCCAAACAAGTTCTAAAACGTGTATAAAGCATATAAACACATTCGTAATTCACATATTTCATGCATATCACATAATCACAAAAATCAAAATTAAATCTGAAGTTAAACGGATCGAAAATGAATTAAAAAGGTAAAACTTTATAATATAAAACATATAATACAAGAATATCATATAAATATCAAATAAATCATATGATTACATAAATAAATAATTTAAAAACACAAAAAGCACACTCGTAACGTCATACCTGGCTTATCAAAAAAATGGGGTGTCATACATAACACATTAAACAAACACATAATACAACAAATTACATCATGTTAAAAGCATACACAAGTTGAAAACACTTAAAGAATACAAGAGATACAAAGAATCGCCACACGTAGCACTTAAAGCATATAAGATCATATCTTTCATATATCATATCAAATCAATCCATAAACTTATTACAATGTTCATAACACATAATTGACCATGTTAATAATGCATATAAGTCATAAAAGAAGCAATAAAATAACATACAAAATGAATAAACAAAGAAGAAACGAACCACGACACATGTAGGCACAAAAGAGGTGAGACATGGGTGTGTCTCACCTCAAGACAAAGTTGAGACATGCCCACGTCTCAGTACAGAGATGAGGGGTTGGAGAGACACGGTCGTGGCTGCTAGCAAGAGCAAAACCACACACGGCCATGGCTCCACACAACAACTTCTTCCTCGCGCTAGCTGGGCTGTTCCTCCCCTGTTTTGCCTCCTTCTTCACACAGCAGTAGCAGCAGGTCGTATGGGGTGGAAAAGGTAGCAAACAAGGCATATATTGGCACTAAATCATGTATTCAAAGGCTGCAAATCATACACAAATGAAACACACTCCAACCGGCAACAAATCAAAGTGCAAGAATTCAATTTCAAATTCAAGAACTTAAGTTCATTAATGGTGAATCAATATTTCTCAACTACCATGAAATCTTGGTTAATAAATACAATAATGGTTATCTTAGGATCATATATCATGCATCAAACCAAGAAAATTCACAAGGATACACTCATACTTCTTCAAGAACTCCAAAACCCTCACTATTCATGTCAAATCTCATAACATGCTCAAATCTAAGTGAAAATCTACAAACCATGGCTTAAAAGAACCACAAGGAGATGGAGAACAATAATACATTCTTACCTCTTGAATTAGATGAAGAATGATGGAGTTATGAGCTCAAATGTGCAATGATTTGAATAGTTTTGGGTTTCTTCTCTCTTCCTTGGGTTGCAGCTGCTCTTTCTCTTCCTTTCCTCAAAGTGGATAAAACAAGGGGGTAAGGTACAGATAGAGGGGTGTGTTGGGGTGATGTGGGTCCCACTTTTAGGCAAAAAGTTGAAGAAATGAATTAAATATGGTCAAAACGGTCAAATCTGGTGAATTCGGTACATGGTGCTCGGTTCGATGAAGTTTCGGTGATTCAAACGGGCTTAGAATGTAGTACCCCAACGGTGGGCACCACACCCCCGCACTATAGCCTGAAACGTGTAACGAAACTAGACCTCCGCACACGTGCCGAGCCATAGATAACAGTGACAAATAAAACCAAAACCTAAGCTAGGCGGAACATAGACCCTGCACAAAACGGTACTTAACACAATATGAGGAAGCGTGAAAATGTCAAACAAAAAATCAAAACCATGTAAACAGGTGACGGGTTCAAACTAGCATAATTCCTAATCCCAAAATCAAAATATAACATAAATCATACATACGAACGGGTTCAATCTATCCCTAGAAGCCTGTCCCGAATTCAAATCATAATTAGACATATCATATTTATACAAAAGTGTTATCATAATCTATAAACATAATTTAAAACAAAATACAAAATGTGAAAAATGCAGACTTAACAAAAAACACGACTCGACCGGACTCTACAAACGAAAGACTCCGCCTAGCTCGAACTCCAAAGTAAACCTGCAAAGCTAAAAAAATAAAGAGGGAGGGGTCAGTCACACTTGACTGAGCGAGGGGTTAACACAGGCACGCTATACATATACACATAGCAAAGCATGTTAAAAGAAGATGTTCGTGAATCCGGGATTAGTTTTTGCACACCAAAATATTTGTTGTGATAATATATATATAGGGTGATTTAGCAAAACAGAACAAACGAAATCTAACTTAACTTATATTAAAGAGTATGTTCAAAATTCATGCAGACTTAACAAACTTATCAAAACATATTTTATTAAGTTAAAAGTATACCAAATTTTATCTTAATTTATGAATCTACCCCCGTTTCACGAACTTAAGACAAACGTAATCAAACTCGGCGGGCACGAGTGCAAACCTCTCAAACAAAACATGCAAAACAACAAAATAAACAAAACAATACATACCAACAGGTGCAGACGTGTCAAACCTCGAATCAAAGTGATGGAAGGGTTGCGCGACCCTAGCTATGCAAAAACGGATGATTATAATTCATATTAAAACATGTTCATGTGCACAATTAATGCATATAAAGGTAATCGAAATGCATATAACGACACTTAATCAATTAATAGCACATAACACGGTTTGCATCAAATTAAGTTATACAATTGCAAAACATAACATATTGCACGATTCATATTCATATCATGTTAAATTATAACAATGCATGTCGATTAATATCACAAAACAACAAAAACACGTTAGAAAAGAAACCGGAAACGAAAACGAACGAAAAGGAAAATGAGGCAAACCTCTACTAAAAGCTAAGGGGGGTAACGGGGGTTACCACCTTCAAGAACAAAGGCGAAAACGCCCGTTAAGGGACACAGGCGCCAACGGGGACGTAGGGGTAATGGGCGTTACCCCTTGCCTGCCCAAATGGGGTAACGCCCGTTACGTCCCCTGAGAGTAAAAGTGGTAAAGTGGACCAAATAGGACGAACGGCGAAAATGCAACGAGGTGACGAGCAATAGGGAATGTGGCCTGAAAATATCTTGTTTTGACCTGTATTCAATCATATAATAGCAATTTGGGATCAAAGAATGCATTGGATAAAAACCCCAAAAATGAAATTTTATGCAGTAGCTTGTGCTCTGCCAGACGGCTGGGAACGGCCGTTCCGGCTTCCCTTTGAAAATGGGAAGGGCCGTTCCCGTTCCACTCCAAAGTGTGCCAGCGTTTTTAAATTAAAAAGCGCACCTTTTGCTGGGAACGACCCTTCCGGCACGCAGGCCAAAATGGGAACGGTCGTTCCTGGGTTCGCCAGCCCGCTTTGATTCAAAAGCATGGGAACGACCGTTCCCAAAATGCACTAAGGCGGGAAGGGTCGTTCCCAGCTTCTGCAAATTTAAAGAACAGAGCAGAAGCAGGGCCGCAGCTACGGCAACAACCAAGCAACAACAAAACCAAGTTTTGATCCACCAAAAGCCACAATTCTGGGAAATATACATGCATACCCTACCAAGATGCAATAACACTTCATTTAAGTAATCAAGTCATGAAAAATCACCAAGAATTCCAAGTTTGAAGTTCATGCTCAACTTGATCATTCAAGCGTAAGTTTCCAAGAATTCACGCCATAAATCATGTTATAATCATGCATTCAATTAAATGCAGACTCTCAAGTAACATGTAATCCTATGCCGTGTGACCTAGACTCACTTGACACGACTTGAGAACCTCGGTTTTGCAACCGGGCTCTGATACCACCTGTAGATGTAGCACCCTAAACCCCAAGGCACTACATCCCCCGCACTATAGCCTGATCCACATACGAAATGGATAATCCGTACATAAACCGAACATATAGCGAACGGGTGACAATCAAGAAAATAACGAGCTAGGCGGGACACTCCCCAACATACACAAACCAAGACATGAAATTAAAAGCGGGAATGTGGATCGGGCTATAGTGCGGGGGATGTAATGCCTTGGGGTTCAGGGTGCTACATCTACAGGTGGTATCAGAGCCCGGTTGCAAAACCGAGGTTCTCGAGTCGTGTCAAGTGAGTCTAGGTCGCACGGCATAGGATTACATGTTACTTGAGAGTCTGCATTTAATTGAATTACATGATTTATTTGAATTCTTGAATTATTTTAGCGACTTGATTCTTTTAAATGTGTGCTTTATTGATATTATGGAATTATTTTCTCACATTGCACCTATTAATCAACCATGCATGTGTAGTGATTTGATTTCAGGATGGATCATGACAGACATCACCGTGACCTATCCCCTAGGCATCATCATCGCCATGAGAGATCGTCTCCTCCTCCACCTGCTCAAGCACAGCCCCAGGATTTCATGAATGCAGTGGTAGGGTTGATTGATCAGAGGGTACAAGAACGGGTTCCTCCAGCACCACCAACACCCGTAGCACCCCAAGAGAACCCCATTTATGCCATCTTGCACGAGTTTCAGAATCAGCGTCCCCTGAAGTTCAGATATTCAGGCGGAGATGTGGTTGAAAGAGGTCGAAAGGATTTGGCAACTCATTCCTTGCGATACTCAAGAGAAAGCCCGTTGTACTCTTACTCTGATTCAGGGCGAGGCTTACTCCTGGTGAAAGAGCACTCAGATAGTCTTGGAGGCTGCCAGGACAGCTATTACGTGGGAGGTCTTTGTACGGGAGTTCAGAAACAAGTTCATTCCTCCAGCTTCCCGTACCCGCAGATTGAGAGAGTTTACAGAGCTGAAGCAAGGATGGAGGTCCGTTGGTCAGTACATTGCCGAGTTCGAGAGACTATCTCGCTATGCTCCTAACATAGCGAATGACGACTTTCACAAGGTGATGCAGTTCATGCAGGGACTCAGGCCAGACATCCAGGATGCGTTGAAGGCTACAAATACTAGCACCTGGGCCAAAGCTACCACTAAAGCTTTCAAGGTAGAGGAAGCAGACAATGTAAGGAAGCCTATTCTCCGCACTGGACAGGCTTCAGGCTCGAGATCAGGACAGGGATCGAGCTCGGGAAAGAGGCCTATAGCTTACTCTGCACCTCCAGCACCGAAGGAATCCGGGAAGAAGTTTAAAGCTACCGGGCCACTACAGAAGGCTCCACGAGCTCCAGTACCACCACAGCCACCTCAGAGACCGGGCTGTAGATTTTGTGGACTTCCTACACATACATATGATAACTGCAGGCGACGGTTGGGTTTGTGTTTGATCTGTGGGAGTGACGAGCACCGGGTTGATGGTTGTCCGGATCGTCAGGATCCACCACCTACAGGCCAGAGGCCACTTGTGAGAGCTCGGGCTTACGCACTAGCTGGAGAGGAGCAGGATGCTGAGATCGACCCCGCTGCAGTCGTTGAAGGTACTATATGCATCCATGGCACGAACATCCATACATTATTTGATCCAGGAGCTACACACTCCTTTCTTGCGCATTCTATTGCTATTACTCTATCTTTGGCTGCTATCTGCTCTTCTGTGCGCTATGTAGTTAGTTCTCCTTTTGGTAGTAGGCGAGAGATGGATCAGGTTTACAGGGATGTTCCGGTGAAATTGAAGGGCGAGAGTTCTTGACAGATTTCATTGTTATGCCAATGGAGAGATACGGGTCTATTCTAGGGATGGATTGGTTGTACAGGCACTGTGCTACAATAGATTGTCGGACGAAGAAAGTACAGTTGGGTTCAGAGGTCACTACGGGTTGGACTGCGAAGACAATATCCCTACTTTCCTTCTCAGAGGCTCAGAAATTGGTTAAAGACGGGGCTACCGGATTCATTTCCTATATTCTGAATAAGCACAAGGACCAGGTGAAATTGGAAGACACGGAAGTGGTGAAGGAATTTCCCGAGGTCTTCCCAGAAAAATTGGATTCTTTGCCTCCCGAGCGAGAGATTGAGTTCGTGATCGATCTTTATCCGAATGCAGAGCCGTATTCAAAGACTCCATATCGGATGGCTCCAGCTGAGTTGAAAGAGCTAAAGGTTCAGCTCGAGGCATTATTGGAAGTTGGGTACATCAGGCCGAGTTCTTCACCCTGGGGAGCACCGGTATTATTTGTAAAGAAAAAGGACGGGACTTTGAGGATGTGCATCGATTATCGGGAGTTAAACCGGATGACTATCAAGAACAAGTATCCCCTTCCACATATCGAGGAGTTATTTGATATACTTCAGGGTTCCAAGGTTTACTCGAAATTAGATTTGAGACAGGGGTACTACCAACTGCGAATCCGAGCAGAGGATATTCCAAAGATAGGATTCAATACTCGGTACGGGCATTACGAGTTCGTGGTTATGCCATTTGAGTTAACTAATGCCCCTACAGCTTTCATAGATATGATGCACCGGATTTTCAGGCCTTTCGTCGACAAATTTGTGGTAATTTTCATCGATGACATTTTGGTATTCTCCAAATCTGCCGAGGATCATGTAAGACATCTGAAGCTTGTTCTATAGACTTTGAAGGAGCAGCAGCTGTTTGCTAAATTCAGTAAATGTGAATTTTGGATCGATCGGATCGCTTTCTTGGGACATGTGATTTCGGGCAAGGGTTTGGAAATCGATCCCTCGAAAATTGAGGTCGTGCTTAAATGGGAGAAACCAAAGAATGCCTCGGAAGTTAGAAGCTTCTTGGGATTGGCCGGATATTACAGAAGGTTCGTTCAGGACTTTTCTAAGATCGTTGCACCGTTAACCCGATTAACAAAGAAGGATGTCAAGTTTGTTTGGGACGAGAAGTGTGATCAAAGTTTCAACTTTTTGAAAGAAAAGTTAGTCTCAGCTCCGGTGTTAGCACTTCCCGAGGGTTCGGAGGAGTATGCCGTGTATACAAATGCTTCTAAGGAAGGTTTAGGTTGTGTGTTGACTCAGAAGGGAGAGGTGATTGCTTATGCCTCCAGGAAATTAAAGGATTATGAAAAGAATTATCCTACACACGACCTGGAGCTTGCAGCTGTGATTTTCGCTCTCGGGAAATGGAGACATTATCTATACGGGACTTCTTTTGAGATTTTCACCGACCACAAGAGCCTCCAGTACTTATTCACGCATAAGGACTTGAATATGAGGCAACGGCGTTGGATGGAAAAGTTGGAAGATTATGATTGCACGATCAAGTATCATCCGGGAAAAGCCAACGTGGTCACTGATGCACTTCGCAAGAAGGCGAGTGTATCAAATTTGGAAATCAGAGAAAGTGAGGAAATTGCTCCGATTGTCTTAAAGGCTCGGGTTTTCAATATTACAATTCAGCCGAAATTAAAGTATCGATTGTTTGAAGCTCAGAAGAAGGATCCGGAGATACAGAAATTGATAAGTAAGGCTAGAGCTGATCCGGAGAGTCCTTTTGGGTTTGATGAGACGGGTTTGCTTCGATTCATGAACAAAGTAGTAGTGCCTGAAGAGTTGAAACGGGTTCTACTTGAAGAAGCTCACAAGTCAGCATATTCGATCCACCCGGGAGGAAATAAAATGTATAAGGACTTAAAGCAATACTATTGGTGGAACGGAATGAAAAGAGATGTCACCGAGTATGTAAAACATTGTTTGACTTGTTAGAGGGTGAAAGCTGAGCACCAAAAACCCGCGGGACTCTTACAACCGTTACCTATTCCCGAATGGAAGTGGGAACAAGTAACGATGGACTTTGTACCCGGATTACCGAAGGTAAAAGGTGGATTTGATGGTATTTGGGTAATCGTGGATAGATTTACGAAGTCTGCTCACTTTCTACCTGTCCGGATGTCCTATAAGATTCCGAAGTTAGCCGAGATCTATAACAGAGAGATTATCCGACTTCATGGCATTCCGGTGAGCATAGTTTCAGACCGAGACCCGAGGTTCACATCGAAGTTGGGGCAAGAGTTGTAGGCGATGTTGGGAACGAGGCTCAAGTTCAGTACAACATTCCACCCGCAAACGAACAGCCAAACAGAGAGATTAATAAGATATTTAGAAGAACTACTTCGGGCCTGCGCAATGGATTTTAAGAATTCGTGGCAAGAACAGCTTCCCTTGGTTGAATTTGCATGTAACAACAGTTTTCAGGCTTCGATCGGGATGACTCCTTATGAACTTCTTTATGGAAGAAAATACCGATCTCCGTTGTTCTTCGACTTGGAAGAGTGGAAATGGTCGAAACAAGAAGGAGTAAAGAAAGGTGAGAGATTTGAGAAACCTTCCAACGTCGTTCAAGCTATGATTGATAAAGTTCAAATAATCCAGCAACGGATGAAAGCCGTGCAAGATAGGCAAAAGAGCTATGCTGATACACGCCGAAGAGATCTTGAATTTGAAGTTGGTGACAGGGTATTCTTGAAGGTGTCACCAAGGAAAGGTTTCACCCTGATCGGGAAAGGAGGAAAGCTTAATCCTCGCTACTTAGGTCCTTTTGAGATTCTTGAAAGAATAGGCGAAGTAGCCTATCGACTAGACCTACCACCGAGTCTTACGGGGATTCACAACATGTTTCATGTTTCTCAGTTAAGGAAATATTACCCCGATGAGACCACGATTCTCCCCGTTGAAGAAGTTGAATTGGAACCGAATTTGACATTTGTGCAAAGGCCGGTTAATATCTTGGATCGGAAATCTCAGGAATTGAGAAACCGGAGGATTCCCATGGTTAAAGTTTTGTGGAGAAATGATAAAACCGAAGAAGCTACGTGGAAAACCGAGGATAAGATGAAACGGTTCCACCCGGAGTTGTTCACTCAGGACTAGAAAATCTGGGGACCAGATTCTTTTAAGGGGGGGAGAGTTGTAACCCCCGGTTCCGGATGAACAGGTAAGCGCGCCACGTGTGAGTTTGTGAACGTAGGATTTATTTTAAGTCTTTAATTTTTATATTTTTCCTACATGACATTTCATATCTTTATAAAATTCATGATACGTTATTTATGTGAATTATATGAAATCATATCATTGGAAAATTATTTCAATTCATGAAAAATATTTATTACGTGAAATAATTACCGGGAGTGCTTTAATTACCAAATTGTCCCTGCTTGTTCATTTCTTTAAATTTAGGGACCAAATTGCATAGCTTTCTAATGGATTCAATTGCTCAATTATCAAACTATATATCCTTGGTTTCATGACTTCATAAGTTGAGGGATTAAATAACAAATTGTGGCTTTTCACATATTTCAAAATGGGATGAATCGGTATATGCATCTCCAAGCTTCCTTGATCACTTTTATCAAAAAATTTCATCCCAACACATTGCTTCTTGCTCTCGGTTCATCTAAAGAAAAAGGGAAAGAGGAGATTTCTTCATTTCATCAAGATTTTCCAAGAAATTATCCAAGATTTGGAAGCTTGATCATCCTCATCATCTATCTTCTTCATTTCCTTAGCTCAAGGTGGGTTTATGCATGAGTTGTGATTCTTGATCAATTTGTGTGTTAGCTAAGGTTTGGGAATTTATTAGCATGAATGGATTAATGGTTGTTTGAGATGTGAATACATGATTATAACATGATTTATGGCGTGAATTCTTGGAAACTTACGCTTGAATGATCAAGTTGAGTATGAACTTGAAACTTGGAATTCTTGGTGATTTTTCATGACTTGAGTGTTTAAATGAAGTGTTATTGCATCTTGGTAGGGTATGCATGTATATTTCCCAGAATTATGGCTTTTGGTGGATCAAAACTTGGTTTTGTTGTTGCTTGGTTGTTGCCGTAGCAGCTGCCCTGCTTCTGCTCTGTTTTTAAAATTTGCAGAAGCTGGGAACAGCCCTTCCCGCCTTAGTGCATTTTGGGAACGGTCGTTCCCACGCTTTTGAATCAAAGCGGGCTGGCAAACCCGGGAACGGCCGTTCCCATTTTATCTTGCATGCCGGAAGGGCCGTTCCCAGCAAAAGGCGTGCTTTTTAATTTAAAAACGCTGGCATGCTTTGGAGTGGCACTGGAACGGCCCTTCCCAGCCGTCTGGCAGAGCAAAAGCTACTGCATAAAATTTCATTTTTGGGGTTTTGATCCAATGCATTCTTTGATCCCAAATTGCTATTATATGATTGAATACATGTCAAAACAAGATATTTTCAGGCCACATTCCCTATTGCTCGTCACATCGTTGCATTTTCGCCGTTCGTCCTATTTGGTCTATTTTGAGTCATGTCTTACGTATACACGTCGTGTTTGCACAGGTCACGAGGCCCTGGACGAGGAGCAAGCTCCCTAGAGCATATCCTTGTTTTATTTTGTAGCAAAGGTGAGGTTTTGTTCTAGATACTTAGAGCCTTACAACCCTTATGTGACATTTTCGGCCTAAACTTATTATATCTATAATGGTTTTCAAACTATAAACATTTTCAAGCAAGCAAGCCATGATTGCTCATGATTTCAAGCATGTTTTGGCGAGTTCATGATTGCACTTGGGCCCGAGGGTAGTTTCTTGAGCCAACTGGGAAAGCAAGGGCTGACGGGTAACTCTTGAACTATCCTCACCTTGTTGGGATCACCCCCGAAGCCACTAGGAGACTGGTGGTGGAAGGAGTTCCGTGCGTGGGAGTCATGTTCCCGACGAACACCATGTCGTGGATAGTTGGGCCTTGCAAACCCACTATCACCCGGAGGAAGAAGGAGACTGGGGACGGGTCCGGCACCACGGATTGTCCTCGGGTTATTGCATGTTTCAAGCATGATTATGTCTAATTGAGCACTAAATGAAATGCATGATCACGTATTAAATTATTCAAGCAAGCACGTATTGTTCACGTTGGTGTAAAGGTTGGAGAATTGCCCTCACTCGTCGGGCCACATGATTCATGAAATTGACAAGATAAAATGTTAAATCGGATAGTTATAATCTCGGGTAAAGAACAAGCTATTCTTGAACTTTATATTTATTTCATTTCCAAATCTTTACCCGAGACTATAACTTGCATGTGACGTGTGTTATATATATATTGCCCCTCACTCAGTCTTCGGTAGACTGATACTTCACTTTTCAGGTACCCGGTCGTGCTAGGCGGGAGTCGAGTCAGGTCTTGCATTTCCCTGAGTCTAGCATTTTAATCTTCATGTATAGAACTTTTGGGCATCTCACATTATGATCATTATTACTACATTTTGGATACTTGGACATGTATAACATATAAGAGATGATAATGTATTGATAGTTAATGTTGGTACCTACTATGTATATACTTTGGTAAATACGGTACCTATACGTATTAATTGAAATGCTTCCGGTTTTAATTTCATGTCTTGGTTTTTGTATGTTGGGGAGTGTCCCGCCTAGCTCGTTATTTTCTTGATTGTCACCCGTTCGCTATATGTTCAGTTTATGTATGGATTGCCCATTTCGTATGTGGATCGGGCTATAGTGCGGGGGATGTAGTGCCTTGGGGTTTAGGGTGCTTCATCTACAAAACCTAAAATCATGTAATAATCACACCACGGAACATATATAACACGTAGATCACATATATGCAAGTTAGAACTCATTCCGAGAATGGAGCGGTTTCTAGTTTTCTTCCAATTAACAATGGTCTCATTCCAAAACCCGAAGTATCTCGACATGTTTCTTTTCTCCAACTTCCTTCTTATTTTAAAATTATAAATTTCCCTTTTCCATAAATAAGCTCCTCAGTCCTTAGCTTCAATTCGGATCATTTCTTTTAACTAAAGGTTTTCTTCTTCAGTCCTCTAAACCCAGAGGTTGAACCGGTGGTACCTTCAAGTTTTCCTTTTGCCTCCTTCTTGAATTAAACGAATCGTATACCCTGTTGATCGACTCCCTTTCATGGTATAGAGAGGTATGTGTTTAGTTTGTGGATATAAACATCACACCCTCGTACTATTACTTCATCCATGCCAAATCTTTACCCAAAATTTAATTCCCATCTTGAGCTCGAACACCCAACCTATACCCTTGTCGTAAGAATCACCAAATATCCCAAAACCTTCTAATTCAAAGGCTCTTCTTCATATCGCCCACACTCGCAGGAGGAGCTTGTGCTAAGTGGTTGTAATCGTAGGGATTGGCCGTGGTTTGATATTATAGTAATATCCTACAATTCACAACTCAACTCAAATATAATGCATGCTGGTTAGTGAATGCATATGGCACATAATTAACATCAAAAAACGTAGTAATGCAAAATGCAGAACGTAAATTAACAAAATTTAAGTTAAACACATTTAATAATAAATTTCCATGTCAAATTTCAAGAATAATGCTCATGATCAATGCGGTGCACACGTTGACACGTTGTTCCTCAGCCGTTCGACCTACACTCGACATGACACGACACAAGAAACCCCGGTGTTGCAACCTGGGGCTCTGTTACCACTTAAGGATGTAGCACCCGGGACGATAGGTACCACATCTCCTGCACTACAAGTCTAGTCCACACATGAAATGGATAATCCAAGCATGAACTGGACTCATAGCGAACGGGAGACAAAACAAAAGCAACCTGGCTAGGCGGAAACTAACCCTGTACCAATTAAATCATAATGCTAAACACAGTGCGGAAGCAACAATACTATGCATAATTTTAATAATAACTCCAAGCTCGTAACATAATTATAAGGTAATTAAAATTCAACATGCATCCTATCCATGGGGTTCAACTAAACATACAACCTGTCCCGAATCAAATCGGCAATAATTCATAATTGGCACACAGGCCCAAATACATAAGGGAAATACAATTAAATCAAACTAATATAAAATGTGACACGAGTGTACAAGTGACTCGATAAAAGAATTAAAACAGGACCTCCGCCTAGTAAAACCTGCACGAAACTGAGAAGTGGGAAAGAGGGGTCAGTCTCTAGAAGACTGAGTGAGCAGGAGCTATACATATATATTTATATATATATATATATATCAGAACATGCGCATGCAAGTCATAAATCCCGAGCAAAGTTTTATTTAAAGTTAGTTCCCACGAATGGCTAGAAAGTAACTAAGCAATGCTCGGACTTTACGACTAATTCATATTAAATTCATTAAGTTCATAATTCATACGTAATCATTAAGGCTCGGCGAGTGAACATGCATAATCTCCAACCAAACTCCAACCGTGTACGACAACATAACTAATACTTTGATTACGCGATCATGTAATACACTATAATACATGCAAGACATATAACATGAGACATAATCATTTGGGCAATCCGTGTCTCGGCCTTCCCGCACGGTGCATAACAATTATAACATAATCATAATCATGAAAATAAGTTCCAACCTTCTTCCACCGGGTGGTGGACGGGTTTGCAAGGCCCAACCACCTAAACATATCAATGTGGTAATTGAGGTTCATGAGTCCTCGAAGCCCGGTTAGCCTTTCCTCGTCAAAAACTCCTTAACGAGGTCGGTTTCGCCGTAGTTCATGGTGGAACTAGCACATGGGATCACCAGCGGCCCTTGCCTCCCCGGATAGCCACATGTACTAAATTCCTGGGCCCGTGTTCATAACATGCTCTCGGCAAAACATTTCAATTCATGAGAAACATGACATATTCCAAATCCTTGAGAAATAATTTACTCGACGACTCCATTTGAAAACAATATATATATATATATATATATATATACCTTAGGTTTTTGGCCAAAACTTGTCATATAAGGTTGTAGGGTTCAATATGTAACTAGAACGAAAACACCCTCACCTGGAATACCACGAGACAAGAAACATGAGTAATACGGGTGCCTATTCAATTCGGAAGTCTCCGCCCTGGAACGAACTGTACAAGAGAAGGAACAATGTGTACTCGTGAGAATTGACTCAACATGAAACCACATAGATGCGCGGCATGTTATACACTTGGTATGAGATGCATAAAGAGTATAAATCATGTTATAATGTCATATAATCAAGTGATTCATTCAAAACGTTCAATACATGAAGGTTTCATATTCATTCATTCCATACCTTTCATGAATCATATCAAATCGAGCCAAAATCTTCAAACTATAACCATATTACACATTTTAACATGTTTACAATGCATACAATAAATATAGAAGCAAGAGGATACAAGAAAGCTTCAGACGTGTCATTTAAATGTCCATGCATTCAAGTCACATTTACACTTATCAATGAAACCATAAAATTAGAATAAATAATCAAACATATCATATATTATCAACTAATCATGCATACAAGTCATAAAATTCACATATTGGGATCAAAGGAGTGAAAGGAACGCAAGAAGGGAGGTTTAGGCAAAGTTCGGTAAAACTTGACAATATTCGGAAATGCACAAGCCATAGGAGAATGGAGATATCTTTAGTTGTAGAATTTGGAATTGAGTTTTGTTTGTGGTAAATGAAATTAGACACATAGGGCTTTCCAATGATATATGGCATGGATCATGGTTCAAAACGAGGTGAAAATGGCGTAGGCCCGAAGTTGGATGAACGCAGGCTGTCGGTAAAGTGGCGACACCAAAAACAATTGATAATATCTCACAAATGGGAAAAGATATTGAGGTGATTCCAATTGGAGAGTGTTCTAGACTCAAATAAGTTGATCGTGTCTTCAAAATCAGCTCAATCGGAGGTCGTATGAGGGGGTACCCAGCCTGGTAAAGTTTAAGGAAAAAGTTCCCAGGCCGGGGAAACTTGTACAGAAACTTTCTGCACAAAAATTACCCACCCGGGTACATTTTATGAACAAATTTTACCCGCCCGGGGAACCTCTCTGGACAGGAAAAAGGGGCAGAAACAGGGGTTGCTCGAAGGGGAAAGAGGAGGAAGCAAAAACCACTTCAAAGCTCAACCAAAAGTAATCAAATTCAAGGTATAAGTTCATGCAAACATGCTACAACAATTTCTCTTGTCAAAAGGCCACGAAATGCACAAGAAATTAATCTACCATTTCAAGTATGAAAACTCCATGAATGGTGGAACATCATATATTCAATCTTCAACCCAAAATCTAATAAATATGCATAGATCCAACTCAAAATCATCACATAAGTTTCATATAAAGTCATGGAATGCAAAGAATCCTAAAACCCTAACATTAATCAAGAATTCATCAATTAAAAATGCATGACCTTACCTTGAATGAGTGAAGAGATGGAGGAGATGAAGAGGGGGAAGTATAAAGCTTAAATTCTTGTTGAAAAGAGAAGAAAATCTTGGCCTCCTTACTTCCTTGGTGGATCGGATGAAGAGAGGGAGGGATGGAAGAGCTCTTGCTTTATTCTTAGTTAAAGGATGAAGAAATGTGTAACACCCCAAACGGAGGATGCCACATCCCCCGCACTGAGACCCAGACGCGGTCTTGAAATGGAAGTCCATGCCCGAATCCAAATCAGAGCGAACGGGAGACAAATGCACACGCTATGGTAGGCGGATCTAACTCGACAAACTCAGAGTGCGGAAGCAATTCAAACATTCAAAACAAGATAGCGGAAGCATTTAAATCAACATTCAAAACAAGTGTCGGGTTCAACTAGCATAGATACCTAGTCCCGAATATCAACAAGCATAACAGGTGACGGGTTCAACTAACATAGATACCTAGTCCCGAATATCAGATTGACATAACGTAATAATCATTAAGTGCCGCAAAGGGCCGAATACGTATGCCACACAGGGCTACAGAAAGGTAAAGTATAATCTCAAGTCTACAAGTCATGACATAAGTAAAGTGTATGAAAGACAAATGCAATTAGAAAGGCTAGACCGACGAAGTGCAACTCAAAGGACTCACTCCCGCCTAGTAAACGCCAACAGACCTGCAACTAAAAGTTTAAATGAGGGGTCAGTCAACTTGACCGAGTGAGGGGGCTAACGCACACCCACCATATATATATAAAGAGCATAGCACAGAATAAAAGGATGGACTCATGTACCGGGGATAGGTGTTGCATACCAAAGACTCTACCCCGATTCATAACTCCATAACAAAATAGAACACATGCTTGGCGAGTACAAGCTTCCAACCTTTACTCCTCATAACATAAATCAAAATAAATCCATCCTCTACACCAATGATGGAGGAGATGTACCGTCCCCATACCATCGAGAATAAACCGTCTAAAATAGACTCACCCTCAAGGGGTAGCGAACCCACAAGAGTCCTCCCCGGCCTTAGCCGAAGGCTCAAGCTACCACACCTTCCCTACAGCACGGGTGGTCGCGTGAGGATATCTCAAATAGAACTACACATAGACTGATCCCTGACGGTCCTATACCGTTCTAGGGCTGTCTATCCCATAGCTCCTTGGATCGACAACAGAACAGATCATAACATAACATACACCAATCTTTCATGGCAATCTCGCTACAGAATTAGAACACAACTACTTTTCCAAAATAGCTTACATATGCCTCAAAAATTGGTTTATATATTTTTATTCCTACGCGATGGAACTTTAAGCCTCATGACCTCCACCTACGTAGGACGCACGCAAAATCATAAACATATCATATCCAACACATACGTATTTATAGTAGGGTATACTCGCATGCAAGGATAGAAATCAGCATGAAAAAGCCATAGGTCGCCTAACTATACAAAATCCTAAACCTCACCTCATAGTAGTAGAGTCTGAGAGTGTGAAGGGCCAAACACTCTAAACCTCGGGCTCACCGGCACCACCAAACTCTGTGACAAAACATACAAAAGCCCAAACTTAGACTCTACATGAACCAAGTAAGACGCACGGCTCACAAAGTATGAATGACATGCGAAATGGAATGATGCTTATCAAGTTGGTCACAAGGGTCAATTCAAATATTCAAGTAAATCATGCAAGTAGTAAAGTATTAAGGTTCAGAGATGCATTCCAATTCATATTGGATCATACAAGTCGAGTAGCAACTCAAACGAATCAAATACGCACGAAAAAGCAAGTAAAAAGGGTCACAGACGCATGGGAACGGCCATTCCCATGCACAACATAGCATGGGAACGGTCCTTACCACGCCAAGGCCTAGCGAGACTGGGAACGGCCGTTCCCAGTCCAAGCACACATGGGAACGGTCGTTCCCATTTTCGCCGCCCAAAACTAAACCCTAGCCTGGAAGGGCCATTCCGTGCTTAAAGCACAAACGGGAACGGCCGTTCTGGCCACAGATCTGGAACAGAAACTGGACAGTTTCGGGAAGAAGAAGGGGAACACCAAAAATCATCCAATCAACACGAAATCTACCATAAAACATCACGAAATTCAAGTATAACATCATATAAATCATGCTTAGCATCAAAACGTCAATTAATTCAAGTTTAGGAAGGTTTTTGCCCAAAATCTCAAACACCCATTTTCATGAATTTCAAGCTTAAACATGAAGGTATGAATTCATTCAAATCATCAAAGCTTGCTTAAGGAATTCAAGATCTCATCATTCAAGTTCATGCTAACAATTTCATGCTCCAATCCAAGAATAGAAATGAAATACTCGTCAAAAGAGATCCAAAGCTTACCTTGTCTTGTGAAGGAATGAGGAATCAAAGAATATGAGATCTTAGAATGAAAGATGGTTCAAGTCTTGATCTTCTCTTGAAGTTTCTCCATGATTCTCTTTGAGGCTAACTTGTGTGGTTTGAAATGGAATGAAAAGAAAAAAAGCTATTTATATGGTGGCTAATAGTTTTAGGTCAAGGTTAGGGTTTCCAAGATATAATATGAGGCTAAAGGCTTAAATAGGATTTAGGCTCAAATAAATGACTTTCGGTCCAATAAGTCAAAATTAAAAGGTTTAAGGTCTAACCGGTTTTCGAAAAATATAAAGTAAATTCCGTTGGACCCGAATTACCGAATCAAGTGCAATGGTGGTTTCGGAATTCGAATTCGAATTCCCGAGCTCATATTGGTCCCGAATGACCCGAACTCACCTAACTCAAGTTAGGTCCAAACACATTAATAGGTCCAAATCCTATTTAAATCCACCACCAACAATTAATTTAAATTCATCCAAGTTCCATTCTCAAGTTGTCATGCAAGAGTTCGTATTTTACCATTTTGGGTTTTAGTCAATTAAGTCACATTTTCAATCAAAGTTGGAATTAAACACATAAAAGGGAATTTAAATCACATAAGTGCGTAAAGTAAACTCTCTCATGACGCATAACTGTACAATCTATCGGACGGGGCGTCACAAAATAAGTGTATGTATATGTGTGTGTATAGTTTATATCGGTCCAAGAAGAGAAGAAAATGGAAAAATTTGCTACTTGGTCCTTGGAAGATTTAAATGAATGCAATTAGGTATCAAGTTTTGTGAATGCTGCAATTAAGTCCAATTAAATTATCAATTAAGTCCAATGGTCTCTAAATGTGTTTAATCAAGGACAAATGATTACGTATTCCCATAATTAAATTAATATGTCATTTAAGCTTACTCGGAGAATTAAACACGTAATCCACGAAAGGAGTTTCACGAAAGAAGGAAATAGAAATCATATAATCACAAGAATTCAAATTAAAAAGAATTAAAGAGGGCACTTAAAGAGCAAAAAGGAATTTAAATAAATCCTAATCCCAAAACTCACACGCGTGGCGCGCGTACCTGTATGGCCGAGAAATCGGGGTGTCACACTAGCACTATTTATCGTCTCCCCAAATAGGTACATAAACACGGATTCAAGGCAAGAAAGAGAGATTAAATTAAAGTACGTAACGGGAGGATCACAAATCTTACCTTGGATCGTTGATCGGACGAACGGGGACGGGTGTTCTTGAGCTTAAGAGCTTGGGTAGCTTTCTTCTCTTCTCTTTCTTCCTTTCTCCATGGCTGCTATATCTTGTGAATAGGGAGAGAGAATGAGCTGATTTTCAGCTTATTCAAGGTATATACGGGTCGAGTTAAACGAAAACGGGTAGGGTCAAACGGTATCCGGTCAAACGGATTGGATTTTAAAGCGGTTGGGCTATCAAACGGCTTTAGAAAAACACAAAGTTAATTTCATTGAATCTGAATCGTCGAAACAAACTCAATGAAGGGGTCGAAGTTCGAATTCAAATTCCCGAGCTCAAGGTAGCCACGAAGGCTAAAACACCATAATTACAATTAGGTCCCTAATTTTTCAAATATTGAGCATTCGAGCCCAAACATTTAATTAAATTAAAGCGCATATAACTTAAATAAATTACACGTTGACACTTAAAGCACGCGAATCTCATAAATACGGAATTAAACTCTCTCTTAACGTCGTACCTGGGATGCCGAAGAATCGGGATGTTACATAGAAAAATACAAGTCTTGTTCCATTGGCTCCATATCATTGATACGAGTCCAACAGTGGTGTCAAAATTCGAATCACAATTCCCGATCTCAAGTTACGCCGCCTGGAACCCAAGGTGCGCTAAATGCTCTTTAGCCCTTTTAAGTCCCTTTTCACCAAAACGGTTCAAAACCCAACCAAACTAGTTCTAAAACATGTATAAATCATATAAACACATTCATAATTCATATATTTCATGCATATCAAGTTGTCACAAAAATCGGAATCAAATTCAGAATTAAACGGATCAAGAACGGGTTCAAAAAGGTACAAAATGTTTAAAATATCAACATAGAACATAAGATCAATATTCAAATATTAAATAAATCACATAATTGCATACTTAAATAATTTAAATGCGCACATAGCACACTCATGATATCATACCTGTACGGTCGAAAAGTCGGGTAGTCACAATACTATATTACAACATCCCCTTTTTAAAGGAAAACACTTTTATGTCAGAATATAGAAAGCACGGACACGACCAAGTTTTAGTCCGTGCAGTGTCCGACACGTGTCGGACACGAACACGCCTTGGACACGGCTAAAACGTGTCCGAAATAAAAAAAATTAAATAAAAAAATAGGATACGGTGTTGGACACGGCAAGCTGAAGTGTCTGACACGGCGGGGCAAACTTTAGAGTTATATAAAGTTTTTTATGCATTTTTTAATATTTTTAGAATTTTTTGAGGAAGAAACTGAAATAACCAAATTTATTCTAATTTTTAATTATACATACTTTTCTAAATATTTTATTTTACATAGATTATATTTACAAAATATTTTTATTTACATATAAAATATATTTATTTATGTAGAATATAGCGATGTTAGAGTCGTGTCGTGTCCTAAAATTTTTAAAAAATTCGTGTCGTCGTATCCGTATCTTCTCGTGTCCGTGTCGCCGTATCTGTGTCAGTGCAACATAGGCCACCACTACCACCCCACACTGTGATGCCCCATCCATTCGTTCGTACAGGTATGTCACACGCTAGCGTGGGTCACCACATCCCCCGCACTAAGACCGAACTCATATACGAATATAGTCAACATACAAGTCCAATCACAGCGAACGGAGACACAACACGGACCCTGGCTAGGCGGGACTAACCCTGTAACAACAAATCAAAATATCCAACAGGAGTATGATACACAGGAGTTTATGCAAGAGTATCAGAATATATTCATATCAAGTCTTCATAATTTACAAACCACTAAGGCTTATTTACAACAACCACAAGGTAAGAGTAATTGGCCCACCCGGTCACAAGATAATAAAAATCAGAAGTAAATATAAGTGTGTGGTACAAATGAGGTGTAACCTAGCTAGACACAAAAATACAATAAACAATGCAGTTTCCCACATAACTACGCCAAAGAAGTACCTGAGGGACAAAGAAGGGAGGGGTCAGTCTCTAAAAGATTGAGTGAATGGCATAAATAATATATATAAAGCAGTAAAGATCATGCAAGCCATAATTCCATACAAGGTTTTCAAAGAACAAGTGAAATACGGGTTATCAATTTATGGAATTACAAACTATCAAGTTTAAATCAAGATAAGTGATCAGTGGCTCGGCGAGTGAGCATTCTCCAACCTTACTCCATTAGTGTACAAGATAATTTATTAAGTGATCATGCAAGATTAGGTTTCACTTAATACAAGATTCAGTTTAGTTGTATAAATACTCCTTTTTCCTCCGGGTTGGTGGCTCCCGGTAGCTAGCCCTTACCATCCACAACAAGGTGATCACTGGGTACGTGAATCCCATTGACCGGAATCCCATCGGTCTACCAAACTTCCTGATGGACGTCCGAGTTGCTCCAAAAAGGTGGGACTGATGCAAGAGGTGGCCATCAGCCCATGCTTTCCCGGTTCCCTCAATACACAAGCCCCTGGGCCCCAGGAAGTGTAACAGTCTCGCCAAAACAGGACAGGATTAGGATTTCTGGTGCACTTTGAAAACATTGATCAATTGAAATCAGGTATATATATATATATATAAGTAGGTTTTGGCCAAATCCACACATAAGAAGGTTGTAGGGTTGATATTATATATCCTAACAGTTCCTCACCTAAACCAAAGTAAAAGAAAGCAAAATAGACTCCTTGGACCCTATACGACTGGCTCGTCGCCCTCCTGAGAACTCTCTGGACAAGGAAAACAGGATACTAGTGAGACTTGACTCAATATGAACCAAGTACGACGCACGACAATGAAATAAGAGTGAAATGATATGATTATGAAATCAAGTTATATAATGAACAAGTTCTTGTGCGGAACTAATGTTCCACACATGCTTTAATTGAGAATTCAATCATAATAAAGTCATATAGATCCCAATCAGATATCAGAGGAAGCAACGGGAAGTAATTAAAGTATGAAACGAAGCAGAAACAACTAAACTGAAAAATACGGGAGGCGTCACGGCCGCGCCCGAAAAACAAGTGAAGCGCATCGCGGTCGCGACGGGCTGGCAGAAGCTCCCACTGGACTAACATCGTAGCCACAACGGGGGTCCATAGCACTCACTGAAAAGGTGTCGTAATCACGCCCGATTTTTAGTTTAAAACCGTCGCGGGCGAGACGGACGCCCTGAAGCAAAATCTGTGCTAGTGTCGCGGCCGAGCCAAAAAATAGTTCAAAAGGTGTCGCGGCAGCTGAAGTTCGAAAAGAGTAGAACATGGGATGGTGAAAAATCCATCCCCAAGCCAAAACCACATGAATCCAAGGCAATAAATTAACAAAGATACGTATATAAACATCATATAAACACTTAAGCCGCAAAAGAACCAAGAATCCAAGCTTCAATCCATTCAAATTCACCCAAGAAACCCTTATGTAACGCCCCGGTTTTCACTTATAATTTTCATAACATTATATGTATTTATATGAATTTTCATTACCGTGAAATTTATGTAAATTAATTGCTAACGTGTCTAATTACTATTATGTTGCCTTACTTGTTCATTTCATAAATATGTGGACTTAATTGCATAACATGATTTGGAGTTAGATGATTAATTGCCATGGAATGAAACTTGCTTGCATGAATTCAATTATTTCAAGGACTTAGTTGCAAAATGTGATGATTCATCTTGGTTAGTGGAAGATATAATATATCATAGGTATATCTCTCTCCCACATTTCATTCCATACATTTTCATCATATATACACACACTCACACCCACATATATCGATCCAAACACACCAAGAAGGGAAGGAAGTATTCATCTCTTTTTCAAGCAAGATTCTTGGAGGATTTATGAAGTTAGAAGCATCATCTTCATCATCTCATCATTTCATCCATTTCTTCTTCCATCTTGAGGTATATGGAAAATTTGATTGAATCCCTTGAGATATATTTGAGTAGGGTTTGATAAATATGATATGATTCCTTGGGTTATAAGTGCTTAGAAGCATGTTTAGGATCATTATATCTCATAACTTGCATGAATTCTTGAATAAGAGGAAAGTTGGTTAACATGATATTTTAGGGGTTTTGAATGATGAATTCTTGATGATTGATGCATGTTTCATGGTTTATATGCTACCTAATTGATGTCTTTAAGTTATATACATGTTATATGATTATTTTGGAGCATTTTGGTTGAGTTTACTTTGGGGTTTCATTCCTTTTCTTTCTTCCCCGAAGCTACCCCTGTTTTGCCCCTTTTTCCAGCTCTGGAAGAGTACCCGGGTGGGTACTTTTTGTGCAGAAAAAGTACCCGGGCGGATACTTTTTCCCCGTAAAGCTTCTGGACAACTTTACCCGGTCGGGGAACTTTTCCCTTGAATTTTACCCGGTCGGGTACTCCCTCATCCGAACTCCAAAATGACCTGATTTTTTATTCTTTGGAACGATCTTGAAGTCTAGAACAACTTCCAATTGGAATCACCTCAATATCTTTTCCCATTTGTGAGATATTATCAATTCTTTCTGGTGTCGCTGCTTTACCGACAAACTGCATTCACCCAACTTCAAGCCTACACCATTTTCTCCTCGCTTTGAACTAAAAAACGAGCCATATATCATCGGAAAGGTATTTATGTCTAGTTTCATACCCAACAATCAAAACTCAATTCCAACTTCTATGTCTCAAGATATTCCAGTTTTCGTACAACGTGTGTGTTTCCGGAAATTGCCCGTTTTTGTCATACTTCACCAAAACCTTCCTTATTGCATTTCTTTCACTCTCTTGGCTCCCATATGTGAATTATATGATATATATACTTGATTAATTGATAAGTATGCTCCTACTTGACACTTCTTGGTACTTAATTGCTCAAACGTTATTGGCTGACTTCATGCCTTATATGAATTGAACTTGAAATAATTGAATGATATGAATACATGATTTCTTGTTATTAATTTCACCTCTTAGGTATTATTTGGTGTTTATACATGCTTAGTGTTAATTGATTGCTTGGTTTTATTTAAATTACATGAACATTGTCGTGCGTCATACTTGGTCTCATATTGAGTCATGTCTCACGAGTTCCTACTATTCCCTTTCTTGTCCAGTTTTTCTCCAGGGCGGAGATCATGGATCGTGTGGGCATTGTCTTGTAGCCTTATCTGGTCCCGTCGCTCGTCAGGTAAGGTTTAAATTCTAGCTACTTAGAACCCTTACAACCCTACGTGTGTTTTCGGCCAAAAGTATATGTATATTTATAGTTTTCAAATCTTATTGATTTACAACAGATTTCATGAATTGAACTGATTGATTGATTGATTGATTGAATGTTTTGGCGAGTAACTATTGTTCACGTTGGGCCCCGAGGGTAGTGTATTGAGCCAACCGGGGAAGCAAGGGCTGACGGGTAACTCTTACACTATCCTCACCATTGTGGGATCACCTCTGAATCCACCAAGAGGTTTGGTGGAGGAAGAAATCCCGTGCGTGGGAGTCATGTTCCCGACGTACACCATGATTGGATGGTTGGGTCTTGCAAGCCCGCCATCACCCGGAGGAAGAAGGATGTATTGATTGAAATTGCTAATTGTGCACGGAATTGTTTGTGTGATCACCTAACTCACTAATGAATTGAATGATTGTACACTTTTGGTGAAAGGTTGGAGATTTGCCCTCACTCGCCGGGCCACGTATTGAAGTGATCATGATTGAATTATTAAATTGATTAGTTGTAATCTCGGGCGAGTCCTACTTTTCTATTGAACTTATATTGCCTTCTTTTATAAAATCTTACCCGAGATTATAGCTTGCATGGTAATTGCGCATATATTTATTTATACCCCTCGCTCAGTCCGTGTTGGACTGACCCCTCAACTTTTCAGTTTTTCAGGATCGAGCTAGACGGGAATTAGAGTCTAGCTTGTCTTTTATTCGGGTCTAGCGCTTCACCTTATATTTTGGTTCATGTATTGATACTTCTTATATTTTGTATTATGCCTTATTCATGTTGGATACGATATTGTATTGATATGTAAATGTTAGTATCTATTAGTAAATATGTAAGTATGGTACCTATAAGTATTGAATGTTATTGCTTCCGCTTTTATTGCTCCGAATTGTTTATTGGTATTAATTGAGGGTACCCGCCTAGCTTTTGAGTTTTTATTGTCACCCGTTCGCTATAGTTTTGGTTCATGTACGGATCATCCATTTCGTATGTGGACTGAGCTATAGTGCGGGGGTGTGGCATCTCGGCGTTCCGGGTGTTACACCTTAAGTGTACAAGCGATCACTCATGCTACCAACTCAAGTAGTTCATGTTATGAATGCTCAAAACAACTCATAATCAACTCATTTACTTCATATAAACTCATGGATTCCAAGTAAGTCAATTAGCCCTATTGAACTTAAGCATAGTACCCAACCTCTTCTGAAGTTCTTGCCAAAACTTGGAAGTGAATCTCGGATCTTTATCAGAAACAATACTGAGAGGAGTACCATGAAGTCTAACTATTTCTCTGACATACTTATCCGCAAGCTTGCTTATCATATCAGACATCCGGATTGCAAGGAAGTGCGCTTACTTTGTTAACCTGTCAATTATCACCCAAATTCCATCAAGTCCACCCTTTACTTTGGGTAATCCGGACACGAAATCCATGGTGACTTGTTCCCACTTCCATTCCGGAATAGGTAAAGGTTGCAATAAGCCTCTGGGCTTTTGATGTTCCGCCTTTACCATTTGGCACGTCCTACAATGCTTCACAAACTTGGTCACATCTTTCTTCATACCTCTGCACCAGTAGAACTTCTTCAAGTCCCGATACATCTTTGTACATCCAGGGTGGATAAAGTGACCCTGATATGTGAGCTTCTTCAAGAATTACCTGTTTCAACTCCTCGGGCACGCAAGCTCTAGTCTTGAACCTCAACAAACCCGTATCATTGAAACCAAATGGTCACTCTGAATCATCTTGGGCCTTTAACACCAACTTCTGAATCTCGGGATAGGTAGCTTGAGATTCATACATTCCCTGCTTCAATTAGGGTTGTATTGTAATATGAGCCACATGGGCCTTCAACACGGTAGGCTCGATACTTACTCCCGAATCAACTTCCAAAGAAGACACCCTAGCCTTCCTACTCAACGCGTCTGCGACCACATTAGCCTTACCCGAATGGTAATGGATGGCACAATCATAATCTTAATGAAATTCCATCCAACGCCTTTGCTTCATATTCAAATCCTTCAGAGTGAATAAATACTTGAGGCTTTTGTGGTCGGAAAAGATCTCAAAAGTAACCCGTAGAGATAATGATCCACTTTGCCAAAGCGAAAACCACAGAGGCTAACTCGAGATCATGAGTGGGTCATTTCTTCTTTTGGTCCTTTAGCTTTTTCGAGGCATAAGCTATTACTCGATCATTCTGCATGAGAACACAACCCAGACCTTCCTTCGAGGCATCGGTATACACAGCATACCCTTCAGAACCCTTGGGTAGGGCTAACACTGGAGCTGAAGTCAACTTCTCCTTCAAGGCTTGGAAACTCACCTCACAGGCCTCATCCCACTCAAATCTTACCTCTTTCTTTATTAACCGGGTCAAAGGAACATCAACCTTGGAGAAATCCTTCACAAAACTCCGATAGTATCCCGCTAGTCCCAAGAAACTTCTTTCTTCTAAGGCGTTCTTCGGTTTCTCCCAATGCACCAATGCTTCAATCTTAAAAGGATCCACCTCTACTCCGTTACCAGACACCACATATCCCAAAAATGTCACTCGGTCAATCCAAAATTCACACTTGCAGAATTTGGCGAACAGTTGGTGCTCTCTGAGAGTCTCTAGCACAATCTTAAGGTGTTATGCATGCTCTTCGGGAGACTTAGAATACACAAGGATGTCGTCAATGAAGATCACAACGAACTTGTCAAGGTACGGACGAAAGATCCTATGCATCATATCCATAAAGGCTGCAGGGGCATTGGTTAGACCAAACGGCATCACAATAAACTCAAAATGCCCGTACCGAGTGTTAAGTCCCGTTTTTGGAATATCCTCCTCTCGGATTCACAGTTGATAGTACCCTTTTCGGAGATCAAGCTTGGAGTAAACCTTGATCCTTGTAGCAAATCGAAAAGTTCTTCAATATGAGGAAGAGGGTACTTATTCTTAATTGTCATCCTGTTTAGCTCGCGATAGTCAATACACATTCTCAAGGTCCCATCTTTCTTTTTCACAAATAGAACCGGTGCCCCCCACGGCGAACAACTCGGTCGGATGTAACCACTAGCAAGGAGCTCATCAAGTTGAGTTTTCAACTCTTTCAACTTGGCCGGAGCCATTCGATATGGAGACTTCGAATAAGGCTCAACTCCCAGAACCAAATCAATCACGAACTCAATTTCCCGTTCAGGTGGTAGAGAATTCAAAGTCTCAGGAAATACACCAAGAAAATCCTTAACAACCTAGGTTTCCTCGATTTTAGCTTGATCCTTAGGCTTGTTAAGAAGATAAACTAGAAAACCTGGCTCCTTCATGGACCAACATATAAGCTTCCGTAAAGGAGAGAAGTGGTGGAGTCTTCAAACCTGCACCCACAGACACAACTGAATCCAAACAAACCTTCTTCCAAAGCAATCAACCTTAGCTCGGTGTAGAAAAGCCAATCCATACCCAAGATAGCCCCGTATCTCTCCATGGGCATCTCAATCAAATCTGTTGGAAAAATACAACCCTCAATACTCACCGGTACCTCCATAAACACCCGGTTCGACTCTAAGCTCCCCTCGAGGGGAGAACTAATCACATAGCACAAAGAGGTACAAGCAACAAGCACAGGCAAAGAAGAAATCACGCCACAAGAAAGAAAAGAGTGGGTTGCACCCGGATCAAATAATGTATGAATGTGTATGGTACCTTCCACTACGGCATTGGGATCAATATCGGCATCTTGCTCTTCCCCTCCAATAGCTTATGCACGAGCTCGTATCAATGGCCTTTGGCCCCCTTATTGTGCTCCCAGTGGCCTTTCGGGACATGTAGCAACCTTGTGATTCGCCTTACCACACCTCAAACACAACCCCAAGCGACGCCTACAATGATCATAAGTATGAGAAGGGTGGCCACAATGTGAACAACCGGGCTTCCCTTGTTGTGGCGGTGGGGCTGGTAGAGCCGGAAACTTTCCCACGGACTTCTGCTTCTTATCATAGGTCTTGGGAGCTTGAAGTTGTTGATTTGTGGGCCTTTTCCCCGTTCTTGAACCTGAGCCAAAATGGAAAGTCCTTGCTTTACTCTTCATAATCTTGACCTCAACCTTTAAAGCTTTATCTGTGGCCTTTGCCCAAGTTCTCACATTGGAAACCCCAATCACATCTTTAATTTCATACCGGAGGCCATCCACAAATTGTAAAGCTTTAAGTTCATCATCCCCGGCAATATGAGAGGAATAAGGGGCCAACTTGTTGGATTCCAAAACATACTCATTAACGGTCCTTCCTGCTTGCTTTAAGTCCAGAAATTCCCTAAGTCTTCTTGTCCTCGCCGATGGTGGTATATAATTATTCTTGAATTCTCTCACAAAGGTTTCCCAAGTCAAATCATCCCCGTTTGCTTGAATTTGGATTCTCACGGTGTTCCACCAATTTTGGGTCTCTCCTTGAAGTTGAAATATAGAGAGGTCGACCATCTCTTGTGGGCTACAACGGCATACCCGAAATATATCCTGTATCTCAGCAAGCCAGTTCTCAGCTAACACATCGTTACCACCGTGGAACTGAGGTGGGTGATAAGAACGAAAATCCATCTGAGTGTAGCACCCGATACATCAGAATGCCACATCCCCCGCAGTACAGTTCAGTCCACATACGAAATGGAGAATCCGTACATAAACCAAACTTATAGCGAACGAGAGACAAAGAAAAAACAATACCCTAGCTAGGCGGAAGTAACCCTTCAACCAAATCCATCAACATGAGACAATGTAAGCGGAAGCATAGTATTTACACTAATTCAAGAAATATTTACATCAAAAGTACATATCCTTCAACGCTTGCATACCATTGCAATATATACAATCTTCCAAAAGTAACATAAGCAAGAGAGAAGTATTCAGTATGCGTCACAATATGAGAGTGTCCTATGCTAGACACGAATTAAAGACTCCACAAGATTCTAATTCCTGCCTAGCACGCACCTGTAAAATACTGAAAGGTGGAGGTGTAGCACCCCTGAACACGTGGAGGTACCACACCCCCGCACTATAGGCCGATTCACATACGAAATGGACAATCCGCACATGAACTAACCTATAGCGAACGGGTGACAAAGAAAAGAAAAGACGAGCTAGGCGGGACTAAACCCCAAAGCAATACAAAACCAATGCACAACAATTAAAAACGGAAGCATTAATTCATATATATATACATATAGGTACCATATTTATCAGCTAGATACGTATAGATACCAAACTAGTTATCAATACGTTATCATCTCTTATACACGATCAAGTAATCCAAATGTAATAACAATAGACATGACACGAGAAGTAGTAAAATATATACATGGTGGTGCACTGCTAGACTCACGATAATGCAAGACTGGACCAGACTCCCGCCTAGCACGACCGGTTCTCAAGTACCTGAAAAGTGAAGTATCAGTCTACCGAAGACTGAGCGAGGGGCATAAATATATATAGAGCGCAATCACATGCAAGTTATAACCTCGGGTAAGGTTTTTATAATTAAAGTAATATAAGTTCACAATAACATAAACTCGCCCGAGATTACAACTACCAGTCTTAATTACTTGTTCGTTTCCATGCAATCAATCAATACATGACCCCGGCGAGTAAGGGCGGTCTCCAACCGATCTCCCAATGAACATGAACATGCTTGCTTGTTTAATAGTCAATAGGTGATCATGCAATTCACTTATCGTGCAATCGTGCGATAGTGTATTCATATAACACGTTCATGAAATGACAATCATGCAATAACCCGAGGCGCATCCGTGGTGCCGGACTCGTCCCCAGTCTCCTTTTTCCTCCGATTTGATGAAGGGATCCAATCTCATTGAGCAGAGGGTACATGAATCCCTAAGCCCGGAGCTCCTTCCTCCACTAATCTCCTAGTGGATTCAGGGGTGACCCCTAGTGTGGTGAGGATAGCGCCAGAGTTACCCGTCAGCCCTTGCTTTCCCGGTTGGCTCCAGCCACTACCCTCGGGCCCAAATGTATCCGTCATGCTACTCGCCTAATCATGCATGAAACAATACCTGACTTGCTTGCTTGCTTGCTTGAACCTGGCTTACAATGATCAATGATTTATAGAAAGTATTTATAACCGTAAATACTATTTTGGCTAAAATATCACATAAGGGGTATACGGGTTCTATGTAACTAACAATTAAACCTCACCTATACCGACAAAGACAAGTAGGCACGGCCTACGGTGCTTGCTCCTCGTCCCTACCCTCGTGACCTGTGTAAACACGACACTTATACATGAGACATGACCTAAAATACCCAAAAAGTGACGAACGGCGGAAATGTATCGAGATGTCCACGAAAATGCAATGTGGTACGATAACATGTTGTTTCACACCATATTAGCACATATTACAGCAATTCGGGGTCAAAGAAGTCGTTGGATCGAGGGGCTAAAAATGTAATTTTATGCAGAATATTTTGTTCTGCATTTCAGGTGGGAACGGCCGTTCCGGGTTCCCTTTGTAAATGGGAACGGTCGTTCCCATTACCGCCAAAAGCGCGCCAACGATTTCCCCTTTTAAAATGCGCGGAAGCTGGGAACGGCCCTTCCGGCACAAGGCCAAAATGGGAACGGCCGTTCCCATGCTCGGCCGCGTGGTTTAATTGAAAAGGTGGGAACGCCCGTTCCCATAATGCCTTGAGGCTGGGAACGGTCGTTCCCAGCTTCTGCAAATTAGAAGAACAGAGCAGAACAGAGCAGCAGCTACGGCATAACAACAAAGCTCCCAAACACTCAAGTTTGATCAATACAAAGCATGAATTTCTCGGAATATACATACATAAATATTCAACAAGCAATAATACTCCATTTAAACACCTAAATCATGGAAAATCACCAAGAATCAAGGTTTCAAGTTCATGATCACAATTGGTCATTCATGCTAAATATTCAAGAATCTCATGAATTAATCATTCCATACCTCAAGATATGATCATATAATCATGCTTTACATAACAAAGAGTTCATCTAGTATGCAATTCTCAAACCCTAGCTAAACCATACATGCCCAAGAATCAAGAGTTCATGCACAACCAACCTTGGAAATGAAAGAAAGGAAGAAGATGGATGAGGGTGATGATCAAGCTTCCCAAACTTGGATTAATACTTGAAACTCTTGATGGAATGGATGAAAATCACTTCCTTCCCTTTTCTTCTTAATACCGAGAGGGAGAGGATGAGGATGTTGGTGAGTTTTGATGATAAAATGATCAAGGAAGCCTATGGAAGCAATATACCGTGATCAATCAAGTTTTGAAATGTATAAATTGCACTTTAGTCCCTCAATTATTTAAGTCATGCAATTAAGGATGAAAAGCTTTGGGAATTGATCCATTGAATCCTTGAAAGGTTATGCAATTTGGTCCCTAAATCTTAAAAGAATGAACATATAGGAAAAATTGACAATTAAATCATTTTCGGTAATTAATTCACGAATTAAACATTTTCGAGTTTTGAGATAAATTATAATTTTAATATGAATTCCATGAAAGTATTATAAAATATAATTTATAAAATTATTTTAGGCATAAGATATTAATAAATAAAAACCGGGGCGTTACAACTCTTCCCCCCTTAAAAAGGACCTGGTCCCCAGGTCCACTGTCAAGTTTTAAAACGATGCACAATTCATAAGAGAACCCCGTCTCTTGAACAAGAATGAAAGAACCCCGTCTTTCACAAGAAGTGAGAAACCCCGTTTCTCGGCAAGGAGTGAGAGAGCCCCGTCTCTCCCAGAAAAGGAGAGAGCCCCGTCTCTCACATGCACTGAAGTAGTTCAAGAAGTAGATAGCGAAAACAATGGCATGAATGTTACATAGACAATTAAACCATTTAATCACATACTTATCACTCATAATTAACTAGTTTGCAATGCGCAAGAAATTAAATACACTAGCAATAAGATCAGTAATGCACGTGGTATGCATGGTTAAAGGTACCGTTCACCGTTGGTTGTATCATGTATATAATTGGTACCTTCCCGTGCTCGCATTGGTAATCTTCCACCCCCAGGAGATTTCCCTCGTAGCCTTGAGCAAGTGTCGATGTGATGCTCGTCACTTCCACAGTAGAGACATAATCCCAACCGTTTCCTACAGCCATCATAAGTGTGGTTATCACGTCCACAATAACTGCAAAGAAGTTTCCCAGAAGATGTTGTTGAAACTGGGTTACACGAAGTTCCCGAATTCGATCCAAGTGGTTGCCTCTTTTTCTTGCGAGACCTTTCCTGAGGTGCCGGGGTATGATAAGAGATAGGCCGCTTTCCTTTGCTAGAAAGTTGTCCCGACTTCGCACCTGAAGCCTGCCTGGGGTGAGGATTAGACCTTCTTGTCTCCAACGAGGTGGTGCCTCGGACCTTTTCTTGGGATCCACTTGGAGTGAGTTTCCATACTCTTTTAATTTTCTTGAGTTGTGACCCGGTGGAATCCTTGTCTCCTTCAAGGGGTCTTGAGGATGGTTGGTTCTGAAGTTCCCTAAATGCTATCGAAATTTGGCCCGGCTGTGTTGACAAGACTGGTGGCGCTGAGGAAACATACTCTCTTATCTTCTGATCTACTAAACGAACCAAAGACTCGAAAAACTCCTGAGGCGGAGCCGGAGGGGGTAAATGCGGAGAAACCCTAGGTGCCTGTTCCTGAGGAGGGTGGCCTTGAGACATCCTGTAATCAAGACACTGAATATGCATGTTGAATTAATATGCCGATGCGCGTTACACACTCAGAAATAATAATTCAGCACATTGGAGCAATTAAGTTCAATCAGGGAAATTACATATATGCAAAGAAATTTAAAATTAAAGTAACATATGATGCACGTGCTTATGCATGTATTGAACCTGTCACCGGAGTAATGGAAAAATTTATCTCGATATGAAATTCCTTGTTTGTTGAATCCGAAGCTTGTCTTGAACTTAGTAATCATTTCTTGTTTTCCCACGGTCTTCTATTCCTCAAATTTATATAACCTTCACTTGAACATTCCCACGGCTCAATATTATGATTTCTGAAACCCGAAGTCTTCAATGCTCACGGAGTTAACATCTAACTTACTCCTTAATAGCTGCTCCCCAATTGTTGCCTGAATCCTCTTCATAGTTGTCACTTTGATCCAACTCCCTTGTTTATTCACTATGAGTTCGATTAGTTATCCGGCTCTCCTCTACTAGTCTATACTTGATCGTTCGACAACCTCCCAGCAACTCTTTGCCTTTCTTTACCGCTTCCATTTGTTGCTTCATTTCTTTTAACGTAACCTCGCAACACGACAATTCAGCTTGGATCTGAATTACCCAATTACCGAAATCTTCAACATGATTGTCTTTCAGTTTTATATTCACTGGAGTGCTGAGCTTCCTTTATCCCTTCCTTAATTGAAATCCAAAATTGTCCTTGCGTTAACTGGGGTAACTATATGATCCCTAAACAAGAACTCTTGAATTCCATTTCTGTTCTACTTATGGAATTAATCCCCTGACCCTTCTCGAACCAAAAGTCTCCAATTATTCTCCTAATTCGCCAAGTTGCCGCCGTGGCTGAACCCTTCAAGTCTACTCTTTCAATTTGAATCGGTTATAGAACACTTCTTCTTACTCACCTACCTCTGAGCATATAATTTCCTTCCAAAATTCCTTATCATCCGTTGTCATTTTCATTTGGTACTCCAATCTTCCAATTCTCACGCTTGCACGACCTTCCAAATTGAATCCGAAAAATAAACTCATTCCACCCGGTTATAGAGTCCTAGGAGCTGTACCTTTCGTGAATCCAAATCTACCAGCTCGATTGAAATGATCTTCCTCTCCTACTTGAATTTGCTTCCCAATTAACCCAGTCTCCATTAAACAACACGCCTGAATCTTGAGTAATTAGTACCCCAATCTCCTTCACCTTATCCTCGGATGAAATAGCCTTACTAACCCGGTAGACGCGTCATCTTTGATAGCACAAATTACCTTCAGTGAATTCTTTTATTCCGGATCTCATCCTTTGAATCATAACTTAATGAACTTGCCTTCGAACTTTTCCATATTTAATCCTTAGCCTAAAATTCCTTGGTAGCACTTTCTGTGAATTGATGATCCAAATTGAAAATTCTTAAATTTGAGATGCTTCTACTCGTTGCTCCATATCTTCCAATTCAACCACATCCTGGTCGACAATCCTCTTTTCCCTAGTATTATACTCCCGGTTAGACATCTACGAAATTCCTTTTTCCTTCCAACCCTTGAACCACTCGCTAACGGCAATCCGGTTATTCTCCCTCTAATTAATACTTTGCTTCTCTTGAGTACTTTCCTTTACCGTTCCCCACCTGTCAATGTATTCCCTCGACACGACAATTTATCTTGACTTAGAAAATAACCCTGTCTTACCCAATGTAGAAACCCCAAACATGTTGGTTTTCCATAACTGATTGTTCGATTCTTTTTGGTTGTCGTGTTTGAAATTTGAATCCAATTGAGTTAAACCCAAAGATAATTCCCAACCATGTACTTCGAGCGAAAAACTTAATTGACTTTCTTCCACGCCTTGATTTTAGCCTCAACTTGCACTCCCTTCTCAAATTCTGTGGTAGCCCAAAATTATCGAGCAACTGGCCGTGGTTTGATATTCTGTCTACAACCTGTAACTCACAACTTTTATTGAAACAAATGCATGTAGGTGAGGCATGCTCGTGTCACATAATAGTCACATAATTAATGCTCGCAATGAAAATTTAATATAAATGCAACAAGTAGTATATTAATGTTTAAATAAAACACATTAAGCACATAATTGCAAAGAATTCCAAACCAATTAATTAGCACTAAATATCAGAAATCAATGCAAAGCACAAATTGTCAAGTAATCTAATTAATTCAAAGAATTCAATTAGCTTCAGATAATATGCAAGACTCTCAATCAACAATTAATCCTATGCCGTTCGACCTAGACTTGACACGACACGACACGAGAACCTCGGTTTTGCAACCGGGCTCTGATACCACCTCAGATGTAGCACCCCTGAACACGTGGAGGTACCACACCCCCGCACTATAGGCCGATTCACATACGAAATGGACAATCCGCACATGAACTAACCTATAGCGAACGGGTGACAAAGAAAAGAAAAGACGAGCTAGGCGGGACTAAACCCCAAAGCAATATAAAACCAATGCACAACAATTAAAAATGGAAGCATTAATTCATATATATATACATATAGGTACCATATTTATCAGCTAGATACGTATAGATACCAAACTAGTTATCAATACGTTATCATCTCTTATACACGATCAAGTAATCCAAATGTAATAACAATAGACATGACACGAGAAGTAGTAAAATATATACATGGTGGTGCACTGCTAGACTCACGACAATGCAAGACTGGACCAGACTCCCGCCTAGCACGACCGGTTCTCAAGTACCTGAAAAGTGAAGTATCAGTCTACCGAAGACTGAGCGAGGGGCATAAATATATATAGAGCGCAATCACATGCAAGTTATAACCTCGGGTAAGGTTTTTATAATTAAAGTAATATAAGTTCACAATAACATAAACTCGCCCGAGATTACAACTACCAGTCTTAATTACTTGTTCGTTTCCATGCAATCAATCAATACATGACCCCGGCGAGTAAGGGCGGTCTCCAACCGATCTCCCAATGAACATGAACATGCTTGCTTGTTTAATAGTCAATAGGTGATCATGCAATTCACTTATCGTGCAATCGTGCGATAGTGTATTCATATAACACGTTCATGAAATGACAATCATGCAATAACCCGAGGCGCATCCGTGGTGCCGGACTCGTCCCCAGTCTCCTTTTTCCTCCGATTTGATGAAGGGATCCAATCTCATTGAGCAGAGGGTACATGAATCCCTAAGCCCGGAGCTCCTTCCTCCACTAATCTCCTAGTGGATTCAGGGGTGACCCCTAGTGTGGTGAGGATAGCGCCAGAGTTACCCGTCAGCCCTTGCTTTCCCGGTTGGCTCCAGCCACTACCCTCGGGCCCAAATGTATCCGTCATGCTACTCGCCTAATCATGCATGAAACAATACCTGACTTGCTTGCTTGCTTGCTTGAACCTGGCTTACAATGATCAATGATTTATAGAAAGTATTTATAACCGTAAATACTATTTTGGCTAAAATATCACATAAGGGGTATACGGGTTCTATGTAACTAACAATTAAACCTCACCTATACCGACAAAGACAAGTAGGCACGGCCTACGGTGCTTGCTCCTCGTCCCTACCCTCGTGACCTGTGTAAACACGACACTTATACATGAGACAAGACCTAAAATACCCAAAAAGTGACGAACGGCGGAAATGTATCGAGATGTCCACGAAAATGCAATGTGGTACGATAACATGTTGTTTCACACCATATTAGCACATATTACAGCAATTCGGGGTCAAAGAAGTCGTTGGATCGAGGGGCTAAAAATGTAATTTTATGCAGAATATTTTGTTCTGCATTTCAGGTGGGAACGGCCGTTCCGGGTTCCCTTTGTAAATGGGAACGGTCGTTCCCATTACCCCCAAAAGCGCGCCAACGATTTCCCCTTTTAAAATGCGCGGAAGCTGGGAACGGCCCTTCCGGCACAAGGCCAAAATGGGAACGGCCGTTCCCATGCTCGGCCGCGTGGTTTAATTGACACGACACGACACGAGAACCTCGGTTTTGCAACCGGGCTCTGATACCACCTCAAATGTAGCACCCCTGAACACGTGGAGGTACCACACCCCCGCACTATAGGCCGATTCACATACGAAATGGACAATCCGCACATGAACTAACCTATAGCGAACGGGTGACAAAGAAAAGAAAAGACGAGCTAGGCGGGACTAAACCCCAAAGCAATACAAAACCAATGCACAACAATTAAAAACGGAAGCATTAATTCATATATATATACATATAGGTACCATATTTATCAGCTAGATACGTATAGATACCAAACTAGTTATCAATACGTTATCATCTCTTATACACGATCAAGTAATCCAAATGTAATAACAATAGACATGACACGAGAAGTAGTAAAATATATACATGGTGGTGCACTGCTAGACTCACGACAATGCAAGACTGGACCAGACTCCCGCCTAGCACGACCGGTTCTCAAGTACCTGAAAAGTGAAGTATCAGTCTACCGAAGACTGAGCGAGGGGCATAAATATATATAGAGCGCAATCACATGCAAGTTATAACCTCGGGTAAGGTTTTTATAATTAAAGTAATATAAGTTCACAATAACATAAACTCGCCCGAGATTACAACTACCAGTCTTAATTACTTGTTCGTTTCCATGCAATCAATCAATACATGACCCCGGCGAGTAAGGGCGGTCTCCAACCGATCTCCCAATGAACATGAACATGCTTGCTTGTTTAATAGTCAATAGGTGATCATGCAATTCACTTATCGTGCAATCGTGCGATAGTGTATTCATATAACACGTTCATGAAATGACAATCATGCAATAACCCGAGGCGCATCCGTGGTGCCGGACTCGTCCCCAGTCTCCTTTTTCCTCCGGTTTGATGAAGGGATTGCAAGGCCCCAACATCCAATCTCATTGAGCAGAGGGTACATGAATCCCTAAGCCCGGAGCTCCTTCCTCCACTAATCTCCTAGTGGATTCAGGGGTGACCCCTAGTGTGGTGAGGATAGCGCCAGAGTTACCCGTCAGCCCTTGCTTTCCCGGTTGGCTCCAGCCACTACCCTCGGGCCCAAATGTATCCGTCATGCTACTCGCCTAATCATGCATGAAACAATACCTGACTTGCTTGCTTGCTTGCTTGAACCTGGCTTACAATGATCAATGATTTATAGAAAGTATTTATAACCGTAAATACTATTTTGGCTAAAATATCACATAAGGGGTATACGGGTTCTATGTAACTAACAATTAAACCTCACCTATACCGACAAAGACAAGTAGGCACGGCCTACGGTGCTTGCTCCTCGTCCCTACCCTCGTGACCTGTGTAAACACGACACTTATACATGAGACATGACCTAAAATACCCAAAAAGTGACGAACGGCGGAAATGTATCGAGATGTCCACGAAAATGCAATGTGGTACGATAACATGTTGTTTCACACCATATTAGCACATATTACAGCAATTCGGGGTCAAAGAAGTCGTTGGATCGAGGGGCTAAAAATGTAATTTTATGCAGAATATTTTGTTCTGCATTTCAGGTGGGAACGGCCGTTCCGGGTTCCCTTTGTAAATGGGAACGGTCGTTCCCATTACCGCCAAAAGCGCGCCAACGATTTCCCCTTTTAAAATGCGCGGAAGCTGGGAACGGCCCTTCCGGCACAAGGCCAAAATGGGAACGGCCGTTCCCATGCTCGGCCGCGTGGTTTAATTGAAAAGGTGGGAACGCCCGTTCCCATAATGCCTTGAGGCTGGGAACGGTCGTTCCCAGCTTCTGCAAATTAGAAGAACAGAGCAGAACAGAGCAGCAGCTACGGCATAACAACAAAGCTCCCAAACACTCAAGTTTGATCAATACAAAGCATGAATTTCTTGGAATATACATACATAAATATTCAACAAGCAATAATACTCCATTTAAACACCTAAATCATGGAAAATCACCAAGAATCAAGGTTTCAAGTTCATGATCACAATTGGTCATTCATGCTAAATATTCAAGAATCTCATGAATTAATCATTCCATACCTCAAGATATGATCATATAATCATGCTTTACATAACAAAGAGTTCATCTAGTATGCAATTCTCAAACCCTAGCTAAACCATACATGCCCAAGAATCAAGAGTTCATGCACAACCAACCTTGGAAATGAAAGAAAGGAAGAAGATGGATGAGGGTGATGATCAAGCTTCCCAAACTTGGATTAATACTTGAAACTCTTGATGGAATGGATGAAAATCACTTCCTTCCCTTTTCTTCTTAATACCGAGAGGGAGAGTGTAACGCCCCGGTTTCCGGATGAACAGGTAAGCACGCCACGTGTGTGTTTTGAGCGTAGGTTTCATTTTATTTCCTTTAATTTTATAATATATTACGTGGCATTTCATATTTTCATAAAATTCATGAAACATTAGTTATATCAATTATATGATTTCACACCATTCAAAATATTATTTCATGTCACGAAAATACTTATTGCATGAAATCAATTACCGAGAGTGATAAAATTACCAAATTGTCCCTAGTTAAATATGTTCTAAAATTTTAGGGACTTAATTGCATGAACGTTTAGGACCAAATTGATCACATTTTAAAACCTCATACACTAGATTGCATAACTTAAACAATTCAAGGATTTATTGGCAAAATTGGATTTTCACCCATTTCAAGAATGGAATGCAACGGTATAAGCTTCCTCAAGCTTCCTTGATCATTTTCAACCAAAATTTGCTAAACATATCCATCCCTCTCTCTCGGTATTCATTGGAAGAAAGGGGAAGAAGAATATTTGTCATCAATCATCAAGATTTCAAGAAGTTTGCCAAGAAATTGAGGGATCATCATCATCATCATCATACTTCTTCACTTCTTTCCATTTTCAAGGTTGGTTGCATGGAAAAGGACGATTTTGATTGTGTGTGATATGTTAGGGTTTGAGTTTGAATTACTAGATGAACTCTTGATTGTGCTAAGCATGATTATTTGATGATAGCACGAATTATAGCATGATTCTTTCATGGTATTCTTGGAAAATTGCACTTGATTGATCAAGTTGGCCTTGAGCTTGAGATCTTGAAATCTTGTTGTTATTGCATGGTTTAAGTGTATAAGTGCTATATTATCATGTATTGAATGTGTATCCATCATATTTCCATGAATTATAGCAATTGGGAGCAAGAATGGGAATTTTGGTTGCCTTGTTGTTTCTTCCCGTAGCCTTCCCCTGCTTCTGCTCTGTTTTCTTTAGTTGCAGAAGCTGGGAACGACCGTTCCCAGCCCCAAGGCTTGGTGGGAACGGGCGTTCCCCTTTCCTTTTCAAAATTCGCGCGGCCGCCTAAGGGAACGGCCGTTCCCACCTCGGCCTTGGACCCGGAAGGGCCGTTCCCATGAGGCGCGCTTTCAAAAGGGGGAAAGGCGCGGGCACGCTTTGAGGAATCCATGGGAACGACCGTTCCCATTTTTCAAAGGGAACGGGAACGGCCGTTCCCACCTGTAATGCAGTGTAAAATTCACTGCATAAAATTACGAAAATGACCCCTCGATCCGACGACTTCTTTGACCCCGAATTGCTATAATATGTGCTAATATGATGTGAAACCAAAAGTTATAATACCACATTGCATTTTCGAGGTCGTCTCGACACGTTTTCGCCGTTCGTCATATTTTGGCCATTTTAGTTCATGTCTCATGTTCATATGTCGTATTTGCACAGGTCACGAGGCCGTGGACGAGGAGCAAGCTCCTTAGAACGCGTCTTTATTTTATTTTGCAAGTCAGGTGAGGTTTTGTTTTGGAAAAATTAACCCTACCACCCGTACGTGCTAGTTTTCAGCCAAAACCTATTATAATTATAAACGTTTTCAAACTTATAAACATTTCAAGCAAGAATGTATTGATTGTAATGATTTTCAAGCATGTTGGCGAGTACATGATTGCACGTGGGCCCGAGGGTAATTCTTGAGCCAACCGGGAAAGCAAGGGCTGACGGGTAACTCCTGAATTATCCTCACATTGTTGGGATCACCCCCGAAGCCACTAGGAGATTAGTGGTGGAAGGAGTTCCGTGTCTAGAGGGTCATGTCCTCTACACACACCATGTCGTGGATAGTCGAGCCTTGCAAACTCGCTATCACCCGGAGGAAGAAGGAGACTGGGGATTAATCCGGAATGTCGGGTTATCCTCGGGTTATTGCATGTTTTCAAGTATGAAATTGTCTATGTGAGCACTAAAGTATATTGCATGATCACTTATTTATCAAGCAAGCAAGCATGTTCACGTATTGTCCACGATTGGGAGTTCGGTTGGAGATTGCCCTTACTCGCCGGGGCCACATGTTCATGATATTGACAAGAATGATTAATGAAACGTGTTAAAATGGATAGATGTAACCTCGGGCAAAGGATGAGATTCTTGAACCATGTAACTATTGTTTTCTAAAGGTCCTTACCCGAGGCTACCACTTGCATGTGACGTGCGTTATATATATTTATTGCCCTCACTCAGTCTTCGGTAGACTGATACTTCACTTTTCAGGTACCTTTTGAGCGTGGTTGTGCTAGGCGGGAGTTGGTCGGGTCTTGCATGTCCACGGGTCTAGTTTCATACCTTCATGTATATTATTTTTAGAACATGTCATGTTTTGGATCGATATTAGTATTTTGGATTCATGGTTATGTATACTATTGAGATATGATATTGTATTGATCGGTAAATGGTACCTATATGTATCTATGGAATAAATATGGTACCTATCTATATATATGAATGACTTTATTGCTTCCGCTTCTATGTTCATGTTTGTTTGATTATGTTGGGGTGAGTGTCCCGCCTAGAGCGTCGTTTTGTTGTCACCCGTTCGCTGTGGTCTTGGTTTATGTATGAACTGTCCATTTCATACGTGGATCGAGGCTACAGTGCGGGGGATGTGGCGCCTTGGGGTCTAGGGTGCTACATCTACAGGTGGTATCAGAGCCCGGTTGCAAAACCGAGGTTCTCGAGTCGCGTCGAGTCAGTCTAGGTCGCACGGCATAGGATTATGTGGTATTAGGGAGTCTGCATTGGGTTGATCTACTTGATTTACTCCCTTATTCGCGTTAATTGCACTACTTGATCTTCTTTGAATATGTATTATTTGATAGTATGGAAATTATATGCACACATTTGCATTTATTGATCAAGACACGCATGTTTAGTGATTTGATTTCAGGATGGAGCCCGATAGATATCACAGTGATCGATCCTCGAGGCACAGGCATCATCACCGCCGACATCATCGCCGCGAGAGATCACCACCTCCTCCACCTGTCCAGGCACAGCCCCAGGATTTTATGAATGCAGTAGTGGGGCTGATTGATCAGAGGTTACAAGAACGAGTACCTCCACCACCACCACCAGCGCAGGTAGCACCTCCAGAGAATCCCATTTCTGCTATCTTGCGAGAGTTTCAGAATCAGCGTCCCCCGAAATTCTATAAGGGAGACGATATTCAGGCAGAGATGTGGTTGAAGGAGATTGAGAGGATTTGGCAGCTTATCCCTTGTGACAGTCAGGAGAAGGCCCGCTGTACACTCACTCTTATTCAGGGCGAGGCTTACTCCTGGTGGGAGAGTACAGAGATTGTTCTGGTAGCAGTAGGGACAGAGATTACTTGGGAGGTATTTGTACGGGAGTTCAGAAACAAGTACATTCCTCCAGCTTCCCGTACCCGCAGATTGAGGGAGTTTACTGAGCTAAAGCAGGGAGGCAGGTCTGTGGGCCAGTACATCGCCGAGTTCGAGAGGCTTTCTCGCTATGCACCCAACATAGCGAATGATGACTTTCACAAAGCGATGCAGTTTGTTCAGGGGTTGAGACCGGACATCCAGGATGCACTGAAAGCGACTAATACCAGCACCTGGGCAAAGGCTACTGCAAAGGCCCTGAAGGTTGAAGATTCTGATAGTGCCAGGAGGGCTACTCAGCGAGCAGGACAGGCTTCAGGCTCGAGATCAGGCCAGGGATCGAGCTCAGGAAAGAGGCCGATGGTTTATTCTGCACCTCCAGCACCGAGGGATACTGGGAAGAAGTTTAAGACTGCAGGATCATCACAGAAGGGTGCAGGGCCGTTACTGAGAGGTCCGAGAGCTCCAGCACCAACCCAGCCACCTCAGAGACCGAGATGTACATGGTGTGGACATCCTACGCACACCTATGATAACTGTAGGCGCCGGCTAGGTCTGTGTTTGATTTGCGGGAGTAACGAGCATCTGGTTGATGGTTGTCCAGATCGCCAGGATCCACCCCCTGCAGGACCGAGGCCACTTGTGAGGGCCCGAGCTTATGCACTTGCTGGAGAGGAGCAGGAGGCTGATATTGACCCCGCTGCAGTAGTTGAAGGTATTATTTGCATCCATGGCACGAACATCCATACATTATTTGATCCAGGAGCTACACACTCCTTTCTTGCGCATTCTATTGCTATTACCTTGTCTTTGCCTGCTATGTGTACTTCTGTGCGCTATATAGTTAGTACTCCTTTCGGTAGTAGGCGAGAGACGGATCAGGTTTACAGGGATGTTCCAGTTGTGATTGAAGGCAGGGAATTTCTGACCGATTTTATTGTGATGCCGATGGAGAGATACGGGGCTATTTTGGGAATGGAGTGGTTATACAGACATTGTGCGACCGTGGATTGTCGGGCCAAGAAAGTTCAGTTGGGGACAGAGGTTGTTACGGGCTGTACTTCGAGGACTGTACCCTTACTTTCTTTTGCAGAGGCTCAGAGACTAGTCAGAGACGGGGCTACAGGGTTCATTGCTTACATTCTGAACAAGCCGAAAGATCAGGTGAAGTTAGAGGACACAGAAGTGGTAAAGGAATTCCCCGAGGTATTCCCAGAGAAATTGGATTCACTGCCGCCTGAACGAGAGATTGAATTTGTGATTGATCTTTTCCCGAATGCTGAGCCGTATTCAAAGACTCCTTATCGGATGGCTCCAGCCGAATTAAAGGAATTAAAAGTTCAGCTTGAGGCTTTATTGGAAGTTGGGTACATTCGGCCAAGTTCTTCGCCGTGGGGAGCACCAGTGTTGTTTGTCAAGAAAAAGGACGGGACTTTAAGAATGTGCATCGATTACAGGGAGTTGAACAGGATGACTATTAAGAACAAGTATCCCCTTCCACATATCGAGGAGTTATTCGATATACTCCAGGGTTCTAAAGTATATTCGAAATTGGATTTAAGACAGGGATACTATCAGCTGCGAATCCGAGCAGAGGACATTCCAAAGACAGGATTCAATACTCGGTACGGGCATTATGAGTTCGTGGTTATGCCGTTTGGATTGACTAATGCCCCTGCAGCTTTCATGGATATGATGCACCGGATATTCAGGCCTTTTCTCGACAAGTTCGTGGTGATTTTCATTGATGATATTCTGGTTTTCTCGAAATCACCCGAGGAGCACGCAAGACACCTCAGGCTTGTTCTTCAGACCTTGAAAGAACATCAGTTATTTGCTAAGTTCAGCAAGTGTGAATTTTGGATTGATCGGGTTTCATTCTTGGGGCATGTGATTTCAGGAAAAGGATTGGAAGTCGATCCCTCGAAAATCGAGGCCGTGCTTAAATGGGAGAAACCAAAGAATGCCTCGGAGATTAGAAGCTTCTTGGGATTGGCCGGTTACTATAGAAGGTTTGTTCAGGATTTCTCCAAGATTGCGGCACCGTTAACCCGATTGACAAAGAAAGATGTTAAGTTTGTCTGGGACAAGAAGTGTGATCAGAGTTTCAACTTTCTGAAGGAAAAGTTAGTCTCAGCTCCGGTGTTAACGCTTCCCGAGGGTTCAGAAGAGTATGCAGTGTATACAGATGCTTCTAAGGAAGGCCTAGGTTGTGTTTTGACTCAGAAGGGAAAAGTGATTGCCTATGCTTCCCGGAAGCTAAAGGAATATGAAAGGAATTACCCGACACACGACCTGGAGCTAGCAGCCGTGATCTTTGCGCTCGGGAAATGGAGACATTATCTCTACGGGACTTCCTTTGAGATATTTACCGACCACAAGAGCCTCCAGTATTTATTCACACAGAAGGATTTGAACATGAGGCAACGGCGTTGGATGGAAAAGTTGGAAGATTATGACTGTACAATTAAATACCATCCCGGGAAAGCCAATGTGGTCGCCGATGCACTTAGCAGGAAGGCGAGTGTATCGAGTGTGGAAATAAAGGAAAGTGAGGAAGTTGCTCCGATTGTATTACGGGCTCGGGTTTCCAATATCACAATTCAGCCGGAATTGAAGAATCAGTTATTTGAAGCCCAGAATCGGGATCCGGAAGTACAGAAACTTGCAGGTAAAGCTAAGGATGACCCGGAGAGTCCGTTTGGGTTTGATGAGACCGGGTTGCTTCGGTTTAAGAACAGAGTAGTAGTACCTGAAGAATTGAGACGGGTCCTACTCGAGGAAGCTCACAAGTCAGCCTACTCGATCCACCCAGGAGGAAATAAGATGTATAAAGATTTGAAACAATTTTATTGGTGGAACGGGTTGAAGAGAGACGTGACAGAGTATGTGAAACACTGCCTGACTTGTCAGAAAGTGAAAGCTGAGCACCAAAAACCCGCGGGACTTCTACAACCGTTACCTATTCCCGAGTGGAAGTGGGAACAAGTAACTATGGACTTTGTTTCGGGATTACCGAAGGTTAAAGGCGGGTTTGATGGTATTTGGGTGATCGTGGATAGATTTACGAAGTCTGCTCACTTTCTACCGGTCCGGATGTCCTATAAGATTCCAAAGTTGGCCGAGATCTATAACAGAGAGATTATTCGACTTCATGGTATTCCGGTGAGCATAGTATCGGATCGAGACCCGAGGTTTACTTCGAAGTTGTGGCAGGAGTTACAGGCCGTTTTGGGTACGAAACTCAAGTTCAGTACAGCATTTCACCCGCAAACAGACGGCCAGACTGAAAGGTTAATCAGGTATTTGGAAGATCTTCTTCGGGCTTGCGCGATGGATTTTCAGAACTCGTGGTCAGAACAGCTTCCCTTGATCGAGTTTGCTTATAATAACAGCTTTCAGGCTTCGATCGGGATGGCTCCTTACGAGTTACTTTATGGAAGAAAGTGCCGATCTCCGTTGTTTTTCGACTTGGAAGAATGGAAATGGTCGAAACAGGAAGGGGTAAAGAGAGGTGAAAGATTCGAAAGGCCTTCCAAAGTTGTTCAGGCTATGATTGAAAAGGTTCAAACAATTCAACAACGGATGAAAGCCGCGCAAGACAGGCAAAAGAGCTATGCAGATAAACGCCGAAGGGATCTAGAGTTCGAAGTGGGTGACCGGGTATTCTTGAAGGTGTCACCAAGGAAAGGTTTCACCCGGATCGGGAAAGGAGGAAAGCTTAATCCTCGCTACCTAGGTCCGTTCGAGATTCTTGAAAGAATAGGCGAGGTAGCCTATCGACTGGACCTACCACCAAGTCTTACGGGGATTCACAACGTGTTTCATGTTTCACAACTAAGGAAATATTACCCCGATGAGACCACGATTCTCCCCGTGGAAGAAGTTGAGTTGGAACCGAATTTGACGTTTGTTCAGAGGCCGGTTAAGATTATGGATCGGAAATTTCAGGAATTAAGAAACCGGAGGATTCCCATGGTTAAGGTATTGTGGAGAAGTGACAAAACCGAGGAAGCAACGTGGGAAACAGAAGATAAAATGAAACGGTTCCACCCGGAGTTGTTCGAGCAAGACTAGAGAATCTGGGGACCAGATTCTTCTAAGGGGGGGAGAGTTGTAACGCCCCGGTTTCCGGATGAACAGGTAAGCACGCCACGTGTGTGTTTTGAGCGTAGGTTTCATTTTATTTCCTTTAATTTTATAATATATTACGTGGCATTTCATATTTTCATAAAATTCATGAAACATTAGTTATATCAATTATATGATTTCACACCATTCAAAATATTATTTCATGTCACGAAAATACTTATTGCATGAAATCAATTACCGAGAGTGATAAAATTACCAAATTGTCCCTAGTTAAATATGTTCTAAAATTTTAGGGACTTAATTGCATGAACGTTTAGGACCAAATTGATCACATTTTAAAACCTCATACACTAGATTGCATAACTTAAACAATTCAAGGATTTATTGGCAAAATTGGATTTTCACCCATTTCAAGAATGGAATGCAACGGTATAAGCTTCCTCAAGCTTCCTTGATCATTTTCAACCAAAATTTGCTAAACATATCCATCCCTCTCTCTCGGTATTCATTGGAAGAAAGGGGAAGAAGAATATTTGTCATCAATCATCAAGATTTCAAGAAGTTTGCCAAGAAATTGAGGGATCATCATCATCATCATCATACTTCTTCACTTCTTTCCATTTTCAAGGTTGGTTGCATGGAAAAGGACGATTTTGATTGTGTGTGATATGTTAGGGTTTGAGTTTGAATTACTAGATGAACTCTTGATTGTGCTAAGCATGATTATTTGATGATAGCACGAATTATAGCATGATTCTTTCATGGTATTCTTGGAAAATTGCACTTGATTGATCAAGTTGGCCTTGAGCTTGAGATCTTGAAATCTTGTTGTTATTGCATGGTTTAAGTGTATAAGTGCTATATTATCATGTATTGAATGTGTATCCATCATATTTCCATGAATTATAGCAATTGGGAGCAAGAATGGGAATTTTGGTTGCCTTGTTGTTTCTTCCCGTAGCCTTCCCCTGCTTCTGCTCTGTTTTCTTTAGTTGCAGAAGCTGGGAACGACCGTTCCCAGCCCCAAGGCTTGGTGGGAACGGGCGTTCCCCTTTCCTTTTCAAAATTCGCGCGGCCGCCTAAGGGAACGGCCGTTCCCACCTCGGCCTTGGACCCGGAAGGGCCGTTCCCATGAGGCGCGCTTTCAAAAGGGGGAAAGGCGCGGGCACGCTTTGAGGAATCCATGGGAACGACCGTTCCCATTTTTCAAAGGGAACGGGAACGGCCGTTCCCACCTGTAATGCAGTGTAAAATTCACTGCATAAAATTACGAAAATGACCCCTCGATCCGACGACTTCTTTGACCCCGAATTGCTATAATATGTGCTAATATGATGTGAAACCAAAAGTTATAATACCACATTGCATTTTCGAGGTCGTCTCGACACGTTTTCGCCGTTCGTCATATTTTGGCCATTTTAGTTCATGTCTCATGTTCATATGTCGTATTTGCACAGGTCACGAGGCCGTGGACGAGGAGCAAGCTCCTTAGAACGCGTCTTTATTTTATTTTGCAAGTCAGGTGAGGTTTTGTTTTGGAAAAATTAACCCTACCACCCGTACGTGCTAGTTTTCAGCCAAAACCTATTATAATTATAAACGTTTTCAAACTTATAAACATTTCAAGCAAGAATGTATTGATTGTAATGATTTTCAAGCATGTTGGCGAGTACATGATTGCACGTGGGCCCGAGGGTAATTCTTGAGCCAACCGGGAAAGCAAGGGCTGACGGGTAACTCCTGAATTATCCTCACATTGTTGGGATCACCCCCGAAGCCACTAGGAGATTAGTGGTGGAAGGAGTTCCGTGTCTAGAGGGTCATGTCCTCTACACACACCATGTCGTGGATAGTCGAGCCTTGCAAACTCGCTATCACCCGGAGGAAGAAGGAGACTGGGGATTAATCCGGAATGTCGGGTTATCCTCGGGTTATTGCATGTTTTCAAGTATGAAATTGTCTATGTGAGCACTAAAGTATATTGCATGATCACTTATTTATCAAGCAAGCAAGCATGTTCACGTATTGTCCACGATTGGGAGTTCGGTTGGAGATTGCCCTTACTCGCCGGGGCCACATGTTCATGATATTGACAAGAATGATTAATGAAACGTGTTAAAATGGATAGATGTAACCTCGGGCAAAGGATGAGATTCTTGAACCATGTAACTATTGTTTTCTAAAGGTCCTTACCCGAGGCTACCACTTGCATGTGACGTGCGTTATATATATTTATTGCCCTCACTCAGTCTTCGGTAGACTGATACTTCACTTTTCAGGTACCTTTTGAGCGTGGTTGTGCTAGGCGGGAGTTGGTCGGGTCTTGCATGTCCACGGGTCTAGTTTCATACCTTCATGTATATTATTTTTAGAACATGTCATGTTTTGGATCGATATTAGTATTTTGGATTCATGGTTATGTATACTATTGAGATATGATATTGTATTGATCGGTAAATGGTACCTATATGTATCTATGGAATAAATATGGTACCTATCTATATATATGAATGACTTTATTGCTTCCGCTTCTATGTTCATGTTTGTTTGATTATGTTGGGGTGAGTGTCCCGCCTAGAGCGTCGTTTTGTTGTCACCCGTTCGCTGTGGTCTTGGTTTATGTATGAACTGTCCATTTCATACGTGGATCGAGGCTACAGTGCGGGGGATGTGGCGCCTTGGGGTCTAGGGTGCTACAGAGAGGATGAGGATGTTGGTGAGTTTTGATGATAAAATGATCAAGGAAGCCTATGGAAGCAATATACCGTGATCAATCAAGTTTTGAAATGTATAAATTGCACTTTAGTCCCTCAATTACTTAAGTCATGCAATTAAGGATGAAAAGCTTTGGGAATTGATCCATTGAATCCTTGAAAGGTTATGCAATTTGGTCCCTAAATTTTAAAAGAATGAACATATAGGAAAAATTGACAATTAAATCATTTTCGGTAATTAATTCACGAATTAAACATTTTCGAGTTTTGAGATAAATTATAATTTTAATATGAATTCCATGAAAGTATTATAAAATATAATTTATAAAATTATTTTAGGCATAAGATATTAATAAATAAAAACCGGGGCGTTACAGGAGGTGTCAGTCTATGGAAGACTGAGTGAGGGGTATAATAAATATAAGCTCAATTAACATGCAAGTCACAACCTCGGGTAAATTTTTATAAAGAAATCCAGTATAAGTTCGATAATAAAGTAAAAAATCTCCCGAGATTACAACTATCAAGTCTAATAATTAATGCAATTTCAGTCAATCAATGGCCGGCGAGTGAGGGCAAGTCTCCAACCTTTACTCCGACAGTGTACAATAATTACGTTATCAGTTGATTAAGTGATTATACAATTTGTTACAGTGAAATAAATCAATATCAATAACAATAACCCTTTTTCCTCAGGTTGATGGTCGGGTTTGCAAGACCCGAACCATCCATTCTCGTTGAGCATTAGGTACATGAATCCCAAGCCCAGAACTCTTTCCTCCACCAAACCTCTTGGTGGATTCAGGGGTCATCCCAAATGGTGAGAGTAGTGCAAGAGTTACCCGTCAGCCCTAGCTTTTCTGGTTGGCTCAATACACTAACCCTCGGGCCTACAGTGCAGTACAATAGCAATACTCGTCAAAACAAGGTCGGTTCAATATGTAGAATAGGGTTCATTTTCAATCATTTGTGGTTTTGAGAAATATTTATAGATATATATACATTTTGGCCAAAATCCCACATAAAGGTTGTAAAGGTTCTAGGTATCTAGAAATTAAACCTCACCTATCGGGACAAAATAAGAAAAGGACACGGCCTACGGTGCCTGTTCCTCGTCACCTGGAAGCTAGTTTGTGCAAGAAAGACAAGTGTATGTGAGTCACGACTCTCATGAACCAATTAAGACGAACGGCGTACTCATGAAATGATATGATGTGAATTGATAATTATAGAATGTCATGGACATATTCATGCATGAAATTAACATATAATAACATGTATTGATCATATAAAGGCTTAACGAACACAAGGAACAAAGTGAAATTTCACGATCAAATAATCACCCATGTATACAAGAGAATCAATCATGCATGTACTTCAAAACACTTAAAAGAGATGGGAAAAGGGTACGGAAGAGACAACACGAAAAAAACACGTAAAACGAGCAAAACACGAAAACGGGATAGTAGGGTTCCAAACGGTCGTTTCGGTTTTGTTAAGAAAGACCAAACGGCCGTTTTGAGGTTCGAAGGCAGGGTCCAGACGGTACCCAAACGGCCGTTTCCAAAATGGCTTAGGGCCCGAAACGCCAGTTTCGGTCTGGTCTGGGCGAAAAACAGGGGTGGTCTCGGACCAAAACCACAACCACCAAAACAACCACAAAAGAAACTCCAAATGCATTAAAAAATGCAAGAAACATACTTAGACACTTAAAGTACAATAAAAACCATCATAAACACTTAATTCAAGCTTTGATCATCAAGAGTTTCCACTATCAAACCCATATATGTTCATGCCACCCAACTTCCATAAACTTCAAAATTCAAGCATCAAATTCAAGTTTAAAGATCATAGTCATGCTTCCAACAACAAATAAACTGTAGTACCCCAAGCGGTGGGGCACCACACCCCCGCACTATGACCTGACACGTGTATGAAATGGAAAGTCCGCACACGCACCAAGCCACAGCGAACGGGTGACAAACGAAGAACCAACCTAAGCTAGGCGGTACCTAAACCCTGTACAAGTGCAAATATGCAAAACCTGAATGCGGAAGCGATACAAAATACGAATTCTCAAAAACCTTGATCAACAATCATAATCCATATATTTCAATAAGTAAATCTATGTCAACTAAACGGGTTCAACTGGCCCTAGAAACCTGTCCCGATCAAACATATAATCAAAACGGGTTCATCTAAACCGAGCACCTGTCCTAACCTGTCCCGAAATTCATATATCCAAATCATAAGTGCCAACCTGCATAATATATACATATCATATACATAGTTTCCTTCACAAATCAAAACAAAGTACTTAACAAATCGAACAGACCGACACTGACTCGACAGACCCGACTCAAAGCCGCCTAGCTCAAACCTGCAAGAACTGAAAAGTGGAAAAGAAGGGGGAGGGTCAGTCTCTAGAAGACTGAGTGAGCAGGGGCAACACATAAATATAGAAACATGCGCATGCAAGTCATAAATCCCGAGCAAGGTTTTATTTAAAGTTAGTTCCCAAAAAGGGCAAGAGAATGACTAAGCAATGCTCGGACTTTAAGACTAATCATATTAAATTCATTAAGTTCATAATTCATACATAAACATAAAGGCTCGGCGAGTGAGCGTGCATTATCTCCAACCAAACTCCAACCGTGTACGACAAATATCATTAATACATTAAATAGGTGATCATGCAATATATCATAATACACACAAATCATATATCATATCCTAAAACATATTTGTTTGGGCAATCCGTGTCCCGGCCTTCCCGCACGGTGCCTATCAATCATAACATAATCATAGTCATAAAATAAGTTCCAACCTTCTTCCTCCGGATGGTGGACGGGTTAGCAAGACCCGACCACCTCATACATAGGCCAATGGGGTTTCATGACTCCCCCAAGGGCACTCAGCTCCCATTCCCTGCTAAACCTCCTAGCGAGGGCCGGTATCACCGTAAAACATAGTAGAACTAGTACATGGGATCACCGTCGGCCCATGCCTCCCCGGTTAGCCACATGTACTAAGTCCCTGGGCCCGTGAACATATCATACATGCATAATCTCGCCAAAACATTTCAATTCGTAAGAAACATAACATATTTCATAATTTTGGAGAAAAGGTTACTCGATAACTCCACTTTGAAAATAATATATATATATATATATATATATATATATATATATACACATAAGGTTTTGGACAAAACTTGTCACATAAGGGTTGTAGGGTTTACTATGTAACTAGAACGAAAACACCCTCACCTGGTACCACACAGACCCAAAACCCAAAGCAAATGGTCCACCCCGGAACCTGCACGACCATAAGTCACCACCCCGGGTGCACCTGTACCAACTGAACACACAAAACCCAATGGAAGAATGAGTGAGATTTTCCCCTGCATATCATGGCCTTACCACTCGGTCCCCGATGGCCAGTACAAAACTCAGACTCAGACTCAGATAACCATATAAAGACGCACGGCACTTGCTCAAGCACTTAAGAAATGCAATCACATAAGCAAAGTTCACATTCATACTAATTACTTGCCAAATAAAATATCACATAACTCAACATATTCATAAAACACATTAAGAGGTGTTCTTA